>CM055960.1:23921431-25121431 GCA_029490685.1 Schizonepeta tenuifolia | reverse complement strand
TACTAGTAAACTGGTAGAAAGTTCTAGTTTGGGTCAATAATTTATGACAGGGTAATTTATAAGGTTCGTCCAATACCTGCCAAATCTTCCTTTCCTTCACTATGCCCCTCCTGCCTAATCATGTAAGCTCCTGCATTCTATTGTGGTTGTAGCAGTTGTGTCTGTGACTGAAGTAGAGCTGTAATCAGTGGTTGAGGCTGGCCGTACTGAAATGGTACTATCATTTGAAACAGCATTGGGCAGTCATTACTCATATGCCCCAACATTCCACAGTTAAAGCATCTACCCATATTCGCTAGACATTCACCCTCAGGCTCCTTATCACGCCCAACACACGCAGAAACTCCCTGTTTATGTTTTGCCGCTTGCCCCAGCTCTGGGCAATTCCTCTTAATGTGTCCCTTACGCAAACAATTGTAACAAACTCCAGATTCAGCTAGACATATCCCGGGGTGTTTCTTACCACACTTAGGGCAAGCTAGAGAAGGGATCTTTTCTTGAGTACTTTTTGGAGTTGGGAGCTGATCGTGCTGGTTGGTTCCATTTGCCGTCAGTGGTTCCGGGCAATTTCTCCTAATATGTTCCTTATGTCCACAGTTGAAACAGTTGTCAGTGCCTACCTGACATACGCCAGAGTGCGATTTATTACATTTGGAGCAAACATGAATGTTAACCCTTACTGTGTGGTTTCCTCCCTGATTTCTGTTCCCTTGCTGCCCTTGCAGCTGATCTAATGGATTGTTACTCTTGCCCTGTCCTGATTGTTTATTTCTTTGTGGGTTATTTTTTTGCCCTGCTTTCTTTCCATAGTTATTTCCTTTTTCTGGCTTGTGGAAACCTTGCCTAGCCCTTTTCTGTTTCCCTTGATTGTTGTTGCGCTGGCAACACTCGCTGCTACTTCCTTCCCATTTCCTTTTACCCTTATGGTTAACCTTATTATTGGGAAGATTTTGGGTTATGGTCTGGTTTGGTGCTGGTGTGGACCTTACCATCTTTTCCTTATTAGGCACTACTGCCTCTATTTCTCGAACTCGTTCTAGTAGTTCAGCATAACTCTATCCCTCCTGTCTGGCTACTGCTATTCCCAGTTCATACTTAATTTCCCCCTGAAGCTTCCTGGTTATTTCCTCCTCAGTCTCGACTTGATCGGATACATACTTTTCATAATACGCCTCCTTAAAACCATTCCAGGTGGTTAGAGTCGCTTGTTCTACCGGCATAAGTCTCTGCCTAGTCTTCCACCAATATTTAGCTGGTCCTGTTAGCTGATACCCAGCGCATGCTAGACGCTCCTCATCACTAAGTCTGATCGGCTCAAAGATCCTCTCTATAGAACGTACCCATTTCTCGGCCTCACTCGGATTACCAGATCCATCAAAATATGGTGGTTTACTTCCGAAGAATAAATCCTCAATGCTATGACGTTGCGGAGATAGGGGAAGTGAAAAGGTTGCTAGGTGTTTTTGCCTTTCCTCTCTTATACGTTGTTCTTGACCTCTATCAGACTCTCTAGGACTATCGGGTCCTCTTCGATCGTTATCAGCTCTCAGCGACATTTTTAAAACTGTAAAATACAAAGTTTTTCTTATTAGTACTTGTTTTTAAGCCTTCATTTTCTCACTAACCCTTTTCTTTTCCCACTTAATACTTTCACACAAACGAGAATAAAAGAAAATAACTTTGACTCTATTTCTTTCAACTTTTAACCTTCAAGGTTAAATTGAACTCTCGTTACACGAGTTTCATTTGATATTTTGGTTTAGTTATACGATTCATAAAAAACTTCTTGTGATTAACACCCTCTCATGGGTCATGTATATTATATACATCAAAAGAATATTAGTTTTGCCTTTAACAAGGACTTATACTAATTAGACTACAACGAGTCTAAGCTAGGCTAACTGCCTACGTGTACAGAATGCACTAACATATTGCATTACCGTACTACTGGAAGTACTAGAATGGAAACGATTTATAAAATTTCGTATCCGATGGAGTACTACAAAACTATCTACTTACTGATCCGACTATGTACATAACAAAAGGCTACTATACTACTATGCGTCTCTGACGTCTTGCTCAACAAACTACGGTCAAGTCACAACTGCCCACTATGGCCTAATCCTCCTCGGCGTCCTCGTCCGGATCCTCATCTGAATCCTCATCAGTGTCCTCTTCCGGATCCTCATCTGGGTCCTCATCGTCTGACTCTGAACCGAAAGCAAACTGAAGTGCCTCGTCAACCCTCAAAGTAGTGCCATCTGCAAGTGTAAGTGATGGTGGTGCAGACACATCTAAAACTGTCATCTCTGAATCTGAAACCAAGTAGTCCCAGCAGGTCGCTGATGCCCGCTTCTTCAGAGGCAGCAGGCGGTCGGGAAGTGAACGGGACTCGTACTCCTCTCTGGAATGGACACTGGACGGTCCTGCCTCAAACTCAGCCCGAACTCTGGCCAACTCCGCGCAAATCTCATCAAGGGGTCTGTATGAGGATGGTAACTGTAACAGGGCGGTAAGCCCTGCGTCGGTGTCTAAATACTCTGGTCCTGACTGAAATGGTCCCTGAACTCTCATGGAAGGCTCATGCTGAAAAGGAGCGGGTAACCCTAAGCCATCTGATGTCTCTGCAACTAACTCCCCTGTGTTCATACTAGGTACCATCACTGAAGGGATCTCCAACTGTGCAATCATCTCTGGACCTATCTCATCATGCTCTGACTCTGAATCTACCGGAAAGTGGGTGTAGGGAGGATGCGCCTGAACAGGATATGCTGTTATGTGTCTGCTCTCGAAGAAACGCCTATGTACCTCCAAAGCGAATTCGTTGTAATCACTTGTCGGCTCTATATCGTCGTCGAACATCCCAAGGTAGTACCACGCAGTATCGTGTGCCCAACCACGCCATTCCTCTGGTAGACGTCTAACCAAGTCAAGTATAGCCTGACTCTCTGGGATAGTATGCCGGACTGGATAATAAACTGACGAAAAGTAACTAATCCTCTGTCGTACGTCGTGTCTCGGGTTTGCCTCAAAATCTCTATACCTATCCAGTAACTGATCTGCCCAAGTACGTTGTGGTAGAGACTGACTCTCCGAAGTCGCGTCACTACTGGAAGCCATCCTACAAGTTTTTAAGAAACACGGATCAGTAACGGTAAGATGATATCTTATCTTACGGAAAATCTTTAAATTACAAAATGAATATTCCTTATTCAATTGTAATATTACCACGCTTAATCTAACAAGCTTATCTTAAACATCTAGCAATTTTACAGAAAATTGCTCTTGTACCTACAATATATAGAAATAAAATTTCAAGATTTTATTCCCATTTCTTATCCTATTCTTTTAATTTCTTACTTAAATTCCTTATTATTTTCTTTCATTAATCCTTATCTCTTTCTCAAGGAAAAATTTCTTATAGATTCTCATCTATTAAAACAAAGCACGTATACTTTGTTCACGTTACTTATGCAAAAGTAACATTCATTTACAAAAGACTTTGTCGTTTACTACTCATAATACTCATACGTGTCGCATTCTTCGTTCAAGGACGAAGTATATATATATAAAAAAAATATAAATTCCAAAAGAGAAATGGAATATATCCTAAGAATAACTTTTTAGAACATAGGTTCTAGTCGTCGTCGCTAAAATCGAGCGGTCGTTAGAAATTTAATCAAGCTTCCCGCTTGACTCCTAATAGTAAAGCAATTCTCTTCGCAAAGTTCGAACAAGGTGAACACTACAGAAAATGAAACGAAAAGAAAAGGAACGACGTCGTTACATGTTACTTTTACGTAAGTAACATTCGTCTCTTTAACCCACTTATACCACACTAAAATGATTTTGCTAGCGGGGCATAAGACCCATATTACTGAGTTTCTTATTATGTGGGTTGATCAAGTCCACATAACAGTCCCTCAATCACATGGAACTTCTGTCTCGCTCTGTCGTTTACTTCATACAGAATTTACTTTCCTAAATCGAGTAGCAATTTCTTGAATTGCACACACAACTACTTCTTAAAAAGAAAATTTTGGAAACTTTCCAATTTAGCTCGGAATACTCAATCTTCTCGAGGAAGATACAAATTTTAAGCTAATCGAATACTTGAACGGCTCCTAATAAGTAAAACAAAGTCATCTCCAAGAGACTTTGTTCATGCCCTTACAACTAAGATAGCATTCGGCTCTTCCGTTTATTTCAATTTATCTTCCTTGTTTCAACCCTTTCTCGAATAATTTGGAGTCACGTTTTTCTCCCACGCCTAATTGTTTCTTTCGTTCACTTTGTACATAATTACCTTATTTTATCAATATTTATTTCATTTCCCTCGAAGGAAATTCTTATCGGCTTTAAAACAAAGATCGACTTTGCCGAGTCGTTGTTCATGTCACCATATGCATGTGACATTTACCAATAGAAGTCCTTCTCGTATTGTGGATCTCCTTTCGAAATCATTTGAAATAGTGTTTCTTAAAAACGTCTAAGTTCTCGGAGAATCGGAAAGATCTTAAGTTTTTCATCTACATTCTCAATAACTCGGGAAAATCCCTAGATTCCTTCTAGGTTCTCATGCCATAGTAAAATAATTAAAAATTATCGCGCAAATAATTTTAGGTAAGATAGTACTCGTACTATCACATACCACATAACAAACAAAGTATAAATTAAATTATACTTCTATAAGATTCTTATTTCTGGTACACAACTCATTCTCATTCTCATTGAATACTCGTTCATAAAATTTCTTGTTAAATGAAATCACATTATTAAAATTATTTCCTTTCTTTCCTCGTTGAGTCGACGTAGCGGGAGGTTGAGTTGTCGTCTACATTCTGATTCTTAATGCCATAACTTAACTCTTATCTTTACTTAAGAGAAAACTCTGATCTAAAGTATAAGCATATATTCTATCTTACGACTCGAAAGAAGACTCGACATAGAGTACGAATGAATACTCTATGCTTACTACTCGAAGGAAGACTCGTATCCAGAGCAGAAACGACGACTCTGATACCACTCTGTCACAGCCCCAAATCCCGAGGGACGGCAGAAGCCGGGGTGCGACTGGGGTTGGATTAAAGAAGCGGGGAAGAAGGGGACTAACTGAACATACATACATAAGAGACAACATACAAGCTATGAACAAAGCTTTATTTACATAAAGGAAGAGTTAAACTCAAAGGATTACACGACTGAAAGTACACGGTAGTTAAACTAAGTTATAAGACAGATCTTAGTCTACAGTGATTACATATATGTTCATCAAAATACTAGAGTTTTGCAGCGGAAATGTGATTCATACTAACTAAAGTCTTCCTATGACAACTTTATTCAACCCTCGCCGCTTCCATCGCTTCAACCTGCACATTTAGAAAACATATGCAGGGCTAAGTACGAAAGTACTTAGTGGGCACGTTGCCGAAAATATAATTCATAAGTATATATAATCTGGCACTCTATAACCGTAGCGCATCGGGGTTTTATTAAAAGGCTCGTGTCTACTAAACATTTTCTGACTGATTCGTATAAGGCAGCTTGCGCAAGCATTTTTAGAGTATGTTATGTTCAATCTTGACCCAAGCTAATTCACCGTGGCTGGTTACCCCTCAACAGGATACCACATACACCACAGGTTACAAAGTGCACTAACTCTGGAAAGCACTTAGCAGCTAACTCAGAGCCGATCGTTAGTTAACCTAGTTAGATTAACTCTAAAAGTCTGGAAAACCCGAAGGTTAACTCAGAAATCTGGTAAACCCGAAGGTTAACTCAGATAGGTACAAGAGAACTCACATAAAATAGTTGAAACAGTTTATGCCAAGATTATCACTTTGAAAACACAATTATCAAAGCGATAAATAATACTTTCGAGTTGTGGAAAAATCCACAATTTATTTGATATAGATAAAAGCCCACCTTAGCGTTTACAGAACTAAGTACTAGCTTCCGATCTCCTGATCTTCCGTCCTTTCCTTACTGTTGGCTTCCTCCTTCAACGTAAAATAATAATACTTAACATCGATTCGTAAAAGAAAAATCGATCAAAGAAACTCGAAAAAGGTTTTAGTCGTTTCGTTCTTTAGGCATTTGCACGCTTACTAGATTCATTTTACTTAAACGGGAACGAGACTCGTACGCATCCCGTTTAGAACTCAAAAGGTCTCATACTCGACTCTTAGGTCAGTAGAGAGGGTAGTCAATAGCTTAATACGACCTAAAAGATCATAAGGAACTAAGTTGGAAAGAATCAACCTAGGAAAAATTACGTTTTAGTTCATTAACCGACTTATGCACTTTCTCGCTTAACTAAACTTCTTTTACTTGAACGGGTAAGAGGTACCAACTCGTCTCGGTTAGCACTCAAGGCTCCTTCCTTGTCTCTAGGGTCAGTAGGAAGATAGTCGTTAGTTATTACGGCTTAAAAAATCGAAAGAAACTAAGTTGCAAACGAAACAACTTAGGAGAATGAAAACTGGAATTTCACTGCGCAATGCAGTGACACTGGAGGCTGCTCAGAACAGGGGATTTGGAAACAGGGGATGAGCCCTGTACCATTTGAAATTTTGAGATGTCTAGTTTACGCTCCAATTTACGGATCACAAATCCGATAAATGAGCTAAAAGTTATTACAGTTTCCGCCGAGGGTCGCAAAACTGCCGCAATAACCCTAGTTGCTCGATAGATTCGACGTATAACGTCTTAGGTTCGTTCTAAGCTCTCGTATTCAATTTCTTGAGAAACTGGACCCTCAAGGCAGTCATCACGCACTCCCGTACATGACGAACTCCTTCTCAAAGCTCGTCCAATAGCACGACGTTCTAAACGTCGGCTTTCAACTAACATGTACTAAACCAACAAGTTATCAAATTCGCGTTCTAGTTCTCGACTATAACTATAGCTCATATTATATTAGCTCGAAAGCTCATGACATCAACTACAAAGTTGTTCTCAAGTGCGTCATAGACAATAATATCAAATTGGAATTCTCATTCGACTTCTCGGTTATTAGTTACGACTAATTGTTCGTCTCTTACGCGATTTTCAAAGTTGTCGGATTCCGTTCAAATTTTACGACATTAAACAACAACTAACGAGAATCACTTTTATGCATGTAATCGTTTCATATCAACACTATATTTCAACTTACGACGAGTTCTTCGTCTCTTACATTACATAAAATATTTTTAGAAAATTCTCAATTAAATCCTATTATCAACTAACACCATTTGCAACTATATTCCATCATCAATTCATCAATTAAATCTAACACATGAAATCCCCTAATTTCTTAGTAATTTTCGGTATTTATACAATGGATAAGAGGGTGATTTTCTTCTCCAATTAACACCATTTATCCATTAATCATCCTATTAAAACAACAATTAATCAATTGCAATCCAATTTCAAACTAACATGCAAAAATCCCTAATTCTTTACCTAAACCCTAAATCGGTTTTCACAAAACATAGGGCTTTTGATTTCTTTTTGTTCTAATCATCAATTAAGCACCTCTTAAGCATGAATCTATCATCAATTGAAGAAAACCAAAAATCCTACAAATTCCCTAAATTTTCGGTACATACATAGGATTAGGGTTCTTAAATTTCAATCAATTTCAAACCTAGAATTCACATCCTAACACTTCTAATTTCATTAATTCAAGATCGAAACATCTACTTCATCTTTCCTTAAATTTCGACCAAGAAGAAAAATAAAAGATGGAAAATCCAATTGGATAGGAGTATGGAGGAGATGAATACCTTGATAATTAATGAAGAAAGTATTAGGTTTGGATGGTTGGATGATGACTTGTGTTATTTCTTCTTCTAGATCTTGAAGGTTTCTTCAATGGTGAAAAAGGAAGAACAATAGGGAGAGAGAGTGGTGAGGCTGCCGAGAATGGGGGAGGAAGGAGGTGATGGGATGATTTAATTTGTGTTAACTTATGATATAAGGTAATAGGTGTAAAGGGTGAATAGTGTAGTAATAGGTGTCACTTACTATACTATATAAAATCAAAAATATCTAAATAAAAGAGAGAGAGGTCGGCTGGTCATAAATAGGAAATAAGGAAAATCCCACTTTTCCGACTCGTTTCGACGTTACGGAAAACGACGTACGAAAAACGTATTTCGGCACAAAATCGGCGAGATCCGATTCGACCATAAATCCTAACGTATTTAACTTATTTGGAAAATAAATTTATAAAAATTTATTTTGACAAAAACTCGGGATGACACAGTCCAAGTTTCGTTCGGAAAAAAATATAAAAACGAACTTTCTCGGGTGAGTTCGTATCGCGATTTCATGAATGTAAAAATCAGACGGTTTTCCGTTCTGAGTTCACGAACTAAAAACTTTTCGTACGCGCTAACCCTAAATACAGTAGTCGTCTAACTGACTTCCGTAATTTATTTTTGGAAACGGATTCGACCGTTAATCTTAGAATTCAAAATCGTAAACTTAGGCGTGCAAAGCCATTTATTTAATTAACTTTAAATTTTTGAAATCGTAAGGAATTTCCGAGGTATTACATGATATTATGGCATGAACTGTTTTACGTTTTATGTGAGTTCTCTTGTACCTATCTGAGTCAACATTCGTGTTTTCTAGATTTAGAGTTAATCTATCTAGGTTAACTAACGATCGGCTCTGAGTTAGCTGCTAAGTGCTTTCCAGAGTTAGTGCACTTTGTAACCTGTGGTGTATGTGATATCCTGTTGAGGGGTACCAGCCACGGTGAATTAGCTTGGGTCAAGATTGAACATAACATACTCTAAAAATGCTTGCGCAAGCTGCCTTATACAAATCAGTCAATAAAGATTGAGAATGAGAAGAAGTTATGTTTAAAAATAAGAATTTTTCAGAAGTATAATTTTTATACTCTACGTGATTATGCGATAGTACAAGTACTATCTTATGTGAAATTATTTGCGCAATGATTTCCTTTTTATGAAAAGTTATGTGAGCACAAGAATATAGTCGGATTTTAGGGATTTTTCCCGGTTCAATGAGAACGTAGACTTGAAACCTAAGAACTTTCCGGTTCTTCGAGAACTTAGACGTTTTTAAGAAACGTTATTTTGGGAATGATTTCGAAAGGAGATCCCCAACGTGAGAAGGACTTCTACGGACAAATGTCACGTGCGAGTAGTGACATGAATAAAGATTCGACAAAGTCGAACTTGTTTTCTATGATTTTCCTGCGAGGAAAATAAATAAAAAAATAATTAAATAAATCGTGTAAGTAATCGAAGGGAGCAACTAGACGTTTGAGAAGCTTTTGGCTTCGAGTTAAGAAAGATGTGAACGAGACGACGAAGACCGAGTAAATTGGAATCAAAGTTAAACAAAATAAGTGAACGTTACTTACTTGTAAGTAATGTAAATGACGTCTTTTCGTGACACGTCATCTCGTTTTCTTCTCGTTTCGTGTTTTAATAGAGTTCGCCTCGATCGAACTCTATAGAGTAAAATCGTATAAATTATTAGGAGTCGAGCGCGAAGCTCGATTAATTTTTCCATCGATCGCGCGATTCCAGCGACGACAACTGGAACTTAGTTTTCCAGGAAATTATTCTCTAAGTGATATTTTATTTTTCATATGGAATTTAATTCCATAATTCATCCTGAGCGACAACTACAACTAGTACGAATCTCAAGAGTCGTAAATGACAAATTCTTTGTAAATGGATGTTACTTTTGAATAAGTTACATGAACAAAGTAAATATGCTTTGTTTTAATAAGTGAAAGTCGTTAAGAATTTATGAGTTGAGAAATAAAAGAAGAATTAAAATGAATAAGTAAAAATTTGGTAAAATGAAAAATGAGAATAAAATCTTGAATTCTTTTAATTGTATGTTGTTTAAGTGCAATTTCTTAAATTGCTAGAAGTCTTAATAAGTGTTGTCTTTAGTGGTGATGTTACAATTGAATAAGGAATGTTCATTTTATAATTTAAGATTTTCGTTGAGATAAGTTATGTTTTCCCTACCTGTTACTGATCCGTGTTTCCTTAAAACTTTTGTAGGATGGCTAGGACTCGCGTGACGGCTCGTAAGAGCCAGCCTTTGGCCTCGTGCGGGCGCACCATAGTGGACATGCTACAAGACGAGTACTACGAGTTTGAGGCGGATTATGGAGAGAAAGACGTTGGACAGATTGTGAGCAACTTTTCTTCAGCCTACTACCCTGTACGACACTTGATTCGGGAGAGTCAGGCCATCTCGGACCTGGTCGTTCACCTACCGGAGGAGTGGCGCTGTTGGGCGCACCGGGTAGCTTGGTACTTTTTAGGGATCCTTGGAGACGACACCGAGCCTACCGGCAACTACGCTGGGTTTGCCTTGTTTGTGCACCAGAGGTTCTTCGAGAGCAGGTTCATGTTCCCTGTTCCTTTTGAGCCGCACCTTCCCTACAACCACTTTCCAGCCGAGACTGAGGTTGAGTAGCTTGACTTAGACCCGGAGTTCGCAGCCTTGTTGGAGTTGCCACCAGACGGGGTACTAGTTGAGGAGTCTGACGCTGAGCTAGAGCAGCCAGAGGAGGAGAAGACAGTGGTTACACCAGAGTCGCCACCAGTGGGACAGCAGATCGAGGAGTCGATCCCCGGGCCGGGATTTGTGGAGATCGACGCCGAGACTGCTGAGTTGTTGGATTTGCCTTCACGGTGGGTACCAGACGTTTGTACTAGAGTTTTGGGACCGTCGGAGACGAGACTTCACAGGGAGGAGCCAGACCACCGGGGGATTGACGCGGAGCTTGCCGCCATGTTAGAGCTGCCTTCTCCACTTATGCCACTCGAGGAGATCTGCGCAAAGTGGGGAGTAGTCCGACAGCAGATGGAGCCAGGACCATCCAGGGTCCGTTCTAGGGAGGAGTTCCTGTCGGGTTCAGATTCAGTACCCGAGCACCTTCTTCCCCTGAAGAAGCGTGTTGTAGAGGTCTGCGAGGACTACTTAGTTTCCGACCTGGAGGAGACCGTTTCAGAGGCACCGTCACCCGCCTTGTTTTCACTTGCTGACGGCTCGACTCTGAGGGAGGACGAGACACTTCAGCTAGTTTTTGGTTCGGAGTCCGAGGAGGAGGACGCGGAGGAGGATCTGGAGGAGGATCCGGAGGAGGATCCTGAGGAGGACCCGGACGAGGATCCGGAGGAGGACCCGGAAGAGGGTTGTTAGAATTTTTGTAGACAGTAGGGGTTAGTTTTTGGTACTCGACTGCAGTCTAGTCGAGCAGAGCGTGGTAGACGCGGGTAAATATTAGCAGTAGTAGCTTTTTGTCCTGTATAGAGTAGGATCAGTAACTAGATAGTTTTGTAGTACTCTAGTGGATACGAAATTTTATGAATCGTTTCCGTTCTAGTACTTTCAGTAGGTACGGAGTGCAGTTTGTTATTGCACCCGGTAAATAGTAGGCAGTCAGCCTAGTTTAGACTAGTAGTAGTCTAACCCTTTTTGTGTAAGTCCTCGTTGGAGGTAAAATTAATATTCTTTTTGGATGTATATATATATACATGACCCGTGAAGAGGGTTTTGAATCAAGAAAAATTTCTTATGAATTGAATAATTAAAATCAGAATGTTAAATGAACTCGTGTAACGAGAAAATGAGTTTAACTTGAAGTTAAAAGATTAATGAAGTTAATATCAAAATTATGTTCGATATGTTATTCTGTGAACTTGTTTAAGTTGAGAACGAGCTAGTAAGTACTGAGTGTAATTAAAAAAAGAAAACTAATGAGAATTTCAATTTTTCCTTAGACTAAAGAAAATGCCGCCAAGGAATGTAAACAACAGGAGAGGTCGAGGACCTGGAAGACCGAGAGGACGTGGTAGACGTCAGCCAGAGAACAACCAAGAACAGAAATATGAGCGGAATATCACCCCATCCCCAACTCCATCCCCATCTCCACCCCCGTCACCATCACCACCACCTCCACCACCGCCCCGTAGAGATATAGAGGACCTCTTCCTCAAGAGGAACCTTCCACTGTTTAATGGAACTGGTAGCCCTAGCGATGCTGAGCTATGGGTGAGATCAACTGAGAAAATTTTCAAGCTCCTCAGATGCACTGATGAGGAGAGAATGCTGTGTGTCGCATTCCAGCTAACGGGATCGGCAGATTACTGGTGGAAAGCAAGACATAAGGTGATACCTGCAGAGCATCTGGCTCGTTTTTCATGGGAAGAATTTAAGGAGATTTTCTTTGACAAGTACGTCCCCAAGACGTATAGGGCACAGAAGGAGGCCGAATTTTATAATCTGAAGCAGGGAAAGCTGACTGTGACGGAATACAACGCTAAGTTTTGCGAGTTGTCGAGGTATGCGCCGACATTGGTCGACACTGAGGAGAAGTTATCCAAGAAATTTCAGGGAGGTTTGCGTCATGAATTGGGAATCGCTTTGGCTAGTCATGGAGGACTAGGTTATACTGATATACTGGGAAGAGCACTGGAAATTGAGGCCGTCGTGCCTGATGAGAAAAAGATTGTACCAACTGCGTCAGCACCAGCGCAGAGTCAGAACCGGGGCTACTACAACAACAATAGTAGCAACTACCAGGGGAAGAGAAAATGGAACGGAGGAGGTAGCGGAGGCTACAGTCAGGGTTACAACAACCAGGGAGGACAGAAAAGGGGCTATCAGCAGCCCGGCAACAACAACAACAACAACAACAACAACAATGGCAAGAGGCCGTGGCAGGGAAACAACCAATCGGGGTTGTTCATTCAAGGGAATAAGCAGATGTCGCCATGGAAGGGGAATAATCAGCAAAATCAGCCGCAGAGGCAACAGAGGAATTTTAACCAGGGAATGAATAACCCAGGGAGCGTTACCGTCCCTGTCTGCCCGAAATGTAACCGAGCCCATCCTGGAGTCTACCAGATAGGCACCCCGAACCGTTTCAACTGTGGACAGAAGGGGCACATGAAAAAGGACTGCCCGAAGCTGTTTAAAGCCGTACCTCTCCAAGCCATCCAAGCGCAGCAGCAGCAGCAGCCCATGAACCAGCAGCATGCACAGCAGCAACAGAATGCGAGGGCATGCGCTATCAAACAGGGTGGCCAGCACAAAGGAAAAGGCAATCTCGCAGGTATGGGAAAACTTCACAACATCCCCATTAAGATACTGTTTGATACTGGCGCATCGCATTCTTTCATTGCTGGCTCGTGTGCCGATAACTTAGACTTGATACCTTTAAGAGCTGAACACCCTATGAGAGTAACCACCCCTTTAGGAGAGATCACTACTTCCACGCATGTTTGCTCTAACCTAGAACTAGAAATCGGAACTCTTAAGGTTAAAGCAGACAATTTAAATGTTATGATAATGTGGGACGTAGACATAATCTTAGGGATGGACTGGTTGTCAGAGAATTACGCTACAATTCTCTGCAACGAGAGAAAAATCTCTTTTAGACCCCCAGGTAAAGAACCAATCGAATTCCACGGAATTTCAATGGGTAGAGGCGTACCAGCCCTACAAGCCACCAAACTCATGAAGAAGAAAGGTACCACAGCCTATCTTGTGTACCTAGTCAGAGAGCCAGGAGCCGAGAAGACCATTCAGGACGTAAAAGTCGTGAATGAATATGAAGATGTTTTTCCAGAAGTGCTGCCAGGATTGCCACCGGACCGTCATGTGGACTTCACGATCGACTTGGAACCAGGAGCAGCTCCTAAGTCTAAGGCCCCATATAGAATGGCACCGAAGGAACTAGAAGAGCTCAAAATCCAGCTACAGGAATTACTAGACCTTGGTTTTATCAGGCCAAGCGTCTCACCTTGGGGAGCACCAGTGCTTTTTGTTAGAAAGAAGGACGGATCGATGAGAATGTGCATAGATTACAAAGAACTGAACAAGATAACGCTCAAGAATAAATATCCTCTGCCAAGGATCGAGGATCTGTTCGACCAGCTCAAGGGTGCAGGAGTCTTCTCCAAGATAGATTTGAGGTCAGGGTATCATCAGCTCAAGATCAAACCTGAAGATGTACCGAAGACCGTCTTTAGAACCCGATATGGCCATTACGAATTTTTAGTGATGCCATTTGGTTTGACCAACGCTCCAGCCGTATTCATGGACTTTATGAAAAGAGTCTTCCACCCCTATCTGGACAAATTTGTTCTAGTATTCATCGACGAAATCCTCGTTTACTCTAAGAATGAGACGGAGCACGAGGAACACCTACGGATAGTGTTGGAAACGCTAAGAGCCGAGAAACTCTACGCCAAATTCAGTAAGTGCGAATTTTGACTGAAGGAAGTAATGTTCCTTGGACACATAGTATCGGCACAAGGAATCAAGGTGGATCCAGCCAAAGTAGAAGCAGTGCACAACTGGAAGTTGCCAACAAGTCAGAATGAGATCAGAAGTTTCTTGGGATTAGCCGGTTATTACAGAAGATTTATTGAGGGATTCTCTACGATCGCTCGCCCGATGACGCAGCTACTCAGGAAGGATACCAAATTTAAGTGGACAGATGAGTGTGAGAAGAGTTTTCAAACTCTTAAGGAGAAGTTAACTACAGCGCCAGTACTAGCACTTCCAGACACGAACAAAGAATATGTGGTTTACACTGATGCATCGAAAAATGGATTAGGTTGTGTCTTGATGCAAGACGGACGAGTAATAGCTTATGCTTCGCGACAACTTTGACCTCACGAAGTTGAGTACCCAACCCACGATTTGGAACTCGCAGCCGTAGTGCATGCGTTGAAGATTTGGAGACACCATCTCTATGGTGTAAGAGTTGAGATATTCACCGATCACAAGAGCCTGAAGTACTTTTTCGAGCAGAAGGAACTGAATATGAGGCAAAGGAGATGGCTCGAATTAGTCAAAGATTATGACTGTGGAATTAACTACCATCCAGGAAAGGCCAATGTGGTAGCAGACGCTTTGAATCGCAAGGCTCCAACGAAGTTAGGATGTCTTTTTGTAGAAGAAGGGACTTTAGTGCGAGAATTCGAGAAGATGGATATCAGAGTGCTTGACATGCCAGCTACGATAACAAGTCAGATCGCAGCATTGGAAGCTAAGCCAGATTTATGAGAAAGGATCATCAATGCTCAGAGAAAAGACGAGTCAATGGAAAAGTTACGAGTGAGGATAAGAACAGACAAGCCAGAAGGATACTCTGAAGCTCCAGACAATGCGATACTTTTTGAAGGCAGGATTTGTATTCCTGACGACGACAGCAATTTGAGGAACGAGATCTTAAGTGAGGCTCACGATACGCCTTACATAGCACATCCAGGAAGTACGAAGATGTACCAAGATTTGAGAAGAAACTTTTGGTGGAACGGAATGAAACGAGACGTTGCCTCGTTTGTAGAAAGATGCCTAGCTTGTCAGCAAGTCAAGGCTTTACACCGACGACCGTATGGATTGCTACAACCGTTGGATGTCCCAGATTGGAAATGGGAAGGCATAGCTATGGACTTTGTCACAGGCTTGCCTAAGTCGAGAAGAGGAAACACAGCAATTTGGGTGATAATAGATAGGCTTACGAAGTCAGAACATTTCTTGCCGATTAAGATTACGTATGGATCAGAGAAACTAGCTCAGTTGTACGTCAGAGAGATAGTACGTCTACATGGAATACCGAAAGTCATAATATCAGACAGAGATGCCAAGTTTACCTCGAGATTTTGGATGACGATGCAGAAAGAGTTGGGAACAGAGCTTAATTTCAGTACAGTATTTCACCCACAGACAGATGGGCAGTCAGAGAGAACGATTCAGATTTTGGTTGATATGTTGAGAACAGTGGTTTTAGACCGAGGCGCGAATTGGGAAGAAATTCTGCACTTAGTCGAATTCACCTACAACAATAGCTATCAGGCCACGATAGGAATGGCGCCGTTTGAGGCTTTGTATGGGAGGAAATGTAGATCACCGCTTTATTGAGACGAAGTAGGTGAGAGGGAGAACCTAGGCCCAAATGCGATTAATGAGATGATAGAGATAGTTCGGCAGATTTGAGATAGAATGAAAGAAGCACAGAGCCGACAGAAGTCTTATGCCGACGATCGTCGAACCAACCTTGAGTTTGAAATAGGAGATAAAGTTTTTCTTAAGATATCCCCGACCAAAGGAATCCTTAGGTTCGGAGTTAAGGGTAAGCTAAGACCCAGGTTTATAGGACCTTATGAAATCCTCGAGAGAATAGGACCCGTCGCTTATAGATTGGCCTTGCCGCCAAGTCTAGGAAGCGTTCATAACGTTTTTTACGTTTCTCAGTTGAGAAAATATGTTTACGATCCTAAGCACGTTATTAGTCAGCAAGACGTAGTTCTTGAATCTGACCTAAGCTATGAAGAGAAGCCGATATCGATTCTGGATAGAAAAGTCCAAGAATTAAGAACCAAGTCGATACCGATAGTTAAAGTGCTGTGGAATCACCACGGGTAAGAAGAAGCCACGTGGGAACTCGAGGAGAAGATGAAGGAGCGATATCCTCATCTTTTTACAGAAGGTAAGCAAATTTCGGGACGAAATTTTTCGTAAGGGGGGTAGGATGTAATGCCCCGTAAATTCCTTACGTTCTTAAAATTTTAAAGTTAATTAAATAAATGGCTTTGCACGCCTAAGTTTACGATTTTGAATTCTAAGACTAACGGTCGAATCCGTTTCTGAAAATAAATTACGGAAGTCAGCTAGACGACTACTGTATTTAGGGTTAGAGCGTACGAAAAGTTTTTAGTTCGTGAACTCAGAACGGAAAACCGTCTGATTTTTACATTCACGAAATCGCGATACGAACTCGCCCGAGAAAGTTCGTTTTTATGATTTTCCAGACGAAACTCGGACTGTGTCGTCCCGAGTTTTTGTCAAAATAAATTTTGTAAATTTATTTTCCGATTAAGTTTTGTACGTTAGAATTTACGGTCAAATCGGATCGCGACGTTTTTCGTCGTTCGATTTCCGTAACGTCGGATCGCGCCGGAAAAGCGCGTATTTTTTCTTTTCTCCCACACTATGACCGACATCCCCTCTTAATTTTTGTTAGATTTTTATGTTTTAATTAGTTTATAAGGTGACACCTAATGCATTCACTATTGAAACTTTACACCTATTAGTTTATAACATATAGTTAATTCAAAATTAAAATCCACCTCTCTCCCATTACACAAAAAATCGGCTGCCCTCCCTCCTTTTCCATCATCTTCTTCATTTCATCATCTCCATTGAAGAGAAGCTCCAAGAACAAGAAGAATTACACAAGTCCACATCCCTCCATTCAAACCTCTTACTTTCTTCATTAAATCTTAAGGTAATTCCCTCCTCTTAACTTCTATCCATCAACCTTCTTCTTCTTTTCTTTTTCATTTCTTGATCGAAAATTTAGAGTATTGGAATGGATGATTTGATCTTGGAATAATGAAATTAGATGTATTAGATAGGATAATTAGGGATTAAAATTGAACAAAAATAAGAACCCTAATTCTATCCTTAATACCGAAATTTAGGGTTCATAATAGGATTTTTAGTTTTCTTCAATTAATGATGAAATCATGCTTAAGAGATGTTTAATTAGTGATTAGAATGAAGAGGAATCGAAAGCCCTATGTTTTTGTGAAAATCAATTAGGGTTTGAATGTTGAATTTAGGGGTTTATGCATGTTAGTTGGTAATTGATTTGCATTTGATTATTTGATGATATAAGAGGATGATTAGTTGATAAATATTATTAATTGAAGAAGAAAATCACCCTCTTAATATATACTTGAAAACCGAAAATTATGGTAGAGTTAGGGGTTTTCATGTGTTGATGTTAATTGATGATTTGTTAATGGAATTATGTTGCAAATGTTGTTAATGGACTATAGAATTAAATTGAGAATTTTCTAAAAATATTTAACGTAATGTAAGAGATGAAGAACACCTTATAAGTTGAAATATAATGATGTTATGACATGATTGCATGCATAGAAGTGATTCTCAATAGATGTAGATTGACGTCGTAAAATTTGAACGGAATCCGACAACTTTGAAAATCGCGTAAGAGACGAACATTTAGTCGTAACTAATAACCGAGAAGTCGAATGAGAATTCTAATTTGATATTATTGTCTATGATGAACTTGGGAACAACTTTGTAGTTGACGTCATAAGCTTTCGAGTTGATATAATATGAGCTATAGTTATAGTCGAGAACTAGAACGCGTTTTGAATAATTTGTTGGTTTAGTAATTGTTAGTTGAAAGCCGACGTTTAGAACGTCGTGCTTATGGACAAGTTTTGAGAAGGAGTTCGTCACGTACGGAAGTACGTGATGACTGCCTTGAGGGCCCAGTTTCCAAAGAAATAAAATACGAGAGCTTAGAACGAACCTAAGACGTTATACGTCGAACCTATCAAGCATTAGGGTTTTCGCGGCAGTTTTGCGACCCTCGCCGGAAACTGTAATAACTTTTAGCTCGTTTATCGGATTTGTGATCCGTAAATTGGAGCGTAAACTAGACATCCCAATATTTCCAGTGGTATAGGGCTCATCCCCTGTTTCCAAATCCCCTGTTCTGGGAAGCCTCCAGAGTTATTGGATTGCGCAGTGAAATTCCAGTTTCTTGTTTTCTAAGTTGTTTTGTTCGCAACTTAGTTTCTTTCGATCTTTTAAGCCGTATTATCTATCGAATATCTCCCTACTGACCCTAGAGTCAAGTACAGGGCCTTGAGTGATGAAAACCAGTCGAGATCCTATTTCTTATCCTTTCGTTAAAGAAGTAATAAACGAGAAAATTCATAAGTCGTTCAAAGAACTAAAACCTAAATCGCCTAAGTTTATTCTTTCCAACTTAGCTCTTTGTAATCTTTAAAGTCGTATTAAGTTATCGACTACCCTCTCTACTGACCTAAGAGTCGAGTATGAGATCTTCCGAATTCTAAACGAGATTAGTACGAGTCTCGTTTCCCGTTTAAGTAAAACAAATTTATTACGCGTGCAAATGCCTAAAGATTGAAACAACTAAAACTTATTTCGATACTCTTTGATCGATTATCTTTTACGACCCGTTTTTGAGTATTATTATTTTACGATGAAGGAGGAAGCCAGCAGTAAAGAGAGGACGGAAGATCCGAAGATTGGAAGCTAGTGTTTTTAGTTCTGTATTTACGAGGTGGGCTTTTACATACAAATAAAACGAGCAATGCTAGGAAAACTTTTTTCTTTATCGCTTTGATATCTGTGTTTTCAAAGTGATATTATGGCATGAACTGTTTTACGTTTTATGTGAGTTCTCTTGTACCTATCTGAGTCAACATTCGTGTTTTCCAGATTTAGAGTTAATCTATCTAGCTTAACTAACGATCGGCTCTGAGTTAGCTGCTAAGTGCTTTCCAGAGTTAGTGCACTTTGTAACCTGTGGTGTATGTGATATCCTGTTGAGGGGTACCAGCCACGGTGAATTAGAATTGGTCAAGATTGAACGTAGCATACCAGAAAATGCTCGGCTGAGTAAATTGTGAAAATAAGTCAGAAAATGTTTAGTAGACACGGATTCTTTCAATAAAACTCCGATGTGCTACGATTATGAAATGCCATATTTATCTATACTTATGATTATGTTTTCGGCATCGTGCCCACTAAGTACGTTTGTACTTAGCCCTGCATTGTTTTCTAAATGTGCAGGTTGAAGCGACGGTGAGCGGCGGCGGTTGATGTTGAGTTAAAGGATAGGATGCTTAGTTAGAACCCTTCCGCTGCAAAACTTTGAATATCTTTTGAGATGTACTTTTTGAACAACACTGTAGTTTAAGCCTGTAAATATGAACTTAGTATCTTCTCTGTACTATTGTCGAGTAATCACTTGTGGTTAACTCTTTCTTATTTATATTTAAGTCTTGTTCATGGTTTATCGATGCCTTTCATGTATGTTTAGTCAGTTAGCCCCCTTCTTCCCCGCTTCTTTAATCCAACCCCAGTCGCACCCCGGCTTCTGTCGTCCCTCAGGATTTGGGGCTGTGACAGCGTCGAACCAACATATTTGTGGAATTCTGGCTCTTACTTCATTTTGATTGTATATATACTAAATAAAAAATTTCTAAACGAAATAAAAGTGACGATGAAAACCAAAAAAGTTATTTCACACATCCTAAAGTTAATTCATTATTTTCTCAAATAAAAGTAAGGAAATGATTATTTTAATAGAATAAATTACGAGATTATTCAAACAACATGTTATTGAAATATGTAATAGGTACAATTATGTTACAGAATGAGTTTATTTGATGAGTGAAAAATGACGCAAAATAATCTTATAAATTACAATAACATTTAATCATTGTCGAATTTCTACAGGTTATATACTAATAGTAAATAAAATTACATACTTATCTCATTAAAATTAAAATATAGTATTGTGATGAGAAGTTGAAATGAGGAGTATACTTGCCAAATTTAACTTTATTTTGTTGTTACATTTTATTTTGCTTTCAAGCATTATTATGAAAAGGAAAAATGAGAATAGATTGTGTCCGACTAATTAATGCATATATAGTTATTATGATTAAATACCAAAATAATTATATTATTATGACTACTGAAAGATAATTATTTGATTATACAATTCTTAATGTTTTGCTAATTATATACTCCCTCCGTTCCACCAAAGATGAGCCCTTTGGTTTGGGCACAGAAACTAAGAAGAAATAGTAGTGGGTGTATTTAGTGGAGTATTTTATTGATAAAGAATGTAAAAGTTGTATGAATAAATGTAAAAGCAGTGTAAATGCAAATGTAAAAGCAGTGTGAATGCAATTAATTATTTTCCAAAACAGAAAGAGCTCATCTTTCGTGGGATATCTCAAAAAGGAAAGTGGCTCATCTTTCGCGGGACAGAGGGAATATATTCTTAATTTCATTTAATTATACAACTTTTAATGTTTTACTAATTATGTACATTCTTAATTTCATTTGTATGAGTTTTCATAAATAATGTCTGGGGGTGTTTAGTTAGATGGATTAGACCTTAGTCTCATGAATGTTATTCGATTGAGTAGATTGAGACCAGTATTCAATTCTAGGATACAATGTCACGTTAGTAATTTTAAAATTTTTCTATCTTCAAAAAATTATGAAATACACCAATAAGAATAAATATTTATTGGAATCATTTTCATCAACGTACGAGTGCACGTTATTACTGCTAGTTGCAATAAAAGAGATTTCTTCGTCCTTTGCCCAGAATCAGCTGGTCTCTCTATCTTAATATTTTATTTTTGAATTTCTAGATAAGTCACCTCTCTTTCCTTTTTTTTTTGGTAAGTTCTTCCCTAATACTCATATTTATCCATTTGTTCGTCTCTTTAAATCGTGGTTCGTTATTCTTTAACCGAATCGTATTTCCGATCGATTACTCTAATAGGATTTAATATTACGATTCTAACGAGCCCGATATCAAATTCTAAATGGAATTTCCTAAAAATTAATAGATAAGTCCACAAAACAATTCGCATTATTATGAATACCTTTTTCATCACATAAGATTAATTATTTCTAATTGATATAAATAACATATCCACAAAATCATATAACCACATATTTACATAATAAAATTTTTATATATCGAAGTAAAGGGAACCAACCATAGGAAAAAATGAAACACACAAATTATGCAATGCATAACAAAATTAAATTTTAAATTCAGAAATTCACATGTTCTCAAATTTTTCATACAATTTTTAGGAAATAGGAACCTTCTAATTCTAAAATTGATATATATTTTAGGGACAAAAATTTGAGTTATTACAAAAATCCCTTAAACTAAGAAATAAGAATAAATCTAAACTACTCATTTGCAAGGATTGTGTGACTAAGATTAAGAGGGTGTTTGGCTAAGCTTTTAAGCTCTTTAAAACAGCTTAAAAGTTATTCATTACTAAGGAATTAAGAGCTTAGAAGTTGTTTTGAGGAGCTTTTAAGCTAAGCCAAACACCATCTAAATCATAAGACTTCATTTAGACTAAATAAAAAAAAGGCGGAGGGCTATTTTAGGGAAAAAAATCTCCCCTCTTTTCTTCTTTACGTTACAGACCCTCTCTCTATCTTCTTCTTTTTATTCTTCTTCTTCTCTCTCTCGCGCCCCCCTCAACGCCACTCATCTTCACCACCGCCACAACCATTGGACATCGTCGTAACCACAACTAATACGAACAGCTGCCATTGAATTTCTTCGTCCAAAATCGCAAGATTCAGTCGATAGAAAAATTAAAAAAGCAAAATTGAAGAAAAATCGAGTATCGCATCGAGATAGGGCGTAATTTTTTAGCAACAAATTGAGTGATGGCATAATTTTTCTATGCAACGATATCCATATCGAGAAAGACATAAATCAAATTGACGAGCAATGTTAAAATCAAAATAAAAAAGGTGATTACTTAATTCATTATTTGTTTTATTTTAATGCATTATGAGCGATGGCTATGATATGTTTTGATTCATTTTGATAAAATTGAATTTTCATTATTTGAGATTGAGAAATTTTCTGGTTATATGTGATAGAAACTAAATCATAGTTTTTTTTTTTCCTTTAAACTAAGGGCTTTAGCTATACTTAAGCTATACTTAATCCTCATATTTTGTAATATCAAAAGGAATTAAATTTTTGTAATTGAATTCTGCATCTCTTATTTAGCATTGAGACAAAAAATAAAATCAAGATATTCATGGCTCATATGGATTTGATTGTGGTTATGCAACTAGCTTCCCATGGAATGTTAAGTTGGTGTAATTAGAACTATTGAGAAGTGAGAGTTCTACATTTTGATACTGGAATAAGGTTTCTAAACACTTTTTATGAACAAATATTCTCAATTTTTGGTGATTAGGTAATTTCTTTGAACAAAACTTGTTGGGAAAATTAATAAAGGTTTTTATTCATCCAAAACTCAACTGACCTCAACCGAATAGATGAAGTCATCAATCTGAACTTAGTTAGAGCTCACTGTTTGAGCATAGGAATTTTTATCTTTACAGGTTTCAAGCAGAAGAAGTCATGTCGGACTGAAGAGACAAGTTAGATAGTCGAACTGAAGCTCTGTTGACTCCACTATTGATCCATGCACCTCAAGCATGTCGAAGAAGTTGTATATTGGAGTTAGATGTCACAAAGTCAAGAAGGGAAGACCTTGAAGACGGAGAAAGAAGATGAGTTGAAGTTCAAAATTCAAATCTAAGCTCAAGTCAGCCAGGAAACTTTCCATAAATGGACCAACCATGAAGACGTGCATAAATCAAGGGTCGCAGCTACCATTTTAGGAAATGTTGCAGAAGAGTAGGTGGAGTGCCATACTTTTTAGCAGAGGTCAGACGGCTATTTCCAACGGCTAGTTTACCTCCCTCTATATAAATAGAGGTCTCCCCATTACAAGAGAGAGAGAGTAGACAAGAGAGCAACCATGCAAAGAAGCAAAAGCAGATTATCTCTAGCACAAGAACCGCCGAGCTGAAGAACCAGTGGAAGTAGAGTGTGAAGTCCTCTTCTTGTTCTTCTCATATAGCCTCTCAAAAAGCTCATTCTTTGATCCAATCTAGATTTGTAATATGTTCTAGCATAGATTCTAAGCAGACTCTCTCTTACAGATTGAGTCTCTAAGACTTAGGAAGAAGCCTCCACTGTTCTCAGTGTCGAAGGCTTCATAGTTAGAAAATCCCCAATCCCCAAACCTCAGGTCTTTCTTTGAACCCGTAATTAAAGAAACTAGGTCCATTAGAACCCGCACTCTAAGATCCAGGCTTTTCTCTTGCCCGTAAAAGAGTTGTAGGTTGTACACTTTCCCGGAAAAGTGTTGTAGGGTTTGATTCAAACCCGTAATTGAACTAGTTAGGTTGTTTGGTACCCGCAAACTAAGTAGAACATTTGATAAGCACACGTAAGCGTATTTAGTGGATTACTTCCTCGAAAAGGAAGTCGTGGACGTAGGAGTTCGATCTCCAAACCACGTTGAAATACCGTGTCATTTACTTTCCAATATTTTACATTTAGTTATCTAACCAACTAACCCCTACACGATCAGTTCATTGCTCATCGCATCGAATTCTGTCTGAAGTGCATTGCACTGAGTTGCTTGAGCATCACACATTCTGCTCAGCTGTTCTATCTCATCCCATGACAGATTTATATCTCCATCAAATTCTCCTGCACATTGGTTAGCAATAGGAATATTACGAGATGGATATGTAGGTGTTTTCAGAGTCAGTGCATACGTCGGTGTCTTCGACATCTTCCTCAATGATCATGGCCTTGACTTCTCCTTGGCCTTTGCACGGAGGGCATCTCGATCCTTCTTGGAGAGGTCAGGACAAACAGGTTTGAAGTGTCCTGGTTTCCTACAGTCAAAGCATTCTTCGCCTTAAGTCTTTAAGGATATTTTCGAAGAGTTGCGTCGGCTCTTGTTTCCCCTTCTATATTTGTCCAATTTGGAATTCATGTCTTCAAGCTGTTTGGACATTTCCTCGATTTTTTTCTGAAGATCGGCTCGGCTTGGTCGATCCCTAGCTGACGAGTTAGCGGACCGTGATGGTCTAGCAAAGTTTGATCAGCTAGAGTTAGCTCGAAGCGCCACCAGCTTGGTCGCTGGGCTTTGCTCCATTGTGTCTGGCTTTTGAAGCTTGCTTGCTTGAGTCAAAAGATGTCATACTCATTCGCATTGAGCATGGAGAATAGCTTCTCAGTCTTCATCGAACTGAGGTCACTCCGATTCTGATGAACAACTCTGTAAACTGCCCAATCTTCGCCAAGTGTTGAGAGAACTTTCAAGTTCATCTCGCGCTGAGAATATTTGCCTTTCCCAATACTCTCGATGTCCATTGGGATCTCTTTGAATCTCAACTCCATTTTATCGATGGACTCATTCGCAAGTTGAGCGAAATTCTCGAACTTTTGACAAGCTAAGGTGAACTTATTCTCCTTGATCTTATCAGATCCTTCACAGAGAAATGCTTAGGCATCCCACATTTCCTTGGCAGTATCGCAATAGATAATCTTCGACAGGTAGGCTTTGTTGACGGTGGATGAGATGACACTATTTGCTATGTCTTCAATTGAGCTATGTCTCTCTCTTCCTTGGTGTATCCCTCATGATCCTTCAGCTATAACTTCGTGGTCAGTGTTCCATTTTCTAGAGCAGTGGAGGGAACCGTGACTGACTGAGTCACTTAGATGAGACCGTCTGTGATGGTTTCCCACATCCTGTGATGTCTGACGGTCAACGCCATCTTCAGTCGAAACTTCCATATGGAGTAATCGTCCACTGTGAACTCCAGTAAGCTTCCAAGCAACGTCGGGTTCATGATTCGTGCACAAGCAAAAGAGAGAAACAAGTAGAAATGCAGCAGAATGCACTAAGGATGTTTTCAAAGATATGTTCAGTTGACCACTGAAAAATCTTGCCTCACACCTAGTGTAATAGAGTCACCAGTCTTTTGAACCACTGCTCTGATACCACTTGATAGTCCCGTTAATGAGTAACTGGTGTATGGATGGAATACACCAGTAGCTATTTTTAACTTAAGAACTGTTTCTCTTAAAGAACTGCTCAATTCATTTCGCTCGACAACTGAGAAGGTCAGTCGGAGCTGACCGCACAGTTAGGTGCACAACTGACTTCTTTGATTAAGGGTCAGTTGTGTAATCCTAACTGAGATTTGAAAGAGTTTTGCAATGCGAAAGTTGGTGGTTATTTAACTCGTTACTTAAACTAAAATCTTTTATTGGTAATGTCAAGTTTCCAAACACTTAATGCAATTTGAGAAACCAATTTTATGCAGGGTCAGTTGGTTAGGAAACTGAATGTAAATACTGAAAGTAAAGAACACATTGTTTTTACGTGGTTCAGAGATTAACTTCCTACGTCCACGACTTCCTTTTCAGGAATGTAATCCTTTAGATAAACTTACGAGTGCTTATCAAATGTTGTGCTTGGTTTACGAGCACTAAACAGTCTAACCAATTCGATAACGGGTTCGAACAAATCCTTACAACTATTTTGGGAGCAATAGTAAAGCCTAGCATAGATTGCGGGTTCTAAGGGACCTAGTTTCTTTGATTACGGGTCCAAAGAGGACCTAAAGTTTGGGGTTGGGGGTTTTTCCAACTATTAAGCCTTCAACGCTTAGAACACCGGATGCTTCTTCCTAAGGCTTAGAGACTCAATTTGGAAGAGAGAATCTGCTTAGACACTATGCAAGAACCTACTATTCTAGACTCGATGAAAGAATGAGAATTCTGAGAGGCTAGAAGAAAGAACACGAGGAGAAATTGACTCTCGACTTGTACTGGTTCTTCGACTGACTCTTATTCTTGCTCTGTAAGAGAGATAATGTTTGAATTTCTAGAATGCTTCTTTGAGCATGTGTTCTTTCTACTTCTCGCAATGTGGAGACCTCTATTTATAGAGAAGGAGGTAAACTAGCCATTGGAAAGAGTCATTTGACCTCTGTCAAAAAGTATGGCAATCCACCTACTCCTCTGCAATCTTTCCTAAAATGATAACTGCAACCAGAGGCGGAGCTAGGGGGCAGTGGGGTTACTGGACCCCCCTGGATTTTAGAAAAAAATTAGTACTATATGTGTAAAGAAGCTTTGTGTTGCCGGTGTTGGAGAAGAAAGAAGCAGAGGTGCGAATGAGAAGAGATATGTGGAATTGGGCGACTGTTGGACTGAATTTAAAAGTTTTTAATAAATGGGCCCAATTATAACATGGCCCACTTTTACTTTACATTCTTATTTTTTTTGTAAGGAATTCCCAATTTTCCACTAATACTTAGTAATTCATCAAATGTATATATGTAATTTATATTACTAAATTTTCTAAAACACTTGCTATGAAATTAAGCTAGATCCTTATGAATTTAAAAAGTGATAGGTTTATATTTATTTGAGCAAAAAATATAGAGATATTTCAAAAGAATTCATACTAGTTTATACAAGTGTATATTAATTTTGAAGTTTGATAGAAAATTTTGAAGGTTTTAAATTAATTTTATTTATATATCAAATTTTCTTTTATAAAATGTTTCTTAGTATGTTTACTAATTACACAAAACAATATTGCTTAGATAAAAATGCATATCAAATGTGATTTAAATTATTTTGTTAGATGTGAAATATGATGTAAAAAATGATATGGCTTAACTTAGTGAAAAGAAAAAAAAAATAGAAATTGGTAACATAGTATCATTTTCATTTTCTTGATTATCAATTTTTTTTGTTTATTTCTATATCTATATGCATTGAAAAAAAAGGAAGGGGCATCTATTATCATCCAGTTTGAAGGATCATGTTATTCTGTTTTTCTAGCTTGTTATATAATTTAAATGATATTATAATTATATTAAAACTATTATTTAAAAAAAAAATTGGACCCTCCTGGGAGAAAATTTTGGCTTCGCCCCTAACTACAACCCTTGCTTTATGCAAGTCTCTGTGGTCGGTCCATTTATGGAAGGTTTCAGTTTGTATTGGTACTTCTGAGTAAATTTGAATTTGAATGTGAACTCTTCTTCCTTCACCGTCTTCCAAGTCTTCTTTTCTTGACTTTGGGACTTCTGGCTTCGACACAACTACTTGACATGCATGAACTGCATGGATCAGTTCTGGAGTCAGTTAAGTTCTGGTCTGATTGACCATTTGCCTTCTCAGTCTGGCTGACTTCTTCTGCTTGATCATGTAAAGAGAAAATCTCTACGCTCAAATGAGCTCTAGCTAAGTTTTCAGATTGATGGTTTTCATCTACTCGGTTGGGGTCAGTTGGATTTTGGTATAATTCAAAACTTTTACTAATTTTCCCAACACCTTCAATTATGTAACCTAGATCCATTTAACTAACCTACCCAGATCCATGAAGAGACACACTACCTCTTCTGTTTTCTCCCCCACAACTCCCTTCCCTCTTTCTCTTGCTCTCTCTCTAGTCCAATCTTCCTCATGTTTCCTCACCGCCGCCGTGCAGAAATAATTGCACCCATCTGCGGTGAAAGGAATCAATGGTTGCTATCGCATCATCAACAACAACGTTGATTCATTTGTTGTAACACAGGAACGCCCGCCATCCATGACGCCGGAAATTATGGTGGTTATCTGACTTTCAATGTCGCGACGTATACAAAATCAGAGTTCCTGGAGCTTCGGTAACGCCTCTCAGCCGAGCTTGGCTAGATCTGTGATTTGCAAAATTTGAGTTCAGCTGAATCAACATTGGTGAAATCCCTAGATCTCGAGTGAAATCGAAGAAATCACCGGCAAGATAACGGTCAATCCCTAAGATCCATTTTTACTCCAAAACGCAAATGTGTTGAATAGTGAGTTTTGTATGATTCTCTCTCTCTCTCTCTCTTAGCGGCGGATTTAGCTAAGGACATCTGTACCCTCCAAAAAAATTACTTGTATTATATATATATATATATATATATATATATATATATATATATATATATATATATATATATATACTCTCTCCGTAATCTAAAAAATGCCCTGTTTGCTAATTTCAACTGTAATCGAAAAAATGCACTATTTCACTTTATACTCTTTTATACTCCAATAAACTTTTCATATTTACTACATTTTCCATTACTTTTCCACATCCCTTTCTAATTAGCCTAATCTAATTAAACAACTAAACCCAAACTAATTACCCAGCCCAATATTAAACAATACCCAACCCAATAATCCAGCTCACACCACTCAGCCCAAACAGCCCCAAATATATCACTCACCCCACCCCCAAATCCTAATTTCATAATCGGCACCCTCCATTTCATGTTCTTCACCTCACACCTGCAACTCTCTCACACCTCCATTTCCTGTTCTTCACTGAAACCCTAATCGAGAGCATCTCTCTCTTCTCCGGCTGCAAGCCTGCAACTCTCTTTTTCCCTCTTTCTCTTTTCTTCGACAGCAACCCTAATCGAGCATCTCTTTTCTCATCTCCCTTCTTCGATTCAATTGCATCCAATCCGGATCGAGGGATACCTGTTTTTGTGCCGGAGAAATTGTGGGTTCCACCGGGGTGGGAACCATCCCCCGATGATCTCCTCTGCGATACGCCTGACTTTAAGGAGGATCTATGGGTTCCACTGGGGCGGGAACCATCCCCGATTCCTGAAGATCCGGCGAAGAATTTCTCCAAAATCGTGCCGAAAACCCACTTTACTTGAAAGGAATCTGATGGATCGGTTATACCGCTTGGTGATTCTCAGCCCGTGGCCACCCTAAATCCATATCAAATATACTGTTCTGCGAAGATGGCCGGCGACTTTGAACCAGATGCTGAATCTAATGATGATCCCGTTC
This sequence comes from Schizonepeta tenuifolia, assembly GCA_029490685.1. NCBI lineage: Eukaryota > Viridiplantae > Streptophyta > Magnoliopsida > Lamiales > Lamiaceae > Schizonepeta > Schizonepeta tenuifolia. Next base: position 25,092,123 of record CM055960.1, on the reverse strand, counting down.
GCAAATAATAGGTGATTGCGTTCTATTTTTTCTGATGCCTCATTTGTGTTATTTCTGAGCATTTTCTTAATCTGCAATGATGATATGCTTCTATGTTAACTGATTATGAACAAATTCTGCACTTGGTTGAGAGGGTGATGGCTGGTGATGCCTCATTTGTGTTATTTCTGAGCATTTTCTGATTTTGCAATGATGATATGCTTCTATGTTAACTGATTATGAACTGAAAATGAACTGATACTACACTTGTGTTTGGGTTGGCTGTTAATTCTGTCTTCTTGGGAGTTGTTTGTTGAATTCTATTAATGCCACCACTAGGATTGTTGTGTATTCTATATTTGGAGGCATAAATAGGATAAATATTGAGTCAATGATGCAAAAAAAAACTTCATTTAAGTAAGTCTGAGACTACAATAATTAACAAAACAACTGATCCAAGGACAAATTTACATTCCAAACACAAAAACTGATCTATTTTCTGTTTGTCCCTGTAAACCATTACCCAAAAAATTGATGTGTTACCTCTCCTAGTCTGTTAAATGTATGTCTTCCACTCCATGCATCAATATGTATTCCCAGCCTTCTTTGACAATATTTTCATCCACTGAGATGCTTTCTGGCAGTAACCCCTCCCTCAGTAAACCTTCCTTGTACATATGTGGGATTTTGTATGAGTTATTTCCTCTGCACTTGATGATCTCTTGATAGTAGTTCTGCAAAGTGAGAAATACATTGTTCAATTTCCATGGTGGGAAATTTTCAAATGCTTCTTTCACATTGCTGATCATTTCATCCACTGTTCTTGCATCTTTCTCATCTTTGAGTGTCTGTATGGCTCTAAAGAAGCCAAGATCGTTGATGTTAGTTTCTGGTGAGTTTGGTAGTTGTTGTACAAGTTGTATGTTGAATCCATCTGCTGATGCAGTAGCTCTGAAATCTGGATCATTATTGCAGATGTGTGGTCTTGCATTGTCTTGTTGTATGATTATGTTTTTGCTCATTCCTTCAGGCCACGTTGCTTTAATTATTGGTATCATCTGCAGCGGTTAAGGGAAAAAACATGTATTAGCACTAAATGATGGATCATATACTCAATCTAATAGTGAATAAAACATGCATTAGAACCTTACCTCCTGCAGAAATTTCTCCTTCATTACTGCTCTTGTTATTTTTTGAATTGGTTTGGTGATCATTGTGCCTTTCAATCTGTTTTTTGAATTTCTTTTTGCTGGTTCCTCATAAGTGAATGGAATGATTCCAATCTTGCCATCAAATATGACTTCACCATTGCTATCCATGATTGGTCTTGAAACCATACACTCAAACATGATTTTATCAATATTGGATTTGGATTTGACTGTTCTATTTGGTTCTGTTTCACCTTTTGCCAGGTAAAACCTCCTGTTTTCTCTACTTAAATTGAACCATTTTTCATCTATAGGAATCACATTATACAAATTCTTAAAAAGTATATTTCCTTCTTCATTTAAGCAGCTAAGTTGATTGAGGCTAAATTGCATTCGAGTGAGCATGCTCTTAGGAGTTAAGAAAGGTGTAATAGCACTAGAATGAGCTTGTATATCTTGTTTTTTCAACCAACATTGTACCTGCCATGTGCTGACATCCATGTTTAGAGCAATTTTTCTGACTGATGTTCTCTGCAAAAGTGGGAGAGACTTCATCTTTTCTGCATCTATCTCCTTTTTATCACTGTGCTTACAACCCTTTTTCATGCTCACAACTTGTATAGGTAAGCCCAAGGCTTGTTGAGCTTCAGCCATCTTCCAAATGCGAAATACAGTGTTACGATCGACATTGAAGAGTATAGCAGCCTCCTTTTTGGCGCCATGCTGCAACCCTGAGCCATTTGTGTGTTGTAGGAGCCATTGAGCCAAGCTATTTTTTTGAGCCTCTGTGGGATTTTGTTTTTTTTGACCAATATGCATTGCTGCAAATTTTGGGAAATAAATGTGGTGGTTGAAATGAATGTTGGGAGCCTTCAATGCTGCTATTTATAGAGTAGAATGTGGTTTTAGGTGTACTTATTCCCTCCAACTGTTTTAGAGGGAATTTTGAATCTGTGTAAAAGGTTTAATTTTTGGCACCAAAACTGATGTGTTAGCATTAAATGCATTATACTTTTCCCTTTTAAATGAATAAGCTATAGTCGAATTTCATTGCCTTCAATTTTTTTTGTTCATTTTGTTGAATCTGCTTCATTTAATTTAATTTTCAGTTTGCATTTAAATTATTTTCAGTTTGCCTTTATATCAATCAGATTGTCTTTAATTTAAAATTCATTGCAGTTTCATGAAATAAAAACCACATGCAATTCTAAATGAAAGTGAGAATAAAATAGTGCTTGTGATTTTAAATAACGTCCATGAAATAAATGTAACATGAAATAAGTCAGTTGACAAACTAATGAAATAAATCACGTGCATAAGCTATTTCAATTGGAATGGATTTTTAAAGCACCAAGTGCTAATTACAATTAACAAATCAATGATATCACTACCCTTATTGTCTTTTTACACCACTTTATACAACTTTACCAGCTTTCTTAATCTACGCGTAAACAGTAAATGGGGTATTTTTTAGATTACGAAGGGAGTATATATATATATATATATATATATATTAATAATTATATGTTTATATTAACTTTTGTACCTCATTGACTCATTCTCAAACATCATAACTATGGCCCAAACAAGTCCTTTTAGTTAGTAAAAAATTTAAAAGCCCAAACACATAGTTGGCCCACAACAAGAAATAAAACAAAAGATGAAATAGAGATGAATAGTCACGGCCTAATGAGAATAGTGAGAAAAATAACAGAGAAAAGAAACTCAAAAGCTAAAAATTGATATATTCGTGGAAGATATGAAAAGAGATTATCAGTTTAAAAATTTGCATGATATCCCTTTCGATGAAGCTTGTTGAAACAAAGAGACATTCGACTTATTCTCCTGTATTTTTGCTCATCGAATTGGTGTTGATTCTTCCGGTTGCTACTGAAACTGAAGAGAGGGTAATTTCCGGAACGACTTATATCAAGAATATGTTACTAAACGGGCAGTACGACACCTCAAAAAATTTGGCCCCCCGAACTCCCGAGCATGAGGGTTTGCTCCCCTGCAACCCCCCATACTCTTAACTTTTTGTACTCCCAAATTCAAAATCATGGATAGGCTATTGCTCTCACTACTCTTGTTCTTATCTAATAATCAGATCTTTGACGATGTTATTCTTTAGCTACGAGAGTTATCTGTCATGATATAGAGTTATCTGTCATGTTTTGGGGCAGAGATTGGAAGGGACATCTTCTTCTTGTTCTTGGATCAAAGCCAAATTGTTGATAGTGAAAGAGGAGGAGAAAATGCTGAAGCCGTGAAGGAATATTTGGATCCTAATACTAAATCAAAGATGACTACTAATGGCTTCTTTTCTGCTTAATTAGTCACATGTAATTTTCCTTTATGTATAATATAGTTGCTTTATTCGTGTTGATTCTGAGGTGTAATGTAAATGGTTATATGATGATTGAGTTGAAAGGATGAGTGAGTCTCCTGTGGAGACTTCCACCGTGCACATGGGCACCCGCCCCGCCCACGCGCCCATTTTGACCCGTGCGTGAGATTCACGCGCCGCGTGTGGGTCTCACGCGCCACAGTTTTTTTTTATTTTTTTTTATTTCCTGATTTTTTTTTAATATTTTCAGATTTTTTTTTTCTCGACGGAGCCTTCGGCTCCGATTTTACGGCTCCGCCTTCGCTCCGATTACTAAAATAAGGATAATCGGCGGGCAACATTTTGGACTTTTACGGCTCGCTTCGAGGCCTTCGGCTCCCCTCGCTCGCATCTTGACCATAGAAGAAGCGGCAAACAAAAAAAAAATGGAAAAAAAAAACTGGAAAAAAAAAAAAAAACTGGTCAAATGGGGGTTTGACCGGGTCAAACGGGATGGGTCGGATCAAATGGATCGGGTGTTGCACGGTAAAGAATATGCACTCAAGTTTTTGTCTGAAAGGATATTTTCCATCTTCATTTAATTATTTTTGTGTATAGTGTAAGAGTTTAAATTTAATATTTTTTGAGTTCACTGCCAGTGCATACATATTTTTCTTTACTTTTCTTTACTGGAAGTTGTTCTTCGGGTTTTATTTTCTCTATATTGTGATATGGTCGATATTACCAGCAAATCAAAAGCTCCTAATTTTGTTTGCGATATGATACGAATAAGATAAATGATCTAATTAGTACAATTATGCCAATAAGAATTAGAATTAATTACACTATTCGTCCCAATAGGCAATAGTATCACGTTATAATTTGAAACAATTGGAATTAATTTAATTATTCGTCCCGATAGTACCACGTCATAATTTGGAACATGTGGAACTAATTAAACAATTCGTCTCAATTGTACTAAATGTGGAACACTTGGCAATAATAAGACTAAATTTGTACCAAATGTACCAGATGTACCAACTGTCCTTATACTCGCCCGCCAACCGACCCGACCCGCACGCATCCTGACCCGACTCGCGTGCCCTTCATTAAAGGTATTTTTGTCCCAAATTATAAAAGATGGCCAAAATTTATAATTATAAAGAGGGTGGGCCAAAATTTATGTTTTAATGTCAATATTGGCTATTTCAAAATATCTCTCTTAAGGTAATTTTGTATATAGCCCCCAAATCTTTCACTATAGCCATTATTTAAAAAACAATTATAAAAATATTAATTTATGACAATTTTAACCCTATATACTATAGCCCCCAATAAAAACCTTGTTTAGCCATCTATCTCCGGCTCCCTTTCTTGTAGGCAATCAAAATGAAGAAATTAAGATAGACCAACTTATCCCCCAATTTGAAGCCATCGCATCAGATTACTGGATGCTTGAAGGGTAATGTCAATGTAATTCTTGAAAATTCGATAGAAATTTGGATCTTTTCGAAATGAAAGTTTAGGATTTGTATTTGGGCTGATCATTTGAAGAGATATTTAGCAGCATATGCAGTTTTTGATGAATTGGAAATTAAGTTAAACTAATTTTGAAAATCTCGACGAATTGAAGTTGATTTTCGAGCTCTACGATTTAATCGCACAAAATCCAGCAGAATTTCGTAATAAAATAGCATAGATTTGCAGTCGTTGCCCGCCAGCGGAGTCGTTAATGACAACTCCGATCCGCTGTCAATTTTCAGGTCTCAACACGAAACCTCCAATAAGTTGTTCATCCTCAGTTATGAACCAATTTCAAAAAAAAAAATTAATTCGGTTGAACATTGATTGATTTGGATCCTTAATGATTTAAAATTAAGTTTGATCAACTCTGTTGACCTTTAATCTCTAATTCTGGCGGCACGCGTTCTCACTTGAGGCGTTCTTCGCTCTTCAAAAATTTAATAGTTAAATTTTTTATTTTGATTGAATTTGGATGCATTTTTTTTCTTGCCAATTTGCACCAATTTGTTCGATATCATATATCAGTTGAAGAAAATGGATAACGAGTCTCTGTCATGATTAAGTAGCAATCATTTTCATGCATTTGTAAACAACATTGTGTACTTAAATGAAGAAATCAAGGACAAACATAGACGAACGAGGGAGAGGGTGGAATGGATGAACAATAATTTTCAATTGTGAGCTATAAGGTTAAAATAGTAAATGTATTAATATATTTATTATTTATTTTAAATTAGAGGCTATAGAGAGAGAAACTGAGACTATGTTTAAAATTACTCTCTCCCTTAATTAGTTATAGTAGTAAATAATTAGTTATATCTTATGGACTGTCTAGAATTTCAGCTGAGATTTTACATAAGTTAGTAAATTTTAGATCATCAGTGGTTTAAAGTTATGAGTGATTTTGGTTTTGGCATCATCAAAAAGGGGGAAATTGTTGGGAAATTTATTAGTATAAGTTTTGATGAATTCCAAAACCGACTGACCCCAACCGAGTAGATGTTGCCAGAACCTAATGTTAGAATTTAGGCTCGCTGTTTGAGCAAAGTTAAGATTTTATCTTTACAGGTCTCCAGCTGAAGATGGCAACAAGGCATGACTCAGACATAACATCAGCTGTCGCAAAAGACAACTGAGAGTTCATATGTTCAGATGCAAACAGGGGGAAGTCTTCAGAACATCAGTTGTGAAGGAAACCAACTGAGGGTTCGTCAGATGAGAAGCAGTAGAAAGGAAGAGAACATCAGATGAAAAGGAAGTCATCTGAAGGTTCAAACCCAACTGAGTAAAGACAAGGAAGACAACTGAGTGTTCAGTTTCAGAACCTCAGTTGTAGAACTCGAACGAGAAGATCAACTGCTTGAAGTTCAAAGTCAGCTGAGAGTTCAACAGATCAGAACATCAGCTGAAGACCACTCAGATGAAGATCAAGACTTTCAATCGACGAACCGAGGTTGACTGTCAGAAAGGTTAAGATTTGAATTTCAAAAGGAAGTCACATGAGGGTTTGACCGTTCAGTCATTACCCCATCTGGCCCAACACAAGGCTGTCACAGATGGAAAGCAGAAGAACACAGATGCCATATCGGGAAAGTCTGCAGAGATAAGAGACAAGCCTTCGCTTTCAACGATCAGAGATCAACAGCTCCTCCAACGGCTAGTTGATACTCTCCGCCTATAAATAGAGGCATTCTCTCATTCCAGAGAGATAGATACATGAGACAGAAGCCAGTGCAATCACAAGAGAATTAAGCAAAAGAAAAATCTGCAAAAATCCCATTCTAAGAACATCAGCAGCTGAGAGTTCAAGAGTGATAGAACATTAGTAGCTGAGGGTTCATAGAGTGAAAATCTGTCTCAGATCTTAGGTTGAGTGTTTATTCGTTCAAGCCTTAGATCCAGCTCTCATTCGTGATCGAGCTGTAGTTGGAAAACCCATCCACACACTAAAAAGTGTTTGCTAGGACCTTACTCTTCCTGTAATTGAGTAGTCAGGTCGTCAAGTACCCGCAAACTTGACATAGGTTGTTAAGTACCCGTAAACTTAACTGTGAAGGTTGATAAGTACCCGTAAACTTATTGCAACGGTTGCACAGCCCGGGTAAGCTGTGTGGATCTGTCCAGAAGAACTTGGACTGAGGTGTGAGGATTCACATCTCCCCGTGGACGTAGAAGGGTTATCTCCGAACCACGTTAAATCTCTGTGTGCTCGTGTTTATTTCTCTTCAGTTATTTCTTGCATTCTTAACTGTCTGACTAACCAGCATACAAACCTCATTTGCACATTTTCAACCGAGCTGTTTTGCGTGAGTTGTTTTAACGAGTTTATCTTTCCACCACATTCCGCACAGCCTCACTCTTCCAGCTGAGGTCGCTTACTCAGCTGTGAGATTCCAACTGAGTCCTTTTACTCAGTTGAAGTGATTTTTCAGGGTAAAAGTTTTTAAATCCTAACTGGTGTATTCCCCCCCCTCCCATACACCAGTAACTCGTTTCGGGACCATCAAGTGGTATCAGAGCAGTGGTTCAAAAGACTGCTGACTCTGTTTCACAAGGTGTGAATTCGAGAAATTTTCTTCAGCGGTCAACTGAACAGATCTTTTCACACTAGTGCATTCTTGCTCGCATATTTGTTTTGTTTGTTGTGTGCAGATGGACGTCAAGGACAAGATCGTCGTCATGTTCTCAGTAGTCAACTATACATCATGGAGAACTCGGATGAAGAAGATCCTTCTGTCAAAGCATCATAGGATGCAACAAGTTCTCACTTCTGGACCAATCGTCATAAAAGATAGAATAGTTCGCACTCCCACAAATCCCAACGATGGAGATGCAGTGGTGGAGTATGTGGAGAAACAGCCAGAAGACTACACTCCAGAGGAGGCAAAGGTGAGCCAGCTGGATATCTGGGCTCAGAGCACAATAATGTCCACAGTTGGACAAGATTATCTGCCTTGGATAGAGGAGTGTGAGACTGCGAAAGAGATGTGGGACATCCTGGCATCGCTAAATGAAGGAAGCGACGAGACGAAGGAAAATAAGTTCTCACATGCATGTCAAGATTTCGACAACTTCAGTCTGCGACCTGATGAGACTATCGATCAGCTAGAGCTCCGGTTTATGGACATCATCAGAAGAATCCAGTCCATCCGAAGAGGAAAATACACACTAAGAGAGATCAACCTCAAAGTGTTGCAAGCTCTACCGGCTGAGTGGGATACATTCACCAATATCCACGAGAGCCGAGCTGACCTTGGTGAAATGGGAACTGAAAGATTGTTCTCAATCTTAAAAGGAAATGAGTATAAGGTCAACAGGAGGAGATCGCAGTCCTCAAGTCAGACAAGTAGAATTGAGGATGTTGGCTCAGCCTCAAAGTCAGTTGCTCTCCGAGCTGACTACTCAAAGTCGAGATCGTCAAGGCCAACCAGATCGGCTGACATGACTGCAAAGGAGCCGAGCAGAGAGGAACTGCAACAGAACATTGCAGCGTTGTCAAAGAAGCTAGCCGACATGGACACTCGGTTCGGAAAATACAAACGTTTCTACAAATCAAACCGAACTCGAGACAGTTCTAAGCCTGTCACCAATGGTTGCTTCGAATGTGGCAAGGAAGGACATTTCAAAGCTGACTGCCCAGACCTCTCAAAGAAGGAAAGAGAAGCATTGAGGGCCAAGCAAACTGCCAAGAACAAGGCCATGGTAGCTGAATAAGCAGCTGACGATATGGACATCTTCACAGACACTGAAGATGAGGATGAACTCACCTCTACCAATAAAGTCATCAGTCCGGATCAATGTCTCATGGCACTTAGAACCGACCAAGATGATATTGAGGTACAATCTAATCCTGCTCGCTTAAATTCTTCCAATACTTCTAACATGCAGGAATCTTTGAGCGATGAGTTAGAACCCTCCTGGAATGATTTTCAAGAACTCAGTGAGGAACTGCATCAGCAGTTGGTTGAGTTTAAGAGTCTTCAAGCTCAGTTCGCCAAGCTTGAAGATTCCTTAACCGAAAAGGACGATCTGATTACAAGCCAAACTCAGGAGATTGAAAATCTCAAGAGTCAATTGAATGAAGCCAAGACTCCATCAGATGAAGAGCTGACAAAACAGATCTGGAAGCAGCAAGATCAGTTGAATCATCAAGAGGGTCAGATCGACCAGCTGATAAGGGAGTCAGATTGTAAAACCGAGCAGATAACTGTCCTCCTCAAACAGTTGCAAACTGAGAAGGACAATTTAATCAAGTTGTATCAGTCATCCAAGATCATCGAAAACCTTTTAAGTTACAGCAGACAGATGGATGACGTGTCAGGACTCGGTTATGATATTGTCAAGGATACTGGTATTCCATCAGCTACCTTCATCAGAGCTGTAGAAGTCACAGCTGTCGAGCCTAACACAGCTGAGTCTCCAGAAGCTAACTCAACCTCCACCTCTCAGCAAGTTCAACCAACCAACAGAATCACAACTGAGAAGGGAAAAGGAGTAGCGAATGTAGGACAGAATGTTCCATCGGTTGGAATATCAACCGAGGGGGAATGTTCCAAAAGTCAGAAGAGGAATCAGAGGCGTCCAAGGCATAACCGCAACCGTGGTATCAACCGAACTCAGAATTCGAACCGACCTCTATATCAACCTCAGAGTCAACATCAAAAGGAATGGAACCGACCTCAGAACAAGCAAGGGTTCAATCATCTGAATCAGCAGCGGTTCCAACATCAGCTCGACCAAAGGTTCCAACCAAGTCAACATTTAAGGAACAGGTCGGATAACTGGAGATATTCATGGCACAATATGAATCATCAGCAGGGCGTGAACAGCTACAGACAAGCCACAGGAAGTTGGAATCTGAATCAGCCACGAAGATTCCAACATGGCGTCCGATCTTTCAGACAAATCAAACAGGATAAAAATCGTCATCTAAACAGGGGGAAAGCCTCACCTACTAAAGCCCAAAATGGGAGAAATCCAACTCCTCCCAAGAAACAGAGCATTATTTCTAACAACAAGCCTAAGGATAACCGAGGTGTTGTTATAGTTGATGAAAATGGGCAGATCATTTGAAATGACAAGGCTATTCGAGTGTACAGAGAAAAGCGACGCACAGTTCCAGGGAGAACTGGTTCTAACCCTCCAGGACCCAACTGAAATTGGGGACCTAAGCGAGTTTCTCTTTGCAGGTACAAGAGAAACAGCTGAGGAAGAAGAAGGCGCCTGCTTCAATATGGGTGATGGACAGTGGATGCTCGAAACACATGACAAATCTGAAGGGTTTGCTTGGAAGTTTCGTGGAAAAAGAAGGCCCATCAGTTACTTTTGGTGATAACCCAAAAGGTTACACCAGATGTTACGGTACACTTGAAACTGATCATGTCTCAATTTCCAATGTCTCTTATGTTGATGGATTGAAGCATAACTTGCTCTCCATCAGCCAATTCTGTGATAATGGTTTCTCTGTCAAGTTTAATGCACAGGGTTGCAGGGTGAAAGATGTCGGATCAAAGCAGGTGATATTGTTGGGAAATCGATCCTCAATCGGGAATGTGTACTACGCTGACTGGAACAGCAGCCTCCCTGACACTTGTCTGTTATCAAAGAGCAGTTCGGATGTGAGCTGGTTGTGGCACAAAAGACTCAACCATCTGAACTTCAAAACGATGAACCGACTCGCCAGACAAGAACTTGCAAGAGGCATACCCAATCGAGTGTTTTCAACAACACACATCTGCAGTGCATGCCAGCTGAGAAAGCTCGCTAGATCCTCCTTCCGGTTGAAGTCTACTCCTTCAACTGACCGAGTGTTACAGTTGATCCACATGGATCTCTTCGGGCCAGTTACACCAAAGAGTTTGAACGGGAACGAGTATACCCTGGTGGTAACTGATGCCTACTCAAGATATACGTGGACCATCTTCATGCGCCACAAAAGTGAGACCCGAGATGAGCTGCCCAAGCTGATGGATCGGATATCGAACCAACAAGAGATGAAGATCATATCTATCCGATCAGATCGTGGAACAGAGTTTCTAAATGAAACCATCATTGAGTACTGCGAAAAGAATGGCATAACCCATCAGACATCAGCCGCGCGTACTCCGCAACAGAATGGCGTAGCTGAGCGAAGAAACAGAACGCTGAAGGATGCAGCCACATCCATGTTAGCGAGCTCAGCTCTGCCGAAGAGATTTTGGGCTGAAGCGATCAACACAGCATGCTACACTTAGAATTGATCTCTTCTCACCAAGCGGTTGGGAAAGACACCCTACGAGCTGTGGAGACGCAGAAAGTCAGATATTTCTTATTTTCGTGTTTTTGGTTCTAAGTGTTATATTCACAACAATGGGAAGACTCAGTTGAAAACTTTTGATGCCAAAGCTTCGAAGGGCATATTTCTTGGATATGCAACTCGGATCAAGGCATATAGAGTTTTCAACAACAGCTCTCGTGTTGTGGAAATAACACCTCATGTTAGTTTTGATGAATCTACCTTTGAGTGCAGGGAACAGGTTAAAGAACAACACGCGGATCCAGCTGTTCTACCAGTTCTCACCAGATCGCAAGCACTAAGGAAAAAGAACCGAGCTGAACCACTGGTTTGGGCAACTGAGGATGAGGATCCATACTCCTCTGAAGATGAATGCGAAGATCTCAGTTCATCCCAAGGGGGAACTTCAGCTGATGCTCCTCCAACTGCATCAGCATCCGATGCCCAACCGAGCTCAGTTTGAACTACTATCAATGTTGAGAATCCAGACTAAACAGCTGATCAATCACCAGCTCTGAAGACTCCAACTCAGATTTCAGAACAGCCACAGTTGGAAGAAGAAGGAAGACGCAACCGAAGATGGTATGAAGTTCATTCCACCGACGACATCATTGGAGATCCAACCGAAGGTGTGCGTATAAGGAGCCGAGTTGCAAATCCTGAAACAAACGAGGAAGATTCCAACACTTATGCCCAATATGCTGAAGAATTGGCAGTTCTAGAAGAGTTCGAGCAAGCTGGAGATGTTGCCATGATTTCTTGCTTTGTAGTTGATGTACCAGAACCGAAGAATGTTGGGGAAGCTCTCAACTGTGTCCACTGGACAACAGCCATGCAAGAAGAACTGAATGAGTTTCTACGCAACTGTGTATGGGAGTTGGTAGAAAGACCAAATGGTGTCAAGGTTATTGGATTAAAGTGGATTTTCAAAAACAAGAGAGACGCCATTGGATTCATTGTGAGGAATAAAGCAAGGTTGGTAGCTCAAGGATATTGCCAACAAGAAGGAATTGACTTTGAAGATTCCTTCGCACCAGTTGCAAGGCTGGAAGCTATTCGAATCTTTCTAGCTTATGCCGCACATCACAAGTTCAAAGTATATCAGATGGATGTGAAGTGTGCATTCCTCAATGGAGATATCAAAGAAGATGTATATGTTGAACAGCCTCCTGGTTTTGAGACTGGAGATGGAAGAGTGTATAAGCTGAAGAAAGCTATCTATGGTCTAAAGCAAGCGCCAAGGGCTTGGTATGACACTCTTTGTGGATTTCTTCTGAACTCGGGGTTCAAACGAGGTTCACTTGATAAAACCCTGTTCACCATCAAAGTTGGAGAAGATATACTTGTTGTGCAAATTTATGTCAATGACATCATCTTCGGCTCCAAGTCAGAGGAGCTGTGCAAGAAATTCTCCGATCTCATGAAGGAGAAGTTCGAGATGTCGATGATGGGCGAGATGAATTATTTCCTTGGATTACAAGTGAAGCAGTCACCTGAAGAGATTTTCATCAACCAGTCCAAATATACAAAGGAGCTCATCACCAAGTTCGGATTGCAGACAAGTAAGACAACAAGGATCCCTATGAATACGAACTGGAAGATCGAACCCGGAGCTGAGGGAAAGCTCGTCGATGCCAGCCAGTATAGAGGGATCATCGGTTCGCTGCTCTACCTAACTGCCAGCCGACCAGATATATCCTATGCAGTTGAAGTGTGTGCTCGATTTCATGTCCAACCAAGAGAAGCACACATGTTGGCAGCAAAGAACATCATTAAGTATCTGAAGGGAACTGTCAATGTTGGGTTGTGGTACCTAATTGATGACAATATCCAGCTGACTGGATACTCAGATGCGGACCTAGCAGGAGATCGATTGGACAGAAAGTCTACTTCTGGACACTGTCAGTTCATGGGAAGCAAGCTCGTTTCATGGTTCTCCAAGAAACAAGCGTGTGTTGCTACTTCTACAACCGAGTCAGAGTACATTGCTGCCGAAAGCTGTTGCATGCAAGTATTGTGGCTGAAGCAGCAGCTGAAAGATTATGAAGTTGCAACTGGACAGGTTCCCATTCATTGTGATAGCTCGAGTGTCATAGCTATCTCTCTAAATCCTGTTCACCACTCTCGGACTAAGCATATCGGCATTCGTCATCATTTCATCCGAGATCATATTGAGAAGAAGGATGTGTCCATGGAGAAGATACCAACTGAGATTCAGAGAGTTGACATCTTCACCAAACCTCTTCTTGAAACCCGGTTCAAGATGCTGTGTGACCTTCTAGGACTCTTGGATCCGAGCTGAAGACTCATCCGAGCTAATGAAGAGTCATCCGAGCCGTCCAAGATGAAGAGTCATCCTAGCTGAAGATTCATCCGAGCTGAAGTCATCCGAGCTGATAAGGATCCATCCGAGCTGAAGAGTCGGATATCCATCTAAGGGGGAAGCTCAGATGAAGGGGGAAGCTCAGATGAAGGGGGAATCTCAGATACGAATTGCCAACTGAAGACCTCAAACGTCAGCTGAACAGACGAACTCGAGTCAGCTGATGGTATGCTGCAACAATGGATCAGACGTCAGCTGAACAGACGAACTCGAGTCAGCTGATGGTATACGGCAACTGAGGAACACAACTGAGGGATACAGCTGATCTCGACATCAGCTGACAGGTATCATTTATGACTGAAGGTGTTATGATATTAAATGAGAATGTTTGAAATAAATTCAAACATTCCTGAACATGTCAGCTAAACTAAACAGGCCATCATATCGCATTTAATGTAAAGTCTGGCTGAACCCCTATAGCCTTACTTTATAGTGCGACTGGGCTGACACCCTAAACTATTCACCTTCTCACTCGCGCGCGTGGAGCATCAGTCAAAATTACTTAACAGTCGCGAAATCCTAACCGTTGATAAATACGCGCGATTTAACCCCAGCCGTTGATTTTATCCGAGTAAAAGATTATATAATACGGAAAATCAGGAAGTGATCCTTACCTTCTCTTTTCGTGCATATCTTTACTCACTATTCATCATCTTCTCAAATCTTGTTTCGCCATTTCCAGTAAAGATTTTCGTTCTTTCTTTGCATATATATCTCCTCGAGATGGCGCCCAAATCCAAAGCTTCTAAGAAGATGGTTTCCTCAGAGCCTGCAACCTTCCAGGAATCGTTCGACATGGTGATGTCGAAGATTCATTTCGAACAAATTCTGTCCAGAGCAGCACTGACATCGCCTGAGCTCGCTCCCGTCGCCGCCATTCTCTCCGAACATCGTCTCCTCGACTGGGCAACCCTCTCTCCGTCCCAGTTGCTCAGGAAGCAAGTCATTCACTTCTATAGGAATCTACAGAGAAGTGCAGAAGATGGGCTTGTCATAATCATCCCGTGCAAGCAACGTCACAAAACCTCCCGAAAAATTGAAGACACTGCCGTAGAAATCAAAGTATCCAAGGAGCTGAAGATGCTCATCCCCAGAAATCGTGATGCCACAGATGTGGTGGGGAACTTTACTGACAAGGAAGCTGATGCCTTCCTTCAAACCATCCTTCTTGTTCCCGAACCATTGAAGGAGAGCATGCAAAGGACAAAGTTGAAGCCGGAGCACCGACTTCTTTTCGATGTAATTTCCAAATGCATCTTCGCATACGGAGGAGCCTTCGGCGACATCAGCAGGCCGAAGCTTAAGCAACAGAAGGCCCTGGAGGAACAGCACCAGGTGGATTGGCTGAGCTATGTTAAGAGCCAGCTGCTGATGGAGAAGCAGAAAATTTCCGAGACCACAGCTGAGTCCGGAGAATTGTTTTTGAGTGTCAAGGGGACACTCAACTTCGGGACAAAGATATCAGCCCTCATCCTCCAAGCCACACAGGGTCTGCCGCTAACATGGGAGGGGAGTGAGGACACTCCGTTCGGCAAGCTCATGTTGTTCCCCACAACCAAGAAGGCCAGGAACGTTGTGGAGGCCATCTACACTCCGAAGGGTGCCCCAAAGCCAGCTGTGGAGCCAGCTGCTCGCCGCCCTTCGAGGTCCAAGCTAGCGAAGCGCCAGCTAGAGGAGGTGGCTGAGGAAGAGGAAGAAGAAGAAGAAGAAGAGGAGGAACCCCTCCAGAAGAGGCCAAGGATCAGGATCGTCCAGCCCGCAGCTCAACTTTCAACCAGTCCAATGGTGACAAAGCCAGCTGAGGAAAAAGAGTCAACCGAATCCAGCCAATCGGTTGACCCAGCTGGGTTTATTCTTCAACCTCGCCAGGAGGAAGTGGCTGAGGAGGCGGGTGAAGACGTGGAGGTCCAAGTGGTGGATGCCAGCTCCTCCTCAGATGACTCTTCTTCATCTGAGGAGTCCCACGACAGTCCAACTGGAGCTGATGCCAGCCAGGTCAACCCACCTGTGTCTGAAGAAATAATTGAGCCAGCCGACTCACAACCCAAAGAGGATCCAGTTCTCTCAACTGGTCCTCAATCAGATATTCCGAGCCTCTCGCTCGATGCCAACGTTGTGACCATTCCTTCGGCCAACGTTGATGAAACCATCGAACCCGTAACCTTCGATATCGACCCCCCTCAGATCGATGAAGAAGCCAACCGCCAGGCGATCCTGGCTGAATATGAAGGAAGACTCAGCTACTGCTTCCGCAAGCTGATTGGTATGTTCCCCGAGGCAGCCTCGATGCCCATATTCACTGTTTTCGGGACAGAACTGCTCTACCAATTCAGCATCATATTCAGCTATTGGTACGTGAAGGAGGAGACCCTCAGGATCCATGGTTAGGACAGGTTAAAGGTCGAAGAGTCCAACTTGAGGGAGTACTTCGACTACCAAAGCCTGGAGGTGGCTTACAACCAAAAGGTGGCTGTGCTCCGACGACGTCTAGACAAAAGCATCCAAGAAGGGACAGACACCAGGGAGCTGTGCAACAATCCTGGAGTTGTTCACTTTCTTGATGACATGCTCGCCAAGAATGCCTCCTGCATGGACGACGTCGACGCAGCTGATGAGGCGGCCAAGAGAGAAGAAGACAAGCTCAAGGCCTACCTCGCCAGCCGATCTGCCTTGGTTGTCACAGAACCTTCTGCCCAGCCACAACCACAACTCCTGCCCGGATCCTCCGATCAGCCAGCTCTCTCATCTGATGCTATTTGTGAGCTGATCTCGGAGAGGGTCCAAGATCCAGCTGAGCAAGGAGGAGGAAGCTGCGAGGATGCAGCAGCTGATGGCAGAGAATGCCAGCTTGAAGACTCAGCTGGAACACCTTTCCTCTTCCCTGCAGCAGAAGTTCGATGACCTCACCACTTCTTCCAGCTCGGAGGTCACAGCTCTCAGGAAGGCCGTTCAGGGCCTCAGCTCGGATTTCGACGTGTTCAAAACCGTTGCTGAATCTGACCTAGCAAAGTCCCAGCAGACTCAGGACCAGGAGTGGATGTCTCAGTTCGCATCTTTCCGAGCTCAGTTCGTCTCCCTCCACAAAGAGGTCTCTGCGACATTTGCTGCCTTGCAACGAGCTGAGCAGGAGCGCCAATACCTGGAGTTGGCGAAGAAGGTGGAAGAGAAGGACGCTGTTGACGAGCTGTTTTCCCGTGTTCAACAAGCTGAAGCCAAGTTGACCTCCCTGGATGGCTCTGTCGCCACCCTTTTGGATGATGCCAAAAAAGGGGAAGACAAGGGGCCAGCAGCTGGGGAAGACAAGGAGCCAGCAGCTGTTGCTGGACGAGGGAAAGCTATTCTCCAGCAAGCTAAAGGAGCTCAGCAAGGAGAAGGAGTGCCAACTGAAGCTGAAGCTGAAGGATCGCAGCCCGAACTGGAAGTCTCCCACGACCTCGTAGCCGAGCTTACAGTCGAGCTCGATACAGAACTTGACGGGATATCTGTTGAAGACTGTATCGAAGCTGCCAAAGCTATGGGGGTGCCTAAGGAGAAGTACTTGAATCCCTCTTGGATCAAGAAGTTCGCTGCCGATCAGGCCAAAAAAGTGGCCAAGTTCGAGAAGGAACTGGCCAAGGTGGAGAATAACGTCGACAGAAACAAAGCCAGCCGGAGTGTGCGAAGAATCAACAAGCACCAGATGAAGGCTGAGGCTAGAAAGTCGACGCATCAGTTGTAGAAGACCGCTCTGCTCCCGTCTCGATACCCACATATTGACAAGTGGATGAATGTGGAGTGGAACGATGACTGGGAGCAGTTCAAGCATGAGTTCGTCAATGACTTCTATTACAGAAAAGTCTACTCGACTGAAGACCCAAGGCAAGCCTTCAAGGAAGCCCTGTGGGAACTCAGAACTGGAGACCCCAGAACGTTTAGTCAGTTCAAGCGAGCTATGCTGAATGCTCAGCTTGATCCCAACACAGTTCCAGTTCCGAAGATGTGCAGGTACCGCCCTCCGTTGATCAAAGGCACGAGCACGCCAAATAGAAATACGATCATGGCTGAGGCGAGGCAAGTCTGCAAGGAACACGGCGTCAACACTGGGATCGAGTCGTAAGCGAAGAAGGAGATCTTTAACCGTATCTTCAGCAAGTACGGTCAACAGTATTTTGAGCTGATCTAATTTCTTTTTGTCTTTTGAGCTGATGTAGCTTTTGGTACAACTGTTGTAATTTTTCTTGTTATCTGTTTTGTGCTCAACCATGTAATCTTCAGTTGTAACAAAATCTGCAAGTATATAAAGATTCACCTTGATGAACAATTCCTCATTGTCCAAGCTCTGAATCACAAAGTCTTTCAATATCATGTTATAACTGTGCTAACCCTTTGATGTTATATCTTATGGACTGTCTAGAATTTCAGCTGAGATTTTACATAAGTTAGTAAATTTTAGATCATCAGTGGTTTAAAGTTATGAGTGATTTTGGTTTTGGCATTATCAAAAAGGGGGAAATTGTTGGGAAATTTATTAGTATAAGTTTTGATGAATTCCAAAACCGACTGACCCCAACCGAGTAGATGTTGCCAGAACCTAATGTTAAAATTTAGGCTCGCTGTTTGAGCAAAGTTAAGATTTTATCTTTACAGGTCTCCAGCTGAAGATGGCAACAAGGCATGACTCAGACAGAACATCAGCTGTCGCAAAAGACAACTGAGAGTTCATATGTTCAGATGCAAACAGGGGGAAGTCTTCAGAACATCAGTTGTGAAGGAAACCAACTGAGGGTTCGTCAGATGAGAAGCAGTAGAAAGGAAGAGAACATCAGATGAAAAGGAAGTCATCTGAGGGTTCAAACCCAACTGAGCAAAGACAAGGAAGACAACTGAGTGTTCAGTTTCAGAACCTCAGTTGTAGAACTCGAACAAGAAGATCAACTACTTGAAGTTCAAAGTCAGCTGAGAGTTCAACAGATCAGAACATCAGCTGAAGACCACTCAGATGAAGATCAAGACTTTCAATCGACGAACCGAGGTTGACTGTCAGAAAGGTTAAGATTTGAATTTCAAAAGGAAGTCACATGAGGGTTTGACCGTTCAGTCATTACCCCATCTGGCCCAACACAAGGCTGTCACAGATGGAAAGCAGAAGAACACAGATGCCATATCGGGAAAGTCTGCAGAGATAAGAGACAAGCCTTCGCTTTCAACGATCAGAGATCAACAGCTCCTCCAACGGCTAGTTGATACTCTCCGCCTATAAATAGAGGCATTCTCTCATTCCAGAGAGATAGATACATGAGACAGAAGCCAGTGCAATCACAAGAGAATTAAGCAAAAGAAAAATCTGCAAAAATCCCATTCTAAGAACATCAGCAGCTGAGAGTTCAAGAGTGATAGAACATTAGTAGCTGAGGGTTCATAGAGTGAAAATCTGTCTCAGATCTTAGGTTGAGTGTTTATTCGTTCAAGCCTTAGATCCAGCTCTCATTCGTGATCGAGCTGTAGTTGGAAAACCCACCCACACACTAAAAAGTGTTTGCTAGGACCTTACTCTTCCTGTAATTGAGTAGTCAGGTCGTCAAGTACCCGCAAACTTGACATAGGTTGTTAAGTACCCGTAAACTTAACTGTGAAGGTTGATAAGTACCCGTAAACTTATTGCAACGGTTGCACAGTCCGGGTAAGCTGTGTGGATCTGTCCAGAAGAACTTGGACTGAGGTGTGAGGATTCACATCTCCCCGTGGACGTAGAAGGGTTATCTCCGAACCACGTTAAATCTCTGTGTGCTCGTGTTTATTTCTCTTCAGTTATTTCTTGCATTCTTAACTGTCTGACTAACCAGCATACAAACCTCATTTGCACATTTTCAACCGAGCTGTTTTGCGTGAGTTGTTTTAACGAGTTTATCTTTCCACCACATTCCGCACAGCCTCACTCTTCCAGCTGAGGTCGCTTACTCAGCTGTGAGATTCCAACTGAGTCCTTTTACTCAGTTGAAGTGATTTTTCAGGGTAAAAGTTTTTAAATCCTAACTGGTGTATTCTCCCCCCCCCCCCCCCATACACCAGTAACTCGTTTCGGGACCATCAGTAATAGCAAATTTACTTTGGGTTTCGACAAGATTATTATGTTAACTAAATTAGTTAAATTATTAATTATGAAATGATGTAATTCCCTAATTTGTCATTGTGTGGCCGGTCATAATGTATCCAAATAGTATGCCTTAAATATAAATAACATAGTATAAATCTTTATATGTTGAGATAACTCTCTCCCTTATAAGACCTTTTAAGGGATGAATAGGTCTAATATTCCATTTATAATATCTTATGCATTGTCAATAATGATGATTTTCATAACTTGCTTGTTTTGCCAGATTGGAACAAATATTGAAGATTTCAAGTTTTCATGGCTAATTTTGGAAGCCTTCGAAGTTCGAACTCTGCAGTGAAGAACAAAAGAAGACTCTACTTGTAAGAGCCACTCTTCTTTTTTTCTTTTCTCTTTTTTCATTTTTGGGTTTTTTGAGTTCGCTCTATGAATAAAGAAAAGAATTAACATGAAGATTTATTACCAGAATAACTATGGAAAGTCCGATGCAATAAATGTTGCAATAGTCAAAGCTATCTATACAATGAGATTGATCTCCAAAGTGCGTTGCCGATTATCAAAGCAACAATTATGATAAACTACGAAGATCCATCGAAGCTAATCCCTGCAAAGCCGTGCAAGCAATTGTAGCAAGATATTTAATTAGATAGCTTAGCCCATGGCTTTAAATGAAAGAAATGATCATGTGAGCACTTATTACGTACAAAGTCAATGGTGTGTAAACTGTTATTCTTGATAGGGATGCAAATTAACTCTACATTAATGGTGAAAGATGCTAGACCGTTCGTATGAATTAAAACTTGGCATCAATATATATTTAATTGCTAATTTTTTTGGAGTCACCTTATTCACCTTCAATCCTAGGTCATAGGTGGCATTTCTAAGAATTTTTTTTTCTTATTTATCTAAAAATCTCTAACTTTTAGTTTAATTTTGATATATCCCAATTACTCATTAATTCATACAATTAATACAAAATAAGTTACAGTTCTGTTATACATATTTTTATTAGTCATTCCATCTCATATTTACAAAATAATGCGTTATAACTATACAAGATTATACTTTTTGTAAATTGATTTCTTCAAAATGTTAGGGCACATAACAATTTACAAAAAGAAAAAAAATAGTTTTAAGCAAGATTATAGTGAACAAACTTTTAAAATCAAATTACGTTCTTAAAAAACATCCTTCAAAATCAAACATTATTTGTGATCACTTCTCATATTTTATACTATATAACAATATGTAATAGCAAAAAAAATTCAAATCAGCAAATCTATTCCCATACTTATACGGCAAATCCTCTATTTTTTTTTTTAATATTATCTCAACTTATAAACATCCATTTAGCTAAATTTTTTTAATAATTTTAATTTTCAGTTATTTTTTATATCATTTATGAAATTAATGTATGTCATTGTTAAAATTTTAATTATTCATTAATATTTATCAATCAATTAATTAATATTGAACGTTACAAAACTTTAATTGGTGCAAAATATTAATTTTAATAATAAATTTCTATTTTTACACTATTTTCTACCTATAAATTCTTGAACCTTTGATGTAAAAGATAACTGTACATTTTACATATTTTCAAATACTAATTGTCGTCACATGCTTTCCGATAATTGTCTTCCTCACGGTGGAAGATGATGAAGGCAAGCGCTAGAAGAAACTGCGATAGATAGTAATAAAGCGAAATCATATGAACAGTGCCTTGTGTAATTTAAACGATAGTTAATAGAATAAATCCTATCATGGTGCGAGCATGATTTTGCAAGGCTCATTGGTGATGTAAAATTGGTTTGAGAATTTTGTCATTTTTGTAGGAAAATATATTATTGTTAGTATTTATTTATTTATTTTCAACTTAGTAATATAGTTTTTCTAAGGACTATATACTTTTTTTTCTTTGAAACTGTATGTTTTGGAGTCACCACATTCATCTTCAATCCCAGGTGACATTTCTAGGAATTTTCTTTTTTTAATTATCTAAAACATCTAATATAACATACATCCATTTCATCCTTTAACACAATAATAGCAAGCCTTCTGTTTTTAGAAAGTATAATTTCAGTTATTTTTTTCAATTACTCACTCTTCGATTTTGAAAATTATAAAATTGGTATATTATAGTTATTCATTAATTATTATACAACCATATCATTAATAAAAACCGGTACAAAATCAAACTTAATAACAAATAAATTATTTATTTCCTAATTTATGACAATATTAATTTCAGTATTGTATTTCTGTAAATATTTTTATAATTCTCAAAAACTATAGTGTAAGTTATATGTAAGCATCGATATATCGCACTCAATTATTTATTTAATGTTTACCATTTTTTAGTAGTATTTTTACTTTATAGAAGACGAGCTACAAAAATAGAATTTAATTTTCGCAAGGCATGATTTCCAATTTTGAAAATACTATATGTAATTGTTATTATCTTAATTATTTATTATTTATTAATATTTATCAAATCAACTAATTAATATCAGACGTTACAAAATCTTAATTGGTGTAAAATATTAATTTTAATAACATTTTCCATTTTTACAATATTTTTTACCTATAAATTTTAGAATGTTGATGTCAAAAAAAATTGCACACTTCACATGCTTTCAAATAATTCTCTTCTTCACGGTGGAAGAATACGAAGGCCGGCACATGAAGAAACTTCGATAGATAGTCAGAAAGCGAAATCAGATGTAACAGTGCCTTCGATGTGTAATTTAAACGGCAGAGAATAAGTAAAGTCTATCATGGTGCAAGCATGATTTTGCAAGGCTCTTAAAATGTAACATTCGTTTGTTATTTTGTTTATATAATTTTTGCAGGAAAATATATTATTGTTATTGATTTCTTAAAAAAAATTTCAGCTTTGTAATATAGTATTTCTATTTTCTAGGATCATGGACTTTTTTTTTTTTCTCTGAAATTGTATGTGACGTTGCTAACAATTTTGTGACCAACGCTGCCATTTCGATTTAAATTCACCTCTCTACCTTTTTCTCACTTTTTTCTCTTGCTTCCAAGTGGCTTGGCTCAGCCGATTAATATACATTACATTCTTATTACAAATCTTTCCTTACGGAGTAAAGGAATTAGTTCAAATCGTTTATTTTGATTCTGTAATTTTGAATCTTCCTTCTCCATCTTTCTTTTCTCCATCATCAATAAATATATTTTTCTTCTACCATATAAAAAAAGAGAAAGAAAATCTAAACGCAGAAGAAAATTCGGGAATCATTCCCCCTCAAATCCCATAATGCCTTGTGTCAACAACCGCACTCGAATTGTTCAGTGCCACCAGCATGCATGCCAATTGTTTGTGTAGTTTGCATTCAAATTCTAATTTTTTTCTTTTATCTAAAATAATTTCTATAGAAACAAAAGTATTCAAGAATTGCGAATCAGAGAGACAAGTAACATGATTCGAATTTTGGATTTGTATAGTTTTGGATAAAGAAATAAAATGTTAAAAGAGAAGAACAGTGAGACATTTTGAAAATTTGCATTCACTATTTTTACAATATGCGACTAGAATGAGAAATTTTGCCGAATTTTGACGATGTAATTTACAGTATTCCTCCGAACATATAATACAATTCAGAGTATCCAATCATGATCCATGGATACCTTTTGGAAAATGTAGAAAATTGTATCGAGAAATTTACAATGCAGATTGGGTTTGCCATTTTGGGAGATGGACAAATAGAATAATGGTGTGCTTTTGTTAATTTTACTACTCCATCTATCCACGAAATAATGCCCTACTATTTATTTTTGTCCACGAACAAGTGCCCTATTTCGTTTGTTCCAATCACATCAAGGTTTATCATAACAACTTCCACTCACATTTTACTTTTTCCATTCAAAACAAGTGATACCCTTATTCCACTCACGACAACTTTAACTTTAGTTCACCTTTTTCACTCATAGCAAGTGAGACCTCTACACACAATAATTTTAACTTCAAGTCCACTTCTTCCACTCTCAAAAGTTAGACCCTAATTCCACTTAAAACAACTTTACCAGCTTTCTTAAAACACGTGTTGAACACCAAATGAGTCATTATTTCATGAAATGAGTGAGTATTTAATGTTGATTTTATAGTATTTGAATTTTTAGCAATCTAATTAACCTGTACCCAACGGGTTTGGGGCAGTGTGGGTAGTAAAGATAATTTTTAATGAGATTTAAGACAAGTTTTGGATAAAAAAAAGTCTAAATTGTTAAGGTCTGAAAATGTTTGATAGGTAGGTATCCCGTCCATTAATATTTATAAATTTCGGACGGGTACAAAATGAGATATTAATCGGGTCAATCCTTTCGATTTTATGTCAGTCCTATTGGGTTTCGAGCTGATCCATTGTTTCAAAAAGTTTGTAAGAAAACTTAATATATATACTTAGTATAAGAAAAACAATTGAAAAGAAAAGAAGATAATAAGTAAATAAAGATAATGTAATCTGAATCTTGAAACTCATCACCTACCTCTAAAAAGGAATCTTTTCAAGAATTATTACTTATTCTACTTCGAATAAAGAGATCTATTCAAACTTTATCTCTTCATCTTTTTTCTGTCTTCAATCTACACAACGCATAATTCTTCACCACCTTTAAGGTGCAAACGACGGTCTTCTATTATAGGGTAGAGATGAGAGAAAACTTTGACTAAAAGAATGAGAGGAGATAGTATTCAGTATTGACTATAATATACTCATAATTCATAGTTTTCTAAAAAATACTTCAGCCCTACGGGCTGACCTAAGACCTGATCGAGTCAACATGATTGACTTAGCAATCCGAACGGCCAGTTTGAATAGCCTGATTACTTATTCAGGTTGCAAAATTCAACCCACACCCGTTTTTTTTCCTGGGTTAGCCAATCGAATGTATTGACATCTCTGGGTACAAATATAAAAATTGTAATTTGAGGCATGTACAAATATGAATTTTGTGATTTTAGATTAAAAATGGGTACAATCACTCGAGTAACGTTTCCCCTTCTTACTTTATTTTATATTATAATTTAATATAGTCGTGTAACAGTTTTGCGATGAATTAATTATTGCAATGTTGTCACTTTGATATAAAAAAAAAATTAAATTTAAGCTTATAAATTATAATGCAATCTAATTTCCTGTCAACCCCGTCGATTTAATCGACGAGTAACACATTAGTTTTCATTTAGAGTTATCAAGTGCGCTGAGTCAGTCAAGTCAAACCGATTAAAAAATGGTGCGGACCTATTTGAACCTTATTTTTTTAACTGAAAATAAAATTTTCATTAAGAGTACTAAAGGTACTAAGGAACGAATCATGTACAAGATTGGATTAGAAATACGGCTAAACACTAAACCCTATTTGAACCTCATTTCTGAACCTTTCTCTTGATATGAGCCTCAATCAATTGAAAAAAATCCAAGAAAAACCCAAAAAAGGTTGGGCATATAGATATTGGTGGGCCTCGTTGGTCTGGACCAACCCCATTTGACAAATATATTCTCGTTTACAAACTGATGATGTTATTAATCTATCTATCTATATATATATATATTAAAAGTATTGGTTAATGATATTCGGATATATTGTGGCCAACCACACAAACTAAAAATGGTAATATAGGTTTTGAAAATGGGATATACCCTAATTGTGAAGCATAAACCTTAGTGAGAAATGTGATTATTTCTATTTTTACAGTCAACTTTCCTTTTTTTTACGCGTGTGGCTAGCCACAGTGTGTCCGAATATCATTACCCATATTAATAATACCGATGCAGACTCGAAATCTTCCCTTAAATTTAGGTCTTACGTGGTGCAACCACAGTTCGATATTCTTATTTATCTTAAATCCTCATTTTATACATTTTTTATTCATATTTCCATTATTTAATATTTATATTACCAAAACTACTATAATAAAATATGGAATGAGAATATTACGACACTATATTTGACAAACATAATTTTTGAATAAATTATTTTATTTTTATTGAAAGAATTAAAAAAATGAATTTGACCAATTACTAAATAGTCAAATATTATAATTTTATTTTCAATTTGTAACAAGATATTTTATATATTACATACGAAATTATTAATTGTTAAAGTATATATACATCTTAAACCCTTTGGTACTTTATTTGCAAAGAAATCGTTTCATTTTCTATTACTAATCGACCAATTAATAATATAGGTTTAATATAAATCATCCTCATAGTCATCAATTATAAGTTCTCATATCGTATTATCTATATTATTTAAATGAAAATGACTATACCTTGCCTCTCTTCTATGTGGCGCCCCCTCATTCTTCCATTCCTATTTATTTAAATTCTACAATTTTTCACATTATTAAATATAACTACCAAACAAATTCCGGCTAATAGTTTTAATAATGTTAATGAAATATATGGATTAAAATTGAACTAGAAAAGATAGAAATAATAAATGAATAGTTTTAATAATGTTAATGAAATATGTGGATTAAAATTGAACTGGAAAAGATCAAAAAATAAATGAAGATGGGTGAATCGAAGAACAATTTCTTGAATCTTATTGAAGCACATATATATTAAATTGAACTAAAAGAATGAAAAATAGTAAATGAAGACAGGTGAATTGCAGAATGATTTTCTTGAATTTAATTAAATAATAAAGATTTTTACTTTCAACATAAATTTTTATAATTACCAAACAAAATGCATCTAATATTTAAATAATATATGTATAAAAATTGAACTAAAAAATGATCAAAAATAGTAAATGAAGACGAAGATTGAGAAATAATCTTCTTGAATTTAATTAGAAAAAAAAATTAATTTTCACTTTATAAATAAATTTCTATAACTACCAATCAAAATAGTTTTTATACAAACAAGGTGACATATCTCGAGGTCAAACATGTTTGCAAGTTTTACAAGTTGAATATCATGCGAGTCAAGTTTGATCTGTTCAAATGATCGAGCTCGAGTTTGGGGCCGGAGCTTGGCTCATGTATGGATCCAAATAGCGTGCGATCTAGTTGCTCGACAAATTTTACAATTTTAACTTTGAATATAATAATGGCCTAATTAATTATCACAGCCTTAAACTTTGAATTATGCTTACATTACAAGTTTGATGTTATTATACATCATCGATGATCTGAAACCAAGAAAATAATGCAAGACTTGCATAGAGCTACGCCAACACAAACTACTAAAGGAATAAACAAAATGAAGACCCTAGATACACGCAATAGCTCACATGCATCCCTACACGTGACGCACATCATTAGGACCCCATTCCAATGCAGGTATGTATGTAACATGTGACCTAGGAAAATTTAATTTAGTTCATATATGTATACTCCCTGAACTAAGGTCAATGTTTTAAAAGCCGACCCGGTCGAACCGGCGAGGTTTTTGGCTCATGGTTCAATTAGTTCAACCAATTAAATTACTGTCGAACCATTTAATTTACTTATTCAATAAAAAAAATTAAAAATATCTATTATATACATGCCAAATATAAAAATATAGTATTCAACATTTTTAATCAATAAAACCAAAATTCATCATAAATATATATTTAATATTCATAATATATAATATATATTTCATATATACTTATATTTATAATGTATTATTATAAATTTATAATATTAAAACAAAAGTAATTAAGAAGCCACAAGAGAGAACGGTAATAGTGGAGTCCTAAAATGCTTTTATAGTGCTTATAAGTACCTATAATAATAAAATAAGTCAATTTAATAATAAGTGTCTTGTTGGTCGAGATGGCAAAGGCCTTAATGCTTATCCTTGAGGTCAAGAGTTTAATTCTCTTTGCCAACATTTAAACTCGGTTGATTTTTAAAAACGCGGTTTTTATCCTCGCTAGTTAAATAGGTACTAACCGAAATTTTCGCCTATATAAGTGAGGGTTCCGATTCCGGCCGATTTTTAAAAACTGTATAAGTGATCCGGCCGGTTTTCAATTTCGGCCGATTTTCACCGGTTTAAACGGGTCAATGGCAGTTTTTATCCTCGCTGGTTAAATAGGTACTAACCGAATTCGACCAGTTGAACCGGCCGGTCCGGTCTGAGTTTTAAAACATTGAGTAAGGTAAATGTTATTTTAATGGAGAAAGGGACCCACCAATTTGAATTTATGTGAGGAGTAAAATATAGGGTTGTCTGCAACGCAGTCTCCTTCGAGAGGCTTGAGACTCCCCAAAGTTGGAGACATTGCGATGCAAAGCATGAAGTCTCGAGCCGGTCTCGATTTTCGAGCCCGTCTCGAGCTGCTTGCTTCATATATATATATATATATATATATATATATATATATATATATATATATATATATATATAATATTAATATTATCCATTCTTCAAATTATTCATCCTCCACTTTTCAAATCAGTTTCATTTCTTCATCTCTTCCTTTCTTGCAAAAATGGATCCCAACAATACCTTTTTTGTCTTAGTATGGCGCCGATTTGGACCTCTACAAGAATAGTCATTTATTTTAATTATTGTAATTTTTTATTTTAATTAATGTAAATTTTTTTATTTCATCGAGCTTACCAATGATCTTATTGAGCACCTTTGGCACCGATTTGGACATCTACAAGCGTAGTCTTTTATTTTAATTAATGTAATTTTTTTATTTCAATTAATGTAATGTTTTATTTTATTTGAATTAATGTAATGTTTATTTTCTTTTGTTAATGTAATTTTCTAAATTTATTTAATGGAAAATTCTAATTTTATAATATTAAAGTTAGAGACAACTTAGAGACAGTTGGGTTGTAGGGGTAGATGTCTCTAGTGCTGAAAGTGGAGTTAGAGACGCCTTTGAGACACTTAAGAAATAGTTGTAGATAGTCTAAGGGAGTAGTTGGATTATGTCTTAAAACGGAAAGGATATACTCCCTCCGGCAACTTAAATGTTGTGCATTTGAAAATAGCACGGAGACTAAAAATAGTTGGTAAAATTATTTTGAGTGGAGAAAGGGGTCCACTTTTAGTGTGAATTAGGAAAGGGATTACTTTTGTTAATTTCTTTGTCTTTTTATTTGCACAACCTTGTTTTATTTTTTGTTTGACAATTGCATCTTATTCGATTTTTTTTTTGTTTCTCAACTGCTTGGGTTCGTTTTTTTTTTCATAAAACTGACTTATTACATTTTTTGTTCGTTTTTTTTTATTGTGGACTTTTTTTTTGTTAACCATAACCTGTGTCATTGAATTCAACAACTCAAAACAATAACAAAATGAAAATACAGTGCTGAATTGAAATGATAAAGGAATTTTTCATTAAAGAGGGAAATCATACAGTGATACAGAAAAATTGGCGGCATTTACTGTCTTTTGAAGCTAAAAATCTGAAAAAATCTGCAAAGTAGCTAAGGAGGGAAATTTAAACTCCTAACCCTCTACCTTCTACCTTCTCTCCTCTATAAATACCCAATCATCATTCTCAACCACCAACATTCACTACTCTACCAAAAAAACAACAAAATACAGAAAACTTGATGAGAAATGGTTCAGAATAATAGGCGGCAAAACCTCACAAAAGATGAGAGGAATGTCATTGCTCAATGGGTTCTTCAAAATTGCTCTAACAACAAGGTGAGGCATGGTGGACTTGCTGAGGCCGCATCCAAATTTGGAGTTCATAGAAACACAATTCACAACATTTGGAAAGCTGCCCATCATCAGCTCATGTTAGGAGTCCCTGTCCAAATCAAATCCAACAAGAAAGGTAAGAAAAGAATCAGCAAAAAGCCAATGGATGATGAGGAAAAAATCAGGAGTCTATCAGTCTTGGAAAGATCATCATATAGACTTATCGCAGAGAAGTTAGGATGCAACAAAACTTTGGTAGGTAAGTGGCTGAAGAAGAAACAGTTAAGAGCCCACACCAACTCCATTAAACCAGCACTAACAGAGGAAAACAAGTTAAACAGGCTCAAATGGAGTCTCAATCAGCTGATGCCACAAGTTGTAGATGGCAAAATGTCATTTCAGAAAATGGACAATGTCATCCATATTGATGAGAAATGGTTTCCAGGGGAAGAGGATCCATATAGAACCTGCAAGTCCAAGAGATTTATAGAGAAGTTAATGTTCCTTGCTGCTGTGAGCAAGCCACAGTACTCAGAAGATGGTACTTGCATCTTTGATGGTAAAATAGGCATCTTTGCTTTCACTACATTAGAACCAGCATCTAGAAACTCAAAAAACAGACCAAAGGGCACACTAATCACCAAACCATTTGTGTATGTAAATCATCAAGTCATGAAGGATGTCATGATAAACAAGGTAATTCAGCTTCCAATTACTATCAGAATGAAGAAGCATATTCATTCATCACTTATTGCATTCTTTTTTTTTATGTTCAGTTACTGCCTACCATCATACAAAAGTGGCCAGAATCAGCAAGTAAGCACATAATCATTCAACAGGACAATGTCAAGCCTCATATCAAGCAAGATGATGCAGATTTCATCAAGGCACCAAATGCAAGTGGACACACATACAACTAGTGAATCAACCAGCAAATTCTCCAGATTATAATGTCAACGATCTTGGTTTTTTCAGAGCAATTCACACTCTAAAAGACAGAAAACAGGCTAAGGGAGTGGATGACTTGTTGAAGAATGTAACTGATGCATTTTATGAGTTTGAAACCCACAAGTTAAACAATGTTTTCCTCACCCTACAAGGATGCTACATAGAGATAATGAAGCAAAGAGGGAGGGAGGGGGGGGAGGGGGGCAACAACTACAAAGTGCAACACATGAATAAGGATAAACACATTAGGGAGGGGACACTGCCAGAGTTTCTACAAGTGGATGCACAGCTTGTACAAGACTGCATACATGATCTAAACCAGACAACAATAGTAGATGCTTTCAGAGGCATGCACATGGTTGGATAATAGGAGAATATGCAGGTTCTGGTATTTTTGCATCAGTTTACAGTATAAGCAACATAGTGTATAGCAATGGTGTTATTTAGAATGTAAACATGATTTGTAATCCTTTTTTGCATTAATTATGTCTCACTAATATGAATTCAGTTTAGTTTGCATCATTGACTTTGGCAAATTAACACACTTACTGCCCTAAATCAACCTCCAAACTACAATAAGTGGTGGCATCATAGGAACAGAGGCATTTTTTGCCATCAACATCAGAAAAATTTCATCATTTGCATTTTCATCATGTTTTGCCTAATCAAGTGCAGTATCCATAAGCACATTTGCAGGTACATAAATTAACCTACAGAAGGAAGACCTCATCATATAATCAATTCATCTCATCAATCACACAGAAATTAACCTCATCAAATCAGAAATTAATCTCATCAAATCATAAATTCATCAGACCCACAAGAATTAAGGTCATCAAACCCATAGGAATTAAGGTCATCAAATCAGAAATTCATCAAACCCACAGGAATTAAGGTCATCAAACCCACGGGAATTCAGGTCATACAATCAGACAATCAATTCACCGTAATCAGAAATTGAGCTCATCAAAATCAGAATTTCAGCTACATAAATAAAGAACAGAATAACCTGAATCCAGTAGCCTCTGTACAGAGGGGAAACATATAGCCAACCATTCAAGATATTCAGTCTCATCTCGCCACCACGTCAGCAGAGGTGGTGCACAGATCTCCGATGGTGTCTCCGACACCATCGTATCGTAATCAGCATCGATGTGGTATGGAGATTGCGCGTCTTGAAAAACAATCTCAGATTCGAGTGAATTTGAGATTCGAGAACCTCCATCAACAAGCCTCAATATAGAAGGGAAAAATATACCCAACCACTCACAATACTCTGACGCATCGCGACACTAGGGAGGCCACGCCGGTGCAGATATCTCCGGCAAAGAGAACTCCAGGGTGGTCTTCGGCACTACGGTATCGTCAAATCTCTCCAGATCTACCAGCGATTGGGAGTCATCAACAAAAAATTGAGACTCTTCCATCGCCTGAAATGATTCGGGCACCATGAAAGCTCAGATCGAGGTGGGGGTTTTCTGCCGATTCAAGAAGCACGACCGAGTAGTGATAGGAATGGGGTGGGGCAGATAGGGTTTTAGTGTAGATGGGTGAACTGAAGACGGCGAGGTGGGGCGGAGGCGATGGAGGTGAGGTCGAAGAAGAGAGAGATTTGACAGATTGAGGAAGGACGGCGGAGTAGTGATATGAATGGGGTGTGCAGATAGTGTTTTTAGTGTAGATGGGTGGGTAGGGTCAGTAATTAGTGGGTTTATTTTATTGTTAATTGGGTTAGATTAGGATGTGTAATTTGGGCCCACTAATGGCATTTTTGTGAATATGTATTAGTACTAGGGTAAATGTGTAGGAGAAAGTTACTATAATGGAAATGCACAACATTTAAGTGGACGAACTAAAATGGCAAAATGCATAACATTTAAGTTGGCGGAGGGAGTACTATTAATCTTATTAATCATGACATATATAGATTTAGAGGAGGTCTCTTGTGAGAATGGTCTCTAGCAAGAGACCGGGTTGACCTGGTGAAACTCGGGTCAAACCCGTTGACCCGTTTTTCTTGTTTTTTTTCCATTTTTTTTTTCAAAAGAAAAATTTCTCCGCCTTCGGCTCCGATTTTACGGCTCCGCCTTCGCTCCGATTACTAATATAAGGATAATTATCAGGCAACAATTTGAATTTTTCGGCTCGCTCCAAGGCCTTCGGTTCCCCTCTCTCGAATCTTGACCAAAGAAGAAGCGGCAAACAAAAAAACGAAGAGTCAAAAAAAAGAGAGGAAAAAAATCTGAAATTAAAAAAAAATTCAGAAAATTAGAAAAAAAAAAAAGGGGCGCGTGGGGTGCACTCGCGCGCCGGACGCGCCGGTCTCTAGTAAGAGACCGATCACGAGGGAGATTTTGTCAGAGATTTAAGTCTGACTACATATTAATTTAAGCATGGTTCTCTAGTTCTCACTGTAGGACTAATTTTTACAGCAACTGATCCCTATATATATACACATACACACAATGTTTATACATACAGATTTCATTTTCAACTAACATTAATTTCAATCTACTGAACAATGCAAGGTGGGGTACTGATTTTTAATGGTCGCCCCAGCTTGGCCTCGTTCGGAAATCCAAACTCCAACACTAAACAAAACTCTTACGCGCCGCACGACGCCGTTTCCAGTACCTCCGTTTTCGGTCGTAGAAAAAGGTTTGTAGCCATACTTGAAATCTGAGGAGTGTGTGTGTGCAATGTGTGTTTTCGTGCTAAGTATCTTCATTATTTGTTTTAATTTATTTCTTGGTTTTTTTTTTCTGTTATAAATTTGCTCTATTTATTCAGTCTTATGGCATCATATATTTCATCCACATAATAGATTCAGTCTTACCATCCGACTGATCAGATTGATACTGTGTACGGTGTGCCAATATTTTTTATGTTGTACTTATGTCTCACTATTAAATTTATTATCTCAATAATATTTATTAAAAACGAAAAAATACTATAACAATTAAGACTAAAAAGTGTAAACAATATTTAAACTCAATGCTAAAATTAATTAGGCATTCAAATTGGGTAACAAACGTATAAAAACATATGAGAATAAATTAAAGTAATCATTTTAATATGCAGCTGCTTTGTTCCTAAGTTTGAAAAGAAGGCATCTATGGGTGGAATAACATATGATGTGAAGAAAAGGTTTGATGATGTGTATGAGCTGCTCAAATCGGAGCTCTTGAATGAAACGGTCTTTGAATGGACCGATCATTCTCGCCAATGGCTCGAGCAGGTAACTTGAATTATTTCCTATTTTTGCTCATTTCCTACTTTCTTCTTCCTTCTATTTTCTATTATTGTGTTGGTTTAGAGTGTCTCCAATTAATGGATCACACTACTCTTCAGGAAAATATAAAAAAACTCGTGTATGACAAGCTACACCATGTGGCCGGATCTGACCTGATCCGAGCGTGCAAAACACTCGCCATCATCATTATATTACTAAAAGGAAAATGATTATTGCTTTGAAAAAATCTTACGTGGCAACCCTTAAATTTCTCCATTCATATTTATCTAAATTCTCAAATTTTTGAATTTTTAAATGTAAAATAATAGATTTGAAATATCTATACTAAAATCTTGTGTCCCACATCGGTTTCTCAATGAAACTTCACTTATTGAAAAACCTAGAAATACTTAGATAGAATCAATGTGTATTTTCTCATCTTTTGCTCCACCAGTTTTATTTGGCCAATTTATTTATTAATTGGCCGAATAAATAACTATATTTTATAGTTTAATTTAATTTAATTTGGTCAATTTATTAATTGATCGAATAGATAATTATTTTTTGTAGGAGTTTTATTTGGCCAATTTATTTATTAGTCGGCCGAATAAATAACTGCTATATTTTTATAGTTTAATTTAATTTAATTTGGTCAATTTATTAATTGGTCGAATAGATAATTATTTTTATTAGGGAACTAATTTATTAGTTGACGGAATAAATAGTTCCAAAATAGTTTGGATAATTTATTGGTTGAACGAATTAAATTGAAAATAGTCTAATATTTATCAAAATCGTGGTCAACGGGTCAATTCTAACCCGGAATCCTGACGGTAGACGAGCCAATTCTCAACTGACACTCGAAAATTTTTTCATTTTATACTTTTTTTCCCATGTATTTTCTAAAATCTATAATCGTCATCCATAAAATAATTTTTACTATTGTCGTTGGATTTCCAACTTTGCATAATTTATAATTTTAATTAACAAATATTACTATACGATTAAGGACGATAACGAATAGTACAATCATTATTTTTATTAAATTTTTGGATCTATATAAATTCTAAATAAATTTTATAAATTACGCACTTATAAATCAGCGTCGTGGTCAACGGGTCAGTTCCGACGTAGAACTGTGGCAGTAGACTAATATACGGATTTTTTTTTCAGAAAGGAACACAAATGACTAATTTTTTAATCGGATTTTAAACAAGTACGAGTATATAAATTTCAAACAAGTTTGAATAATTCTAAACACATCATCAAATTGTTTGATTAATCGTCTCCGTTGGAAAACGTAGAATATGTAGAAAAATTGGCAGAAAAATTACTAACGATTTATGAACGAGTTAATTCCGACTAATAATCGTGCGCGTAGATGGGCCAATTCAGTACTTGCGGGACAACTTTTTTTAAAATATATTATATAATTTTGAACTCATAAAATTAAGAATATTTATGGTCAACTTTTATCTTCTATCATTGACTAAATAATTTTATGAATCACAATCATTCCCAATAAAGTTTTGTAAAAAGGAAAAACTATCCAGTACATAGTGAAATAATTCTTGAAGTTCTATTCTCAGTTAAAAAAATTATTCTCGAAGCTGGTAAAAAAGAAAACGAATGTCATCATTTATTTTTCTATGAATATATTTGGAAGATGATTATTTATATAATACTACAATTTATAATTAAATTTTTATTTATTAAATATTGTGTGAATATTTTTGGAGTATAGTTATTTATATAATTAAATATTAATTTCAAGTAAAAAGAATAAATATCATCATTAATTTTTTTGTGAATATATTTGGAAGATGATTATTTATATAATTTAAAATCGGTATTGTAGTCAATAGGTCGGTTCCACGTCGGAACCGTCGGGGTAGACGGGATGATTGTGAAACGGTAGTTTAACTTAATTTTTTTTCTTAATTTTGTGTTGAATTCATAATGTGGGGTATTTAGGGTCACTTTCATCTTATAGGCAATGTTAACATCTATAGTATTATTCGCTATCTATATATCTCTTCTCTCTCTCTCACTACCCCCTCCTTCCCTTGGCTCTTTTTCTTCATAAAAAGCTAAAAACTTCAGCTTAATAGTCGCTTTCCTCTGAGAGAGAAATATATATTTTCCACATCGGTTTTGTAGAATAATAGAGCTTTAACAATTATCGAAATTAATGAGAATATATTAGTTATAATTTTTAACAAACATAACTATATGGGTTTGATACGTAAACATGTGGTAAAATTACTTTTTAATTGAATTTGAGATGTGTTCAAGGGATATAAATTCAAAACGAACTTAGTAGATTGTATAATCGAATTATTTAACGCTAAAATAATTAACAAAGAATATTTTTTTAATCTATCACATATTAGTACTATTTAATAATTTTATTAATTTTTATAATTTTTCGTCGATTTTCTACGGGTTATATGCTAGTTTTGACTAATAAGGAGGGCTCGTGCCATTAGGGTTCCTTTTTCTTATTATTTTTATCAATGTTTTCTATGAATTCGAATTTACTAATTTTGAATTAAGATTTATTTATTCTCACTTAGAATTTATATCACTAGTTGGATGCGGATTAAATCACCTCTGGACCGCCCGAATTTCTCAGGTGAATCAAATGTTGGGCCCGACCCATATCCGACCACACAATGTGAACCAATTAATCTCATATTCAGTCTATTTTAGTATAATAAATGAGATGATCAAATAATCTTTTTCGCTTTGAGTTAAACTTGGAACAATTCCGAGCTACTGATTTATGTAGGATTTACAATTATCATAAAAGAAAATATTATTGTGTATATATAAGTAAACACTATCATATCATATAGTATAAAACATTATTGGGCATTTAAGAAAGAGTCAAATTGTGAGATAACTAATACGGAGATAAAAAGAAAATATTTGGCCTACCCTCTTTAAAAGTATAATTTATGGCCAAAATTTGCAATTTTAAACAAAACTACCTTAATGAGGCGCGTGGGTCGTGGGTTAGGACGTGGTCGCGTTCGGATCAGCCTGGGCGGGTATTCATATTGTGACATAATTGGTATAAATTTAGTCTCATATTAGTCCCAATTGTCCCCAGCATCGAGGTACAATTGGCACGAATGGTCTAATTAATTTCAATTGTTCCAAATTATGACTTTTTGCACTATGTTATAATTGGGACGAACGGTTTCAACTAGTTCTCATTGTTCCAAAATGTTGGTACACTGGTACAAACGGAATCAGTTTGTCCTGTTTGTGTCATGTCACGAACAAACCCAAATTTTATCAATTTTGTACAAAAATTGTACGGAATATAAATCAATCGAGGAATATGAAGATTTGCATGGACGCAACACTGGATAGCAGCGGTGGTGAAGACGAATGTGAAGAGAAACCGATGAGAGTGAGTGAGAGTGAGAGAGATCAATTATAATTCATATTTATTCACAGTACAATCCGAAGAACCAGAAAACACCTGATGCCATTCAGCCATTCATATCTATCCAGAACCTTCTATCTTCTCAACGATAACAATGCAATTTGCAAAACCCAAAACTCCAAATCAACAACAAAAATCACCTTAACCCGACTGAAAAATTGCAATCGCAACATCAAATGGCTCGATACAATTTTATATTTTTATAAGACTATATGCAATCTTTGGAGACCATTAGTAGTCTTCAAGTGATCTCCAACACCCCATTTTTCACTAAATACAACTTAGAGACACCTACCCATGTAACCCTTGCAACCCAACTGTCTCTAAGCTGTCTCTACCCATGTAACCCTTGCAACACCCCATTAGTTTGTCACTTTTGTCATTTAGGTTCATCCACGATATAGTTGTCATTTTCATTTATAGTAGTAGAGTCCACATAATACATTATATTTAAATTTATATTTTCAAATATTTCACTCACATTTATAGTGGGACCATTACTTCACTCACAAGTCATAACAATACCCACTACTATCTACTAATATACACCATTTTCTAACAATTCGTGTCGTCCACAATGTGACAACTATATCATGGACGGAGAGAGTATAATTTATAGTACTTCCTCCCTCTCATTTATAATGGTCAATATTCATTTTTGAGACGTCTCACATAAGTTAGCCAGTTTCTTTTTTAGCCAAATAACTTTTCCTTATTATACCATTACACTTTTACACTACTCCACTGTTACACTCTCATCTTAAAAGCAAAATAACTTTATTACATTATTACAACAACCAAATTTTAATAAAACTGCACCACACACACCGTTCGTCCCTAATTCCCTTTTCCTTAAAACTCGTGCCGACAAAAAAGTGGTTATTATAAATGGAATATAAGAAGTAGTAATTATTAAGTAAGTCAAATATTATCTTCTTTATTTTTTTTTATCATATTGGCTATTTTATATTCTCTCCGTCCACGAAATGGTTGTCACTTTTGCTACTTAAGTTTGTCCACGAAATTGTCGTCAATTTTGCTATTCCACTCACAATTATTGTGGGTGCCTTACTTCACTCACAACAATACTTACTATAATTCACTACTACGTACCTACCATTTTCTTAAAATCTGTGTTGTTCACAATGTGACAACCATTTCGTAGACGGAGGGAATACCGTAAACTCTTAACTCTTTCCTATATCAATATATATTTAGTTCACATCTATCAAAAGATCACCATACATATGACATTTTGTGGATGATATGAAAATATAATGGAGACATTATATATAACTAAGGTTGGAAAAATGTATCGTGGAGAAAAAACTCAATAAAGCCTTCAATTAAATATGCGAACCCTGATATTTGTCGTAAGCTCCACCTCAAAAGAAAAACAAATAACGTCTCGTGAAAATCGCCACATGGGACAGTGGGACACCCTCAATTATGAAAAATTACGTGTTATGTAGTTTTATTAGTACGAGGTTAGATTGGAAGCCTCGTCCAATGCCAAAACCATTGAATGGCTACGCAGAATATTCTTATATTGATGTTGTTCCCCCGTTTTTCTTTCATTAAGTTCATTTATCTTATTTTGAATATTATTTCATTAAATTTATTTCTTAAAATAAAAATGTATTATATAATAAATATTATACTATAATTCATAAATTATCCCACTTAAAAACTGTTAACTTCATTATTTTTCTTACTTAATGTAACAAAAATACTCTTAAAAATTACTTTATTTTTCAATTTTATTATAAATAATTTAGTTTTTTAATTAACATGCGTGCTCAATCAAATGGTCTTAATGAAAAGATACGGAGGAATTACATCCAACCTCCATCCACACATACTATGATTATTTTTTTTTGTCCGACTACAAATAGCATGACTATTTTATTTAAACATGGCATCACTTATTATTTTACTTGTTTGTATCATTTTTTTCATTCATAAAGGTAAATCTCTTTGTTCACCCACTAATAATTATCCAAGATTTTGAAAAAAATTGTATGGCTTAAAAAGTCATACTCCAAAATTTGTTCATGGACGGGAGTCGGGAGGAGTATGTATGTTAAAGAACTAGCCACTTCTTTTTTCTTTTTCGCTTACTAAGACAAGAAATTGAAATATATTGCTTGCCAAAAGAACTACTGCTATCGTTCTAGTACTCTGGAGATCAATTGAACAATTTCTTCACTATTTGTTAAATATTATGCTTCATTATTATAGTTTCGGATGCGGAACTAATTAATTCATTTTCTCAGATGATGGACTACAACGTGTTTCCAGGTATTACTTTGCAAAACCTACTCTACCATCAGGTCCCAAAGTAATTTGTCCAAAAAAATAGAATCCGTATAGTGCTGTTCTTTTATTTGTGCCATTTTTTTTTTCCTCTGTCCCAATCATAATGTAACTTTGTAAACACGCAATAGTACTATTTAAGAGAATGACGCTTAAATAATAAAGAGGTAGAATATCGGAGCTTACATCATTTTATGAGAGAAATTGAAAGAGACATTGGGAATGGGATAACTTAATATAAATACAAGAAGATGCTTCGAATGGGGCGGAAGGAATATTTAATTTATTTTTATTTTAGTAATTTCTCATCTGTCTGCTTCTTGAAATTCAAAAATAAGAAAAAAGAAAAAACGTGAACCAACAAAACGTAAATTCATTGACCGAGCCAAAAAAAATTCATTGGGACACGCAACTAAATATGAATTTCAACGACAACTAAATTCCTAACATAATCATTTTGAGCAAAACTATGAAATAAAATAAGAAGTTAATAAATATTTAGTACATATATAAAACCATTTTTATTATATCACATTGATAAAAAGAACAAAAAAATGTTACCTTAGCATATTTTCCATTATTTTTATATTTTAAAGTTATGCATAAGTTCCATTAGCAATTGTGCAAAAACTACAAATGACGTTATAAATAATTATCACAATATCTATTGTAATCAAATAAATATAATTATTCATAACTAAATTTGTCTTTCTTTTGCGTCTTAAGATCAAATTCTTACTATCTAGCAGTAGTACATATTTGATTCTTAACAAGATAAGAGATAAATATTAGTATCAAATAAAATTGACTAACAAGAAACAACAAATTTAGAAAATTCGAAATTTCTACATTATATTTCTGTATGTTAAAAAAAATTTAAAAAAAATTAAATCACAAAAAATTCAATATATTAACATATTTATTAGTACAAAACATTAAATTAAATTAATATATATACATAAAAAAATGGGGGGGGTCGTCCAAGGTCTCCCCAGGGCCCAACGTGCTCCATGCCTGCGTAGATTCATCCCCACATTCTTAAATGTGTTTTTGTTCTATGCTTTAACTATTAAAACATATATTTTGGTACAGGAAAATTATTTCGTGGTTTATCAGTTATTGATGGCTACATGTCACTAAAAGAAGGAACAGGCCTAACTGAAGACGAATTGCTTCTTGCATGTATTCTCGGCTGGTGTGTTGAATGGGTAAGTTACAAATTAAATTTCTAAGTACGAAAATTGCCAAATAATGCATCACCTTTCAAGTTTCACCTATTGATACTTTAAATAATATTTGTTCTTCGAGACTAAGGGGGTGTTTGGCTAAGCTTTTAAGCTCCTTAAAACAATTTATAAGTTGTTCATTATTAAAGATTTAGGAGCTTATAAACTATTTTAAGGAACTTTTAAGCTTAGTCAAACACCCTCTAAGGCTCCATATTTATTTAGAGCAAATTAAACACTCTAATATTTTTCGATAGTTGGAATTTAACGTGGCAGTGGCAGTCTATAATTAGGAATCAACATATTTCGAATATTATATAGTATGTCAAGTCAATTCTTTGAATAATGATGTTAAAGTTAACTTTATATAACTCATATTTATGACTTAACTAGTGAAAGTTACCCATACGACATTGTCCAACACAAGAATATGAGTTTCAGTTCAAAATATCATCGTGTCACGTGGCATATCTACACGAGTCAAAATATGTTCAAGTTATAATAAATGGAAATAGCGATGTCAAATTAAATTATAGTAAGTGGTCACAAATTCACTAGCAATAATCTGTAGCTAATTAATAAGAGCAATTAAAACAATTTAGTAAGCCATGTATCGCATCCACTGAGGATTATTATTCGAAAGTGTGATGAAAACAAAGTTTAGATATTATCCTACTATTCAAGCTAGTGCATGACTTTTGGTTTTCAAATACTAGAAATGAGACATTGACAATTAAATCCAACAAAACAAAAGCATGAAATGATCAAATAGAACGATAATAAATGGAGTTGATTCTAGGGAAATGCTTCCACTTGGGATGATGATGAAACTAACCTTCAAATTAA
Source organism: Schizonepeta tenuifolia (assembly GCA_029490685.1). NCBI lineage: Eukaryota > Viridiplantae > Streptophyta > Magnoliopsida > Lamiales > Lamiaceae > Schizonepeta > Schizonepeta tenuifolia. The sequence goes on along the minus strand of CM055960.1, from coordinate 25,050,738 downwards.
TTCATTTAACTACGTTTAATCTCAATTTTGAGAAGCAATCACAAATTATTTACTAAACCTCTCTCGAAAGCTTAGCAAAATTAGATTAATCTCTTGACTCTCTTGGCTATGACTCAAGACGAGAAACTAACTCTCAAAGGCACACAAAGATTATTAGTTCCCACACATGAATCTATCACCAACGAAATCTTAGATGCATGTTATGAAATTGTGATGTTAATGTTTATAAAAATTTATTAAGCATTTTCACAAACACTTGACAAACAAGAAAAATGATGATTAATAATTCCTGCACAAAATTAAGAGCCAGAACAACAATGAAGAAGGAGAAGGTAAATAAAAATTAGAGGATTTTTAAAATCATCAACATCAATTAGCCTCCAAAAAACCCTAAAATCAACTAAAGGATTGAGCTAGACATAGAAATGAAATGAATATTGCAATAGCAAAGGAAATTTAAGCCATAATAAATATATTCTATTGATATATATTCTATTGATAACAGTAGACTCAAATCTTCTAATTGAACATAAACCAGGGGATTTGGGAATTGAGAATTAGAATGTAGAGTCAAAGTTGTTATACGCGGGGAAAGCCCCCTTTAAATAAGAAATCAAAATGAAGTAGCCAACAAGCCATAAATCGGGGATAAAATCATCTTTTCGGCACAAAATTAGTCGCTCGAGGTGCGGTCGTTGGAGTAGGAGACGCGGCCGCATAAGATGGCTCGATTTTCCGGCGCGTGATGTGAGGCTGACCGAGGGGGAAGTGCGGCCGCATGAAATGGCCGCAGGAAGGTGCTCGAAATGTTTCCTTCTCTGCAGCTTTATACGATCGTTCGGCGGGAAGACATGGCCGCTTGAGTAGCCGCACAAAACTATGCGTCCGCATAAGCGGCACACATAGCACACGACATGCCAATTGAAGTCGCTTGTCCCGTTCTTCCTCGTTTGAAGGCCGATTCATGCACCGTTTTGACCTACCTGCTTCAAGCTTCATCCCTTCGTCCCTCGTTACCTCAAACCTTCATATTTTCCTATAAAAGCACAATAACAATTACCGAACATCAAATTCTTCAATAAAATGATATTAAAGCTCAACATAAATTAACTTGTTTTTGCTTTCAAATCATATTCAATTAATGCCCAAAAATCATGCAAAACACAAGCTACGTTTATCAGTGACTAATTAAAAAAGAGGGTAATCCAAATAAGTTTGCTACAAATGCAAAAGTGTGCATGTCTTAATTACAAAGTTTTACTAAAATTTGTCTTGAAATTACAAATGGAGAGAAAGGTGGTGCGCATTCTTGGCAATTTACCATTCTACTTACGTATGGTTGTTTGGGCAAAAGATATAATTGTCAAAATAAATTTTAATGCATTAGTGTTTTACTACTCCCAATGAATTAAACTGGCAGTTTCAAGCATCTATTCTTGTCCATGATGATATTATGGATAATTCTGAAACTCGACGTGGTGAATCATGTTGGTATAGACTCCCCAAGGTTAGTCTCAATGAAATTTGTAACAAAAATTTAATCTATATATATATATATATAGACACACACACACACCCCTATAATTTAACTTTTTTGTAGGTTGGTAAGAGTATTGCCATTAATGATGGAAATATACTCGTACAACAAGTGCCAAGAATTTTGAAAAAGCACTTTGCTGATAAGCCTTACTATGTGGATCTGCTAAATTTGTTCAATGAGGTACTATTACAATTCTACAGAACTAATTTTTAATTATGAATTTATATATAAGATGTCTGTTCATGATTTATCATGTTTTCAGGTGGAGTATCAAACCTATCTAGGCCAAATGATAGATGTAATCACTACTGTGGAAGGAGAAAATGATTTATTGAAATACTCACTGACACTGTAAGTGGACAATTAAAGGGACAAAAAAGAAAAAGGTTTTCCCAAATAATGAAGTGTTATTGATGATGATTTATTTGGTTAAGCTGTGATGTCTTGAAAGGACAATCATTTAGACGACTATTCCATCCAACATCCCCTGATTTGCACAAAGAAGGAACTACCTATAATATTTTTAGACACTTGTACATAATCTTTTCGATAAATTTGATCAAAATCCACTAACTACACCCATATTTTGGTTTTTCCTTTCATAACTATTATAAGTCTGACACATATGAACGTCAGCCGTTTTCCAAATTTCCCACAAATTGAAATTATCTCCAAATCAAACCGACGTGGCACCAAATTAATTTTGACATCTTATTGATTTTTATTTCGCCATGTTGATTTCGATTTGAAATTTTTTTCAATTTATTGGAAATTCCGAAAAGACTTTGACTAAAGTTCATATATTCTCACCAGACTTTTATTTATGTTGAAAAAGTTCAAAAATAAATATGATTTGTGGATTTAGACCAAATTAATCCTAATCAACTTTTTTCTCGTTTTTACTTGTTTTTTTTTTCCCCTTTTGCAGTCACCATCGTATTGCTGTGTACAAGACATCATACTACAGCTTTTACCTTCCAGTGAGTGGGAACGATCTTCTTGGGCTTAACTAATTCATATTTTTAATAATAATTGAAATGTCATTACTTAGATTCCTAATATATTACATATAGGTTGCATGTGCACTGGTCCTAGCCGGCGACAACCTTGACAACCTTGCAAATACGAAAGACGTACTTCTCAACATGGGAATCTACTTTCAAGTGGTGGTAAGAATCTAGCCAGTTTAATTTGATTCGGCTCTTAAATTAAAAAAAAAAAAAAAAAAAAAAAAAAAAAAAAAAAAAAAAAACTATTTGTTTTTGGGTTATTTAGACTATCCCCAATAGTAGTGTCTCTATGAGGTGTCTCTATGGGGTGTGATGGAGAAAGAGACAGTCAGCTGCAGTGAGACTGTCTCTATGGGATGTCTCCATCTAATTAGTTTATTAATTTTGAATATTAATTTTGTCAATATATCACTGTCTCGAGACAGTCTCGAGACAATGGATGCTGCACTGGGCTGTCTCTATGGATTGGGTATATCGAGATACCCATGAAGACAGCCACTGCAGACAGTCTTATAGCTTATTATGGCCTCAACTTTTAATATTTTTTAATTTATGGCCTACATTTTATAATTTTCTCTAAAAAAAAAGCCCATCTTATTTTCCGTCACCGAAATGATGAGTCATCTCACCGAATATAAGAGTTAACGCCATGAGTCCATGACATACGTTGATTTGTATTAGAAAAAACAAACAAAAAAATCGCATTATTTATCTTTCCATCCCAGAAGTTTCGAAGAATTGAATAATTGAAAAAAAATATATATATATATATATATATATATATATATATATATCAGAGAATATTTGAGGATGAATTATTTTTTGGGGAGAAGGGGCTGCACGTTTTCTTTTGAGGGAAATGAGCTGCGTATTTAAGAAGTGAATAAGTTGAGAGAGAAAAGAGAAAATAAATGTGATTTTCTTTTCGATTTTTTAATACAAAACGACATAGTTTTGTGTGAAGTTATGCCAATTTATATATTCGGTGAGATGATTTATCATTGCAGTGCTAGAAAATAGGGACAGACATTTTTTTGAAAAATTCGTAAAGTACAATTTTTTTTTAAAGATTTTAAAGTTCAGGCCATATATGAAAATATGTTAAAAATTAATGCTATAAACTATAAATAACCCTTTATTTTTTTTTTAATGACTTGCTGGCTAGTGCTGCTGAAGGATACACGCCATTCTATTATGTTAAGGATAACGATTCAGATTTTCTTTTTTTAAAAAGTTGTGAATATTTAATTTTGTTGCTTTAATTGTATTTATTGGCTAAATTGTGACATACGCAAAAGTCATAAGTAAATTTAAAAGAGTAGTGTACATTATAAATTTATAAATCTTATCACAATTTCAAATAAGTTTGTTAATACTGATATTTATCTTATATCAAATAAAATATTACAGATATTATAATTACTAACCATGTTTCACGAAAGGAATACATATGTATATTTTGTTATTTTTATAACATTAGTTACATTGTTATACATGGGATCAATATTATAATTTCTGGTGAAACGATTATATTTCTTTCAAATGAGGAGGTATCATACTATATTACTATACAATGATTCTTAAATTAAATATATATTAATGTTTTTATAGGCAAATTTAACATTTATAATGTTTGATAGTTGTTTATCGTTTAAGGGGCTTGACATTTGCTGCCTTTTGTAGTTGTGGACACTTATATCTGCATAACAAAATGTAATAGCAAATAGCAACTTAGTTGCATTTTTTCCAACTTCTTTTGGACTAACCTTATTTTTTTGTTCACGCTTTGTTTGCTAAGAATGATTACCAAGATTGCTATGGAGATCTTAAAAAGACTGGAAAGGTGAATATCATCTAATTTCTTTTGTCTCAATATAATTAAGTAAAATCATAAAACTTAATTATATATACTTATCCAATGATGATTAATTTCATTAACTTGCTTGTATTGCTAGGTGGGAACGGATATTGAAGACTTCAAGTTTTCATGGCTAATTTTGCAAGCCCTCGAGCTTTGCAGTGAAGAACAAAAGAAGACTCTACTTGTAAGAACTCAGCACCCTTTTCTTTTTTCTCTTTGAGGCAATCTCGTGTGTGCGGCACATAATTAATTAATTTGAATTGAGGATTAATAAATTCTAATCGAAATTATGAATTAATAAATCAATTTTTTTGTCACAAGGATTAATAAATTCCTAATTAACCCTTAATCACCCTCAATTAAGTACGCCTTAATGGGTAACTCGCACAAGTCTTTGTGTTTCTCTTTTGGATTAATTGAAATTCATCACCCTAACAAATAAAGAAAGCTAGCTAGTGAATAGAATTAACATGAAGATTTATTACCAGGAGAGCTATGGAAAGTCAGATGCAGTTAATGTTGCAAAAGTCAAAGCTATCTACAATGAGATTGATCTCCCTAGTGTATTTGCCGATTATGAAAGAAAGAATTATGAGAAACTACGAACATCCATTAAAGCTCATCCCTGCAAAGCCGTGCAAGCAGTAGGAGCAAGATATTTAGATGGTTTATCCCAATGGCTTTGACTGAAATAATCAAAGAAATTATCCTATATGTGTGGATATGCAAATTATACATTGAGGATGAATGATGTTTAGGTAAGTTAAATTTGGTGTTTTCGTTTGCAAACTTATGTATTTGTGTAACCTGGTTCTCATCGCTATGATGATACCATCTTACTTCTATCCATATCTCTATATATATATTAATATAAAAATAGTCTTGTTTTATAAATTTATTTTGTTTTATAAAATTTGTTTTGCCTAAAATATTCTTATTATATTTCTAAATTGAAGGCAATGCGTAATGTTACAAATTATATGTACAAGAAAAATATTTTAATATAATATAATTAATTCAAAATCAAACTTAATTGCTAAATAAGAGTCATAGGTTCCCTAGACTTATATATATTTATCTATATGTTTTATCAAAACTACTTGGCACCATTATTGAGTACACACTACTCGGGAATTAATCATCTTCTTCTAATATTGATTGATTCTTTCAGTCTCTTCGAAGATAATGAATGGAAGAAAGAATATGAACAAAATCGTTGATCTGATCAAATTCATCATTCATGTAACTCTATCTTTACAACGTTTACATATCATTCTATTAGAGCTACGAGGCGGTATAATGAAAGAAAAAAAGACGTGAAATTTCCCATGATATCAAAAAAGAAAAAGAAAAAAAAGGAAAAAGAAGAGGTGAGATAAACATATGGTCTTATAATCAATAGTCAATGATCTGATAGCTGTATTAATACTCTGGCCCAAGTAGTCGAGCCCACCTATAAATTGGGTCGATTAAGCCCAGCTCGGTCTGAGCAATCTTCTTCAACCCCACACACTGAAACTCCGTCTAACTTTTTATTTCTTCATCAATTTTCTTTTATCCGAAGCTCCTCCTCTTTGCTTTAACTGCTTCTGCAATTTACCTCCAATGAGTGTGAATGAGTATGAGTATGTGGACTTGAAGATTTCTGTTGAATTTTATGTCTCAAATCCATTTGATTTCTGAGAAAAAGAAGAAAATGATTTGGGACATGAGATTCAATGATATCTTCTGATCAATGATATATTGATATGATCTGCTCTTTCTAGATTTTGTAAGGAATTTACCTCAAATCGATGAATCCGAGAGGTCCTACGAATTAGGTATGTCTTGCTTATTCTTTTCACTCCTGATCATTATGCAAAATTACTTGAATAGGAGACTGAATTTGTTACACATAGCATATTGTTGTCTAAATTTTTGTTTAACTACATTGCATTGCTCTAGAACATTTTTGCTTGTAAAATCACACTTATTTGTTAATTCTATCTCTCCTTCAGCTCTGAATCAATTGCTACCCTTTAGTAAGAAATATTGGAATAACTCTGTAATAATTTGTAATTATTTTGTCCTCTTTCCTGTATAATTTTCAAATAAGAGATTCAATCATGCAAACTGTAATGGCAAAGATACGGTAATTTTTTTCTCTAGAAAATCCCTTTCACACATAGTAGATCTTTTCCTACTTTGATGTCAAACTACATGAGACGAAGAGAGGCTGAAACCTTTGTTTTTTCGTTGGATTAATGTTTATGAGTGAGCATACCTGCATCTTTTCTGCCCCAATACATATGAGAGAGAGAGAGAGAGAGACATGTCTTGCACTTCCCTTCCTCCATGAAGAATGGAGAGCTAATGCTTCTTCTCGTTTCCATCTAGTGCGTATTTCGGTTAACTAACGTCTAATCGGAACCATTTAGACAGCCCTAGAGGTGGGTAATCAAAACTCAAAACAGTGTTAGTTTAATAATTTGTAACTTCAGTTTCAATTTCCAATGCGCGTTCGGGTAGGATGGAAATTTGGACGCGTGGTAATGATAAACGCCCATTTTGTAGCAACTTATCGTGTTTTTATAGCACAAAGTGCGTTGCTTTGCCTTTAAATGTGAGCGGTTTTATATTGTTTTCAATATCTTGAATGGATCTCACGTTTTGGTGGAGTTTTCGCATGTGTGTAGGTTGAACGGGATGCCAAGTCAAGAAGGGAAGGATATAGAAGAGCGGGGACGAAGAAACGGAACGAAAAAGTCGAAAACGGGACGAAACGGAGCCCTACAGCAAAAACCGGCGGTCCAAGCACCAAAACCGGCGGTTGGAGTTGGACCGCCGGAAAATGTAGCCGGGTCGCCAGGTTGAGCGCCGAATTTCACTGGAATACGAACTCCAGTACAAAACCAAAATCGGCGGTCCAGCCGGCGGTCCAGCCTGGACCGCCGAAAATTTCGCTGGACCGCCGAAAATAGCCCGCCGACCGCCGAGTTTTGCCGTTTTTCCCTATAGTCGCGTTTTTCCTCCCTTTTTGCGATTTCTACATGTATTAACACTTTTCTACTCCTATATAAAGGAGTTGGCAGCCCAAAAACGCCACTCTCTCCACCCTTACCCTAATTTCCACTTGCAACACTTGCTTTTTAGAGTTAAAACACTATTTCATTGATTGTAATAGAGATTAGCTTGGATTTGGAAGACTTGTTGAAGATTTAGACATTGGGTTCCTAGTATTTTATTTATGCAATCCTCTTCCCTTTGTTTTGTGTTAATTTCAATTATGTCTAGCTAAGTTTTCTTTGTTGGTTTGAGGGATTTGTGTGATTTGATGATGGATTTGATCTTAGCTTGTTATTTCTAATTGCCCTCATCTATTTGATTGTGGTGTTGGATCTTATTTTCATGTGGGAATTTTTGATCATCTTTCTTGCATGCCAAGTGTTTGTAGAATTGCTTAATAGGATTTTACTTTCATGGAAATCAATGATCACAACATGCCTTGCTTTTGAGACTTAGAAGGTGAGAAATGCATGCATGGGAGCTTGTATTCTTATGCTTTTGGGAGTTGATTCGTCGTCTTGAGTCTTAGCCGATAGAGTCGTCGAGTTGATCCACTTTTACTATCTATCGAGAGAGGGTAGTGATTATCCTTGTGAATGCTCCTCTTTTAGATGATTAAATATGGTTATATGACTTAGTAAGTGAAGATCAAGCCATCTAGAATCAAAGCAAATCCCTAGAACCAACCCTTTCCTTCAAGTGCCTTTAAATCGTTTATTTGATCGTTTATTTGTCAATTGTGCTTGATTTTGAGTTTTAATTGCTTGTTTAGCCGTAATTGCTTGTTTAATAGTTGTATGAATCCAAAATCCCCTTATTCGAAGAGCTTGAATACTAGGAATGCGCATGAACCTCATTTCCATTAGAAACTCGTTTTATAGTCCTCGTGGAATCGACACTCGTTACTTATGCTACATTTGACCCGATAAAGTGCGGTATAAATTGCTAGTGAAAGTAGTGATCAGGTAATATTGCAATTAACATATAAAAAATTTATGAGCGCATATGTATTTTTATTTTTTTTAGGTATTGAGGATTTTGGCATTTATTATAATATGAATATCACAAATAGTGATATAAATTGTGATTTTGTACCAAATAGTGGCTGAAAATTGGTATTGATTTTAGCCTTTTAGCAGCATGAGATCTTGATACATCAACATATTTTTTGTACAAAATGGGGTGATTTGGTATCAAATATAATTGCTGAGAATTCGTATTAATTTTAGAAGCATGAGCTAATGTGATATAAATTGTTATTTTGTACCATAAAAACTAGATACAGATTTACAAAAATTAAAAAGAAAATTGAACTAATAATAGTTTCATCATCAATAAGATGACAACAAAAACAACAAATAACAATTCCCCTCAATCTACAGCTACGAATTACAAACAAAAAAATCCATAGCCTTTCACTAGCATTGGCATCAAGATTTAAGCAAGAAATTTGTTTTCACCTCTCTCTCTCTCTCTCTCTCTCTCTCTCTCTCTCTCTCTCTCTCTCTCTCTCTCTCTCTCTCTCTCTCTCTCTCTCTCTCTCTCTCTCTCTCTCTCTCTCTCTTGTTGTGATGTATGATAAGCCATTTCTATTTAATTGAAAATTATTTGCTGCGTATTTATCAAGAAATTGCTTCTGTTCTGCAGTTTTAACATTCATAAATCTAAGGCCATGTTCCAACTTTTGTGAGCACATGTCAATTCATTTTTGTGCTCCATTTATACAGAAATCAGGAACTCAAATTGCATTATGGGAATTGCTAGTTGCTTAATTTGTACTCAACCTCAAGTTGTTAATAACTTATCATCATATCATCTGCTTTATACCCATTGCTTAGTAGTTTGAGGTTTCAGTAACTGAGCATGTGTTCTCAGTGTGTATTGTGTTCGTGTTATTGTGGATTCTTTCAATATATAACTGAACGTGGATAGCAGTGACGACGAAGATGATGCAAAGAAGGCGTCTATCACAAACAAGATACTCGAGTTGGATGCCAAATCCGTGAAGCTCAAGTTGAAGGAAGCTGAAAGAGATTCTTCGTGTCAAGAAATCGAAGAAACAAAAGCCAAAGAAGCGACCCAAGGTTGTTGAGATCGCGTAGAATCTAGTTAACTGTCAGATTAAGAGAATTTGCAGCAAGAAATTCAGCTAAGCTGCTAACCATTCTTGTCCATTTTCTTGCAAGTTTAGTTCAACTTTGATTGTAAGAAGGCTTGGAACTGAAAAAATTGCTCGATTTGATGTTAAAATCTTGAGTTTTTGTCTGTTTAAGACAAATTATTTGTAGAACATTGTTCTATGATGGTATATATAAGTATTGATAAATTGAAACATGGCTAAGAAATTTCCGCAATAATATTTTTTCAGTCTAAACACTATTGTTTTAAGAGTTCCAGCTTAAATTTGGTTTTAAGATGTAAACAATAATTTGTATCGACTCCTATGATGATTAGTTTAGTTAATTAAGATTTGAAGGTGCGAATGAGAGACGTTGAGCAGAAGATGCACAACGAAGATCCGCGACTACTATGTGACTACTTACTTACTATGCAGTAATGCAGGTTTTGCAATATTTCCATGATGAAACCTAAGTAACAATAAATTTATTATCATTTTTTTCGAATTAATATTTTTATTAAACCTTATCGTTAATAAACTTATTAATAATTTTATATTTTCATCTATATAAATATACGTTAACAATAGTTTTTTGGGTAAATAATGTTTTATTTCACAAACCAAAGACACAAACATCTTGCAATGATAAAACAATAAAAAAAAATCATATCATTACAACAATTTGTCTTTCTCCCTCAACGATTCTCCCTCAAAAATGTCTCTCCAAAGACTGACTTATATTTGAAAATAGCTTATATCTCAATTACAAGTTGTTATCTTGTTTGTGTTAATTATAAATCAAACTTAGTAAATTAATTATATTTCACCTAAACTTATAATTATGAATGGCAATAAACCAGCATCATGTATTTTTCAATTCTAAATTTGTTTAGAATTTTTCTAAATCTCGATTAAAATAGTGATTCTATTATATATATACTCGTCGCAAACCTGTTGGGTAATAGTATTTCGATAAAAATATGATAATATTAACTAAAATTAGTAAAAAATTATTCTTTTTATGTCTATTTGAATCGTCCCGTTGGTTTGAATTGTCTCGTTGGTTTGTGGTAAATTGATATCTGTTGAGAAAACTAGTAAAGATTTTGATTTATCCAAAACTCAATTGACCCAACCAAGTAGATGAAGCCATTATTCTGAACTTAGCTAGAGCTCACTGTTTGAGCGTAGGGATTTTGTCTTCACAAGTTGAATCAGAAGAAGTCAGCCAGACTAAGAAAGCGGTTGGTCAGTCGACAACAACTCGACTGACTCCAAAAAACTGAATCATGCAGTCCATGCATGTACAGCAGTTGTGTTGAAGTCAGACGTCGCTAAGCCAAGAGGAGAAGACTTTGAAGATGGTGAAAGAAGAAGAGTTAAATTTCAAATTTAAATCTACTCGAAAGTACAACACAACCTATAACTTTCCATAAATGGACCAACTACGAAGACTTGCATAAAGCAAAGGTTGCAGTTACCATTTTAGAAAATATTCCAGTGGAGTAGGTAGAGTGCTATACTTTTTGACAGAGGTCAAATGACTCCTTCCGACGGCTAGTTTACCCCTCTCTCTATAAATAGAGGTCTCTCCATTGCGAGAATAAGAGAGAAAAAGAGAGATACATGCGGAAAGAGGCAGAATCTCTCTTGCTAAAGCAAGAACTCGTGAGCTGAACAATTAGTAGAAATAGAGAGTTCATTCCTCCTCCTGTTCTTCCCTCTAGTCTCTCAGAATTCATATTCTTTGATTGAGTCTAGAATCGTAGTTTCTTGCATAGTTTCTAAGTAGATTCTCTCTTGCAGAATAAGTCTATAAGCCTTAGGAAGAAGTCTCCATTGTTCTCAGTATTGAAGGCTTCATAGTTGGAAAAATTCCAACCCCATCCTTTAGGTTTTTCTTTGAACCCGTAATCAAAGAGCTTTGGGTCCCTTAAAACTCGCAATCTAAGACTAGGTTGTACACTTGCCTACAAAAGTATTGTAAGATCTTGTTCGAACACGTAATCGAACTGGCTAGGTTGTTTGGTACTCGTAAACCAAACGGAACATTTGATAAGCACGCGCAAGCTTATCTAGTGGATTACTTCCCCGAAAAAAAAGTCGTGGACGTAGGAGGTCAATCTCCGAACCACGTAAAATTACTGTGTTCTTTATTTCAGTATTTACTTTCAGTTTACTAACCAACTAACCCTGCACAAATAGCTTTCTGAAAACTGCACTAAGTATTGGGAACTTGACCTTCCCTTTAAAAGATTTCAGCTTAAGTAACGAGTTCAATTTCCATCAACTTCCTCATAGCAAAACTCTTTTCAAAACCTCAGCCAGGATTACACAGCTGACCCTCAATCAAAGAAATCAGCCGTGCACCTAACTAAGTGATCAGCTCCGACTGACCTCTTTAGTCGTCGAGCAAACTGAACTGCTCAGTTCGTTCAGAGAAAAGGTTTTTAGTTTAAAAATCTCTACTTGTGTATTCCCCCTACACCAGTTACTCGTTACCGACCATCAATATCTCTAATTTTAGCTAAAGGCCGAGAAAGATATATTTGCATTTTAATTATGTATTTATCAAATCTAAATTTGATTAGAATTTTTCTACATCTCGATTAAAATTGTGAATTTATTGTATATACCCGTCACAAACCTGTTGGGTAATAATACTCGATAAAAATGTAAACACTTCAAAGTTTATATTAACTAAAATTAATAAAAATGTTCTTTTTATGTCTATTTGAATGGTCTCATTATTTTGAATCGTCTAGTTGGTTTGGTGAATTAATATATCTAATCTTAGCCAAACACCGAAAAAGATATATTTCCATTTTAAAGATTTTTTTTAGCTATCTATTCATACATTAAATTCACTGTCTTATGAGTAGTATTTTTTAGCAGGCACTAATTAAAGATGTTTAAAATATATTGATTGTAACAGCCCGATACCCGGGCTATGCGGATACCCGGACTGTTACTTGGAATCGTACAATAAACTGTTTACAAGTTGACTTTAAAAAAGATGGAAATACAAAAGGCTTGGCTTCAAAGAAATCGAGGAAGATTCGTCAACTTGTCTTCATTATCCTAGCTTGATCGTCTTGGAGTCAAAGTATGAGGACTTTGGTCCCGCACTGCGGAAGCATTGATCGAGACTAACCGTGATCGGTTTAGTCGAAGCGTGAAGAAAGATAAACGTCGATGAGTTTGTACTTGGATTAAATATACATTTGAATGAAAGGGGAGATGACAATCCGAATGATCATCATCTAAAATGTCTCTGATGCCAACACACCTCCATCTCGTCCGTCACTCAACCTGTTTTGAAAAGAAAACATTTTTGGGCTGAGTACTTTGGTACTCAGTAAGATCCGTGCCCCTTTTTGAAAACATTTTTCTAAAGCATTTGAAAGATATGGCATGCTCACATTCATATACAAGGGAAATACTTGAAAAGAAAACATTTTTATCCCATGCATATGCGAAAACATTTTTAAAATAACTTTGCCAGCACTTAACTCGCCTACCGTGTTACCTTCTCCGGTTCTTCGAGTGGGGAGCCACTCTCACTCTCCGAACCGTCATAAGTACCTGTGTGGGCACTACCTTGGGGTGTACGAGTCCTAAGGCCGATCGTAATAACATTTGGCATAAAGCCCATTCATAATGGTAAACACGAGTAGAGAGCATAAAACATTTTAGCATGCATATCACTTTTCATAAAAGCAGTTAGGGCTTATTAACTCGAAATGTTACCTCCGTGGGGCTTATAACCCACAGTTTGAAAATAGGAACCCACCTCTTGTCCTTGTCGTATGTGGAGTATCCTCTTGCGTCCCTAATACTTGGTGTCTCCTACAAGACAGTCTATACTCTTAGACATTTGATACTAGACAAGGTTAATTATCCTATTATTAACCTAAAGGTCAACCTATTCCCGATCTTTATCATTTGGAGTTGAGAATCCATCAAGGCATCGCCTTGAGGTTTTTAATTTAGAGAAATTGGATCAATGATCCTTTATTAAAAGCATGCATCTTGAATTGTTATTCAAAACTTGATTTTGAAAACATGTCGTGTCATGATATGACATGTCATGCTTCATCGTGATTCATATAAGTGTGCATGTCACATTATTCTTCATGTAAATAATTCATACTATACTTATGCAATTAATACATGCATACATGTCATATCATTTAATCGTGTCATGCTTTAACATGTATACTTAAGCAATTGAGCACATATAGCGTCATATACTTAGTTAGTTAATTTTAATTAAGTAACAATCATCATTAAGTAAATAATTAGTCATATCATGACATGTCATTAGAACATAATTAATTAATTAATTTAATCATAATTAATTAATTATATAATTAATACTATAACTAATTAATTAATGATTAATTAGCATACTTTACTCAACATACTTAAGAAAATCATACTTAATCAAATCATGTCACATAAGTACATGTTAATCATCATGTCATGTAATCATACTTATGCATTCACATTAATCATATAACATATATCATATAATAATCATATTATTAATTACTTAGGTATTTAACTTTAATTAATCTAATTAATTATTATTAGTGGGTCAAGGACCCTTGACAAATTTAACTTAATCAAATTATTTTAATCACATAAGTCATATATGGCCCATAGGCCCGCTTAACAAGCCCAAACATTTAATGAATCTCTAATGGATAAATAAGAGCACACATCACCACACAAGACATATGAGCTTAGACTTAACACATTCAATCAAATAATAAATTGAGTCCAACACTTTAAATTCTAGTGGTCCAAACCCACATACAAGTCCATTAGAACAATAATTTAAAAGGTCCAACTTCATTTACTTAGAAAATAGGTAATTAATTTATAAAAACTCATTTATAACTTAATAATTAATAATAGTATATAAACTGGTCTTAGAAAAAAGTATGCATATATATTATTTTATGAAAAATGCTTTTAAGCCATAAAAATAATAAGAATAATTTCTGGAAAATTATTTTATTACACAAAAATTCAATCGGGCTTTGTAAAAATAACAAACGACCTTCGGTCGATTTGTCCTTTTGAACTAACATCCTAAACTGATCAAATTACTACTTTCAAGTGGTAAAAAATTATTTTGGAGATACTTAAATTAAGCAAAAACACATTTTTGGGCAGATTCACTAGCAACCATTTTCTGGAAATTTTTCTGAAAAATTCTGCACAAGGGTTTTACAAGAAAATTCATAGAGGATGCATCACTTGATGACAAATTGACTTCTTTATCTCTCTGGAAACTTTAAGATGTATACTTTATGATTCTAAAAAGAAAAACGTTCATATCACAAGGTATCAAGGATATAATAGCTGATGAAGTGAAACTGTCCAGTTTTACAAGGGCAGTGGACAATTGAGCGTATAGAGAGAGTTTGGCTCCAAGAAAAATTCTGATTTTTGGATATGTTATACTAGACATCAAGAGATACAACATGCTAAAATTTCAGCTCAATCGGAGTTCATTTGATAGGGGTTTTATCTTCTGTTCTAGGTTAATTGTTACAAGGAACATGCTAAAAATTTCTAACACTTGGAGAATAAACATTTTCACACACCAAGCTTCATAGATCGAACATGCAAGTCCTAAATCTATACATACACCATGATTATAACATAAATCTCAAATTAAAAGTAAATCTTAACATGCAATTTGTCTAGAACACATATAGAACATAGAAATGCATAGATCTCAAGAAATCAAACAAGAATCATCAAACTCCATGAATAATTGAGAGCTAAGCCTCTCTTTCAACCTCAATTATGCTTCCAAACCCACATGCAATCACATACACACCATCTAACATGTATTTCCTAGAAGAAAAATGAAGGAGGAAGCATAAAATTGAAGATTAAGCATGATACCTAGCTTTCCCCCTTTTCTCTCTCCCATTTTCAGTCCTTCTCCTTTTTGTGCCCATCTAGATCCTTAGTCGAGCTCTCCTTCCTCTCCTTGAGCTCCTTCCGGTGGTGTAGGAGTAGTGGTGGTGGTAAAAATGGTAGAAGAATGAGGTGGAGATGGTGGGGATGGAAGCTTGGGTGTGAAAGCAATAATGGAGGTGGAAATGAGAGAGAAGATGAGTGGGAGAGTGTGATTGTTGCTGCCAAGTATGAGGGGATATAAGGATGTGGAGTGATGCTTGCTTGTGTGTGTTAGTGAGTGTGTAAGAAAAAGAGAGACATGCATAGGTGGTTTGAAAAGAAGTTTGAAAATGGGGTTGAGGGTAATGATTATGAGCATTGAGGTTGAAAATGGATGAATAAGTTCTCTCCATCTTCTTCTCGTTACCCTCTCTCTTTCTCCCTCATATTCTATTCTCTTTTTATTTTATTCAACCACTTGCAAGTACATCTAACATGCATTATTTTATTCATGTATTAAAGACAACTCTTGCAAGTAATTACATACTCATATATGCATATGCACACACACAATATACACATATACTTGTTCACGTATAATTCATCTCGTATTATTTATCCGGGTAGGAACCCTCTTGGTTAACTCGTCTTATTTTAGTCGAGATAAGATATTAACTTGCAAAGTACTCATGCACGAATAAATCAATGCAACATATGAGATGAAATTAACATTTAAGAATATGTTGTGTCATGCTTATGATCATGCTTGAGGAATGAATTTATTTGAAATTGCATTTGGATTTTATTCTCAAATAAAATCTCTTTGACTTTTATAAACGAAGTCTTCATCTTCACTAAACAAAATAAATTATTTTCTTTTGAAATATCCGGGAACGAGGACCTATCTTAAAAGTTTTAATTTACTCAGGTTTTTCCTAGTCCGGTTTTGCAGGGTGTTACATTGATTAAATATATTTATTTAGTTTTTATAGAGATTTTCGATTACAAAATTTCTATCGGACTCTAATTTGCTTATTTTGTTGCTTTAAATTTAATTATTGGCATCTACTTGTAGACTAATTTAAAAAAATAATTTTACTTTTCATAGTTATTAAACATATAATATCTATTAATCTGTATTTTACTTGTAATCGGTATTTAGAAATTGAGGATATATATGTATTAAGAATTGAGATATAATATATAATTTTACTTGTAATCTGTATTTAGAAATTGAAAATATATATCTATTAAGAATTGAGATATAGTATATAATATTAATATTATGAATTAATAATACACAAAGCTTTAAGAAAGTGTGAAGAATAGAGATAATTATAGTAATAACATATATATATGAGTCATGAGAAATTATTATATGAACAATAAGTAATATATGTGTACTATTATGAATTAATAATGTAAAAACTACCAAAATAAAGAAAAATTAGAACGGAACACCGATGAGGCAGCAACGTTTATTTTCCTATTATCAATTGATTTTGTAGCTATAAACATGCCATTTTTTTGGTTAAATAGTTTTCATCAAACCAAATGAACATTTGATTATGACATTTAATAACATTATTTTGAAATATGATAAGAAGCACACTTGGATGCAACATGGTTGTAATTTTGTAACAACTATTTTAAATCATAATAAATTTTTACTTTTCATCACATTAAATATTGATTTTGGATGAATTAGTATACGATCAAATGCTACTTTTATTCATGTTCATAATTATTTTTTGTCACGGTAAATGTTACTTTAGAAATAATTATTACTTTTTGTCACGGTAAATGTTACTTTAGAAATAAATTATTACTTTTTTTCACGGTAAATATTATTTTGAATATTATTTTTATTCACATCAATTATCATAATAATAATTGTTACATTGAAAATATTAATTTTTCAAGTGTATGCTCTTTAAAAAAATTTGGTAAGTCATCACAGTGATCAAGACTATTACTCATGACTAGCAAGATATTGATAATATTATACTATATATTGATGGTCAGAAATATTTCTGAAGCTCCATCAAGAGGAATTTTAGGTTCATGAGTACGAGCATTCACAACACCAGTTGCGATGCCCATAGCAATGTTGGGTTCAAGTGTCAGATGTTGCAGTCTCTGACTTCTACAATCATACACCAATGCATGCTTGAACACCATTACGACTCTCCTAATATTATGAATGTGATCTGGGACTATATCACGATATCTTTGACTCGGGTAAACGCACATTGCCACGAATGCACTCTCATAGGCCCCGTGTTCGCCCACTAGCTGTATCATATCACTCAAATTTGTTTTAGGTGTTGTTGGCATGTAACCACAACCAGTGAATACGGTCGCTTCCATTAGATTATAAAGCGTGCAACCGGTAGGCCGTTTTTAATGTTGGCCAACTGACTTGCATCCAACAAAATTGCTTCATTATCAATAAAATCTACAACCACCTAAAATTTTAACATAAACTTATTAATAAAATCACACAAACAATTAACATAAAGCTACGAGATTATTGTACACACTCTTGGACACCCGTTCACGGCTAAGTCCAAATCATCAGAGACAACTATGTCCACCTAATTGGTAACTGGTAAGGACCAAGTGGGCCACCTGAGGATCAACCTCGAAAGGCGCTACGACGAAAGAATCATGATGGTCTATCGAGAATTAAATATCTTACTGTTGATGTATATGCTTGAAAATTATAAAATAAATAATTGAAAGCAAAACACTTCGCATATTATTGGGAACTTCCTTTCCTATTTCTTACACTAACAAAATAAAAAATCATTTAGCGATATCACAGAAAGAAAAAAGAACTACTAAATACTTTGTGTCAGTGACAGGAATTCCAATATTAATAATAAAATGAAATTGGATTAGATTATAGTTTGAACACTATATGGAATGAAAAATGAAAAATGAAATTAGATGCACGGTATACACTAATACATGAGTGTAAATATTTTTGTGCGAAATTCCGAAAGATATCTGCTCAACTCTACTTCAATTTGACCATCAGTGCTGGGATTCCAAGAAACGCAACAAGAAAACAACAATAATATTGATAACACAATTATCTTTAACAGAAAAAAGATTGAGCAACCTTCAATTTATTATACTTTTTGTCATTTATATGAGAATATACAACATTGTAAAATCGAATGATATCTAACGTGAGGAGATAGTAACCAACTTTGACATATCTATCATCGGGTTTCATCTACACGTCATTCTCATTTGATTTATTTTGGTCTTTTTGATAAATTTTATAGTAAGGTTGATCATGATCAAGTCTAAGCCACCGATTAACCGAAATATTTATGTACGTAAACTTCGGTATCATTCAAATTCATCTTCTCATAATCGATCTTTTTAAAAATCAGTTCCATCTATAAAACAAATATCACACATTCTTGTGTTGATCAAAATTATGGATGATAAATACCAACACATCCATACATTTTTCTGTCTACAAATAGACATAAATGGATGCTTCGGTAATATCATTTATTCAAGTGAGCAAGTGTCATCTTTCAACTAATGCACATCGCCTTCCACCCTACCTTCAAATCAAATTCAAGGAAAGCAAAATCCTAGTGAATATGTGACGTAAGTGTTACAAGGTAGCTCACCACAAATGTAATTTTCAATTCTGTAGGTGTTGCTCATCAAAATTGTAAATTAATACTATATCTTTGTCATTAAACATAGAAATCAACATGAAAATTCAAGGACGAGATAAAATTTTCCTCAATAGTCAATATGATTCGACCAATCTTGGTTAAATATTGGGTTTTGGGGCTTCGGCCCTTTGCCATCAAATTCATTTTAAAAGTATCTTTGAACTAATCGTATTTTTTTGGCGATGGTCTTTTTTTTGGCTGAACACACTTTTTCTAGTTGGCTTCTTGATCAGCCAAGTCAAAAACAGTAAGCAAATTTACATGTTTGGAGTAAAATATTGTTAAGCTCCAAAATACTTTCAATTGTGTCTCAATTGCTAATATCAACGATAACATAACACCTTCTGCTCCCTTATGTGTTGACTCGGGCTTTTCGGATATGTGCTTTGTCAGTTTCCCTTTAAAATTCCTAACCTCTTCAACTATTTCGTTTTCAAGTCTTTCCTTTTCATGAGATTTTTTGGGTTGCTTAGAAATTTATTTTCTTTTTCCTCTATACTTGAATATGTAACCAAAGCTTTCCGCGGTCTTTTCAATTTTCTCTTCAACTTTATAAACTTAATTCGATATGCACTGCTTATTAAAGTTGTACTCTTTTTTCCTGTTTTATTTTTATTTTTAAAATTTTGTCTTGCTTTTATTTTTCTTTCGATATGCACTGCTTATTTTTAATTCGATATGCACTGCTTATAAACTTAAAGTTGTACGCAATATCTTTATGATTAAATCCTCAAATTTTCTTAGATTTCCTTTATTATACGAGGAATCTATTTTTCTATAACATATAGAAGAATATTTACTTTTTATATTGATAAATTTTTTTTTCTTAAGGGAATTACAATAAGGTATGTATGGTTTTAAAAAAGAAAGGTAATGAACAACAAATTCAACGAGAATTTCAGTGCAGTTGAGTCGATGAAAGATGAGTGAAGGCAGCCGAGATTTCTATCGGCGAGAGGAAAATTGCAGGTGACAGGAATAGAAACAAAAAGGAAAAGAAAAGGACTGCCTGATACAAAAATACTGGAAGGAAAGAAGCCACATCAAACCAGAAAATTTTCGGAAAATATCAACAGTATTAAGACACTCACTGTAACAACTATGGTTAGAAAAATTAGTTTTGAATTATTTTAATTTAATTACTGTAGATGGACAAGTGTCGAACGATTAAAGATGTTGGTGCCACAAGATCTGGTGCCAAAGTCCAAGCACCTGGTATGTATATGTACTATCAAATAATAAAATTATTAAAATATAACTCCATTCATTGACAAACTAAATCAGTACAATCTTTTAGCTCAAAATATAAATTACTAAAAAAAACTAAAAACATGAACAAAGAAAAGAAAAAAGAGAATTCATGCTTTATAATTCTTCTTTTTGAAAACACACAGAATATGGGATAAAGGATAAAACAAATAAAAATTACGTACTTGCATATTCAAGATTACAAGAAAAAATTGGGACAACATGCAAGTGGCAAGCGTAAGATTAGACATAAAATGAAATATTTATATCTTCATATATAGGGAAAATGATTCAGGTTTGGTTTATTATTAGTATTATTTTGTTAAGGAAATTAGTGTTTAATTAATAAAAAAATAGGAGGATTTAGATAAATATTATTCGAGAGATTTGAGGAGTGCCACATAACGGGCGGGTTCTAATCCAGAACCGTGAGGATAGACAGACAGATTTTTTTTTTTAATTTTATATTAAACTCATAATATATGATATTTAGTATCATCTTTTTTAATCTATCAAATGTTACGTCTAATAACTTTATTAATTTTTATTGAATATAATTCCCGTCGATTTTCGACGGGTTACACTAATTATAAAATAATAAGTATCTGAGTTGAAATACTATTCTATCCTTAATATTTTAAGAGTCGAAGAAACTTCAAAAATATTTATTTTCATTGGGACCTCATTATTTTTCTCGTTATCATATTAAAACAACTTATAATCCAGACACGAGGAAAAAGTTCAGAAAAGTTTGTAGCACTTGAACAGATCTGAATTTTGAAGGGATCGAAGTTGAGAAATATGAGGGAGAATGTTTTCTATAAGATTAAACGATTACGACTGTTTATTTCCCTTCTTCGCTCTCAATTATTTCATGATTTATTGCTTCATGGCTCCATATTTGAAGGGAGATTAATTATTTCTGGATTTACATTATGAAAGTTCCCAAAACTATATCAATCTTCAAACATTTGCTTTGCAATATGCGTTCTCTCTCTCTCTCTCTCTCTCTCTCTCTCTCTCTCTCTCTCTCTCTCTCTCTCTCTCTCTCTCATTTTGCAATTAATTGTCTCTCCTCTGAGCCTCTCTTTCTCTTTCAATTTAATCAGGAGAGAAATGATAAGAAGTTGGGCAGTAATTGTTAGATATAATAAATCTAATTCTCATTCCCATGTGTGACAATATGTATATGTATACAAATACGGTTGCTGAATGTGTTTGGGACTGTGCTTCCTCTCAGCTTAATTGCATGTTCCTGTCCACGTAGTATATTATCAAGAAAAATAATTAAAAATCTTTTTTAGAAATCAATGAATTCTTCAAGTCAAGAAAAATAAGTTGATGCAGACATGACTAATATGATGATGAGTTAGTTACCTCAGAAGCAGAAGCAGTCATTTCTATTATGGTTCGAAAGTTGGAACCTGATCCATGGGAGCACGAAAAGCTCGATACATGGTCCTGTCGATGATGCTCCTGTACGGATCTTCCTCTCTCTTTTTGAGCAGGTAAGACATGCTCGTCTCAACTTCAGTTTTGATCTCCAAGTAGAGCTCTCGCGCCTTTTCTCTGTCCTTCAACATCTCCTTCTTGCCCTTCGTGTGTACGGGCTTCCCAAATAGATAGTACAGTCGGCCAGGAATCTTTGGTACGAGTCCCGGAATATACAGATCTTGATTAGCAACCTCGCCACTCATACCAGCCCTACAGCAATGACACGAGCTGTGGCATTAGCCTCTGCTTCGCCTCTCGACGGATGATGATTGAATGCAAGATCAACAATGTTACGACAGCAAGATGAGCATACGTTGGCTATACCTGATGTTAAATTCTTGCGACTTCTGGTTGTTGCTTCTTATTAGGTCATTTAAATAAGGTATCTTCATCAAGTCATCGTAGTCGAGGACTAACTGCAAAAATTTATACCCATACGATTTTCATTCGTGCCTTGTCACAAACTAAGTGACGAGTTTTCGTGCAAGAATTCAACGGGCGAAAGAATCATGAACAGTTACAAGAATACCTCAGTTAGGTCGTCCTCTCCAACGACTCCAAATGGTACGATTGTGGCTCCAAATCTTGCAGCCATCCTAACAAACTCTGGCTGGTCGGGCCAGAACAGTTTATACGCTTCACCCTGATCATATAGAAACTTCCATTAAGTTCGAATAATTATTCGAGAAAAAGAGACGAAGAAATCTGAAATGGACTCGAGGAACAGAATGCATACAGACCTTCTTGTGCAGAGCCTCTCGAGCACCACCAGGATACAACAGCACGTGAGATTTTGTTTTGAACAGCTTGAAAAGATTGCTCGCGCTCACGGGCAGTGCACCGTATAGTCTTATGTAGTCGTAAAACGAGAACTCCTTATTTTCACTTTCAACAAGATCCGAAAACAAAGACGGGTGTGCTACACCACGAACCAAGATCTTCTTCTCTTGCAGAAATTGTTCGACTAACGGAGAGAGTTCTAAACCCATAAGCATGTGATAACCAACATACAATACTGGACCTTCAACGGGAACTCCAGCTAGGCCTCTCACTATCTTTCCATCTTCCATAGTAGACATGAACACTGGACCACCAAAATTCCGAAGGAATCTGTATTTGGTTACACTTTATTATTGAGAGTTCATGCATATAAGAAAATAAAAAATGACGAATAATCTTGGCCAATGAACGTTTCACGATGTACTCTATTGACTATATAGCAGCAAGAACAATGAAAAACTGAAATAAAAGTTACCCATTTCCCTCGATTGCTTGCTTGAACTCGGATTTACTAGGAGGTACGAAATCCATGACATAGTCATGGGTTCTGGACCGACGGTACGTGCTAGTACCTTTGATAATAGTCAATAGATTAACGCCATCTTCCTGCATTAACAAACAAATCGAAACGATCAATATGCAAGAAGTAGACAGAAGCAAGAAAATGAGCCAAGGTTCCAATTAACAATCTTATGGCCTTTAGTCAAGAAATATAATTTCCCTAGTCGAGTATCTAGATTGATCCTCTTAACATAACAATGGAGATTATCAAATAGACTTGCATACTTCAATCTTCACACGAAGCATTTCAGAAACAAAAACCAATTCAGCATGCAAGGCTAGTGGAACCATGAAATATAGTACAAAATTTCAGGAACTAACTCATGTGATGCAAAACAGTCTTATAACGTTCTTACACATTTCTTGAAGAACCAGGAGTCTATCCTCACCTACCAATAATATGGTATGGCCATTGTCTTTGAAGTATCGTACGTTGCAAGTTTTCAGTGATTTTAAAAGCCTCCAAGCTTCATCTCTACTGGGAAGCATGTTATCCTTGCCACTGAGATGTATGATCCATCATAAATATGACAAATACAAATCATAACTGTGTCTTAATCCACAGCGCGTCGAGAACGATAAACGAAAAAGTAAGATGTATAAGAAATCATTCATTTTATAAGGAAATCAAGCTTTCTCCCTCTCTGCTTCAACAAATATTATCGTAGTCTCTGCTTTTTTTTTTTTTCTTTTGGTAGTAGAATAGATTATCGTAATCTCTAGAAACCTGACAAGAATCAAATATATTGAACAAGAAGAGAGTGGGTTTCCTATTGTATCATTTTATCATCAAAATTATTATACTAAAAAATAGAGAATGATAGAGAACAAACCTAGCAAGAACAAGTACTTCAGCTTTAACGGCATGAAGACGAGAAATAGCATAAGCAGCACCCCTTCTCAATAGCTTCAGTTTCCAAAGCATGGTTTCTTTTGGTAGGATATCAGACAAGCCCTATCCATGTTTCATTGAAAATAATTAGTATTTTCAAGAAGCTGAATATCGAAAAATATGTTGCCACGTAATATTGTTGAAACTACATGTGGTACAATTTAATGTTATTTTGCTTCATTTTTTTTCCCTTCCATTCTTTTATAGGAAGGTTACAAAAAGCTAAACCCAAATTTTAATATCTTTTTCTTAGTAATGACTTTAATTGTTGAAAAACTAAGTGCAGACAAGATCAAGCAAGAGAAATCAATGTCCTTACAGAAAGACGTGGCAGCATAGACCTAAGGTTGTTCGCTAACTGTTCATAATATCGAGTAGGAGACCCCGCTGTATCTATATTCACCGTAGCCATCTTCACAGGATCACCTGGTTTTGAAAGGTAGAATGTTTATAATCAAGTAAAGTAAGTGGCCAAAAAGCCGTATCTGTTCAGATCAAGTATTTCTAGCTTAAAGAAAGTTAAGAAAAACCTTCATTTTTTAACGAAAAGCTTATTAATGAGAGGTGTCCTATCACTGCATTGCAAACTTAAAACCCCTAGATGATAAGCATATCAAGAAAGGATGCTCCATATTATTAGGCTTTAGATGGCATAATATTCTGGCTATGACAGATTAACTTGACGGGCTGCTCTGAATCAACTATTCATTCGAACTAGAGTAATTATATCTAAAAGCACTGAGTATATACCCATAACAAAGCTTAGAAGATAAGGAACTGTATTATGAAGTTCGTTGGGCAATGCTTCCAACAAAGGTAGCAACGGCTGCAGCTGTGACCTGCCAAATGAAGTTGCTGAAAAAATGAATAATCAGTTAAACTTCCCAATCTGCCAGCCATAGCTGTTAAAAGATGTATATCTCAAAAATTTAAGAATAAGTTACTTGACATGTTTTTAAAACCAGACCTGGATTAGCTAGTATCACTACAAGATCAATATCAGGATTTCGTGCTGCAACTGCAAGTGCCAAGCATCCACCGAAGGAATCTCCAACCACATAGATGGGCTTATTAGGACGTGAAGAGTGCTCGGCTCTCAAAGATCCTTCAACCCATACTACCAACTCTAAAAATTTACAAATGAGAGAATGTTACTCATACAAACCATGATCAAATTTCAGCTCAGAGAAAGCCTCATATATCAAAGAAGGTGAAAATGAAAAACAATAGTATATTGTTTTACTGAAAAGACAGTTTCCAAGAAATGGATACCTTCAAAGGGGGTCCGATCTTGCACCGGGATATGCATGCACCGAACATCAAACACCCTGATACCAAAGAAACAAACCACTACAATGAACTGAATGAAGTGCTACAATAAATTAAAGGAGAACAAGATGCATACTGCTACCACTTAAACATATATTCACAAAGCACTCCATTTTCCAAACATGTTGGACTCTCTCTTGCTTGGACAATATGTATAAATATTGAAAGAAAGGACAACAGTTCTTCTATGTAAAGGATCATGAAAATTGAACGTCAAATGAATGCTTCATACTAAACAAGTTTCCTAGTAAATTACTTACTTTCCAAGAGCTTTATGGTGCAGGATAAGGCCAAGTCCAAGACCATCTAATCCTGCATCAAAGATAGAACTTCACTACTTAAATTACATGCGAGTATTAAAGAAGAACAACAATCAACTTATAAACATAGTCTTTTCTCCAAAAAAAATAAAAAATTACATATGTCTAATAGTATCTTTCAAAAGTCACTATCTTCAACCTCATGATATCAACTGCATCAGAAATTAATGAATAGCATTCAAGAACCAATGATTTACCAGGCAAGAAAAGCAATAATGGTGAGTCTTTCAAATGGGGCCCACATGAGATAGGGGTGAACCACCGCACCGGCCCACCGTCCGGCTTGATCAAATCTTCAGCATAATCAAGATAATCTTTCACAGTTTCAGTCCCATATCCATCATCCCACAAAGGTTCCAACTTTACCTCCTCAGTGTCTTTCTCTCTCTCCTTTATCTCCACAATTGAGCTCACATCACCATTACCCAAATCAACCTTTTCTCTCTCCTCCCCCTTCACAGCTCCATTCACTGCCCCATTAACTTTGGCGGAGTCAAAAGATAGCGCAGCTGTGGAATCCTTACTAGCTGAACACCTAATTGAATATCTACAATGAGCCCTTCTCTCTAGATTCGAAGCAAAATGAGGTGGTGATGGAGAAAAACTCTTCACAGTTGAAGCCATGAGAGCTTCAAGATTACTAAAAAATTCAAGAAACTATCTGAAAATGAAGTGCATATAAATGAACTCTATTTATATCCAAAAAACTAGGAAAAAGGAATTCTCAATGAAGGAAGAGAAAACGAAGTTTTGAGAAGAGACAGAGAAGAAATTAAGGCCACACGAAATGTTGTGTGTGTGGTGTGTGAGTTTCGTGTCACTAAATACAACCAAGAAAACCACCACAAGAATGAGAGAAGAGAATGCCACATGGGCTAGCCACGACGACTTCCATTGAAGAAAAAAACAACAAAAACCAGTTGAAAGTTCGCGGGCGTTTCTGCAAGAAATGGAAAACTAGCATTTCGAATCGACCTCGATGTAGAATGATTCTGCTTTCAATGATTTATTAATAGAGCGGATTATCTCATAATAAAAGCAAATTTTGCAAATAATGGACACAAATGCATGTGGAAATGTCGAAATTTCTTGTTCGATTTTCGATAAATATGTACTACTAGACGCCTAGACGGGCCATTTAGTTTCGTATAAACTTTAATACTAATTTTTTGTCGATTTTAGTCCTACAAACTAATTTCAAATTTATTTGTGCATAAGTCTGCGCCTATTTGCACAGAACCCAACTCCCAATCTGTCAACGCAGTTGTCCCAACCCGCACGTGGATCACGCATCGCGTGCAAGTCTCACGCGCCCATTTTTTTTTAGAATTTTTTTTCCCGGCAGAGCCTTGACTCCGATTTTACGGCTCCACCTTCGTTCCGATTACTAAAATAAGGATAATCGACGGACAATAATTTGAATTTTTTCGGCTCGTTCCGATGCTCCCCTCGCTCGAATCTTGACCAAAGAAGATGCGGCAAAAAAAACTGAAAAATTAAAAAGAAAAAAAAAACTGATCAAAGGGGTTAACCTGAGTCAAACGGGTCGATTCAAATAGCGAGTGTTGTACGATACAAACGTTGCACCCAAATTTTTGTATTACATATATATAATTTTTAGTCAATTTTAAGCGGGCCATTTACTAGTTCCGTATAATAGCAAGAATTTCCGTTTACATGGCTCGTCATCCATTTTGATTTTGCTATCCCTATAAATATCTTGAATTTTGTTTTTATATATATTCTCCCCTATAGAGAAATATAGGAAAATAACGCTTTGGAGTGAAAAGGACTAATCATAGCATATTTTGAAAAAAATAAGATATTTATGTCATTTTTTATTTTTTATTTTTATGATTTTAAAACGTGAATTCCCATATTATTATAATTGTGATTTTCTAGTCTTGATTTCACAAATGTAAAGTTGGAAAAGAAGGGCAAAATGTCTAAAATTATTATTTTTATTATTTTATAAATTATGCTAGAATTGGACTTTTTAATTTATAAAGTGCTATTTAGAAATTTTTCTTCAAATTCGGCTAGAATTAGATTTTTATATAATTATGTAGTAATAATTTAGGGGCTGTCTCGATTCGAATAAGAATATTTTTGATTAAGTTGTACACATTTTAATCTTCCACATTTAACAAGTCGAGTATAATTAATTATATTAAAATTAAATTGTACCCATTAGTTATATGCGTCTTCAATGTATAAATATCCAATTTAGGGTTTTTGATGAGATTTGCAGAGAAGGATAGAATAGCAGCGGCGACTCCACCAGCAATTCACAACCATGGTTCTCAAGTAACTTCCTCACTCTCTCTCCTTCTCTATCTCTCACCCAAAATAGAAATTTAATGTGAACTGGAATTTTTTTATTCATGTTGTTGCCCTCTTGCATTTCGAAGATCCATTTTGTGTTCTGAAATCTCGTAAATTGGATACATCTGCAATTTTGCATTTTCTGAGGTTTTGGATTTGCTGACTGCTGTCTGAAATTTGACATTTCGAATAATTGACATGCTAATTTTAGATTCTGATGTTTGTGTTAATCTTTGTTCTTGGTGTGGGAATGAATTCGTTGAAGCAAAGCTTGGTAGCCTAGTATATATGTATATTTTTTGTGTTGACTATTTAAATAGATTTTGAACCCTCCAATTTTATAGATTAATTTCATACAAAAATATTATATTTTTGTTAAATCTAGAATATGATCTGAGACGGCCCGAAGCTTCATATGCTTGTATACGGTAGTTAATGGTGCCCCTATGAGCTGTTGCGTTTGGTTTTCTGTAGTGGTTTCGGTTTAAGTAGACGGTTATTTAGATTCGTATACGTCTTTTGTTAATTAGAAGTTAGAATTGGCAAATGTCAGTTTGAAACTCAATGGTAAGATGAAAGGGAAATAGAAACAGTATCTCTCCTTATCCTAGGAGTGGATGAACTAGCAAACCTAAATAACTAGTAATATAATCTAAAGGAGTCATTTAACATCGGGTCTGGTTGCATACCTTCAAAGCTAACCATGCTCGAACTGCATGTGTAGAGCATGTCTTTAGCACAATTTTTTTGTGATTGCATCCGATTATAGATTTCTCCAGTCATTTATTTCAACCAAAACTCGCCTTCTTTCATGAACACGGGAACTATATTATTTCCTTCAACGTTCTCTTTCAAGAAAGGCAATGGACTTATTTTTCTCCCACACCATCTCTGCTTCTTGTGATCTTCCAACTCCATCAACTCCAGATTCTATCCCACTATTTAAGCCAATGCTAGTTTCCCATCCCAATCTAAATCCCATACTCTCTTCATGTTTCTGTCAGTAATAATGTGAAAAGTGAAGTTTGCTATAATGATATTAATATCTAATCTTCTAAGTGCATTACTTTTTGGAAGGGAATTTGTCATTCCTTATCAGTTTATTGTGTAAATGTGCACAGTCACCATTTACATATGCACATTAGTAGTTTTTGTTTTATCTATCTATTTCGATGATATTCAGTTATTTTGAGCTACTTGTTCGTAGTAGTTGTTTATTTACTAGTGGCTTTGATATATCAGGACAGAGCTCTGCCGTTTTAGTGGTGCCAAGATATATCCTGGAAGGGGTATTCGGTTTATTCGCGCAGACTCTCAGGTATCTTATTATTTGTGGTTTATTATTTCAATGATTCGAATGTAGCATGATCAGCTTTTATTCCTTGTCTCGGAATGTTTGCACCATTTAATTTGGCCTGTTTAACTGTCTTAGGTTTTCCTCTTTGCAAACTCAAAATGCAAGAGGTATTTCCACAATCGCCTGAGGCCTGCAAAACTTACTTGGACTGCTATGTACCGGAAACAGCATAAGAAGGTAAAATACAACGAAGTGTTAACTGTTTTAGGTTTTCCTCTTGTTTTTTTTTTTTTTTTTTTCAACTCCATTTTTGTCATTTTGCATAAAAGTTTCATTAATTGGATCCCATCCATAGGATGTTGCTGCTGAAGCTGTGAAGAAGAGGCGCAGAGCCACAAAGAAGCCGTACTCAAGGTCCATTGTTGGTGCCACTCTGGAAGTTATTCAAAAGAAGAGAGGCGAGAAGCAAGAGGTCCGTGATGCTGCACGTGAAGCTGCTCTACGGTATGTGCATAATTCAAATGTTGGAGGATTTTACAAATGTTCGTTCGTCTCTATTTGGGTCTTCGTTTGAGCTAGTTGATGATGAATTGAGTTTGTGATGTTAGTGAGATCAAGGAAAGAATCAAGAAAACCAAGGATGAGAAGAAAGCGAAGAAGGCAGAATTGGTGTCGAAGCAAAAGACTAGCAAGGGTAATCTTCCAAAGGGTGCCATGCCTAAGGGCCCTAAGCTTGGAGGCGGCGGTGGCAAGCGTTAAGTTTCTTTTTATCTTGTTGTAGCTATTTATGAAGCTTACTGTGATGGATAATTTTACGTTTTTGTACTGGTTTGGTTGTTGACATGCTGTTCCATGTTTCAAGCATATTAGCCTGTAATATTGTTGGGACAAATGCTTTTTTGGTTAGAATTACCTCGCACTGCCTCGTATCTCATTGTTTCATACATTTGAATTTTAACGTTGTTGAGTTAAAGCCACGAATCTAGGTAAATAGTCACTTTGTTATTCGTTCCGAGTGATTAACGGACAAAGATATGTTACAAGTAACATAAATTCTTGAAATTAACTAATTATTTATATCCTAATATCTATATCTATACTTACTCTATATTAAAGGAGAATAGTCCCTCTCCCCTTTTTTCCCGCCCAAACGTCAATCTTATTTTATTCTTTTTATTTTTTGCAAAAAAAATGTTCGTTGCTGACAAGGGCTGCTTTCTTAAACAGCAACAATATATTTAATATGAATGCGTACGATTTTCAATAATCACTTTCTCTCTATATATCATTATTCAATTCATATCTTTTATTTTTTATATCTTCCGTAAGGTGTTTCCGTAAGACTTTTTTTTTTTTTTTTTTCCCACCTCCTCTTGTGATATACAGTACTACTGTAATGTTTTTTTGGCTTATTGCTTCGTATCCTATTCTTCTTTGCACTTCATAATTTCCATTCATCCCCCTAGAAATGAGACCGACATGATCATCATGTGCACGTATGTTTTTCTAGAACATATTTTTAGATTTAAGTTATTTCCAGTTTTTTTTTCTCTTATCTAAGAGTTCATCATTTATGGAAAAGTGACGATACTAATTTATCTTAATTACTTAACATACAGTATATCGATATTGAGTGATATTGAGTTTGTTTTACTGTTACTTTTGAAAGATCGTTAAAATGTTTATTAAAATATACATAGATATTTCAAGTTTTTTCAACATGATGAATTAATTAGTTTAATTACAAACATGCTACCAACCTACCATGTTGATTTATTCAAATCAACAGTGGTAATGATAATAAAGAGGTGGTATTGATAAAAAAATAGCAATAAAGTTGTTGGATGTTACAAAAAGTAGGAATATAGTTAATGTGAGGTGGGTTCATCAATGACAAAGGGTAGAGAATAGAGAAAAGTACGTAATGAGGGTACATAGATAAATTTATACAAATGGGTATAGAAATATTAGACATTTTTTTTTGTGGTAAGTGGGTACACAAAGATTGAACATAGGGAGTACTAATTATTAGTTATCACTACAGCGGAACACGCGGTTATATAGCGCAACGCGCTCGGGTAAATCTAGTATATATTAAAGCAAAATAAATCTACTACTTTATTTTCCCGCCTAAACTTGCTACTACCTTTTGGACTACCTTTTTTTTTCTTTTTCTTTTCTTTCTTTTCGTTTTCTTTTTTCTTTTTTATTCTAACAAAGCTAGCAAAATTTCTGCAGGCAACTTCCTCGAGAAACGAAGCATCATCTGCAAGTAATACCTTCTTGATTTCTTCCATGGCACAACTAGAATTTCAAAAGTCATTTTTCATTTCGAGCTCTTGGGTTGGAGATGAATTACAATTTGTTTAAATTTAGGTTTTACAATTTGTTGATTAATTTGATCTTTAAATATGTATCATTCTATATGACATGAATAATTTGAAGCACTATTTGCATATTTGGATTATATATACTGTAATATTCAGCAATATATACAATATATACAAAAGTAATGTGCAGCGCAACGCGCGCGGGTAAATCTAGTTATAACAAAAAGTAATGAAGTAATTTTTATAATAAAAGTCAAAATATTAAAAGTTTTTGTTGATTGGGTAATTTGTAATTTTGGATGACCAAACTACTAAATTTTTCATAATTATATTTCAACCTTGTCCAACATACCACAACTAAAGTTGGTGTGAATATTAATAGAGAGTAATAAAAAACAAGTGCATTAAAACTAGATCAGATGTCGTTTTGACATAAGAAATTTAAAAAAAAAAAAATCTAAAATCAACGACACATCAAATTTTAAAATCAAAAACAGAAAATAATCTTTTTTTATTTGATTTTTCTTCTTCTATACAAATTTTAACCAAACTCAACTCCCCGCAAGTCATTTTCTTCACCAACTTCATTCTCCCCCTTAATTTAATGAGGGAAAAGTTAAAATAGCCATTTTGAAAAGTAAAAGATGAATTCTAGCCATTCAAAAAAAAAGTGTTGTAATAGTCTTTTAGTTTATTTCATGAATTTTATGCCCTTAGGCTATTAGTTTAAGACTTTTTTATCCCTTAGTTTTTCTATTCTCTACTCTTGTATGAGATATGCATTCGTGTATGTTTTTTCCGACCAAAATTTTCCGGCCAAAAAAATTCCGGCCAAAATTTTCCAGCCAAAAATTTTCCGGCCAACAATTTTCGGCCAAAAATTTCCGGCGAAAATTTATGGCGACGTAGGTCTTCTTCTCCGGCAACGACGATCTTCTTGTATGAGATTGTTCTTGTATGTGTGTATGCATTCGTGTATGCGTGAATGCATTCGTGTATAAGATCGTTCTTCTATCGCTTTTTTCTTGTATGAGATATGCATTCGTGTATGTTTTTTTTTTTCGTGTATGATGCATACACGAAAACTAATCTTCATGTATGATTTAAATTTGAAATTTTTAGCGGCTAAAATTTTCGTGTATGATGCATACATGAATGTTAGTCTTCGTGTACGATGCATACACCAAGATTAGTTTTCATGTATAATGCATACATGAAGTTAGGCTTCGTGTATGATTCAAATTTTCGCCGGAAATTGTTGGCCGAAATTTTTTGGCCGGAAAATTTCGCCGAAAATTCATAGATGAAAGTCAGTCTTCTTGTATGATGCATACATGAATGTTAGTCTTCGTGTATGATGCATACATGAAGTTAGGCTTCGTGTATGATTCGAATTTTTCGCCGGAATTATCTTCATGTATGTTATTTCTTCCATATATGTGACTCTTCTTGTAAGTGAAATATCTTCATGTATGTTGCTTCTTCCATATACGTGACTCTTCTTGTATGTCTTGTTTCTTGTATGTCGGAATTCATGTATGTTACTCTTCCTGCCATGAACACTTCTTGTATGTTAAGTTTCTTGTATGTAAATATGATGCATGTATGTTACTTTTCTTGTATGTGAAATATTCTTGTATGTAGATTCTTCTTGTATGTAAAATTCCCCCGTCGGAAATTTTTGGTCCGAAAATTTCGCATGGAATTTTTGACCGGAAAACTTTCGCCGGAATTTTTTGGCCGGAAATTGTCGCCAGAAATTTATACATGAAGTTAGTGTTCTTGTATGATTCAAATTAAAGTAAGCTTTCTTGTATACTCATTAAGGGTATTTAGGTCATTTCAAAAACTAAAAGGCTATTTTGCAACTTTTAAAATGTGGTTGACATTTTAACATTTTTCTTTAGAAGAAGGGTTATTTTACCACATTACCTCTAATTTATACATGTTCAAACACACAATACATAAATGATAGCGTAGTCCAAATAATACTTTAATTTTTTTTGAGATCTCTCTTCAATGTAAGAAATAGCATTCCTTTTCTTACACGTGTGATTGGCTATAATGTAAGCGAATAGAATTAACCAAAAATTATACATAAAGACTTGTTTATATATTTATGTACATGTTACTCAGGAGATGTCCAAACGGAGCAAGCTTCAGTCTGTAAGCAGTGAGGTCTCGAGTTTAAACTCCACTGCTCTCCCAATCCATATATTCATACATGAGGCCCAACTTTTTAAATACCAAAACACAAAATACAATTCTTATATATCCTCATTTTAAATCACACTCTTTTCTATACCAAAATGCTTTAAAAGACTATTATACCCTCAAACTTACAAAATAATTAAATAAAACTTAAATTAAAAAACAACAAAAAAACAAAAACTAACCCTACCCCCCACCACCGCCGTCCCCATCTCTCTCTCTCCCCACATCGGTCCCCCCACCGACAGCCCCCTCTCTCTCTCCCAATCGGTCCCCCACCGCCAAAAAATAGTTCTCTGTCTCCATCTTCATCGTGAATTTCCTCCTCACGATCGATTGATCTTCGTGAACGGAAGAACATGAGCAACCGCCGCCAAAACCGCCGCCCCAATGAGTCGTCGTCGACGTCCTCCGGCGAAGAGGAGGAAAATTCGAATTTTCGAGTCCCAATTCCACCGATTAGTGCCCTTTATTTTTTCGAAATTCATGCTTAAGTCTTCGATTGAGAATGCATGTATTTTAGTTTTTACATGTTAGAAATTGTTATATGTTAGAGTTAGGATTTACATGTGGAAGATTTCGACAATGTTTTTGGTGTAATAGAGTTGGAGATTTTTGAATTTGTTCGTGTTGGGTAGTTCGACATTTGCTGTGTTGGTTTTGGTGTTCTTACGGGGTCGATGGAGGTGGGGAAGACGAAGGCGAAAGAGCTCAGGCGTGCTCACGATGGGGCTTCCCATCGTGAGGTCACGTTGAGGTTTCCATCGCCCGAGCACGATGACACTCTATCGTGAGCTCACGATGGGAAGCACATCGTGAGGTCACCCGAGAGCTCTTTCCCTTATCCTTCATCTTCTTGTGTTTATGTTGGTTTGTTGAATTATAACACGTTACCATGCACTTATACTTGGTTTTATTGATTTTGTAGGAACATTATGAATTTGTTAGACCCGCCATGTTGTACTCGTCTCCTAAAGTAAACCTTTACATGAGGGTAGACGTGTTTGATGAGATTAGGCGAGTTCTATTTGAAATATCCGGTGATCATCAAGCCGAGAATTTTCTAAGAACCGGTGTTGTTGGGCGGTTGATTGATGCTAGAAGAAATCAGAGTGCAAGTAATGCGCTAAATCTAACAATAGCCCGACAGTTGCAAGGGGTTGGTGCTAATCGGGTACCAGAGAATGAGCTTTGGTTTTATCTTGGTCATACGACCCTTCGTATGACGGCAGTGGAATATGCTTTCATCACCGGCCTTCACTTTGAAAACTCTACATTTAATCCTTATGCAGTTCATGTACCTCCTAGAACTGGCATTCACTACAGATTTTTCAACGGCCGAGAGATAAAGACAAATGAGTTGCGCGACGCCTTCAACAGAAAACAACTTGGGAGAGACATCGATGATTATTTGAAGGCGGCCAACTTGCTTATTTACTATTATTTCCTCCTATGTCGGGATAAACCCACCATAGAGGATTGGGCATGGACTTTAGTTGAAGACTTCGAGGCTTGGGATGCCTTCCCATGGTGCTCGTACACCTGGGGAGCACTATGTCACTATGTGTACAACGCCCAGACAGTCCCCAAGGACTACCACCTCTATGGTCCGGTTTGGGCTCTACAGATTTGGACTTATGAGATGATTCCGGTGTTGGGAGGTCAATGTGGAATCAAAGATCACATCGAGAGAGTGCCCCGGTGCTTGATGTGGGCCACAAGAGTGATGAAAGTTGATTTCAGTCAATTCTTCGATAATATACGGGTACATTTATAATCTTATAATGTTTTTCATTCATTCAATGATGCACTCTATATTAGTTTCTAAAATTCTAATATTACCTTTTCATTACTTTGCAGCTTCAGGTATTGGAAAGTTTTGAAGCTACAGAAGCAGAGCGTTATGAGTATTACATGCTGAGCTTCGAAAATGGAGACCCTTTTGATGTTCGATATATACCTCCCAAACAAATTGCTTCCAGAAATAACCCGACTACAAAGAATGCCAAACAGAAGACTATGGGAAAGTTGAAGCAGTTAGCAGCACGGGTGGTCCGTGGTGACCTGGCACGACAAATGTCGAAGCGTCGTCGGGAGGGTACCCCACCACCTCGCAGTTCACCACCTCCTAGTTCACCACCTCGCAGTTCACCACCTCCTACTTCACAGTGGGAGCCCTCGGGAGAGCCAGACAGGGTTTGTTGTTTGCACGGACGACCATGCCCCCTCCATGATGAGGGCACGAGCAGCAGGGGGGACGAGATTGAGCGCCGGTTGAGGAGTGTTCTGGATGACGAATCTGACAACGGCTTCCTTGCTAAACTGACTCGGAGAATGAGTCAGTTTTTTGTTATGAGGCGCCCAGACAGTCCTCCACAACAATCCAATAGGAGTCGTAGGACGGCATTGGACGCGGTCCGTCACTCTACCTCGGCATTTGACGCTCAGATGCGGACTGGTAGGATCGACCAGGATTGGGATCCGGCCCGTCACTCTAGTGCTGCAGGTTTTGGTCACATGCAGACCTCTCCAGTTCGGCCCCAGCAACCTCCAGTTCAGCCCCAGCACTCTCCAATGCGGTCACACCATTCTGCAGTTGGGTCCCACCACGACGAGAGGCAGACTTCCCGCCGCTCTGAGCCGGTGCCTTTCCAGTACTCTCGCCGGCAGACTTTCGACCACTCTGCGCCGACCCCTCTTCACGACTTTACGGCTCCTTCTCGGCAATCTCAAATCGGTGTTACAGTCCGTGATGAGCCGTTTCAGCAGTTTGGGCCGTTCCAAGCCGATCAGGAGGCGCAGTCCTCACAACAGATTGGTCAGGACTTGTTTGCCCAGCTCTTTCGCCCGATGCCGATGTCGACCCCTTACGAGACAGTGCAGCAGCCCATTCTAGAGACACCGCAGTAGCCTATTCACCAGACGACGCAGCTGCTCCCTTACCATACACCTTTGCAGTTGACCTATGGTCCGAGTGAGCATCAAGGTTCCAGCTCACACACTCCCCAGCAGTGCGTTGTAGATGATCCGGTTAATGAGGATGATGCTCAATATGAAGAGCCGGATCAGGAGGGTGGTGGTGAGGTGGTAGGTAATGTTGCATTGGGTCCTCGGGAACGTAGACCGTCTGCTGCTCTCCGCACCCCTGAAAGCAAGACAAAGTAGAATGGAGAGGTTGAGGATGATGTATAGTGACTTTAGGCGGCAGGGATATGAGTGTTATGTGCCTGTGCTTGAGACGGGTTATCGTCTAACAAACCAATTCTTTGATCGGGTGGAGGATCCGAAGGAGGACTTCCATCAAGATGTAATGGACCTCTACGTGCTTTCGGTTCGCACGAGGATCCGAGTGCATAACCGGACTACTCCAAATATTGGGCCAACTAACACGATCATTATCGGCACTCAGTTACTTGTAAGTTTTTAATATATATTCTTTATATTTTACTATAAATATTTAAAAATGATATTAATCTTGTATGTTGTCAATTTGATAGCAAGTTTTGCGTGCCGAGCTGCAACTCCTACATCCGAAGGATAAAGAATTCAAGCATATTAAGGGGAAGCTCACATATAAGGGTTGGGAGATGCATCCGGGATTACATGACATTGTGCACGGGTTAGACAAATGTCGTTCCATGGTCGAATTGCAAACATGTAAGTGTTTATGGTGATATATATTTCAAGTTTCTAACCATTCATTATTGATTTAAATTATTCTATTTTTGTATTGAAACAGATCTGCGTTGTGTGTAATGTCTTTGATAATCATTGGGTCACGATTCGGATAAGTATTGATGATTGGACGGTTGAGTTGTACGACTCAATGTCACACCAATATGATCAGCAAAAGGTTGCGCCTATTGATTATGAGCTCAAGCCCATTACTCGTCTCGTTCCTCGTCTACTAGCTCTCTCAGGCTATTGGACTAACAATGCAACAATGACGAAACGAGATAGTGAAATGAAGCTTTTGAAGATGCCGATCAAAGACCAGTTTGCCCAGACAGACAGTCACAGTTGCGACCCCTTTGCATGCATGTATTTGGATCGTTTGATTAGTAGTAAGCCGAGACACTGGGGGAACATCACCGAACGCTACATTCAAAGATATCGGTGGCTCGTAGCGACTAGGATTTATTGGCTTGCTGTACTTGACAACGTCTAGTTTTATTAGTTTATTGAGTTTATGATGTTTGAAACATGTATTTGGATCTTATTTTTATGGTAGTTCCTAGTTTATTGACTACATGAATGAAACAGTAGTTTTGAGCAGGTAAACCCCTAAACTCTCGGGTCTGGTCACGATGATAATGCCATCGTGACCTCACGATGACAACACCATCGTGAAGTCACGATGCGAGGGCAGTCGTGAGGTCACGATTAATACAACCGTGAGCTCACGATGAGGACGCTAAACCCCGTCGTGATGTTAGGATTTTTGACTAATTATGGTGTTTTAACCTGTTATATTATTTTGGTACGTGTTAAATATGTTCTACTTAACATTGAAATACATCAACAAATGAAAAATTTCACATTTAAACACACACTTATAGTGTTGGCGAGGTGTGTGACACAATAATGAATACATTACTATATGTTACATATACAATGACTCTTGCATTTGATAAACAATACACCTCTAACAATAACTCATTTAGTGTTTCTTTGATATAAAACCGCAAAATGTGATGTGCAAATGTTTCTTAAGACATAATATAAACATTAAAACACTAATTAATCATTATTTTAGACGTAATTGTTCATGTTTATTAGTTCACGACGGGATAAAAATATCATCGTGAACCTGGTCGTGAGAATGTCATCGTGATCACGATGTACTCATCAACGTAACCACACGATGGCATTATCATCGTGACCTCACGATGGAATCGTCATCGTGAGCTCACGATGATAATGCCATCGTGAGGTCACGATGATAATGCCATCGTGTGGTCACTTTGGCGTGGTCATCGTGACCTGTCCAGAAACTCGAAAACAATTAACATTCAAATTCAAGTTACCATCGCATAAAACGAAACATCAAATTCAACACAAATTTTAGTACAAATTCATACAGAACCAAATCACCAAATAAAGTCACCAAATAGGTCTAGTAGTTCAAACATAACTTTAAAACAAATCTAAACTATAACCAACACGCTAGTCGACATCTAGAGCCGTGGAGGGTGACGCACCATCGTCCGCTACTTTATTTCGGGCCTCAAGTTCTGGCGGCAACCAAGCAGTGTCCCTTAGGATCAACACTCGGCATCTAATAATTTTCCGTGTCGACTCCATCACCTCAAAGATCACGGCATCATCTACTTTGAGGTCGAAAGTGCGTGTGAATTGTTTCCACCCTGCATACTCAAACTTCGGTTTCTTCAAAGATCCAAGGTACATCAACTGACATTCGGTTCCATTATGATTGGCAACCAGTGGCACATCCGCAGGAGGAAGTTTACCGACAATATGTGCTGGTATATGCTATATTGCACACAAAGCATTGATTAAAAGTCATACCAAACAAATTAATTGTTTGTTTAGTGGTACAAATTCTTACCAAATGCCAAGGGGCCGAAACATGTGACTTGGCTAGGATAACATCAAAAAAGGGCTTGTCTCCTGATAGGCAGTTCAAGTTTGAATCGGATGGGTTGGTCGACATCTACAACCATCCAAATGCGACAAAACATAAAGTGAAGACAAACATCAACATCAACATCAACCAATTAAATTCAATAATTTGCCACATTTTACATAAATCGAACATCATTATCAACATCAACATCTCCAACCAACTTCAACAATTGACACATAAAACAACATCTTCGAAATTCAACATAGCAAACCAAATTAAAAAACAACATACATCGGACATAAAACAAAAGATAATTTCATAACTCCTATAATTGAGTGACATTGAGGTCGAAGAAACGTACCTCTAATCGGAAACGAGCGGTGGGGGCGGCGGCGGCGGCGGTGGACAAGAGAAGCGGAGGTATTGAAAAGAGGGAAGAAGGAGATAGGAATGAGATAATAATGATATATGTTGGATATTGGTGGAAAAGAAGGTAATGTACGTATGGTTGAAATAAAAAGTTTGAGATTCTGTAGTACTTTATCAGGAAATCTGGATTCATCACGATGGGATCACCATCGTGAGGTCACGATAGGAGTGACCATCGTGAGGTCACGGCTGTTCCTTCATCGTGACTTCACGATGGCTCGTCGTGACCTCACGTTGCAGATACCATCGTGAGGTCACGATGGTTTTGTCATCGTGATCAAGACAGAGACTCACCAAAAATCATCCATGTATGCAAATAATACCTGTCTCAAAAATTCTGAACATAATAACAGATATTAAAGGTTTAAAAAGGTCAATACAATGCCATAAACTCAACAAGTTCTGTTACTCCTATATTTCATCTTCAATTAGGTTAGGACATGCTCTAATATCATGACCCTCACGACGACAATTGCTACATCTTTTTTTCCTCCGGCGTCGTTGACTTGATTCTACACCCCCAAAATCATGAAAATTTTGTTCATCCTCTGTTTGTTGGAGAGGGATATTCAAATCGACTCCACCAGGGGGAATAGATGTCGTGCATTTTTTTCTGTTGTGCCCAGATCCACCACACCTTGAGCAAACTTGAGGACGGCGTGCTCTCGTGCCTTCAACTGCTGACCGTGCTCGACTCGTTCTTGGACGACCGGCCTGACGTACATCTTCTGGAGGATAAACCCTAATTGATTTGATCTCCGGCGGCACATTCCACTCATCGGGGTGTGGTATTTGATTGATATGCTCAGCATAAGTCTGTCTTAGGCCGTCTTGTTTGAAATATCTATGTACGAAATCGTACACGTTCAAACCAATGCCGGCCCGCCTGTTAAAATAGGAAAAATAGAATTACTTACATACAAAATGAATATAAAAATACTAGAAAATTATAACAAATAATATAGATTTTACCTTATAGCGGCAGCAGCATGCTTACATGGAATCCTATCCTCATCGAAGACACGACAATCACACGTCCAATTTTGAAGATCCACTTGATATTGTTGATTATCTTCGTCTACTTTATAAACATGGTCGGTGATTGCTCGAACAGGAAGATGGAGACTCGCTTGCACGGATAGAGAAAGCTTGTTGAATGTAGTTACAGTCAACACATGATCTCTCGATTCAGCATCAGTACGCCGCTCGTCAAACCAATCCTCCAATGTGTGGCGAAATGTTTCAAGTAATGAGCACACTGGTAAACGCCTTCCCCACCACAAAACACTGTTCACGGATTCGACAGCATTGGATGTCAGTAATCCATAGCGCCGCACAGGACACTTTGGCCTAGCCCACCTCTCTGGTCCAATTTGAGAAAGTCTTCTGTGAGCACCATTAGAACTTACAGTGTACAACAATTCAAAAAAGTTTTCAAACACTTCGTGGCGATAACTAAATGCTGCTTCATAAAAGAGTGTGGCCACAGTTTTGCCGTATGGGGTCAAATTTTTCTGCAGATGGTGATAGCACAATCCGTGGAATGCATTTGGATAGACGGTTCGAACTGCATTCCTAATGCTCTTATGTTGGTCGCTCACTATCAACAAATCTTCGGGTGGATTGAAGCATTTGCGTAGGTTATAGAGAAAATAAGTCCACGACTCATCGTTCTCTATCGGACCAAGGCCAATTGCAAGCGGAAACACTTGTTCGTTCCCATCCTTCGTGCAGGCAACAGATAAGGTTCCTTTGTTTCTACCCTTAAGATGAGTCCCGTCTACTATGAGCACAGGGCGAAGACATTGCTCAAATGCTATAATACACTGTCCAAGGGCAAGGAACATGTGACAAAACATTCCTTCACTAGTCATCTGCAAGTCGTATACAGTCCCAGGATTACGTTGTTTCAACAAATACAAATACGACGGAATCTTCTGATATGACGAGGGGAAGTCACCGTACATTCTCTCTATCGCTAGTTGCCTTGTTCGGACGGCAAAGTTGTATAACATTTGAAAGCCGTATCGCATGCGCATCTCTGCCATCATCTCCTTAGGCCTCAGAACGACCTTCTCATCTATCAATTTCTTAGAAAAATACAATGCGGCCACCTCGCTACTCACCGACCTTGCACGTGCATCACGGTTTAAATCTGATCGGCAACTGTGCTCCAATGTCAACTTAGTAATCCGAAAAAGAGTTGCACATTCCGTAGCACACAACCTAAACGTGCAATTCTTTCTACCACTCCTACATAGGTACACTGCACGGTTCGAAGCGGAGCGATCGGTCTTACACTCCACAAAGTGCTCCAAATGATACATTCCTACAGCTATCCTCAACTCTTGCACTGATCGAAATATCGATCCTACCTCGAGACTACCATTGATGACGATAGGCCGCTCAACCCACGCCAACGGTATTGCGCTTTCAATGTCAGGATGTGGAATGATCCAATTGCGCTGTGTAAGCTCATGCTCAACCTCATTTTCTGATTGATGGTCCGATGAAAAGTGTCGCTGCCCCATTAGCCTATCCATTTGTGCCGGCTGTCCAATCCAAGCATAAAACTCTTCTTTCAATGATTCAAGCAAATCTTTACGACGATCTTCCTCTTCATCTTCGGATGTAGACACCGCTTCATCCTCCTCATAATCTTCATCATATTCATCATCATCACCATCGTCACTATCATCTTGTGCACCCGAGGTGCTACCTCTCACATTAACTTCGGGGGCGGAGTTCGTGCGGTTTTCAATCACATAAACTTCAGGATCTTCTTTAGGGTCCGCTAACCATCGAAGTAATTCTAAATCGCCCCGCAATAGCACTTTTGCTTTCATGCCGTTAATGGTTGTGAGGTACCATAACACATATTCGGTCTCCTTCCCACCATTCAAACCCTCTCTAATGAGTTCCACAAGGTTAGCACGATTAATCGTGCCGGGGTCGATGTAGACAACAAATAAATCCCCGTCCATATATGTCGATCACTCCCAATGACCACCGTGATATATAATAATACGGCGTAAAGACATCTGAAATTAAGAAAATATACAAAAATGAAGTGTAAACAATCAATGAAAATACTTGTTTAGCACACATCTGTGCTGGTCACGATTCGTGAGCTCACGGTGGCAATTGTCAACGTGACCTCACGATCGTGATCTCACGATGGCAGTTGTCACTGTGGCCTCACGAATCGTGACCTCACGATGGTAATCACCATCGTGAACACGGTGAACTTGTCCATCGTGACCATAGCAGAATTCGTGTGCTTAGCTTAGAACTAGGTATTTCAACTTCTTTTAACCCCACGATACCATGAAGTTTTTAATTTAAGACACCATTATATGAACAAAATAACATATTTCATGACATAAGATGAAACATATCTTGTATTATACTTTCAAAAACCCTAATTTCACCCTAACAATAACCCTAATTTCAGCAGCAACTTATATCAAATGAACAAACATTATACATATTATGCTTACCTTTGTATGAAGTAAGAAACGCCACGGAACCCCCGTTGATGCTTTCGTTCTTCTTGGGCGAGATCTTGGATGCTTGGTTTTTTTTTGTTTTTTGGGTGTATGTTTGTTGATTGTGTTTTGAATGTGAGGTTATGAGTTTGAATGAGGATTATTCTTCCCCATTACTACCACCACCAACCTCAGTGGCTTCATTTATTACCTAGTACACCCGAAAATATTCACCAAATCGAATGTGCAGATACATTAATGAGTTTCGCATTCATCAGTCGTGGTCACGATGGAAGTGCCATCGTGACCACACGATGGGACTGCACCGTGACCTCACGATGGGATTTCCATCGTGAACAACCCATCGTGACATTCCCATCGTGACCACGTGCGCAGTCAAAAGTATGACACGGTTGACTTTGAAAACTAAGGGTATTTTAATACTTTTACAGGATTTTTATATACAAAAGAGTGTGTTTTAAAAATAGACTATAAAAGAAATGTTTTTTATATTTTGGTATTTTTTTGCTAGTTTCCTCTATAATTTTTAGTCAATTTTAAGCGGGCCATTTACTAGTTCCGTATAATAGCAAGAATTTCCGTTTACATGGCTCGTCATCCATTTTGATTTTGCTATCCCTATAAGCATCTTGAATTTTGTTTTTATATATATTCTCCCCTATAGAGAAATATAGGAAAATAACGCTTTGGAGTGAAAAGGACTTCATAGCATATTTTGAAAAAAATAAGATATTTATGTCATTTTATATTTTTTATTTTTATGATTTTAAAACGTGAATTCTCATATTATTATAATTGTGATTTTCTAGTCTTGATTTCACAAATGTAAAGTTGGAGAAGAAGGGCAAAATGTCAAAAATTATTATTTTTATTATTTTATAAATTATGCTAGAATTGGACTTTTTAATTTATAAAGTGCTATTTAGAAATTTTTCTTCAAATTCGGCTAGAATTAGATTTTTATATAATTATGTAGTAATAATTTAGGGGCTGTCTCGATTCGAATAAGAATATTTTTGATTAAGTTGTACACATTTTAATCTTCCACATTTAACAAGTCGAGTATAATTAATTATATTAAAATTAAATTGTACCCATTAGTTATATGCGTCTTCAATGTATAAATATCCAATTTAGGGTTTTTGATGAGATTTGCAGAGAAGGATAGAATAGCAGCGGCGACTCCACCAGCAATTCACAACCATGGTTCTCAAGTAACTTCCTCACTCTCTCTCCTTCTCTATCTCTC
Source organism: Schizonepeta tenuifolia (assembly GCA_029490685.1). Lineage (NCBI taxonomy): Eukaryota > Viridiplantae > Streptophyta > Magnoliopsida > Lamiales > Lamiaceae > Schizonepeta > Schizonepeta tenuifolia. Next base: position 25,005,973 of record CM055960.1, on the reverse strand, counting down.
ACCCAAAATAGAAATTTAATGTGAACTGGAATTTTTTTATTCATGTTGTTGCCCTCTTGCATTTCGAAGATCCATTTTGTGTTCTGAAATCTCGTAAATTGGATACATCTGCAATTTTGCATTTTCTGAGGTTTTGGATTTGCTGACTGCTGTCTGAAATTTGACATTTCGAATAATTGACATGCTAATTTTAGATTCTGATGTTTGTGTTAATCTTTGTTCTTGGTGTGGGAATGAATTCGTTGAAGCAAAGCTTGGTAGCCTAGTATATATGTATATTTTTTGTGTTGACTATTTAAATAGATTTTGAACCCTCCAATTTTATAGATTAATTTCATACAAAAATATTATATTTTTGTTAAATCTAGAATATGATCTGAGACGGCCCGAAGCTTCATATGCTTGTATACGGTAGTTAATGGTGCCCCTATGAGCTGTTGCGTTTGGTTTTCTGTAGTGGTTTCGGTTTAAGTAGACGGTTATTTAGATTCGTATACGTCTTTTGTTAATTAGAAGTTAGAATTGGCAAATGTCAGTTTGAAACTCAATGGTAAGATGAAAGGGAAATAGAAACAGTATCTCTCCTTATCCTAGGAGTGGATGAACTAGCAAACCTAAATAACTAGTAATATAATCTAAAGGAGTCATTTAACATCGGGTCTGGTTGCATACCTTCAAAGCTAACCATGCTCGAACTGCATGTGTAGAGCATGTCTTTAGCACAATTTTTTTGTGATTGCATCCGATTATAGATTTCTCCAGTCATTTATTTCAACCAAAACTCGCCTTCTTTCATGAACACGGGAACTATATTATTTCCTTCAACGTTCTCTTTCAAGAAAGGCAATGGACTTATTTTTCTCCCACACCATCTCTGCTTCTTGTGATCTTCCAACTCCATCAACTCCAGATTCTATCCCACTATTTAAGCCAATGCTAGTTTCCCATCCCAATCTAAATCCCATACTCTCTTCATGTTTCTGTCAGTAATAATGTGAAAAGTGAAGTTTGCTATAATGATATTAATATCTAATCTTCTAAGTGCATTACTTTTTGGAAGGGAATTTGTCATTCCTTATCAGTTTATTGTGTAAATGTGCACAGTCACCATTTACATATGCACATTAGTAGTTTTTGTTTTATCTATCTATTTCGATGATATTCAGTTATTTTGAGCTACTTGTTCGTAGTAGTTGTTTATTTACTAGTGGCTTTGATATATCAGGACAGAGCTCTGCCGTTTTAGTGGTGCCAAGATATATCCTGGAAGGGGTATTCGGTTTATTCGCGCAGACTCTCAGGTATCTTATTATTTGTGGTTTATTATTTCAATGATTCGAATGTAGCATGATCAGCTTTTATTCCTTGTCTCGGAATGTTTGCACCATTTAATTTGGCCTGTTTAACTGTCTTAGGTTTTCCTCTTTGCAAACTCAAAATGCAAGAGGTATTTCCACAATCGCCTGAGGCCTGCAAAACTTACTTGGACTGCTATGTACCGGAAACAGCATAAGAAGGTAAAATACAACGAAGTGTTAACTGTTTTAGGTTTTCCTCTTGTTTTTTTTTTTTTTTTTTTCAACTCCATTTTTGTCATTTTGCATAAAAGTTTCATTAATTGGATCCCATCCATAGGATGTTGCTGCTGAAGCTGTGAAGAAGAGGCGCAGAGCCACAAAGAAGCCGTACTCAAGGTCCATTGTTGGTGCCACTCTGGAAGTTATTCAAAAGAAGAGAGGCGAGAAGCAAGAGGTCCGTGATGCTGCACGTGAAGCTGCTCTACGGTATGTGCATAATTCAAATGTTGGAGGATTTTACAAATGTTCGTTCGTCTCTATTTGGGTCTTCGTTTGAGCTAGTTGATGATGAATTGAGTTTGTGATGTTAGTGAGATCAAGGAAAGAATCAAGAAAACCAAGGATGAGAAGAAAGCGAAGAAGGCAGAATTGGTGTCGAAGCAAAAGACTAGCAAGGGTAATCTTCCAAAGGGTGCCATGCCTAAGGGCCCTAAGCTTGGAGGCGGCGGTGGCAAGCGTTAAGTTTCTTTTTATCTTGTTGTAGCTATTTATGAAGCTTACTGTGATGGATAATTTTACGTTTTTGTACTGGTTTGGTTGTTGACATGCTGTTCCATGTTTCAAGCATATTAGCCTGTAATATTGTTGGGACAAATGCTTTTTTGGTTAGAATTACCTCGCACTGCCTCGTATCTCATTGTTTCATACATTTGAATTTTAACGTTGTTGAGTTAAAGCCACGAATCTAGGTAAATAGTCACTTTGTTATTCGTTCCGAGTGATTAACGGACAAAGATATGTTACAAGTAACATAAATTCTTGAAATTAACTAATTATTTATATCCTAATATCTATATCTATACTTACTCTATATTAAAGGAGAATAGTCCCTCTCCCCTTTTTTCCCGCCCAAACGTCAATCTTATTTTATTCTTTTTATTTTTTGCAAAAAAAATGTTCGTTGCTGACAAGGGCTGCTTTCTTAAACAGCAACAATATATTTAATATGAATGCGTACGATTTTCAATAATCACTTTCTCTCTATATATCATTATTCAATTCATATCTTTTATTTTTTATATCTTCCGTAAGGTGTTTCCGTAAGACTTTTTTTTTTTTTTTTTTTCCCACCTCCTCTTGTGATATACAGTACTACTGTAATGTTTTTTTGGCTTATTGCTTCGTATCCTATTCTTCTTTGCACTTCATAATTTCCATTCATCCCCCTAGAAATGAGACCGACATGATCATCATGTGCACGTATGTTTTTCTAGAACATATTTTTAGATTTAAGTTATTTCCAGTTTTTTTTTCTCTTATCTAAGAGTTCATCATTTATGGAAAAGTGACGATACTAATTTATCTTAATTACTTAACATACAGTATATCGATATTGAGTGATATTGAGTTTGTTTTACTGTTACTTTTGAAAGATCGTTAAAATGTTTATTAAAATATACATAGATATTTCAAGTTTTTTCAACATGATGAATTAATTAGTTTAATTACAAACATGCTACCAACCTACCATGTTGATTTATTCAAATCAACAGTGGTAATGATAATAAAGAGGTGGTATTGATAAAAAAATAGCAATAAAGTTGTTGGATGTTACAAAAAGTAGGAATATAGTTAATGTGAGGTGGGTTCATCAATGACAAAGGGTAGAGAATAGAGAAAAGTACGTAATGAGGGTACATAGATAAATTTATACAAATGGGTATAGAAATATTAGACATTTTTTTTTGTGGTAAGTGGGTACACAAAGATTGAACATAGGGAGTACTAATTATTAGTTATCACTACAGCGGAACACGCGGTTATATAGCGCAACGCGCTCGGGTAAATCTAGTATATATTAAAGCAAAATAAATCTACTACTTTATTTTCCCGCCTAAACTTGCTACTACCTTTTGGACTACCTTTTTTTTTCTTTTTCTTTTCTTTCTTTTCGTTTTCTTTTTTCTTTTTTATTCTAACAAAGCTAGCAAAATTTCTGCAGGCAACTTCCTCGAGAAACGAAGCATCATCTGCAAGTAATACCTTCTTGATTTCTTCCATGGCACAACTAGAATTTCAAAAGTCATTTTTCATTTCGAGCTCTTGGGTTGGAGATGAATTACAATTTGTTTAAATTTAGGTTTTACAATTTGTTGATTAATTTGATCTTTAAATATGTATCATTCTATATGACATGAATAATTTGAAGCACTATTTGCATATTTGGATTATATATACTGTAATATTCAGCAATATATACAATATATACAAAAGTAATGTGCAGCGCAACGCGCGCGGGTAAATCTAGTTATAACAAAAAGTAATGAAGTAATTTTTATAATAAAAGTCAAAATATTAAAAGTTTTTGTTGATTGGGTAATTTGTAATTTTGGATGACCAAACTACTAAATTTTTCATAATTATATTTCAACCTTGTCCAACATACCACAACTAAAGTTGGTGTGAATATTAATAGAGAGTAATAAAAAACAAGTGCATTAAAACTAGATCAGATGTCGTTTTGACATAAGAAGTTTAAAAAAAAAAAAAATCTAAAATCAACGACACATCAAATTTTAAAATCAAAAACAGAAAATAATCTTTTTTTATTTGATTTTTCTTCTTCTATACAAATTTTAACCAAACTCAACTCCCCGCAAGTCATTTTCTTCACCAACTTCATTCTCCCCCTTAATTTAATGAGGGAAAAGTTAAAATAGCCATTTTGAAAAGTAAAAGATGAATTCTAGCCATTCAAAAAAAAAGTGTTGTAATAGTCTTTTAGTTTATTTCATGAATTTTATGCCCTTAGGCTATTAGTTTAAGACTTTTTTATCCCTTAGTTTTTCTATTCTCTACTCTTGTATGAGATATGCATTCGTGTATGTTTTTTCCGACCAAAATTTTCCGGCCAAAAAAATTCCGGCCAAAATTTTCCAGCCAAAAATTTTCCGGCCAACAATTTTCGGCCAAAAATTTCCGGCGAAAATTTATGGCGACGTAGGTCTTCTTCTCCGGCAACGACGATCTTCTTGTATGAGATTGTTCTTGTATGTGTGTATGCATTCGTGTATGCGTGAATGCATTCGTGTATAAGATCGTTCTTCTATCGCTTTTTTCTTGTATGAGATATGCATTCGTGTATGTTTTTTTTTTTCGTGTATGATGCATACACGAAAACTAATCTTCATGTATGATTTAAATTTGAAATTTTTAGCGGCTAAAATTTTCGTGTATGATGCATACATGAATGTTAGTCTTCGTGTACGATGCATACACCAAGATTAGTTTTCATGTATAATGCATACATGAAGTTAGGCTTCGTGTATGATTCAAATTTTCGCCGGAAATTGTTGGCCGAAATTTTTTGGCCGGAAAATTTCGCCGAAAATTCATAGATGAAAGTCAGTCTTCTTGTATGATGCATACATGAATGTTAGTCTTCGTGTATGATGCATACATGAAGTTAGGCTTCGTGTATGATTCGAATTTTTCGCCGGAATTATCTTCATGTATGTTATTTCTTCCATATATGTGACTCTTCTTGTAAGTGAAATATCTTCATGTATGTTGCTTCTTCCATATACGTGACTCTTCTTGTATGTCTTGTTTCTTGTATGTCGGAATTCATGTATGTTACTCTTCCTGCCATGAACACTTCTTGTATGTTAAGTTTCTTGTATGTAAATATTCTTGTATGTAAATATGATGCATGTATGTTACTTTTCTTGTATGTAGATTCTTCTTGTATGTAAAATTCCTCCGTCGGAAATTTTTGGTCGGAAAATTTCGCATGGAATTTTTGACCGGAAAACTTTCGCCGGAATTTTTTGGCCGGAAATTGTCGCCAGAAATTTATACATGAAGTTAGTGTTCTTGTATGATTCAAATTAAAGTAAGCTTTCTTGTATACTCATTAAGGGTATTTAGGTCATTTCAAAAACTAAAAGGCTATTTTGCAACTTTTAAAATGTGGTTGACATTTTAACATTTTTCTTTAGAAGAAGGGTTATTTTACCACATTACCTCTAATTTATACATGTTCAAACACACAATACATAAATGATTAGTATTACTTACAAAAATAAAAAATAATTAACAAACAATATCTTTCTTATACTATCACATATTAAAATTTTATTAAATAATAATTTTCCGTCGATTTTCGACGGGCTACACACTAGTTAATTATTGAATTAAGAAAACTTATCGTCTTATTACAATTTATAGGAGTCCATATATTAATGTATAAGGTAAGCTTTGATATATAATAGTAATAAATTCATATATTAAATTATATGGTAAATTTGTATTTATAATGTCATAGTATTATATTACGTTGTTGCTCTTAATTTTAATGTATAGTAAGGATATTTTAGGCAAAACAAATTTTGTAAAATAAGACTCTTTTTATATTATAGTATAGATATAGATTATAAATTAGTATATTTTTTATTTTTATCTTCCTTCTTTTTAACTGGTTATAATTATAATATAACTAAATATATTGATTTATTCGACACTAGAAAATAAAACATTGGAAAGCTCTCGATCTAATTGTCTCGGATAATTAAGTCAAAACATATAGTATATATACACTCAATCTTCATTGTATTGTATGGAAATCATATATATATGGAAGTTGGTCGATTTTAGTAGGTGAAATAACTTGCAGTGTTCTACCAAAATTCTCAATTCAGTTTTGGAGGTATTCATCGCTTCCCACCCAAAATACTACTGCAGGTATAAGTTAATTGAATTGCCTAAAAATGAAGTTATTAACCGATGAATTATGAATGTAGGAGTAAATGATTTGAATGGTGTAAAGAGATACATTGAAGTATAAGTTTGTCTTTGAATACAAACGACCACATTAACCAAACAAATATTTTTTATTTTTATTTTTTGGCCACTAATATTTCATTTTAGGAACGGACTAAAAAATAATACTCCTTCGCCCATAATAATTATAATTTGAATAAAATGACAGATTTCAAAAATATAATTTGGGAGAGTGATGGTAGAAGTTTTGTAAGTAAAAAAATAATAATAATATAGCGTTCCTGGAAGGGTGAGGCGAGCAGCAAGAGCGAGTGCCGTTGGCGCCCTCGTGGGGGCGATTGCGAGGGCCATTTTTGGCTCTCCGCCTCGCCCTCTCCCTCTCTGCTGCATGATTGACACGTGTCTCTCTATTTATTAATTTTTTATTCTAATTTAATAATAGAAAAGAACTTTAATTTTGCAATGATTACTACTCACGTTTTACCTATAAATAGTACACTTTCATCCTGCAACACTCACACCTTCCTTCTCTCTCCCATTTCATACATTTTCTGCTCTATCATCCCCTCTCAAAATTCACACCATATTTTCAAGTGGCAAACATGTCTTGGTCCAGAAATTTCTTTAATCTCGATGAAGAGAGAAGGTTACTCAAAAGCCAATGGATTTGGGTCAGCGAGCCATCAAATATTATCAAAAACAACAAGAAGAATGCGCAAGTGGCTAGAGTTCACGTCCAAGAAGGACCTACATCAAGCGAGATCGTGACGGGGCCGCTGGACGCCTATGGCGCGATTATTTTGCAGAAAATCCGACATCGGGTATGCAAGTTTTTCGCCGCCGATTTTGTATGAGCAAGAAGTTGTTCAAACATATAGCAAAAACATTGACGGCTCAAGAGCTTTATTTTCAACAAAATCCATATGCGACTGGTAGATTAGGTGCCACCCATTTGGGAAATCCACTGTTGCCTTGAGGTAACTCGCAAATGGTGGATTTGCTGATCAATAGGACGAGTATCTGCACGTCGCACCGACTACAGGCATAGAAATTCTCAAGAGAATTACTATGTTGTCATCAGATATGCTTTTTGTGCAAAATACTTAAGGAGGAAAATCAGCAATGACGTGGCCAAGACTTGTTGCATTACACGAGAGGACGCAAGGTTTTCCCAATATGTTTGGAAGCATCGATTGTATGCATTGAACATGAAAAAATTGTCCAACTGAGTGGAGAGGTGCATACATGACCCAACAAAAGGGATATCCTCGCTAATCCTTGAAGCGGTCGCCTCCAAAGATTTGTAGATTTGACATGCTTTTTTCGGTGTAGCCGACTCCAACAATGACATCAATATACTCAATCAGTCCGACATTTTTAGTAATGTCCTCCATGAGAAAGCGCCAGCAGTAACCTTCGTCGCAAATGGCAACGAGCACCAAATGGGCTACTATCTCGCTGATATCAATTATCCGAAGTAGGGGACCTTCGTGAAGACTCTACGACAACTAGCATATCCGAAGAGAATGCAATTTGCTTAGATGTAAGAAATTGCGCGTAAGGACGTCGAAAGGGTTTTCGGTGTCCTCCAAACTCGTTGGGGGATTATGAAGGGTCGTGCACGCTTGTGGGATCGAGAACATTTAATTGACATCATGTATGCTTATATCATTATACATAACATGATCATTGAAGATGAAGGGTATGCAACAACTAACTTCACACCAGCTACTACTTAGTAAGTATAGAGCATGTACAATGACAAGAATTTTAGCCCGACTAAGATAGTTCCAGGGCTAAAATAGTTACAATGGTGAAGTTTTTAGCATTAGGACTATCAATTATTGGATTTTGTATTGTTTTGTTTATATATTTTGAATAATAGACATAAGAAAATATCAATTTGATTATTTATAATAGAGACATAAAAACCAAACAATTTTATTGAATTTAAAAATACGATGAAGAAAAATTCATTAAAAGTAACTAATTGAGCGGATCGAAACGTGCCCAAATTTCTTTAATCAAATCATCTTCAAAACGATGGTGGGTTCTCGCATCGTGAACACGAGCTTGTCTCTTTGTAGAGATGGCCAAAAAAATCGGAACCGGTGGAATCGAATCGGAACCGAACCGAAATCGACGGTTCTGGAACCGGAACCGAACCGCCGGTTCCTTTTTGGAACCGAGAACCACCGAACTGATGGTTCTGTTCCGGTTTCAAGAATGTGGAACTGAGAATCGCCGGTTTCGGTTCGGTTCCGGTTCCGAACCGGCGGTTCCTCATACTTTTCTTATTTTTTATTTGTTTTTATTTATATTTATATCATAATTCATATTATATCACTTAAACACTAATATTAGAATGCATAAATATACATTTATAATTAAAAAAAGTAGCAAAATATAAAAAAAATATATAATTAAAATTTTGGTTCCAATTTGGAACCGGAACCGAAGAATCGGAACTGGAATTGGAACCGAAACCGACGGTTCCGGTTTGGAACCGAAACCGAAGAGGTAGTCGGTTCTGTTCCGGTTCCTCCGAAGTGGAACCGAGAACCGTCGATTCCAGTTCCGGTTCTGGTTCCGGTTCGGAACCGAAACCGAAGTTGGCCACCTCTATCTCTTTGCATATTTTAAATGTAGTTGATCCACCTTGTATTACTAGTGTCATATCAATATTTTCGTCCCAGTGCGTATCAAAGATAGCGTCTGCGGTTCCCCGAAAAAAAAACACCCACAATTTATCGTTATTAAATGAATCGAAGACTCCCTCCGGCAACTTAAATGTTGTGCAAATAAAAATGGCACGAGGACTAAGAAAAGTTGGTAAAGTTGTTTTGAGTGGAGAAAGGGACCCACAGTTAGTGTGAATTTATAAATGGATTACTTTTGTTAATCTCTTGATCTTTTTTTGCCTTGTTTTATTTTTTGGGAGACAATTGCATATTGTTTGATTTTTTTTGGTTTCTCAACTGATTGGGTTCGTTTTTTTTTTTTCATAAATCTGACTTATTGCTTTTTTTTTTGTAACCCCACGCCCCTTTTTTTTTTAAAACCAAAACCTATGACATTGAATTGAACAAATAAAACCAATAAGCAAATGAAAACAGTAAATTCATGAAAATACAGTGCCATTGAATTGAAAAGGAATTTTTCATTAAAGAATGAAGTCAGTAGCATATGTACAAAATAATGGCGGCAATTACAGAATTTTCAAGCTAAAAAGGTGTAAAAATCTGCAAAGTAGCTAAGGAGGAAAATTTAAACTCCTAACCCTCCACCTTCTACCTTCTCTCCTCTATAAATACCCAATCATCATTTGGAACCACCAACATTCACTACTCTACCAAAAAAACAGAAAAATACAGAAAATTTCAGAGAGATGGTACAGAATAATAGGCGGCAAAACCTCACAGAAGATGAGAGGAATGTCATTGCTTAATGGCTTCTTCAAAACTGCTCTAACAACAAGGTGAGGCACGGTGCACTTGCTGAGGCCGCATCTAAGTTTGGAGTTCATAGAAACACAATTAACAACATTTGAAAGGCTGCTCATCATTAGCTCATGTTAGGAGTCCCTGTCCAAATAAAATCCAACAAGAAAGGTAAGAAAAGAGTAAGCAAAAAACCAATGGATGAGGAAAAAATCAGAAGTCTATCAGTCTTGGAAAGATCATCATATAGACTTATGGCAGAAAAGTTAGGATGCAGCAAGACTTTGGTAGGTAAGTGGGTGAAGAACAAACAGTTAACAACCCACACCAACTCCATAAAACCAGCACTAATAGAGGAAAACAAGTTAAACAGGCTGAAATGGAGTCTGAATCAGCTGATGCCACAAGTTGTAGATGGCAAACTGTCATTTCAAAAAATGGATAATGTCATCGACATTGATGAGAAATGGTTCAACCTGACAAAGCTCAAAGACAGGTATTACATGCTGCCAGGGGAAGAGGATCTATATAGAACCTGCAAGTCCAAGAGATTTATAGAGAAGCTAATGTTCCTTGCTGCTGTGAGCAAGCCACATTACTCACAAGATGGTACTTGCATATTTGATGGTAAAATAGGCATCTTTGCTTTCACAACATTAGAACCAGCAGCTAGAAACTCAAAAAACAGACCCAAGGGCATACTAATAACCAAACCAGTTGCATTTGTAAATCATGAAGTCATGAAGGATGTCATGATAAACAAGGTAACAACTTTCCAATTACTATCAGAATGAAGAAGCATATTCATTCATCACTTAGTGCATTCTTTTTTTTTATGTTCAGTTACTGCCTACCATCATACAGAAGTGGTCAGATTCAGCAAGTAGGCACATAATAATTTAACAGGACAATGCCAAGCCTCATATCAAGCAAGATGATGCAGATTTCATCAAGGCAGCAAGTGAGAGTGGACTACACATACAACTAGTGAATCAACCAACAAATTCTCCATATTGTAATGTTAATGACCTTGGTTTTTTCAGAGCAATTCAGACTCTAAAAGACAGAAAACAGGCTAAGGGAGTGGATGACTTGTTGAAGAATGTAACTGAAGCATTTTATGAGTTTGAAACCTACAAGTTAAACAATGTTTTCCTCACCCTACAAGGATGCTGCATAGAGATAATGAAGCAAAGGGGGGGCAACAACTATAAAGTGCCACACATGAATAAGGATAAACACATTAGGGAGGGGACACTGCCAGAGGTGTTACAAGTGGATGCACAGCTTGTGCAAGACTGCATACATGATCTAAACCAGACAAAAATAGTAGATGGTTTGAGAGTCATGCACATGGATGGATAATAGGAGAGTATGCTGGTATTTTTGCATCAGTTTACAGTATAAGCAACATGGTGTATAGCAGTGGTGTTGTTTAGGATGTAAACATGATTTGGGATCCTTTTTTGCACCAATTATGTCTCAGCAATATGAATTGAATTTGCATCATTGACTTTGGCAAATTAACACACTTTCTACCCTAAATCAACCTCCAAACTACTATGAGTGGTGGCATCATAGGCACAGAGGCATTTTTTGCCATTTTGCATCAGAAAAACTTCATCATTTGCATTTTCATCATGTTTTGCCTAATCAAGTGCAGTATCCATAAGCACATAATCACATTGGCATCATTCAGTTGATTAATCTCACATAGTGCAGTATCCATAGATCAGGAATTAAGGTCATCAAACCCACAAGAATCAACTCATCATATAATCAATTCATCAAATCTCAGACAGTGCCGAAGAGCTCATCATATAATCAATTCATCTCATCAATCATGAATTAAGGTCATCAAATCAGAAATTCATAGGCGACAACCATACAGAACATATTTTAGGTCATCAAACCATCAGAATAATAGGCAGCAATACACATGCAACAACTTTCCAAAACCATCAGGAATTAAATTCATAGGCGGCAACCATCAGGAATTAAGGTCATCAAACCACGAAAGATATAGCCAACCATCAAAATCAAAATAATAGGCAGCAATAAAGAACAGAATAACCTGAATCCAGTAGCCTTTGTACAGAGGGAAAAAATGTAGCCAACCAGGTGAGATATTCAGTGTCATCTCGCCACCACGTTAGCCGAGGTAGTGCACAGATCTCCGGTGGTGTCTCCGGCACCACCGTATCGAAATCAGCATCGCTGTGGGCCGGAGATTGCGCATCTTGAAAAACAATCTCAGATTCGGGTGAATCTGAGATTGGAGAACCTCCATCGACAAGCCTCAATACAAAGGGGAAAAATTGGCCCAACCACTCATAATACTCCGACGCATCGCGACATCAGGGAGGCCACGCCGGTGCAGAGATCTCCGGCGCAGAGAATCCAGGGCGGTCTCCGGCACCACCGTCTCGTCAAATCTCTCCACATCTATCGGCGATTGGGAATCATCAACAAAAAGTGGAGACTCCTCCATCGACTGAAATGATTCGGGCACCATGAAAGCTCAGATCGAGGTGGGGCGGTGGGAGGGAATCGAGTTTTCTGCCGATTCAAGAAACACGACCGCGTAGTGATAGGAATGGGGTGGGGCAGGTAGGGTTTTAGTGTAGATGGGTGAACTGAAGACGACGAGGTGGGGCGGAGGCGATGGAGGTGAGGTCGAAGAAGAGAGATTTGACAGATTGAGGGAGAACGGCGGAGTATGAATGGAGGATGCAGATAGGGTTTTTAGTGTAGATGGGGTGGGTAGGGTTAGTAATTAGGGTAGTGTTAGTAATTAGGGGGTTTATTTTATTATTAATTGGGTTGGGTTAGGAATTAAGATGTGTAAAGTGAGCCCACTAATGGTATTTTTGTGAATATGTATTAGTAGTAGGGTAAATGTGTAGGAGAAAGTTACTAAAAAAGGAAATGACAACATTTAAGTGGACAGACGAAAATGACAAAATGCACAACATCTATACTATATGAAAGCCAAATAATCCGCCTTCTTTTCCCGCATAACCAGTTGATATTTTATTCTCCTTTTCCTTTTCCCTTTTTCTTTAACTTTTTTATTTCTGCAATTTCTTTTTATCGAGAAGCGTAAAGGCTTTTTCTACGCCTAAACTTAATTACTATTTTCCATGGAAATGCTATAATGATTTAACTTTTTTTTCCCCCATTTTCTTTTTCCATTTTCTTGGGTTACATCATCGGGAGCCTCACACTGCCACGTACAAGGCCCTATGCAGCTTTCCAAAATTTCTTATTTTTTTATTGCCCTTTCTTTTTGTTTTTCTTTTTTTTTTAAATGTAAAATTACCTACTATTTTTTAAGGCCTTAAATGAGTAATTTGATATATAATTTGAAGGACCATTTACCTATTTTCAAATACAATAATTTTATTCGAACACACTATATCCGACTCACATGCGGTTTATCAGTAAAAAATCAGTCAGTTTTATCTTGATCCAACTTTCAAAGGACTCACATGCGGTTTAATCAGTAAAAAATCAGTCAGTTCTATCTTGATCCAACTTTCAAATTAATTTCAAATTTAATATGACTAATTCACCACTAATTATTTTTATGCAATATTCTCTCCCACCCCATACCCACCACCACACTATTGACTATTGTGATTTACTTCGCTTCCCAGATCGCCCAACCCCCCTTCCGATTAATTATGATACATCGTCGGCAATAAATCCTATTAAGTAATTAGAAAATTACTTAAATTTAGATGAAAAATTAATTAAGAGTAAAAAGGATATATGTGTCAATCTCCAAAACAATAAAAATATGATAGGGCTATATAAAAAATATATGAATCCGAAATATCACATCATTGATGCTATACTAAAATTATTAGCTAAAATGTACTAATGAAAAATATTAATAATAGACTTTTTAAATAAATATTAGTAATAAATTTTATATTGAAGGAATCAACCAATAAAAAAGAACCTTGATAATATTATGTTGCTATATTAAAGCAAAATAATTTGCAATCTATTATATACACTCTTTATATTTTCTCATATCATTTCAAATTTTCAAATTCAAACATTAAAGGAGCAGATGACTGTAGTTGACTATACAATAATGTGTATGCATTATTGATACTAATTCTTTTGTATTTGTTAAATGTATTGTTTTATACTAATTATTTTCAAAAGGTAAATTTTTATTAATTTAAAATATTTAAATTTAATATAATAATACTTAAAAATTGAATTACAATCGTCTGAAGCAGCGCAACGCGCGCGAGTAAATCTAGTTTAAGTGCACGGGAGTATAATATTTAAAATTAAAATTGTACACATTCGTCTTCAAAGTATAAATATCCAAATTAGGGTTCTAGTGAGATTTGCAGAGAAGGAATAGAATAGCCGCGGCGACTCTTTCACCAGCAATTCACAACCATGGTTCTCAAATAACTTCCTCACTCGCTCTCCCCTTCTCTATCTCGAAGATCCATTTTTTATTCTGAAATCTCGAAAGTTGGATCCGTCTGCAATTTTGCGTCTTCTGAGGTTTTCGGATTTGCTGACTGCTGTCTGAAATTTGACATTTCGAATAATTAATATGCTAATTTAGATACTGTTTTCTGTGTTAATCGGTGGGACTGATTTCGTTGAAGCAAGCCGTGGTAGTCTAGTATTTATGCACATTTTTGGTGCTGACGATAGATCTTAAATCCTCCAATTTTGCAAATAATTCTATACAATTACATTATTTTGTTATGTGTATAATGTGATGAGATGCCCGGAAGCTTCATATGGTTGTATGCGGTAGTTGGTAATGAGCGTCCGCTTTTGTTTTCTATAGTGGTTTCGATTATTCAGATTCATTTACACCTTTTGTTTGATTAAAAGTTATTAGAACTGGCAATTGAAATGTTAGTAATATTGTGAAAAGTGAAGTCTGTAAGGAATGATATTTATATTTTCCAAGTGCATTACTTTTTGAATGTGAATTATTCATTCTTTCTAATCCACAATTTATCGTGTAATGTATACGATCACCAATTACACATAAGTAGTTTTTGTTTTATCTATCTATTTCAATGATATTTAGTTATTTTGAGCTACTTTTTTGTTATAGTTGTTTACTTACTATTGGCTTTGATTTATCAGGACAGAGCTTTGCCGATTCAGTGGTGCCAAGATATATCCTGGAAGGGGTATCCGGTTTATTCGTGCAGACTCTCAGGTATATTAAGTAGGTGGTTGTAAACAATGCAGTTGTTTTGTACCTGAATTGATGATGTACTTATTTTGCGGTTTATTAGTTGTGACATTCAATATATGATCATCTTTGTTCATCTTGTATCGAACGTTGTTACCATTTTTGTTGACCTGTTTAACTCTTTTAGGTTTTCCTATTTGCAAACTCAAAATGCAAGAGGTATTTCCACAACCGCCTGAGGCCTGCAAAACTTACTTGGACTGCTATGTACCGGAAACAGCACAAGAAGGTAAAACACCATCAAGTATCTTCTTTTGTTTCTTTCATTCCATTATTATCTTTTCTTCTTGCTAAATTGTTGTTTCGTGTAACTGGATCCCATCCTTAGGATGTTGCTGCTGAAGCTGTGAAGAAGAGGCGCAGAGCCACAAAGAAACCGTACTCAAGGTCCATTGTTGGTGCCACTCTGGAAGTTATTCAAAAGAAGAGAGGCGAGAAGCAAGAGGTCCGTGATGCAGCACGTGAAGCTGCTCTACGGTATGTACATAATTTAATTGTTGGAGGATTACAAGTGTTCATTTGTTTCCATTTAGGTCTTCATTTGATCTAGTAGATGATGAATTGAGTTTCTGATGTTAGTGAGATCAAGGAAAGAATCAAGAAAACCAAAGATGAGAAGAAAGCCAAGAAGGCAGAATTGGTGTCGAAGCAAAAGACTAGCAAGAGTAATCTTCCAAAGGGTGCCATGCCTAAGGGCCCTAAGCTTGGAGGCGGTGGTGGCAAACGTTAAGTTGCTTTTTTATCTTGTCTTAGCTATTTATGAAGCTTACTGTGATGGATAATTTTACATTTTGTACTGGTTTGGTGGTTGACATGCTGTTTCATGTTTCAAGCATATTATTAGGTTGTAATGTTTTTGACATAAATGCTTTTTTGGTTAGAATTAGCTCGCATTGCCTCTTTTCTCATTGTTTCACACATTTGAAGTTTAATTTCTTGATAGAAGTTGGGTTCAAAAATATTTGGTTAAAATGTGTTTTAGCCTTTTAGAGCTGAAAAACTTAAGTTAGAGATTAGCATATTTCAAGTAGGAAGTATAAATATTTGTAGTATTTTCGTTGAGTTTAAGCCAAGAATGTAGGTATATAGTAGTAGCTTGTTAATTGTCACTTTCATAGCCTAATTAATTTAGTATTTCGTTCCTTGCATTTAAATTAATTATTTGCCCTCAATTTTTATTATGTTGAAAGGAGGGTTTTGTCATATTAATTGCATTATTCCTAAGACAATTGAACTCTCCATATGTATCATATCACTAAGCTTAGTAAATTCAACATTGAACTTAAACTATATAATGTCAGTGTAAGTTTGTGAAGACCGTATGAATGTCTATCTATATACTACTAGATAGTTTTAGCTTTTTCTTTGAAACGAAGAACTATTACTAACAAGAGCGAAAATATGAGAAAGCCAAGCCTGATAGTTGGACTCGATACAAACATGAGGAATATGAAGGTTCCGAGTAACTTTACCATCAATATACTCAACTTGAAAACTTGAAATGATTTCATATACTCTCTCCGTTCACGAAATAGTTGCCACTTTTGCTACTTTAGTTTGTCCACGAAATGATTGTCACTTTTGCTACTTCGCTCACATTTATTGTAGGACTCTTATTCCATTCACAACAATATTCACTATAATTCACTACTACTTACCATTTTTTTAAAATCCATGTCCTCAACAATGTGGCAACCATTTCGTGGACGGAGGGAGTACATCTTTATTTTAAACATTATCGAATTGGAGATTGAAAGAAAAAATTTGTGATTTTAGTATTATTGGAGGTGGGTGATGGATGAGGATAACGCGTTTAATTGCACCTCAACAAACTATCACTATATTAAGATAATTTCACTTTGCAGCGTTCAAAGCTTCGAAATGTCGATTCCTCTCATTTTCCCTTTCTTTTCTTAGTTGTTATTTAATACAACCTCAACCTTGATTGAAAACGGAAATACACAAGAAAATGTTGAGTGCGAGTGACAACGCATTTTATTTCACTTTATTTATCGAAAAGCGTAAAAGAAAATAATCATTAAACATTAAGCCACACATTTAATTAGGATATTTATATTTCTTTCCGTAGCTATCATTTGATCAATTAGTATCACACTGTGGACTACGACATTGGTCCCAAAATTATTTATTCGTTATTTTCGTATTAGATTGTTTTAATTCTCTCTTATTCGATTTTATAAGTCTTGACTTTGCGAAGTCAAAGATTTTTCTATTATCTATGTTCCCTAAAAATTCTACTAGTACAATTTAAGATTTAAACAAAACAAAAATCCCACTTGCATTGCACCAGCGTAAAGTAAGCCTTCTTGTTTGTTTACGTTAGCCATTATTATTATTATTTTTTTTGAGATAAAATAGCATAAATTGTTTTAACGTACGAAACAATACTATTTTGAAAAAAAAAAAATACTACTGTATAAAATAAATTTAATAACATTAATATTCCTTTTTTTTTTTTGAGGTAATAACATCATCAATATTTTAAAATAAGCGAAAAAATATATTTATAAAGAAGCATCCGCGAAAGTTGATTCTCCATTGACACAACAACTCACTAACTAAGCAAAACCTTAAAAACACACAAAAAACACGCGCTAAACGAAACCTTAATCCAATTGAAATAGGCAAAGCCACTTCAAATCTTGGTAGTTTCTCCTTCTTCTCCTGTTCTAAAATCCCATTTACACCATTCAAATCCAACTCGCAAAGAAGTGAAAGTGAAAGCAACTCTTCTCTCTCTCTCTCTCTCTCTCTCTCTCTCTCTCTCTCTTTCTCTCTCTACCAATTCTTGAATTCTCCTGAAGCTACTCCACCCTTTTCAACAGAGACAGATAATCAAGAATCTATTCTGCATAAATAAATTCAAGGACAAGAAGTTAGGGGGAAACACAACACACAATGATGGGGAATGGAGGCGATCTGGAGAGGGTGCCCCAACGAAGAGCAGAGACCAGAGATACTCCGCCGCAGCAGCAGCATATGATATGGAGCATTGCGATAGACACTGGACTTCTTGGCTGGTGCCGATGATTGTCGTCGCCAATATTGCCATGTTTGTGGTCATCATGTTTGCCAAGAATTGTCCCCACAATCATGATGGCGGTTGCGTCGCTAACTTTCTTGGCCGCTTCTCCTTTCAGCCCCTCCCGGAAAACCCTCTCTCTCTCTCTCTCTCTCTCTCTCTCTCTCTCTCTCTCTCTCTCTCTCTCTCTCACACACACACACACACACACACACAGTGATTGCTCATTCTTGAATGTTTTGGTGTTATGTTCGGATGATGTGTGAATTGGGTCATGATTAATTGATTGTTTCTGTATGTTTAATTGCTGATTGATCATGATTTATAGCAATGTTCTTGATTTCTTGTGCTCCTTTTTTAGCTTTTGGATTGATTTGGTGGTTTTGGTTTGCAGCTTCTCTTTTGGGGGTTATGAGAATTACTCTGTGTGTGAATTGCTTCTTCACTATAAATATTTATGATTGTTTGCTTCCAAATTAAAGATATGGTATTGTTGTAAAATTTACATAATTTTCAATATTGATGGAATTAGTTTCAAGTTAAGCAGTTGATGGTGCCTTACATGCTGTCTAACTCTTAACAAAATTCTGTCTCATCTATTGTCAACAACACTCAGTTGCAAATTTACTAAGTATAATGTGATGGTGTGATTACAAACAATATAAATATTTAACCTAAATGTCAATGATATACACCTTTTTGGAAACATGTCTCTTCAAAAGTTCAAATTTGGTTTCGCTTTGTTGGATCATCTCGTGCTATTCTGGTTGTCAGACCGTTATGGTGGTTCTTTGTTTGGATTCCTTTGTGACATGATATTAAAATCTTGATCTTTCTACTTGGAAGAGATTCATTAGTTCCTACTTCTGCTTCTGCAGACTGGAAAGACTGGGAGCGCTTGAATGGAACAAAATCGTGCATGAGAACCAAGCATGGAGGCTCGTAACTTGTATCTGGCTGCATGCTGGTGTTATTCATTTGCTTGCAAACATGTTGAGCTTGATTTTTATTGGAATCCGCCTCGAACAGCAATTTGGATTTGGTAAGCATCTTGAATAATTCGATTATACTAGTTTCTAATGAAAACCCAGTCTATCAACACTACTGCATGGTAGTCTTATGCTGATGTTGTTCATTTGCCCTCGAACATTGTTCGTCTCTCTTAGTTTCAAATCACTTTGTAGTTTAAATAATTAGAGTGCTTATCATTCATTTTACTTACGAAAGTTTTTCATGCGTGGTGCAGTGCGAGTAGGGGTGATATACTTATTGTCAGGAATCGGGGGTAGCATTATGTCTTCGCTCTTTATTCAGAACAGCATATCTGTTGGAGCTTCGGGTGCTCTATTTGGACTTCTTGGAGCAATGTTATCGGAGTTACTTACAAACTGGACGATTTATGCAAACAAGGTAAACTCTTCTTCATCTACGAAAATATTTCTCAGGTTAACCAAACTTCATTTCCTTACAGTTGATCTTAATAGCATATTATGTAGACACAAGCATGTGTCAACCAACAATCCTTTACCTACTATTAGATTTTTGGGGTTTCATTTTTCATGTGAAGAACATAGGGCTTAATCTATCTTCGGCATCTGTTTGAAAAATTTAATTCTCTCTCATTAATAACTGTTAATCGTCTTCTCGCAGGCTGCTGCTCTGTTCACTCTGGTGATCATCATTGCAGTTAATCTGGCTGTTGGAATTCTTTCGCATGTAGACAACTTTGCTCATATCGGAGGGTTTTTGAGTGGGTTACTCTTGGGGTTTGTATTTCTTGTCCGACCCCAGTTTGGTTGGGGCCGACATCTGCCTGCTGGAATGCGCTTGAAGTCCAAGTACACTGCGTACCAATATGTTTTATGGATCGTTGCCACCATTCTCTTCATTGTCGGGTAAGGCCTCCTACTTTTCTCAGACTAATCTTGGTGTGCCTAAGCTTTATCGATGTCAAGAAACTCATGCTTCTCGTATTCGCCTTAATGGGTGCAGATTTACAGTAGGACTGGTGATGTTGTTCAAAGGAGAAAAGGGAAACGATAATTGCAGCTGGTGCCATTACCTGAGCTGTGTGCCTACCTCAAGATGGAGCTGTGACAACTGATTTTTTCGCCTCCGACTCTTTGTTTTACACCCCCGACTCTGCGGTTTTCGCCATATAGAAAATGGTACATACTCTATAATCCACAGATGTTATATTGTAGTACATGATAGCTTAGTCCTGTCTATAAGCCCTCTGCCAATTCCCACTTTGGATCTGGCATAGGGCTTGGGCCTTGGGGTTGGGGTTATTTCACTTACTTGAAAATTGAAATAAAAATACAATAAGACATTTTAATTATTATTTGAATTTACGGTTATTTGGATACCCGACCGGGTATCGGTTATTAACCGATATCTGAAATTTCAGAGATGAAGTAACTGATCCCGACCCTGAACCTGAAAATTTCGGTTAACGGGTAACCGACCCGAGTCGGTTCTCATCGGGTCCGGTTAATAACCGAAAATTTATACCCGATTAAGCAGCCCTAGATACGCTACACGCTACTGACCCCCAGCATATCTTAAAAAAATGTATTAAATACAAATATGGAAAAAATATGGTTTAAATACGTATTAAAATGTATTTTTTGTTTAATTTATTTTTATTATATTTTTTAAATTAAATATGAATAAAATACGGTCAAAATATGTTTTCAGACAAGTCAAAATATGTATCTCACTTTACGTCTTGAATTTTACTAAATTTATAGGTATTCTGTGTCTGCTGAACTCAAAATGGTACCTCTTATATCCATCATCGCCGCCTCAAGCTGAGGCCATTGTACAGCCGCACGTCGTCACGCACCCATCAGGCTCGAATTTAAGTTTTCTTTCTAAGCAGTCATCAATCGCAATTCTTTTTTTGTAATTGATTTTGAATTTGCAATTGGAATTGCTTTGTAATGAAATAGGTCGCTATTTGAGTATGAAATTGGAATTGGGAGGAGGCGGTGGGTAATTAATGGTTGAATATTTTTGTTTTAAAGGAATTAATGGCTGAAGATTTAATTGAATTGGGGTTGTGCTGATTTTTTATTTCTTTTAATTGTGTAGATTGCAGTGGGCTGTAATTAACTAGTTATTTGCTATATTTTGACATAAATGTGTATGAATTTTATGATATAATTATTATTAAAATATAAAATATTATCAATAAATATAAATATATTTTTAACGTATTCGTATCTTTTTTTTTTAAATTAACGTATTTTCGTATCATATCGTATCGTATTCGTATTCATAGAATAAGACAATAAGAGTGTGTTCACTTGGAGTGAAAAAGAGGGAAAGTGAGGTATAATAATATTTTACCACTTTATATCTTGTTGATTTCATTTTAAAAAATATATGGTCATGAGGTATAAAATTTCGGGCATCTCATTTTTCCTTGCCCAAGGCATAAATTTATACCTAAGAAATTGAGGTTTAATATTATACCATATTCATTTCTTCCTTTATCCATCAATTTTATTCCAAGTGAACAAGATATAAAAATTATGCCCCCTTGAGAGTAGATATAAATATATTATCATTTTTATCAAACAAGATATAAAATTTGTGGAGGTATAAATTTATACTTCATTATAGTATCCCTCGTTTTAGAGGTATATATTTATAACCCAAGTGAACGCACCCGAATATAAATTTATACCTCTAAATGGAAGGATAATATAATGAGGTATAAATTTGTATACTTAATAGTGTGGATCACAAGTTTTGTAAGAGTGATAATATATTTATATCTACGCTCAAGGGGGGCTACAATTTTTATATCTTGTTTACTTGGACGAAAATTGATAGATAAAGGAAGAAATATCCAAAATACATGAGATGTAAAATGATGTATAATATTAAATCTCCATTTCTTAGGTATAAATTTTATACCATAGGCAAGAGAAAAAGGGAAGTCGAACTTTTTTATACCTCATAATCGAATTTTTCTTAAAATGAAACCAAATAAATATAAAGTGGTAAACTATTATACTTCATTTTCACTTATTTACCCTCCAAATAAAGGCCAAATGGTCAGTAAATTCACCTATTTTTTTCAAATTATGGTTTGACCACCGTGAGATCGATTTTGGCGAATTAATTCCTGAACTCTCCATTTGATCCAATGTTCTACCGAGCTAGGGCATCGGCGACGACAAGGGTGACATGGCTCCCGGAAAATGCCACGCTGGAGGTGCCGGCTCGCAATTAAAACGCCGTCATTTTTTTATCAATTTAAATAAGTATTATTAGCCACAAAACGACGTCATTTTATTCCAAATTCCAGATTGCACACGATTTATACCCAATTTAATTGATTTTGAGCCCTAACATTGGCAGATACCGATTTCAGTGTTGGTGAGAACCTCAAGTCCGACCCACTGCTAAGGCGAGCTACAAACTCCGGCGAATGGAAACCTCAAGCGGTTCTCCGGCAACCTCGGATGAAGTTTACCCAAACTCTGTGCGAGTCCCTCGTTATCTCTCTCGTCGTCCTCAATGTTGCGAATGCAAGAATGGGATGGTTGTGCTACGTAGGTCGCGTACGCAAGACAATCCCGATCGAAGATTCTACTGCTGTAGGCTTAGAGATGTAAGTTTTTTCGAATTTTTGTTCAATTTTGCCTGAGTTCACATGAACTTACTGTTGATTTATTTGTTCTTATTTTTTGGGTTTACTATTGATGAACAACAACCTGGTGGTTGCGACTATTGGGACTGGATTGATGAGCCCCTTACAGATCATTACAGAGCTGTAATGAATGAGTTGAAGCATGAACGTGATATGGCACAAGAGCAACTCCGTCATGCATTGGTCAGGGAGAGCATGAACTCCGACCGCTTGTAGCCACTGAGAAATGAGTGCAGTGAAGCCCAAAAAATAATTGCTGAGATGCAACGTAGCATTGAAGATCTTGATTGCTGTGTTGGAGATTTACAATCTAAGATTGAGATGCTAGAAACCACTCTTGCTGCTGAGAAGAAGAAGAATATGGTTTTGAAGAAAACCATTTGCTTGTTTGTAATCATCGTGGCCAGTGTGTTTTGGATGAAGTAATCCATTATATTATATTGTACTATACTATTGTATTTTGGATCAAGTAGCATTTTCAAAGTTGCTTGATGGTTAATTTCAACTTGTAAGTGTATGTGTATGAATCTTGAGTTAAAACCCTAACTTGTAAGTGTATATGTATGAATCATTACTTAATTTTCAACTTGTTAGTGTATGTGTATGAATCATGACTTAATTTTGAACTTGTTAGTGTATGTATATGAATGAATGCATGAATGAGATGAATTATCAAGTGAAATAGCTAATACTGCAATTGTATTGTAAATTTAATAATATATGAAGAGTCGAAATTGAACAAACATTTAAAACATTCTAGTTCCAATCATTAAAACATTCCAGTTCCAATCATTCTTGTCCAAAAAACAAATACTGACAAACACCATCTAGTATAAAAACCATAATTTAAAACATGTTCCAATGTATATTCCAGTTCACTAATAAGGCTGACAAAATGAGCAAATTCATAAGTTCGAAAACAACTTAGGACTGATACAAACAGCATAGGATTTTCATGGTTGAAACTGGAATGCAGAAGATGATCTCAGTCTTGCACTTGCACTCCCACTCTCTTGAGTTGTTGGGGTGTGAGTCACTGAACTTTGCTGGCTGGATGGTCCTTCTCCAATAACTCTTGGGCTCTTGTAAGTGTTGTTCAAATTGACACAGGTCTTGCTTTGCAAAGATGACTGCCAAAATAATAACAAGTAATGAATAAATCATCTTCTACTACTCAT
Source organism: Schizonepeta tenuifolia (assembly GCA_029490685.1). Taxonomy (NCBI): domain Eukaryota; kingdom Viridiplantae; phylum Streptophyta; class Magnoliopsida; order Lamiales; family Lamiaceae; genus Schizonepeta; species Schizonepeta tenuifolia. The sequence continues at coordinate 24,982,096 of CM055960.1, read as the reverse complement.
TTATCATAACAAGTAACAGAAAAAAAAACTGAAAGTAGATATTTATCCTTACCCTGAAGAAAGCATTGCCAGTATCCTCATTGATATACACACCAGTTCTTTTCATTGCAGCAGCTCTATCTCTAAAGAAAGTTGACTTTCCTTTTGTTGATTTTGCTTTTGTTGAAGCTGTTACAGGTTGTTTCTCTTTCTTGTACTTTTCAGTAGCAGGTTTTGCAGGTCTCCCCACTCTTCTCTATTGTTCAGACAAAGGAAACAATAAACAATAAACACAATTTAGTAGTAAGGAAACAATAATGGATAAACATAATAAACACAAGATAAAATAAACCAAATACCTTCTAAACAGGTTCTACCACTTTTGTTGGATTCTTACAACTGGCTCTATTGTGATCTTCTTGTTTGCAGTTTCCACAGGTGGTTTTGATCCCATGCTTTGTCATCCTCCCATCTTTTTCCTCATGAGCTCTCTTCCTCTTCTTCTTTGATGGCCTTCCTGGCATTTTCAATTTGTTTGGTGGTTTGACAATATCACCTCCAACTTCAAGCCACATCTTCTCTCCAAGAGTTGCATGAATTTCCCACTCAAACGCAGACATGTATCTCTTCACACAGAAATAATTTGAAACATACTCACTTGGATCCCTCTCCAAATATCTGATTGCAGAAATTGCATGCTTGCAAGGAACTCCAGTTAAATCCCAATACCTACATGAGCAAGTATTGATGCCAGTATCTGAAGTTTTCACTTGACAAATGAACTTCTCACCCTCACAATACACCTCAAATGTGTCATACATTCCAGGAACAACATAGCAGTGTACTCTCCACATAATATTGTCTTCAAGAGTGTTTCTGATATTAGGAGTCAACCTCCTACTCACTTTGCTCATCTCATTAAACTTCTCCACCTGCCTAGCCATAAGAGATCTCCTAATCTCTTCTAACATGTGAATAACATGCTTACCTCTTGCCTTGAGTATGTACCCATTAAAAGTCTCACTGATGTTATTATCAACACAATCAGAAACTGAAATAGTTGAGACAAAAGCCTTACAGAATTTTGATGTGTCTCTTGCCATGAAATCATCATAGGCAGCCTGACTCTCTTCCTTCATGGCTTGCACAACCTCCATGAATTGGCCTTCATATGTAGCATAAGCAGCAACAAAGAAACAGTTCTTCAAAGTCTCACCCTTGTGATGCTTTTTTTCCAGTTCATGTATATGTGTCTGCAGCAATTCCTGTGCTCTGCCTTAGTTATCAAGTGAGCAACAACATTTATAAGTCCCTGCAATAAAATCATTGAGTTAGTATATTGTCAATGAAATCTACAAATGCAGAAGTTAGAATATATAAGATGTCACCTTCTGTTGATCACTTATGATAGTCCAATATCTCCCATCTCCAATTCTTAGATCATCTACAAGATTCTATAAAAACCATGTCCAATTGATTTCATTCTCACCCTCTACTACAGCCCATGCAATAGGAAACATTCCATTGTTTCCACATTTACCAGTAGCACACAACAAAAAGCCACCCAAAAAAGTCTTCAGAAAACAACCATCTATGCTAATCACCCTCCTATAGCTTGTGAGAAACCCTTTCCTCGGTGCACTCATCCCCATATAGAATGATTTGAATACATTTCCCTCCTTCAACAACAGATCATACCTGCCCTTATGGTCAATTCTTCTAAGCTCTGCCACATATCTCTTCAGCATGGCATAATGAGACTCCACTGAACCTCTCACCATCTCTTGTGTCATTGTCCTTGCTCTGTATAACATGTTCTTAGGAACTCTTGTCTTGAACCTCTCAAGTATGTCTCTAGCCAAATCAAATATATCAATATTGAATCTTAATCTGAAGGTATTTAAGTACCTTCTAGCTATCCATTTGGAACTCAGTAGCTTGTTGGTCATTGTCATCATGCAGTCATGGTCACCAACATATGATTTCAGCATGAATGTTCCATTTGCCTTGACTGCACTGGCATACACCTTCCATGGACAAGGTGGAGCTCCACATTTAGCAAAGCACTTGGTCTTAGAGACAGCCCTGAAATGAATATACCTTTGGTGCTCAATAGCCCATTAGTTAAAGCCTACCTGCACTGAAAACCATCTTGAAAATACATGCCTAGAACCAGCTCAAGAGTCTTATGATCACACTTGAGATCATACACTACCCTTTTTTTTCCTCATCCTCCCCTCAGATTCCTCATCAGTATCTGAATCATCAAATTCTTGATAATCATCTTCATACTCAAATACATTGTCTGAATCAAAATCATCTACAAAGCCATCAGGTTCATTAATAACATCAAAAATATTCTCCACATCCTTCAGTTTTCTTCTAAGTTTAATATTTTCTTCATCAGAGATGTAATCTTAGATCAGCTAGACTTACTTCAGACAAATCATCAACAGGTATGTATGAATCATTATCACTGCTCTCACCATCATTCCCTTGCACATCCTCTTCCTCAGAACAACCATTATAGCCCCAATCTCTTGTGTACTCATTGTTGTAATCATTAGACAAAATTGTAGTATTATAAAGAGACTCACCAATCCCCTCACCATTTCCTCACCAGTCCCCTCACCATTTCCCTCACCATTTCCCTCCAGACTCTTACCACCTTCCACATAGACATTTTCTAATTTGAATTTTCCAACGTGAGACAACATATTCACTACACCACGATCATCAACTATCTCTTCAAATGCGTTTGTCCTAGGTATTTTAAACCACAGCTTGTCCCATGAATGAAACCCTAACTCCTTAACAAAGTCACGAAGGTCAAAATAACCAAACAAATCACTATCTACATGGGATTTAACAACAAATTCACCACCTAGATACTGTCTTTTAAAATCTTTTATGCGAATCTCACCACCATAATAGATATACAAAGTAAAATATTGACTGCAGAAAAAAAAAAAAACAAATAAGATATCAGTTTATAGCAAGAAGAACTACGAAAAACGCAAACCCTAACCCTAAATATATAGATATTGACCACACAATGACAACATACAATAAAGAATTGAAAGAATGGACCTACATTTTCGCCGTTACAACGGCAGAAAAAGGACATCCAAAGCGAAGCGGGACCACCCAACCACTATCTCGAACCAGCAGATATCACCACACAAATGTATAAATAAATGTGAATCCCTGACACGAGTCGAAGATTCGAAAGTAAAGTATGAGTAACAACGACAACTAAATGAACAAGAATCAAGAAGAATGTCGTCTCAAGCTTCAATCGAGGGGTTTTTTTTTCTTTCTGGAATCGATCGATATGTTAGTGAAAATCACACCCAAATTGTAATATATTAGACTTCAGTTAATTAGCATAAAAACGACGTCATTGTCTAATAAAACGGTGTCGTATGAATATTTTTGCCACATATATGCCAGCGTGTTAAAATTAGTCCACGTGTGCAAAATCCCCAATTTAGGGGTCACCGGAGACCTAGCGTGGTAGAACATTGGATCAAATTGAGAGTTCAGGAATTAATTCGCCAAAATCGATCTCACGGTGGCCAAACTGGAATTTGGAAAAAGTTGGTGAATTTACCGGCCATTTGGTCCCAAATAAACACCCCCTAATTTGTTATAGGCAGAATATTGAAAAATGTATTTTCTTATAATTAAAATTTAGATGAGTTTCATCGCTTACTCTTCTAATTGCAATGAAAAATTCAGATGTAGAGCTCTAATTACAATTAAAAATAAATAAATAGACTATGTAAGGTTGTTGGCCATTATAAATTGGATACTTTTTAATTGATGAGAATTCATTCGTGGTTGGATGCTTTTATTATATTCATTAGTACTACACCCACGAGATACATGGGAATTGCCTCATATGTTACGATATGAAAAAAAATTAAAGTAAATAACATATAAATAAATGAATAATGTAAGAACATAATTAAACAATGTTCAATACTTATTCAATAATGACACATTTTAATTTTTGATATATTGGTTCACAACGTCCACATGAGATCAAAATGATATCGTTCTGGTTGAGAAATATGTAGAGTAATCGAATAACCGATATATATATATATATATATATATATATATATATATATATATATATATATATATATCCTCTTTTTCAACTTATCTTCACCATCATTAATTACTCCTCGCAATAGTAGTTTTTCCCATCTGCAGGAACATCCACACTTTGAACCAAATTAGCTCAGTAACATTGTTCTATTTCGACCAATGTCACCTTTCATCAAAGTATTATACTAAAAAATATTCTACATTCCTAAATTCATTCTAACAATATATATATATACAATGCAAAAGGTATAAGCAGACCTTAAAATCCTTGCCTAGATTCATGGTGGTGCCAATGCAAGCGATTCGCGTAAATCTAAATGTGTGGTTTGCACTTGCAGCGTCAAAATTTCTGTTTAAGATCTTGAAATTTAGCAATATGCGACAATATTAAAATGATGCACTTTGGTATTGTCGAATGAGATTTAAAAAAAAAAAACATAGCATTACTCCTACTTCTCCACATGATTTAAACAAAACATGAACACAAAAGAAAGAAAAACTCACTGGAATGAAAGATGTGCATAGTAGAGATCTTATAATTTAATAGAATAATGGAGGAAAGTTAACCATATTTTCCTAAAATAATACTACTTCTCATTGAATATAATAAAAATATTTCACTAATGAATAATAGTAATTTGCTTAGTAAAATCATAAATCACATCTATTTACCTTGTCGATCAAGTTCTAACTACAATTTTATAAGATAACCTCCGATATATAGTTCTTCATTGGCACAACCACTTCTCTCTTTGATTCAGAAGACCTTGATATCAATGCTCTCGAAGCTTATTTTAAATCATTTGTGCTTCATTTGGCCTCAAAAGGAAAGACGAAAGAGCACAAAGAAGTTGAAGAGAAATGTTTCTTATCAATCTTGTCTTGTTTAGTCGGAAAAGTCGGAATGAAGGAACACAGAGAATGTGAAATGTGGATGAAATTGGTTGTATAATTCTAGAATTTATAGGTAAAAAGATAGTATAAAAATGGAAAATTTATTATTATAATTATTTTTTTACCACAAATTATGTTTTTGTAACGTTCAATATTAATTAGTTGATTGATAAATAGTAATGAACAATTAAAATTACACCATTATAAAAAAATATTTCTAAAAAGGAAATATCAATTAAGAAATCTTAAAAAAAATAAAAGTTTCTAAAAACGGAAAGTCGGACTTGCTATTATAGTTTATAAAGATTTTATCCATATTGAGGTTTATGTAGTAGTTTCAGTTATGTATTAGACCTGAATATTTTTATTTTTCAATTAGACAGACATGAACGCGTGTAATTTTAATTTATTGGAATATTATGTAAAATTTGCTAAATCAATATTTATTTAAACTATTAAAATATTATGGATTTATGGTTAAAATGATATTGTATGGTAGTTAACACAATAACACTCGTTTTAAATTATACTGTATTATTGTTGTTGATGTACAATAATATACTTGATACACACGAATAACTTCCCATATGTAAAATATAGCCCATCAAAATAATTACGTACATAAATCCTAGGTAGTACAAAATAGCTTCACCCACAAATATCACCCAAAAAATAAAAGAGAAAAATAATTTTAAAGGAGTGATGAACCTATATTTGTGTTCATCTTTTCTTGTATTTTTCTTGTGTTTTTAGTCTTTATAGAGTCAAAGTGTGTCTGGGAGGACACAAAGTCGAGAGATAGTGTGCAGGGAAGAACAGGTGGGATGTTGGGCAAATTCGGTGGAAAATCTGTTGTTGAGATGCTGAAATGGCGATACGATGCAAATGGACATAGGGCTGGAAGCTTGTAGTTGGGCAACATCGAAAGATTCAATCTACAAGTCAGGAAGTACCTCCCCATATCCTTGAAGCCAACAGAGAGAGTACCCGGAGGAGCCAGGATCTTGGTCAACACAGGAAGCAATTCAGGATGCAGACATAGAAGGTAAGATGTGAGTCGAGCCAGCAGTAAATTTCTTTCCTTCCAAGGAAGAGGATAAGGATCGAAGATTTCTTTCCTTATCCTAGCCGCACTTAATCAACAAAGATATCTACCAACCAAGGAAAGTGGATCGAGGCTGCATGGATGAGAGAGAAGGCGGATATGCATGGGAAAAGTCCTTCACCAACAAGGAAACTACCTAAATCCTAATTCTCATCGCCTATATATATGGCCGACTCCAATATGTAATGTGTGCCGTTCTTTTACCAGTTTCATAGCTTAGTTCTGCATTCTTAGTTTGAGAGGAAGTGAGGAAGAAACAAGTCCTACGAGCAATTTACTTTTACGTTCGTTTTATATTTTCTGCATTAGTTTAGTTGTTGGCTTGAAGCCAAGACCTTAGTTGCTAACTTACGCTTTTGAGCAGCAACCATTTTTCAGTTTATGTTAAGTATGGTTTTCCTTGTATGTTTTGTGTTTTCGTTTATTATTATGTCTAGCTAAGTTTATTGTTTGGGTTGGATGTAGATGATGTGATAGTAATTACTCGTTCTTAACTCGTGAGGTCTAATTGTTTAAGTTCATTAATTGATTTTGTTCCCAAAACACTTAGGATTAATTCTAGACTTAATTGATATTGATATATGATTGATCACCATCTAGATATTGAGATTAAGTCATTAACAGAAATTGAGATTCAACTCGAGCGTGTCTTTCATGCCCAAGAAGGTATAAAGTGTTGGAAAGCAGTCGGTATTGACCTACCTCTTGGCTGTCTTGGGTCTGTTTATTCTTAATGCCTTTTGGGCAGCATCGTTACTGAAGTGTCTTCGTGACTTTGTTGATCAAGAGAGGAGATCTTACCTTCTGGTCAAGATCTGTAAAATTGGATAGACATAGGCTAAGTGTGTTTATATCGTGACTTCGTGACCTTTAGGGTATAAATTAATCTTTGTCTTAAACCAAGTAATAAGATCAGTTAATTGAATATCTTTGCACCGATGAACGAGTGATGAGTAATTAGGATCATTGAAGTAAGACGCTTCCTTCTGGCAAGGTGTAGAGCCTTCTCGTGCTCCGTCAAGAAGTAAGAATGGAAACGTGAGTAACCTTACGTAGTCAGGAAACGTATCTTGGGCAGCATATGGTTCTCTTACGACTTCAGCATCGTTGTTATTCAGAACAACTTGTCATTCCCCATTGTTTCTGGCAGTAGTGGAATTGTTCCTCACAGTGCTAATTGCCATTTCGAAGTTTTGAAGATGGGTCTGGGGGCCTTCTCTGAGATGATCACTGAATTTGGGCAGTATGTGTATCAGCGAGTGCTTGAGCTCCCAATTGCCGTTGATGGTGGGCAACTGGATACTTGAAGGTCTGATTCCCTTGTTGTCAGGGAATATGATTTGACGGATGGTTCTCTCTTGCTGTCCTGCCATGGTTGTTGATGTCTGTGCTTCTAAACTGGATGCTGACTCTTCGCTGTCTGTACTTGCTGTTGAGCAAGATTCGTCTTCTTGCTCAGTATCCTGAACGTATGTCAAGCTCTGAGACTCTGAAAGTTCGTTGACGCCTTCCTCCAGATCTCTCTTCTTCTTGCGTTGTTCTGCTCGATTTCTCCTAGCTATCACCTCCGGGAAAATACCGTGATCTTGTGGATCTTCGTCACTCCATAGATGTGGCTTGGACATAAACCGTGCTCAACTCAAGCTAGAAGAGCAAACTAGCTTAAAACCAAGTTCCCAGCAATAGCGCCAATTTGACGAAGCGCTATCGTTACACTCTTCGCACAAATAAATTTATAGAACACCTCTTGCCCAACAGGGTAGTAGTCAATGGTAAGTGGGGTCGAACCCAAGGGACTTGACGTAGATCTGCTCTTCAGATAGTGCTCAACAAAAGGGGATCAATCAATGATCCTAATTACTCATCACTCGTTCATCGGTGCAAAGATATTCAATTAACTGATCTTATTACTTGGTTTAAGACAAAGATTAGTTTATACCCTAAAGGTCATGAAATCACGATATAAACACACTTAGCCTATGTCTATCCAATTTTACAGATCTTGACCAGAAGGTAAGATCTCCTCTCTTGATCAACAAAGTCACGAAGACACTTCAGTAACGATGCTGCCCAAAAGGCATTAAGAATAAACAGACCCAAGACAGCCAAGAGGTAGGTCAATACCGACTGCTCTACAACACTCTTTACCTTCTTGGGCACAAAAGACACTCTCGAGTTGAATCCCAATTTCTGTTAATGACTTAATCTCAATATCTAGATGGTGATCAATCATATATCAATATCAATTAAGTCTAGAATTAATCCTAAGTGTTTCGGGAACGAAATTAATTAACGAACTTAAATAATTAGACCTCACGAGTTAAGAACAAGTAATTACGATCACATCATCTACATCCAACCCAAACAATAAACTTAGCTAGACATAATAATAAACAAAAACACAAAACATATAAGGAAAATCATACTTAACGTAAACTGGAAAAGGGTTGCTGCTCAAAAGCGTAAGTCAGCAACTAAGGTCTTGGCTTCAAGCCAACAACTAAACTAATGCAGAAAATATAAAACGAACGTAAAAGTAAATTGCCCGTAGGACTTATTTCTTCCTCACTTCCTCTCAAATGCAGAAAATATAAAACGAACGTAAAAGTAAATTGCCCGTAGGACTTATTTCTTCCTCACTTCCTCTCAAAATAAGAATGCAGAACTAAGCTATGAAACTCGTAAAAAAACGGCACACATTACATATTGGAGTCGGCCATATATATAGGCGATGGGAATTAGATTTTAGGTAGTTTTCTTGTAGGTGAAGGACTCTTCCCATGCATATCCGCCTTCTCTCTCATCCATGCAGCCTCGATCCACTTTCCTTGCTTGGTAGATATCTTCTTTGATTAGGTGCGGCTAGGATAAGGAAAGAAATCTTCAATCCTTAGCCTCTTCCTTGGAAGGAAAGAAATCTACTGTTGGCTCGACTCACATCTTGCCTTCTATGTCTGCATCCTGAATTGCTTCCTGTTTTGACCAAGATTCTGGATCCTCCGGGTACTCTGTCTGTTGGCTTCAAGGATATGGGGAGGTACTTCCTGACTTGTAGATTGAATCTTTCGATATTGCGCAGCTACAAGCTTCCAACCCTATGCCCATTTGCATCGTATCGCCATTTCAGCATCTCAACAACAGATTTTCCACCGAATTTGCCCAACATCCCACATGTTCTTCCATGCACACTATCTCTCGACTTTGTGTCCTCCCAAACACACTTTGACTCGATAAAGACTAAAAACACAAGAAAAATACAAGAAAAGATGGACACAAATATGGGTTCATCAAAGGAGTTCCTTCCCCGTGACCAAATTGAGCAAAAAAGAGAAAGAAAAAAAAAAGAAAAAGAAAAAAAAGGTTGTTGTTGAATATTTTAATTTGCAAGTATTTTGAAACATAAATATCGAGATAATGCATGTAACAACAATATTTACTTCATGCTATACTCACTCTTAGATATAGGTAGATTTTTGTTTGAAGAACGACTATTTTATTTGAATTTATAATTTTACCGTCTTTTCTTTATTCAAATTGAATTAATAAGACCGTATTACTATTGCCAAATTTGATGTCATAACATTTGGATGGAGATTAGCATAAATAAGGGGGCAATCAAACCAATTAGATGGCTCGATAAGGCTCTCAGCAACGCCGTTTCCTTTATGGTCTCAAAGGAGGCTCGAGACAGGGAGGAGAAGGAGATCGGCGCGTTGCGGTGGAGGCCGTCTTGAGACCGGCTCAATTTCTCGAGACCGACTCGAGTCGCAGCTGCAAAATAAATTTAAAAAAAGAAAAGAAAAAAAATTGCTGGTGGTGAAGAGAGCTGCCGTCTGGGGACTCGGTAGAGGCGGCGAGCGGCAGCGAAGGCGGTGGTGGTGGTGGAGGGAAAGGTGGAGAGGGTGAGAGATTGGTGAAGAAGGATGCGAAGAAGGCGACATCGGTGAAGGCAAAGGCGAAGGAGGGTGAGAGATTGGTGAAGGCAAAGAAGAGGGTGCGAGATTGGTGGTCGGCGGTGGAGGCGGGGGCTCTGGTGGTGGTTTGCTGTTGAGAGAAAAAAGAGGTGAGGGAGAGGCGAGATATGGGTTTGGGAGAGAGAAAAACATTTCATTTCTTTTTACTTTTTTTATTTTTTATTTTTATTTTTATTAAATTTTGTTATTTTTTTGCTTACTCGTGTGAGGTGTGACGGCCATCAACATGAAAATTATCCAAAAGGATATGAGTCGAATGACGGACGAACAGCTCTAGCTTCACCTGAAAATGTTGCACGAGGTGAAGGAACGCCGGGGATGGGCATGATTGTTTTTTTTTTGTAATTTTTTTTTATTAATTAGTGTATTTTTATTTTTATTTATTTTGAAGGTATGTAATTTTTGAATTAGTGTATTTTTATTAATTAGTGTATTAACGAGGCTATACCTTCTTTGACTGCGATGACTGCCAACAAAGTGTCCGAATCTGACCTTCCTCGTTGTTTGAGATGGAGGCTGGATGCGGCTTTGCAGCGCAAATTGGAACGGGCTTTTCTTGACGGGGTGAATTGTAGAGATTCCCTGAACCCTGAAGAAGAAGAAGAAGAAGAAAGGACGTTTTATTGAGTGTCACTCATAAATGCTGAAAACCCGCTCGCAATGAATTATGTGAAGCCCGTCAACTTGGTATCCGAGGGTGAACAACCTGAACGTCGTGCCCCAGTTCAGCGGCCTTCTAGGAACCCTCCGGTGTTAGAGCCTAGCATCAAGCACAACGTATATGATCTGAGAGACAGGCCCCACCTATAGATGTGACGAAAGCTAAGAAAAGTAAAGGAAAACGTGCTCGCATAGTGCAGTCGTCATCATCGAGCAGCATCACCGACACCAGCAGTTGGAGAGAGGGGATAAGAAACAAGTTCATGGAGGAATTGTGAGGCCTGGTGAGAACTAAATTGACTACACAGTGGAGAGAAGTGTTTTTCTCGGAGATCAAGTCTTTTTTCACAGACTTGCTTAAGAAGAGTGGCCGATGTTCTAGCCCGAGTCGATTTTCACCACCGCCCAGTACCTCAGCCCACGGCAGTCCAGTAAGACAACAAACCTTTGTGCCACCCCATCATTCAGCGCCGCAGTGCACAATGCCCGAATGAAGTAGACAGGGTGGCCCTGAGTCTACTTATGAACAAAATGATCCCCCCCATTCAGGCTCAACCCGTAGCTGCTAGGTTTCCTGATGGGAACCCTTAGGATGTGTTGTACAATCCCGCTGCATGTGCTGAATTTGCTAGGAAGTCGCTCTCGCAGACACGACCGGATGAGCCAGGAACAGGGAAGAGTATTGCCGCAGGAGATGGCGAATGTCAACGCCGAGATATGAGTCTACTTCAGCCAGGAGAGGAAATTCCTCATACCGATCTTGACGACAACGACAAATGGGCGAGATATGACTTGTTTATGCGAAACACAGACACATGCGTCTATGTGGAAGCAATAACATGGACAGTTGACTACTTTCGCCGAATTGAAGACCCAACGTCGGACATGGATCATCCAGTAATTTTCTAAATTTTAAACTTGTTATCATTAGTTTATAGTTGTTTTAATAAATATAATTTTTTTGTGTTTCTTGTTAGGTTTTCGTCAAGGCAGTCCAGTTGTTGCAACGACATTTGAGGGAATGTATGCACATTCTGGAGCGGATTACTGACACCAAAACGATTATTTTGAACGTCGACTTCTACGTGAGCAACCCTTTATTTCAAGTTAATCAAATTTTTTATTATTGTTTGCAATCCATTATATGTACTAATATTTTTGGTGTGCAGACAACATACATGCACAAACTTAACCAAATGGAGAGATCGACGAAATTGAGTGTCAGCATCACAATGCCTCTTGATGTAGGTGTTAATGTCAAAAATTGGCGGCAAGATGAGATGGTAAAAAATCACTGCATACTAAAATTGAAGTTATCATTTAAATTCTTTTTAAAATTCTGATTATTTCTTACAGATAATAATTCCAGTCATCGTCGCCGCACATTGGTTTGTTCTCTGCATCAACATGGTTCAGTGGGTGATGGAGGTGTGGGACTCAAAGTCGCACTTAGAGGATGCTTGAAAACATCGAGTAGACTCACTAAAATTGTTTGCTCAGAAGTTCTGGACAATCCTGCACCAAGGAGGTTATTGGGTGACCAGCGTCAAACCGAAGGCAGCGAACAGGGGTGATTCACTGGCTATAGTTGTTCCGTCTAAGCCTAATACTCGTGACCCTGTGAGACAATTTACACAAGACGACAGTCACAGTTGCGGTCCATTTGCGCTCATGGCCATCGAAAGAATGTTCAGCGGAAAACCGAGTATCACATGGGGTAACCGATCTGGGAATATCGCACTTTATAGACGAAAAATTGCTCGTGACATTCTATGCAACGCTGGCCAGACTCATTTTCCCGATTGTGTATGAATCAATTAGTATTATTCTATGTTTTATTGTACGTGTCGGCTCGTGACATTTAACTCCCCATTTTATTATTTGAATATTAAAGGGTTATTGGCCTGTAAATTACTGAACTTTTTCCAAATTTCCGAATTGCAACCGTCAGTTCAGTTTTGTCACAGCCCCAAATCCCGAGGGACGGCAAAGTCGGGGTGCGACTAGGGGTTTGATTAAAGAAGCGGGGAAGAAAAGGGGAAATAAATTAAATAACCACAATAACTAAACAACAACTAATATCTATGAACAGACTTTATTAAAATAAAAGAGAGTCGACCTCGAAGGATCGCTCGACAGAGTTGTCCTCAAAAGAAACTAAGTTTAAAGTACGTAACTTAGATCCAAAAGTTATACATTGAAATGAAATAGTTTGGCAGCGGAAAACATAAACTAGAACGCTACTGTTCTTCTCTATTTACAACCTTTACTGAATCTCCTCCGTCGTCGTCACTCAACCTGCACATTTATAAAATATATGCAGGGCTAAGTACAAAAAGCACGTAGTGGGCACATTGCCGAAAACATATAATAGTATAGATTAATCAGGCATCTCAACAAGTAGCGCATCGGGGTTTTTCATCAAAGACCCGTGCTTGCTAAACATTTTCTTTTCACAATTATAGCTTCGAAGCATTTTCTGATTGATGTTACGTTCAACTTGCCTAACTTCTGTTTCAATGCCGGGGAAGAGTATACTTCTTCCGCGTACGTTCTATTCACCGCGGCTGGCTACCCCTCAACAGGGTACCACACACACCGACTACCGTGTACACTAACTCTGGATAACACTCTGTGGGTTAACTCAGAATCCGATCGATTAGTTAGCCCCCTTTTGCTAACTCAGAAAGACACAAAAGAACTCACATAAAACAAATCATTTTATGCCATGATAATCACTTTAAAACACAGTTATAAAGCGATAAGTAAACAATTTGGAGCAACGCTCATTTTATTTGATAGATAGTAAAGCCTACCTTAGATGATTACAGAACTAAACACGAGCTTTCGTCTTCCGTCCTGTCTTCTAATCTTGACGTCCTCCTTCTAACGTAAATAATCACGCTTTAGTAATCGGTCGAGACGTTAAAAAGAAACAGAAAATCGGAATCGGTTAAGTCTTTTAGGCATTTGCACTTTAACTAATCTCTCTTGATTAAAGAAGGAACGAGACTCGAACACATCTCGTCTAGAACTAACTCGGTTCCTTACTCGTCATAAAAGACGGAAGTCGATAACTCTTAACGACTTATAAGTTCTTAAAGAATTAAAAAGAATTCAACTCAAGAAAATAGGTTTTGAACTTTTCTGCATAAGACAGTAGTTTTGGAGTTCATACAGAACAGAGCACTTCGAAACAGGGGATGTGCTTGATACCAAAAGAAATCTACGGATGTCTAGTTTACTGTCCAATTTATGAATCTTGATTTCGTTAAGCGAACTAAGAGTTATGACAGTTTCCATAAAAAGGTCGCAAAACAGTCCGAGTGAAACCCTAGGTGCTCGTATAACTCGACGCACGACTCCCTAGGTTCGACTAATGCTATACCACTTTTATAGGCACGAAATTTTACTCACAAGACAGTCAATACGCGCAATCTTTCATGATGAACTCCTTCATATTTCTCGATTAAAAACACGACGTATACTTTCTCGTCTTTTAACTAATCAATTTAACTTACAAATTTTATTTCAATTTCAAACTCATATCAACTTCTAGCTTATATTTTATAACTTATATCACCTCATCATCAACTATACTTATGCATATCATTACTATCTTTATTTCATGTATAATTAATCTAATTTGAATTTTAGAAACTTATTATTATAATTATCTACATGTAAAAACACAAATCATGGACTTAATAATTCCTATATGAATCGATTTTCCTAGCTTTTTAACTTGCTTAATTAATTCTCAAAATTTTAATTGCTATCTTGTTTAATTAAATTCCTAGATCATTTATACAATCTAACATGAATTATATAACATCATAAATCTCAAAACCAATAACTTTAGTCCATCTAATACTTTATCAAAAATTCCAACTACTTAATTTATTTCATTCTTCTTGATATTATACTTCCTAATTAATCATCAAATCATCCAATACTAATTATAACATAATCTAACACTTCTAAAATCATGAATTAAAATTCTAAAATTTCAAACCTTAACCCAAAATTTTCGGTACTCAACAATAAGTTAGGGGAAATGATTTATCTTTAATTTCAACCATAGAAATTCATTTCTATGCATAATTAATCATATATCCAAGCTTAGAACATCATCCTACATAGCTTCATAATTTTCGGTCCACACCAAATAAATAGGGGAATTGATTTCTACTTGATTTCAACCTTAGTAATTCATTCCTATGTATAACTAATCATATATTCAAGCTTAGAACATCATTCCCTACTTCTCCAAAATTTGCGAAATTTAACAACTTGAAAGAATAATATTTCTCTTGGATAGAAGTGAAGTTATAACTCTTACCTTGATGATTATGAACTTGGATTTGATTTTAATCTACAAACTAACAAGCTATGAGAATTAAGGACTTGAAGAACTTGAAGAACTAGATGAAGATTTCTTGAAGATGGAAGAACAAGAGAGAGAAGAGAGATAGAGAGAGTGTGGCGGCTAGAGGGAGAGAAGAAAGAAAGAAATGGTGAGGTGTGGTGATAATTATAGCATAGGTGTAAAGTAGAAGAAGAAATTAGAAGAATGACTCACACACACACACATTGGCGGTTTGGAGGGAGTATTAATATAAAAATATCTCATTTTTCGGGTCTAATACTGCGTATTAGAAATCAAGAATTAAAGTCCTAGACGGGTATATTTTCGGCGAAAACTAATTCGACCATTAATTCCGGAATAATTTTTCTAGTCGGAAAGGACAACTCGATTTCCGAAAAACCTCAAAAAGTTTTGGACATGACAGTCCAAATTTCGTCCGGAAAATAAATAAAACTGATTTTTACTAACTTACTCGTATCACGAAATAAGTGAATGTAAAGTCAGACGCTTTTTCGATCTGAGTTTTCTAACAAAAAAATTATCAGACGCGGAAACCCTAATACAGTAGTCATTCAACCAACTTCTGGAATTTATTTTTAGAAACGGATTTCACCGTTAGTCTTAGAATTGAAATTCATGAACTTAGGCGTGCAAAGCCATAATAAATTACTAAATTTTATTTTATCGACGGAAGAAAATATCTGGGATATTACAAGTTTTGGCCAATTAAATATGATACTTTTAATTTGTTTCAATTTGCAACCAAATTAGGTTTCCGGCGAGGTCGATTTGGGGATTTTTCCAGCGTGGCAAAAATTGACCACGCTGGCGCTTATATGGCATCCATCTGGCCAAATAAAAATAAATAAATAAATAAATAAATTAAAAATTCCACATCATCATCATCTTCCCCTCTCTCTTCTCCTTCATCCCTTTTCTTCGCTATTCTGATTATCTCAAGCACGGGCTTGGATTCGACCCGTGGACTCTTGGCCCGGTGCAGGGCATCGACCTCTGTCACTAGATCGAACTCAACTCCCTTCCGCTTCAACTCCTCCACGCACTTGGCCAGCAACTGCAAGTCCTCTTTCTCCCGATTCATAAGCATCTTCAGGTGGGAGGATAGGGTTGTGGTTGCCGGAGACGAAGCTGAGAAGTCCATCGATTTCCAGCTCCGAATCGTTTCTCTTTGCAAATCTGCCTTTCACTCGCGGTCGCGTTTCGGCGTAGGCTTTCCGCGAAGCGTAACGAATCATCTTCTCGAATTTTCGGTTTTTCCTCTTCTCGTTATACCGTAAAACCCTAGCTTCTCTGTCAATTCCAACCATCGCCGATCCGTGATTCGCAATCGGATCGACGATTGATGTGTTGGTGTAAGGATAAGATGTTTCCGATGCGGTGGCGGCGGCGCTTCCTTCGGGAACGACTCCGACGTCCATTGACGATGACGAGACTTGGAGTTTAATTTTTTGATTGAATAATTCAGTTTAATTGATGATTGACTGGAATTGCGATTCGATTATTTTGGAAATTAAGAGTTGAGAGTGATTACACTGTGGCTGAGAGATGCGGCGGTGTATCTGTTGGTGTAGGAGGTGATGTTAGATCTCGTGAAATCGATCTCGAATCAGTTTTCTGGCGAATGTTGGTGAGTTAATTGAGCTGAAAGAGGCGGTTTCACGGTTGTTTGCACGGGGACAAGGCCGTCGCTGTAAGGTTGCGAGCAAATCAGCCGGTAGCTATCGAAATCCACGGATCAGAGATATAACCGTCTAATTTTTGGTCATCGGCAATCGAATCAGTGTTAAATGAGTATTTCATTTCTATTCAATTGGGCTAATATTGAAAATACTACTCCCTCCGTCCATGAAAAAAATACCTATTTGAGTGCTGACACGGAGATTAAGAAAGATGGTAAAGTTGTTGTGAGTGGAATTGAGGTCCCACTTGTTGAGAGTGGTAAAAGTAGATTGTAATTAAAATTATTATGAGTAGAATGAGGGTCTCATTTATTGTGAGGGAAAAAGTTAAAGTTATTGTGAGTGTAATAAGGGGTCCACTTATAGTGAGTGGAAAAAGTAAAATGAAAGTGGAAGTAATTGTGAATAGAGTAAGGTTCCGCTTGATTTGATTGGACAAATTTTTGGTGGTAAGTAGGTATTTTTTTCGTGGACGGAGAGAGTAATAATAATAATAATAATAATAATAATAATAATGATAATAATAATAATAATATATAAGAATGAAGTTTTAAATAAATTCTGCATAGTTCGTCTTAATTCTGTACAAGTCGGCTAAATTCTGTACAGTTCGTCGTCACGTTTTGGCCGACCTGTATAAAATTAAGTCGATCTGTACATTTTTTATTTAAATCTTCATTGTTATCTATTATTATTATTATTATTATTATTATTATTATTATTATTATTCACTATTATTATTATTATTAGTATTAATAATAATACTAATAAGTTTATTTGTATGGACATCTAGCAAATAATATTAATAAAACACATCTAGCAAATTGAATAAAAAAAAGAAACTCTCATTGTATGGACATTTATTTTTCGAGTGACCACTCTCGTGACATATAGAGCATTTTTTAGGTGCTCGTTTTTTACTTCTTGAGGCTCCATCGTCGATGGGCTGACGTCTCCTTGCAGTCAAGTTATCCAGGAATGATCATCGACGAGTCTTGCTTGGGCGACCCGCTTGCCTAACCAGAAGCATAAACAACATTTCCACAGCAGCAACTTGGGGAGGAATAAACCACTCATCTCTGGAAGGGACAGGATTGACCTTTAGTAAGTAAATCTGCAGTTGGGTATTTCTCGTGTAGTAATCTGCCACATAGTTGTGTGGGTGCTGGCCATTTCGCCTGCAAATCATGAAACAAGTAATTCGCGAAATAAGTTATACAAAAATGTACAAATAAGAAAACAAAACTCTAATTATCCTTAGTGAATTGCTGCAACGGCATGAGAACACGGTATCAAGTCCAAATCCCACACTCGACATGGACAGCTCCTCGCGTTGAGATCGACATTGAGCGTCTGATTTCCATCGTGGACTTTGAATACACCATCTCTAAAAGGAATGGTAGTGTACGTTCTTGACAGTTCAACCTCAGCTGCAAGTTTTGTATCTGTCGTGCTCGTGACAAACGCAGTACTAGATGCGTATAATTGTCATTTTTCATCAAACCACCTCTCGACAGCCATTCTAAGGGTCTCCAAACACGAACAAATTGGTATACATCTAGCAAACTTCAAAACTTTATTGAATTGCTCTGCGGCATTCGACGTCAGGTTACAATATCGTCGGTCCGGACACATACATCAAGCCCACTTCTCCGGACCAATGGACATCAGCTTAGCATGCGCTTCGGGTTTTGCTGACATTATACTATTTATCACTTTCTCGTAGGCTGCTCTCCGGTACGCAAATGCTGCTTTATGATACAACTTGGTGATAGACTTTCCATAAGTCACCGAAACACAGTGTCTTGATCGACAGAGTTTTACTTTGATTGGATCCTAACGAATGGAGTCTTATAACCTTTACTAAGTATTACCGAGACGTGAACGTGAATCGACCCAGTGTCTTGATCGACAGAGTTCAATGTTGGCAAATCCTTAACCCTTCACCAAACCCTTAACCTTTCACCCTCGACCAAACTCTTCTGGCGAAACACCAGTGTCTTGATCGACAGAGTTTTACTTTGATTGAATCCTAATTAATGGAGTCTTATAACCTTCACTAAGTATTAGCGAGACGTGAACGTGAATCGAGCAAGTGTCTTGATCGACAGAGTTTTACTTTGATTGAATTGTAAGGAAGCGAGTCTAGTAACCTTTACTAAGTATTAGCGAGACGTGAACGTGAATCGACCTAGTGTCTTGATCGATAAAGTTTTACTGTTATTGAATAATAACGAAAATAGTTTGGTAACCTTTACTAAGTATTAGCAAGACGTGAACGTTAATCGACCCAGTGTCTTGATCGACAGAGTTCAATGTTGTCAAAGCTTTAACCCTTCACCAAACCCTTAACCCTTCACCCTCAACCAAACTCTTCTGGAGAAACACCAGTGTCTTGATCGACAGAGTTTTACTTTGATTGAATCCTAACGAATGGAGTCTTATAACCTTTACTAAGTATTAGCGAGACGTGAATGTGAATCGAGCAAGTGTCTTGATCGACAGAGTTTTACTTTGATTGAATCCTAACGAATCGAGTCTTATAACCTTTACTAAGTATTAGCGAGACGTGAACATGAATCAAGCAAGTGTCTTGATCGACAGAGTTTTACTTTGATTAAATCATAACGAAGCGAATATAGTAACCTTTACTAATGTAATACCCCAGATATTTTCTTCTGTCTTTAAACAAATGAAAGTTAATAATAATTATGGCTTTGCACACCTAAGATCATGAATTTCGATTCTAAGATTAACGGTGAAATCCGTTTTTGAAAATAAATTCTAGAAGTCAGTCGAATGACTATTGTATTAGGGTTTTTGCGTACGAAAACCTTTAAGTTCGAGAACTTAGATCGAGAAACCGTCAGACTTTACATTAACTTTTTCTTCGATATGAGTTCACCAGAGAAAGTTAGTTTTTATTATTTTCCGGACGAAATTCGGACTATGATGTCCTAAGTTTTTATCGATTTTTGAAAATCGAACCGTCTTTTTTAAGTATGTAAAATATTTCAGATTAAATGGTCAAAATAGATTTTCTCGATAACGTAACCGACTACGAATTTAATTGCTCGATTTTTATTGCGTCGTATCGAATCCGAAAACGCGTATTTTTCTCCTAAAATATCCCTAAAACCGCCACATGTCACTAGTGACTCATGTTCTTTTTTGTTCTAATTACTTTACACCTATGTTGTTTGATATTTTTCATCAAATTAACTTAGTCATCACCTCTCTCCCTCCCCCACCAAAACCGCCACCTTCTCCCTCAATTCTCTCTCTCATTTTCTCTTCATACTCAATTAAAACACTTCAAATTCTTCAAGCTTTTGCAAGGATCCAAGTTCATAGATCACACATCATCCATCCACTTCCAATTCTAATTACATAATCTTGAAGGTAATTACCTAAGCTCTACATCTATCCATTTAGAATTTTGATTCTTTAATTTTTGTTTATGACCGAAAAGTATAGAGCTAGTAGTAGGATGTCTAAGCTTTAATTTCATGTCATGAGATGTATTGGAATTGATTTCTATGGTTGAATTAGAGAGAAAATAAAAAACCCCTATCTATAAGTACGGACTGAAAATTAGGGGTTTAGTGGTTTGATGATATAATCTTGATTAGTTGATGAATTAAGTATAGAAAATGGTTAAATTGATGATTCATGCAAAGAGAATTCATTCTCCCTAACAAATTGAGGTGGACCGAATTCTAGGGTTAGGGTTTGAAATTTGAAATTCAATTCTTGATGTAGAAGTGTTAATCTATGATTAATACATGTTATAGTATGCTTAGGAATGGTTTTATGGATTGAAATCATGAAGAAATCATCCCTCCTAATTTATTTGTTAATACCGATTTTATCTAGGAAATTAGGGTTTTGATGTAGTTCGATTTTCTTGGGGATTGATTGATGGATTAGTGTTCTATATGATGAAAGATGATTACATGAATTATTTTAGAATTTTCTAAAAATAAAAATAAAAGTATAAGAGAGAAAGAATTGATGATTTGGTGTAGTATATGTTATGATTTGCATAAGATGATAATAGAAATGAGATGTAGTATGTTTGAGGATGATTATGTAATTTATTGAAATTTTTCTAAAAATAAAATGAAAAAACGTAAGAGACGAAAGCTCGTCGATAGGTCGAGATTAGGTGATGATTTGAGGATGTGATTTACGTATTAATGAATCTTGTTAGTTAATGATCGTAACTGGAAAATTTGAAAGAATTCTAAGAAGGTTAGAATTTTGATAAGAGACGAAGAAACGAATCTAAGTGTCTATAGAAAAGTCGAACATGGAAATGAATTTGATATTAATGATTGTTATTGATAAGCGAACGAGATTGTAGTTGACGATATTTCCATCCGAGATACGAGATGTTATAAGTTATAGTTTTTAAACGAGAAGTTGAAATAGAAGTTTGAGTGAGAATTTAGTTTGAATTGGTATAGTACTTGATTGGTTTGAAAGACGAGGTTTAAAACATTGAGTTTTTGAACGAGAAATGAAAAGGAGTTCATCACGTATGATGGTACGTGTTGAGTGCCTTAAAGTGAAAATTTCGTGAGAATTTAAGTGGTATCACATAAGTCGAACCTAGGAAGTCGTGCATCGAGTTATCGAGCATTAGGGTTAATCGCGGACTGTTTTGCGACCTTCCACGGAAACTGCCATAACTTTTAGCTCGCTTAAGGAAATCGAGATCCGTAAATTGGAGAGTAAACTAGACATCCGTGGCTTTCTTTTGGTATAGGGAACATCCCCTGTTTCAGAATGATCTGTTCTGAGAAACCTCCAGAACTTCTGTCTTCTGCAGTGAATTTCAAAAACCTCTTTTCCTAAGTTGAATTCTTTTCAACTTGATTCCTTTTGATCTTTTAAGTCGTTATAAGCTATCGACTATCATTATTTACTGACCTAAGAGTCGAGTAAAGAGTCAAGTGAGTTCTAAACGAGATATGTTCGAGTCTCGTTCCCGTTTAAATTAAAAGAGACTAGTTTAGCGTGCAAAGGCCTAAAAGACTAAAATCAATTTCGATTTCCTATTTTCTTTTATCTTTACGACCGAGAACTTAAGTTTGTTTATTTGCGATAAAAGGAGGAAGTCAGCATCAGGGATAGGACGGAAGATCAAAGACGGAAGCTCGATTTTTAGTTCTGTAATCTTTCGAGGCGGGCTTTTATATATATATCAAACAAAATGTGGGTTTTTCCACAAATCGAAAGTGATTATTTATAGCTTTGATATCTGTGTTTTCAAAAGTGATTATCAGGCATGAAAATACTTTGTTTTATGTGAGTTCTCTTGTACCCTTCTGAGTTAGCCAAAAGGGGTTAACTAAACGATCGGACTTTGAGTTAGTCAAAAGGGACTTTCCAAAGTTAGTGTACACAGTAGCCGTTGAAGTGTGGAACCCTGTTGAGGGGCGACCAGCTGCGGTGATTATTATTGGGCAAGATTGAACATAACATCTATCTGAAAAATGCTTGATCAAGCTACGTTTATGAAAAGAAAATGTTTTAGTAAGCACGGGCATTTTAAAGAAAAACCCTGTTGCGTTACTGTAAAATTGCCTGATTAATCTATTTGTATGATATGTTTTCGGCATTGTGCCCACTAAGTGCTTTATGTACTTAGCTCTGCATATGTTTTCTAAATGTGCAGGTTGAGAGACGGGAGCGGCGGTGGTTGAGTTGAGTAGAATAGTGATAGGAAAGAAGAACAGAGTCTAATTCTACGTTTATTCCGTTGCCAAACTCAAAACACTTTTGTATCGTCATGTAAATCACTTTTAGTCTAAGTTCTGTACTATAACTTAGTTCTTTTTGGAGAACCTTGTCGAGTGATCCTTCGAGATCAACTCTTTCTTTTATTAATGAAGTCTTGTTCATAGAAGTTTAACTGTTATTTATGTCTATTTATTCATTTATTCCCTTTCTTCCCCGCTTCTTTAATCCAATCCCTAGTCGCACCCCGGCTTTGTCGTCCCTCGAGATTTGGGGCTGTGACAGAGTGGTATCAGAGCAATCGTTTCTGGTCTGCATACAAGTCTTCTTTCAAGTAGTAAGATGGAGTATTTGTATATACTCTATACCGAGTCTTCTTTCAAAGTAAAGTTAGGTCGTAACACTAAGATTAAGAGTGTAGACGACGATTCAACCTCCCACTACGTCGACTCAACGAAAGAAAGAAAGAAAGAAAGAAAGAAAGAAAGGAAATAGTTTCAGAAGTATGATTCCTTTTAAGAGAAAATTTTTGATAAGTATTTAAACAAGTTGAGAATGAAAAGTGCCAATAATGAATGTGATTAAAGTATACGAGTTATATACTTTATGATATTATGTGAATTACGTGAAAGTATAAGTTACACTTTGTGAATTATGTGAAATTATGTGAGCTATAATTTCTTAGTTTAAAATGTTTTATTGGCACGAGAATCTAGATTGATTCTAAGGATTTCCCGATTCATTAAGAACATAGACTATTGTTCTAAGGTCTTTCCGATTCTTTGAGAACATAGAGCTAATAAGAAGCTTCAGTTTCAAAATATTCGAGAAATGGATAGACGTTTGAGAAACGTTGGTATCAAAACTAAGAAAGAGATGAGCGGGACGAGAAGGACAAAATAAAGGGAATCAAAGCGAATGAAAGAAACGAATGTCACGTGCGCATAAGTGACATGAACAAAGTCTCTTGGAGTTAACTTTGTTTTATTTATTAAGAACCGTTCGAGTATTTGATTAGCTTAAAGATAGTATCTTCTTCGAGAAGATTGAGTATTCCAAGCTAAGAGTTGTAAAGATTCCGAAAGTTTCTTTTTAGAAGAATGTTTGTTTGCAATTTGAGAAATTGCTAGATGATTAAGGTAAGTTAATTCCGTATTTAGTGAATGATTGAACGGGACAGAGGTTCCATGTGATTGAGGGACTGTTATGTGGACTTGATCAACCTACATAATAAGAAACTCAGTAATATGGGTCTTATGCTCCGTAAGCAAAACCTCTTCAGTACGGTGTATTTTGGGGACAGGAATGAACTGAAATACACCCAAAAGAGAGGGATT
Organism: Schizonepeta tenuifolia; assembly: GCA_029490685.1. Taxonomy (NCBI): domain Eukaryota; kingdom Viridiplantae; phylum Streptophyta; class Magnoliopsida; order Lamiales; family Lamiaceae; genus Schizonepeta; species Schizonepeta tenuifolia. Next base: position 24,958,217 of record CM055960.1, on the reverse strand, counting down.
CCGAGAATATGTCGGAATGGGACGGCATATTCAAGGAGAGTCTCTGAGGTAAATTCTTTATGTGTTAGGTCTAAGTTTAATATTTATTTGTGATACCACAGTGTGGTATAAGTGAAATAAAGAGACGAATGTTACTTCCGTATAAGTAACATGAACAAAGTAGAGTCGTTACTTTATTTTAATAAGTAAGAATCGTTAAGAAGTTTTCTTCAAAGAAGAAATAAAGAAAGAAAGTAATAAGGAAATAAAGTAAGAAAGTAAAAGAATAATAAGATAAAGGATGGAAATAAAATCTCAAAATTTTATTTCTATATATTGTTTGAGTGCAATTTCTTGAAATTGCTAGATGTTAAGATAAGATGTTGTTAAGTGTGGGTGATATTGTAATTGAATAATGGAGTATTCTAATTGTAATTTAAGAATTTTCTTAAGATAAGTTATTATCCTACCCGTTACTGATCTGTATTTCTTAAAAAAACTTTGTAGGATGGATACTAGACTTGACGCAGCTCAAGAGAGCCAATCCCCGCCACAGCGTACTTGGGCAGATCAGATACTAGATGAGTATCGAGATCATGAGGCAGAGCCGAATCACGATATAGGACAAATAGTTAGTAACTTTTCAGCAGTTTACCATGCAGCCCGGCATTCTGTTATAGAGCGTCAGGCTATTTTCGATCTGATTGTACGACTACCAGAGGAGTGGCGTTGTTGGGCACACGACGTGGCTTGGTACTATCTTGGAGTGTTTGGCGACAACACAGAGCCAACGGGTGACTTCTCAGGATTCGCTCTAACTATTCACGAGCGTTTCTTTAAGAGCAGATTCATAGTGTCAGTTCCCATTCAGGAACATCTTCCCTATACTCACTTCCCAGCAGTACCCGAGCCAGAGCATGTAGACATGGATCCAGAGATGGCCTCACCATTAGAGTTACCACTAGTACTTGCACCTAGTGAGGAGTTAGGGCCAGAGGCAGGGTACTCAGAGATTGACGCGAAGTTTGCCGCTATGCCAGAATTTCCATTCCCATATATCACTTGAGGAGATCTGCGCAGAGTTGGCAAGAGTCAGAGCAGAGTTTGAGGCAGGACCATCCAGGGTCCGTTTTACAGAGGAGTACGAGCCTAGTTCACCTCCTGAGCACCTACTGCCCCTAAAGAAACGGACAGTAGAGACTAGTTTGGATTACTTGGTTACAGACTCAGAGAGGACTGTTTCAGATGTGCCTTCACCACCACCACTTACACTTTTGGACGGCACCACTTTGAGGGTTGACGAGGCACTTCAGCTCGTCTTTGGTTCAGATTTAGAGGAGGATCCGGAGGAGGATCCGGAGGAGGACCCAGAGGAGTTCCAGGCCGTAGAGGGCAGTACTGACTCGACGCAGCTTGTAAAGTAGAGCGTCTTAGACAAGTAGTAGTAGTTTCTCTTTATCTTGTACAAAGTCGGATCAGTAACTATCTTTTTGTAGTACTCTATACGAAAACGAAGTTTTATGGATCGTTTCCATTCTAGTACTTCCAGTGGTACAATAATGCAACCAGTAGTGCATCCTATACATAGATAGGCAGTTAGCCTAGTTTAGACTCATAGTAGTCTAGTATTTTGTATAAGTCCTTGTTGAAGGCAAAATAAATACTCTTTTTGATATATATACATATATATGAACCGTAAGTGGGTTTTTATCAAGAGAAAGTTTCTTCCAAATCGTGCAGTTAAACTAGAATATCGAACGAACTTGTTTAACAAAAGTTTAGTTTAACTTGGGAAGTTAAAAAATTTAAAGAGTTAGTATCGAAGTTAATATCGATTTTCTTTTCCGGGAACTTGTTTAAGTTGGAAAAGGGTTTAGTAAGTAAATGAAGGCTTAAAAGCAAAGTGTTGACGAGAAATTCTTGTTTCCTATAGTACCAAAATGCTGCCGAGAATAGTTAGTAACCGAAGAGGACCTGATAGGCCCAGGGGACGTGGTAAACGTCGAGCTCAAGAAGAAAGAAAAAGGAGGAACAAGAACATCATGAAACCCCATTTCCACCACCACCCCGTCATGATATTGAGAATTTATTTCTCAAACGAAACCCACCCGTGTTTAATGGATCCGGTAGCTTAAGCGATGCTGAGCTATGGGTACGATCCATTGAAAGAATTTTCAAACTTCTTAGATGTACTGATAAGGAGCGCCTTGCAATTGTTGCGTTTCAACTAGCCTGACCAGCTGACTACTGGTGGAAGGCTAGGCAGAAGGTTATACCTACGGAGCATTTGGCTCGATTTACGTAGGAGAAATTTAAGGAGGCAGTATACGATAAATACGTGGCCCAAATACATGGGCATACTGAAGATCCGTCCATGCTTCATACAAACTCAAGGCGTGGCCCAAAGACATTGGGGCGTTTCAAGAGTCCATACTCCACACTTGGGATGGTTGAGTCCCTTGTTGTCGTCTTGGTCCGAAGGTCACGCTTCACCCCGATCACAAGGCCATGCTTCACTCCTCCTTAGATAGTAGTCATACCCGATCTTTCCAAGTATGACCCTCACCAACCTTCTCTCCCAAGCTTCCCATGTCCGCACCTACAGAGTAGACATAACTCGCGGGATATCCATTTCCGGTACTACGTCCAACCGGTCATCGATATATCTACGATACGCGAGATGAGTCCTTTGGTCGATAACCCTGGCTTGATGCCTCGTCACAGTTGATGGTTGATTGTTAGAGAAGCCCAAGACTGAGGAAGGACGCAGTATCCCCTTGCCCTTTCCTCACCATCCAGATCTACAACACCATTGAAGGCGTTGCTCAGCTATTCGGTCATAGGCATACTGAACGTTGCCGTCTGTCATGCCCTGGCCTTTGCTTGTCATGGTACAGCTCTAACCGAGCGGAGATCACCCGCTGGATTAGAACTGCCCATGGATTCTGCTCAGATCTCTCTGGAACCACTGGATCCAACCGATGGCACAAATGCCTCGCAAACATTTCACATATCAACACTTAATCATTTTCCCCACCCAAATCTCACCAGGGGAATTACTCACACATAATTAAATACATAAAAACAAAATAAAATGAACACATGAATAGAAGAAAATACGAAATACTTGAATAAATACCAAAGGCAAACCGCCTTGGGCTTGTTCTTCACAACGGAATTGAAATAAAAGCAAGTAAATTGTTTGGTACGAAAATGTAAAAGAAAATACTGAACTAAAGTGTATCTTGGGACTGAAAATGAAGTAGAACACGATGGGGAGTAGCCACCTTTGTCAGCCACACTTGTTGGCTTTATATAGTTGACAGACGTCAGTCTAACCCTAACCCAGCTGTCTGACAGTATCCCTGTGACTGACTTTCCATAAATAGATGATCGTGATTGATTTGATTGTTGGGGATGATTGGCTTAATTGATTGAGTTGACTTTATCTTTCTCTTGCTGTTGATATCCCAGATTCGTTGAAACCTTCCATCCTTGGCCCTTCACACGTTTTTCCATAAATAGCCCATATGTGTTGATTGGGGCAGTCTGTCATGGCCTTACCAACATGAGTGATCAACTTCCATATTTAGCTTGATCCTTGATTGATCTGATTGGTGATTGGCCATCAATTATTGATTGATTAAGTTGACTCCACGTTTTTCCAGATCCTTCCATTGTTAAGACTCGCCAGAATCTCCTTAATATCTCCTTCACGCGTCTTTCCATATTTGGCTCTTGCTGCTGACTGCTACTGTCCAGCATGGTCATATTGACTGCATCCTTCGGTTAGCCTCGCACCAGGTGGTACACTTTGGAAATCATCGCTGCTCAGATGCAACTTGGGCTGATTTGTCTCAGTAATGCCCATTTCGCTCATATTTCGTCCATATGCTCATTTCCGAGCTTCCACCTCCAAAATATCTATTTTCTTCCCTATACGACTCATACAAACACAAAAGAAAAGAAAAATGGGGCCAAAAAGACCCAAAAGTCGAAGTCGCATCAAGTACCAGTTCTGTTTGTCAGAAAGAAGGATGATTCTATGAGGATGTGCATAGACTATCAAGAGCTCAATAAGATTACCCTTAAGAATAAATATCATTTGCCAAGGATAAAAGACCTCTTTGATCAGCTAAAGGGTGCAGGAGTCTTTTCAAAGATAGACTTAAGATCCGGGTATCATCAGCTAAAAATTAAACCCGATGATGTACCTAAGACTGCCTTTCGAACGAGATATGGCCACTACGAATTCTTAGTTATGCCATTTGGTTTGACCAATGCTCCCGCAGTATTCATGGATCTCATGAATAGAGTTTTTCACCCATACTTAGACAAATTCGTCTTAGTATTCATCGATGACATTCTCATTTACTCCAAGAATGAGAAGGAACATGAAGAACACTTGAGGATAGTGTTGGAAACACTTAGAGCTGAGAAACTCTATGCCAAGTTCAGTAAGTGCGAATTTTGACTGAAGGAAGTGATGTTCCTTGGACACATTGTGTCAGCAGAAGGTATCAAGGTAGATTCTGCCAAGGTAGAGGCAGTGTGCAATTGGAAGTCGCCAACAAATCCTAATGAGATTGGGAGTTTCTTAGGATTAGCCGGCTATTATAGAAGATCCATTGAGGGATTTTCCACGATTGCTAGACCTATGACGCAACTACTTCGGAAGGAAAATAAGTTTAAATGGACGGACGAGTGCGAGAAGAGTTTTCAGACACTCAAAGAAAAGTTAACCACAACACAAGTATTAGCTCTCCCAGAAGCAAATAAGGAATATGTGGTTTACACTGATGCTTCGAAAAACGGGTTAGGATGTGTTTTAATGCAAGATGGAAAAGTGATAGCTTATGCTTCACGGCAACTTCGACCTCACGAAGTTGAGTATCCAACCCACGACTTAGAACTTGCAGCCGTTGTGCATGCATTGAAGATTTAGAGACACCATCTTTATGGTGTAAAGGTTGAATTCTTTACGGATCACAAGAGTCTGAAGTACTTATTCGAGCAAAAGGATTATGATTGTGGTATCAAATATCATCCTGGAAAAGCAAAAGTAGTAGTAGATGCGCTGAGTCGCAAGACTCCAATCAAATTAGAGTGTCTCTTTATTGAAGAAGAAACACTTATACGAAAATTTGAGATGATAAATTTAGAGGTGCTCGATACACCTAAAATGATAACTAGCCGAATAGCAGTACTAGTAGCTACACCAGATTTACGAAGAGAAAATCATAAGTGCCCAGAGAAAGGACGAGTCGATTGAGAAGCTTCGACTAAAGATAAAAACGGATAAACCGGACGGTTATTCTGAAGCACCAGATAATGCGATTTTGTTTGAAGGTAGACTTTGTATCTCTGACGACGATGAAGAATTGAAGAACGATATCATGAGCGAGGCTCACGATACGCCTTATACAGCACACCCAGGGAGTTCGAAGATGTATCAGGACTTGAGAAAGAATTTCTGGTGGAATGGACTGAAACGAGATGTTGCCTCGTTTGTCGAAAGATGTCTATCTTGCCAGCAAGTGAAGGCTTTACACAGACGACCGTATGGTTTGTTACAGCCATTAAGCGTTCCAGAATGGAAATGGGAGGATATAGCTATGGATTTTGTGACAGGTTTGCCTAAGTCAAGAAAAGGGAATACTGCCATCTGGGTAGTAATTGATAGACTCACAAAATCAGCTCATTTCCTACCGATTAAGATTACCTACGAGTCAGAGAAGTTGGCACAGCTGTATGTCCGTGAGATTGTACGTCTGCACAGAATACCGAAGTCGATAACATCGGATAGAGATGCCAAATTCACTTCGAGATTTTGGATCACGATGCAGAAGGAGTTGGGTACTGAACTTAACTTCAGTACAGCTTTTCACCCTCAGACGGATGGACAATCCGAGAGAACGATTCAGATACTCGTTGATATGCTAAGAACGGTAGTATTGGATCGAAGTGCGAATTGGGAAGAAATCTTACATTTGGTTGAATTCGCGTATAATAACAGTTATCAGGCGACGATAGGAATGGCGCCATATGAGGCATTGTATGGAAGGAAATGTAGATCACCACTTTATTAGGATGAAGTGGGTGAAAGGAAGAACTTAGGACCAGATACGGTCAGTGAAATGATCGAGATCATTCGGCAGATCAGAGTTAGAATGAAAGAAGCCCAGAGTCGGCAAAAGTCTTACGCCGATGATCGTCGAACCAGTCTTAGTTTTGAAATTGGGGATAAGGTTTTCCTTAAGATTTCACCTTCCAAAGGAATCGTTAGATTCGGTGTTAAGGGTAAACTCAGACCAAGGTTTATAGGATCTTATGAGATTCTCGAGAAAATAGGACCTGTTGCATATAGATTGGCCTTACCGCCAAGTCTAGGAAGTGTCCATAACGTGTTTCACGTGTCTCAGTTAAGAAAATATGTCTTTGACCCTAAGCACGTAATAAGTCAGCAAGACGTTGTTCTTGAATCTGACTTGAGCTATGAAGAAAAACCATTATCGATCTTAGATAGAAAAGTACAAGAATTGAGAACCAAGTCGATACCAATAGTGAAAGTGTTATGGAATCACCACGAGCAGGAAGAAGCCACGTGGGAGCTAGAGGAAAAGATGAAGGAAAAGTACCCTTATCTTTTCGAAGAAGGTATGCAAATTTCGGGACGAAATTTTTCGTAAGGGAGGTAGGATGTAATACCCCAGATATTTTCTTCTGTCTTTAAAAAAATGAAAGTTAATAACAATTATTGCTTTGCACGCCTAAGATCATGAATTTCGATTCTAAAATTAACGGTGAAATCCGTTTTTGAAAATAAATTCTAGAAGTCAGTCGAATGACTACTGTATTAGGGTTTTCGCGTACGAAAACTTTTAAGTTCGAGAACCTAGATCGAGAAACCGTTCGACTTTACATTTACTTTTTCTTCGATACGAGTTCACCAGAGAAAGTTAGTTTTTATTATTTTCCGGACGAAAATCGGACTGTGATGTCCCGAGTTTTTATCGATTTTTGAAAATTGAACCGTCCTTTTTAAGTATGTAAAATATTTCGGATTAAATGGTTAAAATAGATTTTCTTGATAACGTAACCGACTACGAATTTAATTGCTCGATTTTTATTACTTCGTATCGAGTCCGAAAACGCGTATTTTTCTCCTAAAATATCCCTAAAACTGCCACATGTCACTAGTGACTCATGTTCTATTTTGTTCTAATTACTTTACACCTATGTTGTTAGATATTTTTCATCAAATTAACTTAGTCATCACCTCTCTCTCCCCCCACCCCCCACCAAAACCGCCACCTTCTCCCTCAATTCTCTCTCTCATTTTCTCTTCATACTCCATTAAAACACTTCAAGTTCTTCAAACTTTTGCAAGGATCCAAGTTCATAGATCACACATCATCCATCCACTTCCAATTCTAATTACATAATCTTGAAGGTAATTACCTAAGCTCTGCATCTATCCATTTAGAATTTTGATTCTTTAATTTTTGTTTATGATCGAAAAGTATGGAGCTAGTAGTAGGATGTCTAAGCTTTAATTTCATGTCATGAGATGTATTGGAATTGATTTCTATGGTTGAATTAGAGAGAAAATCAAAAACCCCTATGTATAAGTATGGACCGGAAATTAGGGGTTTAGTGGTTTGATGATATAATCTTGATTAGTTGATGAATTAAGTATAGAAAATGGTTTAATTGATGATTCATGCAAAGAGAATTCATTCTCCCTAACAAATTGAGGTGGACCGAATTCTAGGGTTAGGGTTTGAAATTTGAAATTCAATTCTTGATGTAGAAGTGTTAATCTATGATTAATACATGTTATAGTATGCTTAGGAATGGTTTTATGGATTGAAATCATGAAGAAATCATCCCTCCTAATTTATTTGTTAATACCGATTTTATTTAGGAAATTAGGGGTTTGATGTAGTTCGATTTTCTTGGGGATTGATTGATGGATTAGTGTTCTATATGATGATAGATGATTACATGAATTATTTTAGAATTTTCTAAAAATAAAAATAAAAGTATAAGAGAGAAATAATTGATGATTTGGTGTAGTATATGTTATGATTTGCATAAGATGATAATAGAAATGAGATGTAGTATGTTTGAGGATGATTATGTAATTTATTTTTCTAAAAATAAAATGAAAAAACGTAAGAGACGAAAGCTCGTCGATAGGTCGAGATTAGGTGATGATTTGAGGATGTGATTTACGTATTAATGAATCTTGTTATTAATGATCGTAACCAGAAAATTTAAACGAATTCTAAGAAGGTTAGAATTTTGATAAGAGACGAATAAACGAATCTAAGTGTCGATAGAAAAGTCGAACAAGAAAATTAATTTGATATTAATGATTGTTATTGATAAACGAACGAGATTGTAGTTGACGATATTTCCATCCGAGATACGAGATGTTATAAGTTATAGTTTTTAAACGAGAAGTTGAAATAGAAGTTTGAGTGAGAATTTAGTTTGAATCGGTATAGTACTTGATTGGTTTGAAAGACGAGGTTTAAAACGTTGAGTTTTTGAACGAGAAATGAAAAGGAGTTCATCACGTATGATGGTACGTGTTGACTGCCTTAAGGTGGAAATTTCGTGAGAATTTAAGTGGTATCACATAAGTCGAACCTAGGAAGTCGTGCATCGAGTTATCGAGCATTAGGGTTAATCGCGGACTGTTTTGCGACCTTCCACGGAAACTGTCATAACTCCTAGCTCGCTTAACGAAATCGAGATCTGTAAATTGGAGAGTAAATTAGACATCCGTGGCTTTCTTTGGTACACAGCACATCTCCTGTTTCGGAATGCTCTGTTCTGGGAAAGCTCCAGAACTTCTATCTTGTGCAGTGAATTTCAAAAACCTATTTTCCTAAGTTGAATTCTTTTCAACTTGATTCCTTTTGATCTTTTAAGTCGTTATAAGCTATCGACTATCATTATTTACTGACCTAAGAGTCGAGTAAGGAGTCAAGTGAGTTCTAAACGAGATATGTTCGAGTCTCGTTCCCGTTTAAATTAAAAGAGACTAGTTTAGCGTGCAAAGGCCTAAAAGACTAAAATCAATTTCGATTTCCTATTTTCTTTTATCTTTACGACCGAGAACTTAAGTTTGTTTATTTGCGATAAAAGGAGGAAGTCAGCACAGATATAGGACGAAAGATCAAAGACGGAAGCTCGAGTTTTAGTTCTGTAATCTTTCGAGGTGGGCTTTTATATATATATATCAAACAAAATGTGGGGTTTTCCACAAATCGAAAGTGATTATTTATAGCTTTGATATCTGTGTTTTCAAAAGTGATTATCAGGCATGAAAATACTTTGTTTTATGTAAGTTCTCTTGTACCCTTCTGATTTAGCCAAAAGGGGTTAACTAAACGATCAGACTTTGAGTTAGTTAAAATGGACTTTCCAAAGTTAGTGTACACAGTAGCCGTTGAAGTGTGGAACCCTGTTGAGGGGCAACCAGCCGCGGTGATTATTATTGGGCAAGATTGAACGTAACATCTATCTGAAAAATGCTTGATCAAGCTACGTTTATGAAAAGAAAATGTTTTAGTAAGCACGGGCATTTTAAAGAAAAATCCCATTGCGTTACTGTATAATTGCCTGATTAATCTATTTGTATGATATGTTTTCGGCATTGTGCCCACTAAGTGCTTTATGTACTTAGCCCTGCATATATTTTCTAAATGTGCAGGTTGAGAGACGGGAGCGGCGGTGGTTGAGTTGAGTAGAATAGTGATAGGAAAGAAGAACAGAGTCTAATTCTACGTTTATTCCGCTGCCAAACTCCAAACACTTTTATATCATCATGTAAATCACTTTTAGTCTAAGTTCTGTACTATAACTTAGTTCTTTTTGGAGAATCTTGTTGAGTGATCCTTCGAGATCAACTCTTTATTTTATTAATGAAGTCTTATTCATAGAAGTTTAACTGTTATTTATGTCTGTTTATTCATTTATTCCCTTTCTTCCCCGCTTGTTTAATCCAATCCCTAGTCGTACCCCGGCTTTGCCGTCCCTCGGGATTTGGGGATGTGACAACTAAGTATTAGCAAGACGTGAACGTTAATCGACCCAGTGTCTTGATCGACAGAGTTCAATGTTGTCAAACCCTTAACCTTTCACCCTCGACAAAACTCTTCTGGCGAAACACCAGTGTCTTGATCGACAAAATTTTACTTTGATTGAATCCTAACGAATGGAGTCTTATAACCTTTACTAAGTATTAGCGAGACGTTAACGTGAATCGAGCAAGTGTCTTGATCAACAGAGTTATACTTTGATTGAATCCTAACGAATCGAGTCTTATAACCTTTACTAAGTATTAGCGAGACATGAACGTGAATTGACCCAGTGTCTTGATCGACAGAGTTTTACTTTTATTGAATCCTAATAAAAATAGTTTGGTAACCTTTACTAAGTATTAGCAAGACGTGAACGTTAATCGACCCAGTGTCTTGATCGACAGAATTCAATGTTGGCAAACCCTTAACCCTTCACCAAACCCTTAACCCTTCACCCTCGACCAAACTCTTCTGGCGAAACACCAGTGTCTTGATCGACAGAGTTTTACTTTGATTGAATCCTAACGAATGGAGACTTATACCCTTTACTATGTATCAGCAAGACGTGAACGTGAATCGAGCAAGTGTCTTGATCGACAAAGTTTTACTTTGATTGAATCTTAACGAATCGAGTCTTATAATCTTTATTAAGTATTAGCGAGACGTGAACGTGAATCGAGCTAGCAAGTGTCTTGATCGACAGAGTTTTACTTTGATTGAATCGTAACGAAGCGAGTCTATTAACCTTTACTAAGTATTAGCGAGACGTGAACGTTAATTGGCCCAGTATCTTGATCGACATATTTCAATGTTGGCAAACCCTTAACCCTTCACCAAACCAATATTTTAAAAACCGGACGGGACCGGCCGATTCGACCGGGAACCGGCCATAACTCTGGTTCGGTTAGCTCTAATTAACCGTTGGTGGTTGAAAACCGTTCAAAACCGGTAAAAACCGTTCAGCCTTCAGGAGAGATGGTGGACGGCACGACGGCGACGGTGGAGGAGGAGCTGACGGTAGCGGAGCGTGGGGGCTGGAGAGGCGGAAACGAGAGAGACAGTGAGAGAGAGAAAGGGCGAGACAGAGATAGACATAGAGTTAGAAAGAGAAAGGACTTACCGGCGGTGAGAACGCGAATGGTGGACGGCGGTGGAGGATGGCCGGCGTAATTGAAGTGCTGGAACTGGAAGTGGAAACAAGAGAGGAGAAATAGAGTAAGAGCGAGAGAAAGAGAGAGAGAGAGAGGAAAAGAAAGATAGAGAGAGAGAAAAACAATAAAGGTAGAGTGAGAGAGAGAGAAAAAAAGAAGAAAAAGTTAGTGAGAGAGCGAGAGCGAGAGCTGAGTGGGAGTTAGAGAGCTACAGAGAGAGAGAAAAGGGAAAGTTAGAGTGAGAGAGCTAGATGTTAAAAAGAAAAATAATTATAGTATTTCAATTGATTTATGAAATTATATTGTGAAGATATTTTTTTACTCCCTCCGTCCTAGCATATATGACCTAGTTCGGTGAGCATCAGAATTAAGGAGAAGGTGAATTTACATATTTTTTATTTTATAAGTTGGAAAGTTATAAAATTATGAATTTTTTATGTATTAAATTATTAATTTTATTTATTTAATATAGAACAGTTCAATTAAACAGTTTAATTACGATCGAATCGGTTGAACCTTGACCTACAAGCTTCACCGGGTCGATCTTCGGTCCGGTTTTTAAAACATTGCACCAAACCCTTAACCCTTCACCCTCGATCAAATCCTTCAAAAACATGTATCCATTAATTAAAAAATAAAAAAATTATATTAATTAAAATACAAATAAAAAATTGCACTAAAAATGAATAACTATTACTTTTTTATTCAAAAATATATTATAAATGAAAATTAAATAAATGAAAATTAGGGAGACGTGAATGTGAATTGATCCAGTGTTTTCACCCTCGACCAAACACTTCAAAATAGTAAGTATATAGTAAAAAATAAAATACATATAAAAGTAAAGTATCATTATTATACGAAATGGAAAAGGAAATTTAAATATAAAAAATTGAACACAATAACTTGAATACAGCAGGTCGCACCCCATGCGACGGCGCGTGGGGTGCACGCGCCATAATTTTTTTTTCCGATTTTTTATTTTTTTTTTTATTTTCTGTTTTCAGTCTTTTCCTGTTTTACTGTTTTCTGTTTTTTTATTTTATTTTTATTATATTATCTTTTTAAATTCTATATTTTTTTTGCCTCTTCGTTTTTTTGTTTGCCGCTTCTTCTTTGGTCAAGATTCAAACGAGGGGAACCGAAGCCTCAGAGCGAGCCAAAAAAGTCCAAATTATTGCCCGCCGATTATCCTTATATTAGTAATCGGAGCGAAGGCGGAGCTGAATGCGGAGCCGTAAAATCGGAGCCGAAGGCGGAGCCGGAAAAAAAATATTGAAATTAAAAAAAAAAAAAAGTTGACCGGGTCAACCCGACCCGGATCCGGTCTCTTGGCATGAGACCTGCTGCATGCAAGTCTTCCTCAAATTGAATTTATGTAATAATATCATAACCAATATTATTAAACCATATAATTAACATTTAGATTAATATAAATTATTAGGCGATATTAATATGCATATGAATATATAATTTTTGCTAATGACGATACTAGGGTTGACGTGTGACAACTTTATCTTTCTCTTTTACATATGATACAAAAAGTAGTTTTGACTATTTTTTTAGTGGTATACACGTGTGACTATCGCAACGCTCCACCTTTTAGTGGTCGATGTAGCATGGAATTTTCTGTAAATTAGTTCCATTAGTTGTAATACCGACGCAATGATTTCTCAATGTTTAATGTGATTTGCCTTTATGAAGCATCAAAGCTGCCGACTGCCGTTGTGTCTTGATAAAGGTGTCTGGTCATTAGTGCAGTGATTAGTTGTTTGGTGCACTTGCGTAGCATATAAGATAGCGTTTAAGTTTTAACATTATTATTATTTGGCTCTTATGCCCTTATTCTATTGCAATTGCATGAATCTGTAGGTTAATAGGCTGGCGATATTACTCATTTAAAATCGATATTATTGAGGAGAACTTAGACCAACTACACAAACATCCAACTGCTCTGTTTATACATGAACTCTGCCATCAATACAAGAATACTATATTATTATTTCTGAATCAATTACAAAACATATACGTGCAATCTCATTATGTTGAGAGAGAAATAAATACTCACTGCCTATGTGTAGTTTGCTACAAGAAAAAGACGTCGTCGTTTTAGGAACTGTGACAACAACTAGGGCCAGATACACCACCTCTTTCTTGCTCAGTTCTTCGAAACAACCAAGTTGTTTCGATACTTCCTCGAATAGGGTATCTAAACAAACACATCGCTTAGTAGTCAGTTAATGTGCGAGCAGAAACACCTCTTTTTTCTTTTTAATTTTTGAGGGAGCGAGAGCGGGTTTTGAACCGACGCTGATTTGTAATCAATTCATTAAAATTGGTCCTTTCAATTGGGGGGTGAGATATGGTAAACCAAATGATAGGTTAGGTATGAATCAACAATCATTGCAGACTACATGTTCACATCAACAATAAAAACACACGACGGAAATTCCATGCCGAGTCGACCATAAAAAGGTCGAGCTCCCAGATTGTGCCACGTGTATACCACCATCAGAAAGTCAAAACCACTCCTGGTTTAGCTGTAAAAAAATAAATATAAAATTGGCAGACGTCGACCCTAGTATCGCCATTAGCAAAAACTATATATTCATAGACATATTAATGTCGCCCGATAATTTATATTAATCTAAATGTTAATTATATGGTTTAACAATATTGGTTATTATTTTATTACATAAATTCAATTTTTTAAATTTAAATTTCCTTTTCCAATGATACTTTTCTTTTATATGTATTTTATTTTTTACTATATACTTACTATTTTAAAGTGTTTGGTCGAGGGTGAAGACACTGGGTCGATTCACATTAACGTCTCCCTAATTTTCATTTATAATATATTTTCGAATAAAAAAGTAATACGCTTTCGTTTTTAGATTAATGCAATTTTCGATTCGTATTTTAATTAATATAATTTTTTATTTTTAAATTAATGGATACATATATTTTTGAAGGATTTGGACGAGGGTGAAAGGTTAAGGCCTTGGTGAAGGGTTCAATCAAGACACTGGGTCGATTAACGTTCACGTCTTGGTAATACTTAGTAAAGGATATAAGACTCGCTTCGTTAGGGTTAAATCAAAGTAAAACTCTATCGATCAAGACATTGGGTCGATTAACGTTCACGTCTTGGTAATACTTAGTAAAGGATATAAGACTCGCTTCGTTAGGGTTAAATCAAAGTAAAACTCTATCGATCAAGACACTGGGTCGATTAACGTTCACGTCTTGCTAATACTTAGTAAAGGTTATAAGACTCGCTTCGTTAGGGTTCAATCAAAGTAAAACTTTGTCGATCAAGACACTTGCTCGAGTCACGTTCACGTCTCCCCAATACTTAGTAAAGGTTATAAGACTCGATTCGTAAGGATTCAATCAAAGTAAAACTCTGTCGATCAAGACACTTTTCTTTCGCAATGATCGGTTTGGTAGAGGGTGAAGGGTTAAGGGATTGGTCGAGGGTGAAGGTTTAAGGGTTTGGTCGAGGGTTAAGGGTAAAGGGTTTGCCAACATTGAACTCTGTCCATCAAGGCACTTGCTCGAGTCACGTTCACGTCTCGCCAATACTTAGTAAAGGTTGTAAGACTGGCTTCGTTAGGGTTCAATCAAAGTAAATCTCTGTCGATCAAGACACTTGCTCGATTCACATTCACGTCTCGCCAATACTTAGTAAAGGTTATAAGAATCGATTGGTAAGAATTCAATCAAAGTAAAACTCTGTCGATCAAGACACTTGCTCGATTCACGTTCACGTCTCGCCAATACTTAGTAAAGGTTATAAGACTCGATTCGTAAGGATTCAATCAAAGTAAAACTCTATCGATCAAGACACTTTTCTTTCGCAATGATCGGTTTGGTTGAGGGTGAAGGGTTAAGGGTTTGGTCGAGGGTGAAGGGTTAAGGGTTAAGGGTTTGCCAACATTGAACTCTATCCATCAAGACACTTGCTCGAGTCACGTTCACGTCTCGCCAATACTTTGTAAAGGTTGTAAGACTGGCTTCGTTAGGGTTCAATCAAAGTAAATCTCTGTCGATCAAGACTAGGGATGTCAATCGGGCCAACCCTTCGGGTTTCGGGTCAACCCTATCGGGTTGTCGGGTTATTCGGGCTGGGTTAGCTCGGGTTGGGTTTTCTTCGGGTTGAAAAAACTCAACCCTAACCCTAACCCTTCGGGTTGCGGGCTGGCCCATCGGGTTCACACACTTTATTAATAAAAATTAACATGTTTATTAATTATTCTATATTTGTCGCAAAAAATACAACAAAAAATTGCAAAAATAACATTACAAACATATAAGTGGTTCGACAGATTAAATCCAAAAATAACATCCAACAAATCAAGTCTAAGAACACTACACGACATCAACAATTACAATAATATTCAATATTAATTCGTTGTCTCAGCAAAACTAAACAATTGTGAGTTGTTAGATGATGTTGAGAATGAGAATGAATGGAGGCTAAGAGATAAAGAGTGAAAATTAATTCTAATATTTATATGTTTAGGACTAGAGTAAGAGAAAGACACAAAGTGCGTGAATTAATTCGGGTCGTTTGGGTCGACCCTAACCCTTTTCGGACCAACCCTAATCGGGTTGTAACCCTGTCGGGCCAACCCTAATAACCCGGTTATGTATTCGGGTTGTAAAAATCAACCCTAACCCTTTACTTTTTTAGGGTTATTCGGGTCAACCCGTCAGGTTCGGGCTCAATTGACATCCCTAATCAAGACACTTGCTCGATTTACGTTCACGTCTCGCCAATACTTAGTAAAGGTTATAAGGCTCGATTGGTAAAGATTCAATCAAAGTAAAAACTCTGTCGATCAAGACATTTTTCTTTCGCAATGATCAGTTTGGTCGAGGGTGAAGGGTTAAGGGTTTGGTCGAGGGTTAAGGGTTAAGGGTTTGTCAACATTGAACTCTGTCGATTAAGACACTGGGTCGATTTACGTTCACGTCTGGCTAATACTTAGTAAAGGTTATAAGACTCGCTTCGTTAGGGTTCAATCTAAGTAAATCTGTGTCGATCAAGGCACTGGTGTTTTGCATAAGGGTTTGGTCGAGGGTGAAGGGTTAAGGGTTTGGTCGATGGTTAAGGGTTAAGGGTTAATGGTTTGCCAACATTGAACTCTGTCGATCAAGACACTTGCTCGAGTCACGTTCACGTCTTTCCAATACTTAGTAAAGGTTGTAAGACTGGCTTCGTTAGGGTTCAATCAAAGTAAATCTCTGTCGATCAAGACACTTGCTCGATTTATATTCACGTCTCGCCAATACTTAGTAAAGGTTATAAGACTCGATTGGTAAGGATTCAATCAAAGTAAAACTCTGTCGATCAAGACACTTTTCTTTCGCAATGATCGGTTTGGTCGAGGGTGAAGGGTTAAGGGTTTGGTCGAGGGTGAAGGGTTAAGGGTTTGGTCGAGGGTTAAGGGTTAAGGGTTCAAGGTTTGCCAACATTGAACTCTGTCGATCAAGACACTGGGTCGATTTACGTTCACGTCTGGCTAATACTTAGTAAAGGTTATAAGACTCGCTTCGTTAAGGTTCAATCTGAGTAAATCTCTATCGATCAAGGCACTGGTGTTTTGCATAAGGGTTTGGTCGAGGGTTAAGGGTTTGGTCGATGGTTAAGGGTTAAGGGTTAATGGTTAGCCAACATTGAACTCTGTCGATCAAGACACTTGCTCGAGTCACATTCACGTCTCGCCAATACTTAGTAAAGGTTGTAAGACTGGCTTCGTTAGGGTTCAATCAAAGTAAATCTTTGTCGATCAAGACACTTGCTCGATTCATGTCTACGTCTCGCCAATACTTAGTAAAGGTTATAAGACTCGATTGGTAAGGATTCAATCAAAGTAAAACTCTGTCGATCAAGACACTTTTCTTTCGCAATGATCGGTTTGGTCGAGGGTTAATGGTTAAGGGTTCAGGGTTTGCCAACATTGAACTCTGTCGATCAAGACACTTGCGCGAGTCACATTCACGTCTCGCCAATACTTAGTAAAGGTTGTAAGACTGGCTTCGTTAGGGTTCAATCAAAGTAAATCTCTGTCGATCAAGGCACTTGCTCGATTCACGTTCACGTCTCGCCAATACTTACTAAAGGTTATAAGACTCGATTGGTAAGGATTCAATCAAAGTAAAACTCTGTCGATCAATACAGTTTTCTTTCGCAATGATCAGTTTGGTCGAGGGTGAAGGGTTAAGGATTTGGTCGAGGGTTGAGGGTTAAGGGTTCAGGGTTTGCCAACATTGAAATATGTCGATCAAGACACTTGCTCGATTCACGTTCACGTCTCGCCAATACTTAGTAAAGGTTATATGACTCGCTTCGTTAGTCGCCAATACTTATTAAATCTTGTCGATCAAGATACTGGTGTTTTCGCATAGGTTATGTTTGAACGTTATTTATATTAATATACGTTAGGGGTGTGCATCGGCCGGTCGGTTCAGCCGACCGATCAAAAATATCAAAACCGACAAACCGACCGACCAGAAATATTTTGGACCGGGGCCGGGCCGAAAAAAATTTGAACCGATTTTGGGCCGGACCGAAAGAATTCGGTCGGTTCGGCCGGTAATCTTTTAACCGATAAAATATATTAAATATATTTAATTATATTTAATTAAATATATTTATGATATATATTAAATATATTTAATTATGTTAAAATATATTAAATGTATTTAATTATATTTAATTATGATATATTAAATATATTTAATTATTTTATAGTTATCATCGGTCAGTTCGGCCCCCGACCGATCAAATTTGCAAAAACCGGGCCGCAAATTAAAAACCGAAAAATACTAATTTTTTAAACCGGGCCGAAAACCGACGTGCATGACAACCGGGCTGAACCGGCCAAAATCCATCGATTTGGCCGATTTTATCGGTCCGGTCCGGCCGATGCACACCCCTAATATACGTAACGATTATGACGGAACCTTTAATAAAAATCAATTTATTTTTTTTAATTATTTTATTTGGAGTTAATAATTCCTAATTTTCTTCTACCTTCGTTCTTCACGCTGTCTCATCTCCTCCTCTTCTCCCTTCTTCACTGACCGGCGAGAAATAGGTCGAGAAATTCACCACGAGTAAATGCTTATCTTTAGTTACTGTTTACTCTGGATAAAACAATTATTTAATCTTTCAGTTTATGAACTAAATTGTTTTATCTATTCATTTGATAACGCGGATTCCTTTTTCTCAATGATATTCCACAATCAAGACGTTCTCATGGCACATGCCTATTCATACTATACTAAAGGCAAGAGTCACTGCACCGAGAGGTCCCTAGTCAAAAGACCTCGACTCAGACTTCAATTAACAGCCGGGGACAAAGCCCTGAAAGCGAAGAAGGGGAGGAGATCTATTAAGAGAAAGATTTATTATCAAAAAAATCTTAACAGTTACATTCAAGTACAAACTACACGAAAGTCCCCCATTAACCGCTCGGGCATCGACCCCAGAAGAATCCATTTTTTTATAGGCTTATTGGTAATCCATGATCAACTTCCTTTCGTAGCCGGTGACCGGCATTTCCCCAATCACCCTCCCTCCACACGCCTCATTCTCCATCGATATCTTTAGTCTCCCCCCCCCCCATAATTGTACCCTAATTTTCGAATCCCCCGCCCCAAAAATCCCAAAATCTTCTCCTAATTTTTCGCTGGCAGCACAACGACAAATTTGCCATCCATCGAAACCCCAATTTTTCCCCAATTTTGCCACGCAAACAAGTTCAGAGTTCAGAGGTAATTACAATCAACTAAATTTTGCAGAATAAACGTTTGTGTCGGATAGAGTTATGAGCATTTTACCTTTTTCTGTTATTTTTTCACAGAATGCTGAAAATTAAGTTATATAAAAGCTAGAGCACCACGACGCCTCTCTGACTCCGGTGAGTTTATGTCTCGCATTCCCTTTTTTCTCTAATCCTCAGCTCATCCTTTTTACAATCTTCCTCTATTCCTTTTTTTTTCAGATCCGATAGCGCTTACGTAAACCTTAGCTTTGCCGTCTTGCCTCCCAATCTGTATAGTTTTCTTCTCCGCTGCTAACGAGGTAAAAATATCTCTGAATTCGGTTCTTTTTTGTTTTCTTTCTCGTTTTAATGCGGAATTCATGTTGTTGCCCGTCGTTTTTCTGTATAATTTTTTATCAGTTTTTTGTTTTGTTTCGCGTTTTAATGCAGAATTCTTGTTGTTGCCCGTCGTTTTTTTGCACTGATTTGCTCGGTTTACGGGAGTATGGATCAATGGCAGTTCGGATTTTAGTTTAGTTTGAATTTTTGATCATTTTTTGGTTCTAATTTGTTCAGTTGGACCTTATTTACCCCATTGGGGCTATTGAAATTCACGATTAATGCATTTTGGTAGTCACTTTAATTAGTTGGTGAAATTATAGATGGAGGTGTGTTAGAAGATTATTGAATATTTTGTCTTCAAGTTTGGAAGAATACACTTTGTCAAGAAATTTACAAGCCTAGCTTTGCTGAAAGAGACCTTATCTAGCTTCTTTCTTTCTTTTTTGTTAAGAAAAAAAGTAAAGAAAAATGAGTGCATAATATTCTGAGATGCCCTGATGAAGTATATGGGTGGAACATTAGTAATGTGTGCAGGTTGTCAAGTACCAATTTGCTGAATTTGCCTGATTAAACTTTTTTCTTATTTTTACCTTAGTGATGTTAAGTACCAATTTACTGAATTTGCAACATCTACAGTTTAAAATATGACTGATTGTTTTATTTGTCAGTTTATGTAGGTGTTTAACAAAATCGTGTTACACCTTTCGATCAGACATGTAAGACTTCCATTTACCTTATATATTTCTATAGCCATGACATGTAACAATATCTTTTTGGGAATATGTTTTCCTGATTTTATCTTTAGTTTTGTTGAACCCAATTCCGCAATTCATCAATTTGATTGTTGATTTTAGGAATTTTTGTAGTGTTTTAACTCTCATATAATCATATTCGTCAACTCCTTTGGTTATTTGCTGAATTTTGAACATGCTTATTTTTGTTTTTGAATTGCAAGATGCCTTCAATTCCGCAACCTGTCGAGAAAAATCCATCTATAGTTTTTGAATAGATTGAACTGCGGAATTGAATTGATTGCCTACAAAATCCATTTTGAACATGCTTATAACCATGCGGAATTCAAAAATCCATTTTGGGAATTCAAATTTATATATGTAGTTTATCTTTAGTTTTGTTAACTGCTACTTGATTTTGAAGGCATTGGATTTTTCTTAAATTTTTGAATTGTAATTATTTAAATTCTATTCTATATTCTAATGAGAGTCAGTAGATATATAGTAAGATTTTGATTGAATGCTACTCTAATTCTTGTAGATCATAAAGAGCAGTGAATTTCGAATTGAAGAAAAATAGAAAGAGCAAAAACGAAGAACTGACTTTTCCTTCAGCGAGAAGGGGAAGAGGAATCAGCGAGAAGAGGAAAACGATGTCAGAAAATCGGTCGGAATCAGCGAGAAGAGGAAGCAACTACGACGCCAAGGAAGATTTAAATAAGCCAGATGACTGCGAACGGCCGTGCGATTCCAAACGCGAGTCATCTGCAAAGAAACACTATGCGAAGAAAAATCCAGAGCGTGGATATAAACTTGCGAAGATCAATCAGCCCCGTCCAGGTATATGTTTTGTGGTCTAATTTTTGCTTGAAAATTTGAGAAAACAATGAATGGGTTAGGTTTTATGGTCTAATTTGTGCTTATTTGTTTTGTGAATGATTTTTATGTGTTCATTGCGTGAAAATCTAGGTATAATGTAATTCCCCTAATTACATGAAAATTGATTGACTGAATCAAATAAGTAGTTTATTTGTTGAATTTTATTCCCTGTGGTGAATTAGGCTTTTAAAAATTAGGGATTGGTTTCTCGCTCCCTTTTTTCAGAGCACATCACTAGAAGAAGAATATTTGAACAGGCATCTATGATGTAGAAACCTTGAATTTGACATTATTGTTCTGTCTATATATATATATTCTAGCAGCTGGTAATGGTATAAATGAGAATGCTTCTATTCCTAGATTTGTTTGTTCAATTTTGCAAAGGGATTCTCTCTTCTTGTTTGCTCATTTGTTCTGACATTATTGTGCTTGTTTGCTCAATGATAATCTACCAATGTGGCAGGACAGTTGGGATCTAGTTATATATCATGTATGAATAGTTAATTGTCAGTTATTTTCCAAACATGTAATTGTTTTCAAGGTTAAGTGAGTGAGAAAGAGTCAACATATTTGGCTATTAATGTTCTAGTATGATGAATTAATTGTGTAGCTATTATGAGAAAGATGTTGTTGTCATCCTGATATGTGGCTCCTTATTTTATTTTATGTTTTTGATTTTAAGGTGGCCATATCTCAACAAGAGCCCAGATATTGTTCCTCGATAGCATAAAGAAGCATTTGTCCCCACGTGATATGGATGAAATGCGTGCATCTTGTTTTGGTCAGTTGTTTGAAATTCAAAATATACAGTTTCAAGGTCAGCTGATCCACCACTTGATATTATGTATGCAAAGTAGGTTCAAGGATAGTGGTATCCTTGTTTTCCAGATTAATGGCAACTTGATTGAGTTCGGTCCAACACAATTTGCACAAATGACTGGATTAAAATTCAGTGAATCTGTAGACCTTCCTCTTTCTAGTAAATCACATGGATTATTTTTCGAAAGCCGTCATAAAATTTTAGTTAATGACATTTACTCCAAATTTATGAACTATAGCAAGTCAAAAGATGCTGTGAAATTGGCACATTTGTATATCTTGTATTCTCTTCTTTTGATAAGGGATCTTACCTCGAAAGGGATTGACTTGCGTTATTTTTATTTGATTGATAATATGGATCAATTCAAAGACGTTCATTGGGGGCGTGTGGCTTATGATTTTTTGGTTTGTAGTATGTATAGTGCTAAAGATAATTTAAATAGACTTAAGGAAGATAATAAGCCTGTTTCTTGTGAGATACACGGCTTCATTTATGCTCTCCAAGCATGGGCGTACGAGGTAATTCCAGGTTTGGGAAACTATGTTGGTACTCGTGTTGTAAATTCTGAAAATAGCATCATAAGGATGGTGAGATGGAGTGCTGAGTTTCCTTTCCGGTTTGAAGACCCCGCTTCTAATTTTTTCTTGCCTTCTGCTGGCATACATCCGGTAAAAAAACTTTTAATACAGTTCAATCTGTTTTTCTTTAATCATCATAAAATTTAACATATTATCAACAAGTGCCTATGGTTCTGTCCTCGGAGGAGGTGGAATTTCTTGGTAGGTTGGGCATTGATAACCCTACAACTCAGCTGCACGAGGACATTCCGATGAGGAAACGTGCCCGAAAGATCGATTTCGAAAGTGATCGGAATGTAGATGATGATGATGATGATGATGATGATGATGATGATGATGATGATGATGATGATGATGATGATGATGAGAAGGTGGGACACCATAGGAAGAAAGGTAGAAAGACGACAATTAAGAATAATGTTGAGAAGCTACGGAAGAGCAGTCGAAGAGGAAAGCGATGGTCCAGTAGGAATAGAGGCGATTCACCTCATTTTGCTGCTTCGAGTCCAAAGATTTCAACTAATATGAATGTGAGTTTTGTCAAGTTAGTGTTTTTTTTATACAACATTCTCATGAAATTACAATAATCGCATCCGCACAATTTTTCTTGCAGGAAGCAGTCCATGTAGTGGATGAGATTAGAAGGCGCATAGATGCCATGGAAACTGCTGTCTCTTCAAGAATGGAGGCCATGGAAGCCGCTAACGCGAAAAGAATGGAAACCATTGAATCTAATGTGCAGGAATGAAACAACTGCTTCTTCAAGTTCTCAACAAAATTGAGGGAGGAGCCCCATAGAAAAAAGATGCTGATTCTGATGATGATATGTGCTCAGTTGACGCACGGAGGCTTGATGGAGTATATGAGCAAATGGAGAAGGAAAGTGAAGAAGGCAATAGAGCATCCAGTCCCAATGCTAGTATTGATGAGCAAGCTGAAATTCTGCAACATGAAGTAGAAATTGTGCCTCAAGAAGCTAAAATTGTCTCTCTTCGTTCATCTCCTAGAATAACGAAGAAACAATCTCCACAAGTTCAGACCAAGTCCTTGACAAAGCCACCAGTGCCCCCTAAGAAGATGGATTCACCACAACTCATAAAGAAAGTATCAAAACCTCAGGTATTTGAATATGGTTTTGATCCTTCAGATATACATTTTACTAATCATGACTTGAAGGCGTTCGAGGACTGGGAAAAGGCCAGTAAGGATGGAAAAGCAGGGTAAGATTACAATTACAAAGAAACTGTCCTGAAATTGTGGTAGGGTCCAGACTTGTTTTTAACTCGGCTCTTTAATTATTTTGCAGCCAACCCCAAATAAAAATGCCCAGTAATCTATTGGTAGATGCACATTGGTTCTATGAGCTGAAGAAACGAAAGGGTTGGCTTGGTGAAGAGGTTATTCATTTAATTTGTTTTTTTGGTTGTGATCTTAATATTTGAATTGAGTTCATAAAGTGAATTATATGTATTATATGTCTATATATGCAGCATATAGACTCGATGCTAGCTTTGATGATGTTCAAATTTAAACGTGATGTTAGTGCTGAAGCTCAGTTGCAAAGGGATTGGACGATCATCGAACATTGGGCCACAGTACAATTGATTTCTGAAAATCTTAGGTATAATTTGTTTGTCAATTTAGTTAATATTCTGAGATGTGGATTTACCAATTGCAGGATGCACTTGGAAAACCAGATTTCGAACGGGTTCTCAGGTATGTGATGCCCTATGTCAATGGCCATCGCCCCTACATCCTAGGCATCGAATGGACAAGGGTAAATCGGCTTCTCGGGGTTGCCAACATAACAAAACAGCACTGGGTGGCATTTGAACTCAATTTTCAGGAACAATGCATCATTGTGTATGATTCAGGTGATTGGAGATGCGGAATTTTCTTTATAATTTTTTTTCCGATTTGAAGTCAATTTTCTGCATAATTTTTTTTATTCAGTTTTTTGTTTTCTTTCTCGTTTTAATGCGGAATTCTTGTTGTTGCCCGTCGTTTTTCTGCACTGATTTGCTCGGTTTACAGGTGATTGGAGATGCGGAATTTTCTGCATAATATTTTTTCCAGTTTGAAGTTAATTTTCTGCATAATTTTTTTTTTCAGTTTTTTGTTTTCTTTCTCGTTTCGGAATTCTTGTTGTTGCCCGTCATTTTTCTGCACTGATTTGCTCAGTTTATAGGTGATTGGAGATGCGGAATTTTCTGCATAATTTTTTTTCCAATTTGAAGTCAATTATCTGCATAATTTTTTTTCAGTTTTTTTGTTTTCTTTCTCGTTTTAATGCGGAATTCTTGTTGTTGCCCGTCGTTTTTCTGCACTGATTTGCTCGGTTTACAGGTGATTGGAGATGGGATCATATTTACTCGTTGTTTACCTAGATGGGTTCCAACCTTAAAAAAATATTTGAGAATAATGGTCTGTGGAAGAAGATAGGCATCGTTGGTGAAATGAAAGAAAAGTGGGATGTGCATAAGGCAGATAACTGTCTGAAACAAGCTGCAACATCGGACTGTGGAATAATTAGCCTAAAGGTTGTAGAGTGTTTAGCCTTCGGAAAATCTCTCAACATGATTGATGCAACGAGAGGTGGCCTATTCAGACGTAGTTATTGCCAATAGCTGCATGCATATGGTTGTGAACAAGTCTCTTGACCTTTGTTTTTTATGTATTTGAAAACAATTCTGGATCGAGTAGTTGTTTCATATTGGTAATACATTTTTTGTTAATGTATCATATGGGCTTGTAGTTTTAGCTAAACCCTGTCCTACTTATCCTACTTAATAAATGATTTTCTGTTAATGTATCATATGGGCTTGTAGTTTTAGCTAAACCCTATCCTCAATCAAGCCCTGAAACCCTGTCCACATGGTATAATTATTATAATAACACATTTAGATTTTTTATATGCAGTTGCGTGCTATCTATGGTTCAAATGACATGAAAATGATCTTTGGCAAAGAAAAAGTGAGGAAAGCTCATGTTTATGTAGACCCAATAAACTAGCAGACAAATATATATAATAGAAAGTAAATGAACAAGAACCATAAGCATCACAAAACTAAGAAGGATATTGAATAGTCATCACCACTTGAAGATCAATTGGTAGTGGACCAGCTACCACTTGTAGCTGCTTTAGTTGCTTCACTATTGACACTTGGTGTTGAAACACAGAATGTTGAAGAACCACCAACACTATCATCAATGTTGATAAGGTCGATTGAGAAAATTGCTTCCAAATAATTCTAATTATCTTCACCTTCGATCATGTAAGCGCATGCCTCGGGGCGCACCTGTTTCATTGATATCTATTAATGTTAGTGATAAATAAATTAGACGAATAAATATGGTAGTTGTTGACGAATACACATATTACGCTAGCAATTCTTTGCCAATCTTCTATACTAGCATGGACCCTGTTGTTGATGTAATCATAACGCACATTTCATTGGCTCAATAACCACTTAAATACGATGTTACGCTCCTTCCACTCAAAAAACTTTAACTGATATGCCGTCAGAGGAATATCTACGTTATATTCATTAAACATAGCATCCTTCACTTTTCTGAGAGCTACTTCGGTTCACCTATATGCAATAAATTCCAAGTTCCAAGCCACTTTTCGTGATCCAACTTCTCTAGAACCCTTGTTTCAACCTCACGAGTCCACGGACGTGTGTAGAACTTATCATTTTGTGAAATAGGAATTGGGGGAGCCATGAATTTAAAATTGTTGAGGGATTTTTGGAGTTTTTTTGGCTTCAAAGCTGGGAATATTAATTTGAAGGATCCTGCTACTTATATAAATCTGGTGGAATATCTTCCCCAGCTATGTACTTTCACCAAACAAATAAATATTCACGTGTTGCCTTATACTCACGATTCACATTCTCTCTCAACTACCATTCTTCTTTTATAATTTCAATCCATTATCGCATGGTAGGGTCCAGACATTTCAATTCCATAATCACAACCGAAACATGTAAGGAAAATAGTGACCGACATCTATCTTACTACTTTATGGTATGGTCCAGACATTTCTTCCAATATAGTATAAAACTAGAGTGTGGGTTGTCACATAGATGCCTAAAAAGAGAGAGCACCAGATATATTAACATATCCAAAGATAGTATGGATAATGAGTCAAGTGTTAGTTCTTCGTTGCCCACTAGGATCTCTATCAACATTGTGTCCCATGTAATTTACTCGTGAGTTGTGAACCACCACCTTCTATTCAAATATTGGCCAGATTGTAAATAAAGTAATTTTGCTAATTTTGGTGCTTAGAAGGAGAACATTAACAAGCAGGTTTTGGTGAATCGAAATACACAGTTCAAGAAGCTTTTCAGCGCATTTGCAAGGGAAACAGGCACAGAGATTGGTCAATATGTTTTCCTTTCTGATGGGGGACAGCTTAAGGATGATAAGACACCAAACGATGTCATTCACTCCTCTTCACGCTAAACTATTTTCTATACAATTATTATTACATGTACCTGGTGTATATTTTAACATTGGTTAATTATATGTAGGTGAGAATGGAGAATGGAGACGAAATTCACATAATGGAGCATTGCACTGGTGGTGGTGGAATGTGATCTTAGTACCTAATGTATATTTTGGCACTTTTGGCCATAGTAAATAAATGGTTTAAATTTTCTAGCCATTAGGATGAAGCGATGAATTAAGGCAAAGTATTATCGCATTAAAATTTTCTTATGTATAATATGTGTTATATTATATATGGCCATGCCATATATAATCTCCGGTGTTAAATGCCGTATGTGTTTTTAATGAGAACTTTGACTGGTTTTGATGTGTGCATTAAATATTTGGTGACATCAGAGACAATTTATCAACATGTACGATTTTTTTTCCAAAAATTAGATTCAGACTTTGATCTCACTGATAGCACCAACTCTAATTGCATGATAGCTTTCACATGGTAGGGTCCAGATTATGACATGCCAATTAAAGACCAACTCATCTGGAAGCATGTTTCATAAAAACAAGTAGTACATCTTCACATGCATGGATTTTCAAATGTCAATAATAGAATGCAGTAATAGCAACAAAAACCACATGGTGTTGTATTTGACTCTTCCACTTAAATTGGCCGAGAAAATGATGGCTATTGATGATATTGTCTGGTTCTTTGATTGCATTTTGGAAATATTGAAACAAACTATTGACGTGACTATTCTCGTTGTGGCCCATGCATGCATTTACGTTTTTATGTTGTACTAACTTGTGGAATTTAAAAGAAAAAAAAAAACTTGTGGAATTGTTTTGTGAAAAAAATAAAATTCCTACCATTAATTTATTTTTATGAAATTAAGATGGATTATATGCAATTGGAGTATAATTTTTCAGTATCTAAATCTTCAAACTAGAATTGACAATTTTTATTTTTATGAAATTTTATGAAATTGACAATTCCTACCATTAATTTATTTTTATGAACATCAGAGACAATTTATCAACATGTACGATTTTTTTTTTCAAAAATTAGAATTGACAATACGTTAAGCTAATAAATTAGATTCAGACTTTGATCTCAAAAATAGCACCAACTCTAATTGCATGATAGCTTTCACATGGTAGGGTCCAGATTATGACATACCAATTAAAGAACAGCTCATCTGGAAGCATTTCTCATAAAAACAAGTAGTACATCTTCACATGCATGGATTCTCAAATGTCAGCATATATGAATAGAATTCAAATTTTCTAATGAAGATCAAAAGTTACACATATATGTCAGCATGTACCCTCATCGACAAGAATTCACATACTCCGTATAGCTTTCTAAATCAATAATAAGCCACTTACCACCAAAACGATGAATCAGTAGACTTACCACCAAAACGATAGGCAACAATCTGCCAAAAGACATATATTTACTATCATTCATCACAATGATCACAAACTAAAAAAACTTATTTGCTAAAAACAAGTCAAAAATTAAGACTATACTAAGATTCTCACCTCAAATTGAAATCTGTGAAGTGTGTGCCTTTGCTACTAGTTAAAGCTTGGCATAGAACCGCCATCTTCATATTTAGAATGTGATCCATGGTAAGAAACACTTGGAGATAACGAGGATTGAAGTTTGCTGTTAGGTGTGTTAGTGCAGTTTGTTTCGGGTTCGGGGCCTGTGAAGTGGAAAAACAATAAAATAATACGTTACACGATCATTAATATGTAATCACTAAATAAATTGGATGTTGTGATCGTAACTACCTCGTTTGGCTTTAGGTGAGTCCCAAAAATACTTTGTTCGTTTTGATCCTCTTGTCTTCTTACCTTTAGGGTCGTGTGTTGTTGTATTTGAAGATTCATTTTCAGCCCCCGTTGGCTTCGTGGCTTTCATCTTTGCGTAAACCTTTACCCTCATTTCCTTGAGACAATCCTCAATTATATCGTCACAACCGTAATTCTTGCTCTGATCAATCAAATCATTTAAAAAACGGAGGCTGCGGCTTGCACAACCCATTTGACGCACAAAGTCAGGCCTACCCAATGACGGGTCAAAACTCAAATGATCATGACGAATTCTATTCTTAGCTTCTTTTGTCCATCTACGAAGAATTAATGGAGCTGGTATCATAGGCACCATGCTGTAACAATAAACTTTAATAATATGCCGACAAATGACACTTGTAGTTTCCCACAAATGGCAACTACATGTTGCGTAGTGCGTGACTCGATTAAATTTTACAATCCTTATCCTTTTAGATGCACCATGCCATGTAACATTATACTCCAAAACGGCATACCTAAAATCAACTGGATGTTTCGTTATGTGAACACTCAAAGAGTTAATTGCTTCATCTAAAATGAGTCTAAAGACAAAGCGCGTGTAAATTTGTGCAGCATTTCTTAACAGAAGTTGTTGGCTCAATAATCCACCTAGAACTCCTCTCTTAGCAGCATCCTCGGCAGACTCTGACTCACGCCAATCTCTCAAGATAAGTTCATATTTTAGTATTAAGTCATATAGAGGACAGTTTGCTGAGCACAAATCTTTGATCACTCTATTTGTCGACTCGGTCCTACTTGTTGAACGCGCCCCCCCCCGCAAAACCTGTCATTTGTAAACACTGAAGCCCAACGCTTTCGCAACTTATACATGTTCTTGAACCAATCCCGAGTTGTGGTAGGCTTATAGGCTTCAATCATTCCTGTCCATCTGGTGTCAAATTCCCTCTCTGTCTCGCAGTGTTTCATACAGAACATCCACTCCTTCTTGAATTCACGGTTCTGATTCAGTTCTTCAAAATGTTTCGTAGCGTTCCGATTAATGTGCCACTGGCATAACCGGTGTTTGGCTTCGTGAAAAGTGTAATCCACGCCATTCATCATAGCTTGACCTGATCGGTGAAGATCAATTGGGGTTCCTTTCCGTCCATAGACTCCAAAAACTTAGCAAACAACCACTCATATGACTCTGTCGTCTCACTAGATAAGAAAGCAACTTCAAACATCACATTACTCATATGATGATTAATCCCAGTGAATGGCACACAATGCAAATCGTACTTATTTGTCCTGTAAGTAGCATCAACAAAGATGATATCACCAAAGTATGAGTAATCAATTTTACAACGACTATCTCTGAAGAAAAAATTCACTATCCTACCATCTTCATCTTTATCTATATTGGAATAGAAATCAGTTTCCTTGTTAGCCCTTTCAAGGAAGAATTTTACGACTGCATTTGCGTCTCCATCTGGTTGCCTTTGTTCCCGATGCAATTTATCTAGGTGGTGATATGCATCTTTCTTTAAAAATCCAATATTCTCCACCCCTTCGGCCTCATCAGACATGAATCTGTGGGCGCGAGTGACACCGATGCCACCAGCATGAAGCACTGCTATTAATGAACCTTTCTCTGTCAACCTTCTAGCACATCGCAACAAATATCCTTGGGATGCAGGGAGTAACTCATGATTGTGATATGTATTGAAAACTGTTACTTTCCATGGAACCTCCTTGCTGGTTCTGCAACATCGAAGCCTCGCTTTACATTCAGTTCGCATGTGTTGTTTCCGATAGGAAGCTGATACATCATTACCACACTTTTCGTCCAGTCGACCCTCGAACGAACAAAAAAATACCTTCATTCGTACATCGACTGTCTCTTTGAAGTAGGTCTGACTTCCTCTCTTAACACTAAAACCCATTAGACGACCGTACTCACTGTATAATTCAAATATGTCTTCAAGATTATCAAATTGTTGCCCAACTTGAAGAGCTTGTCCTATTCCGAAATCAGGATTTTTCCCAGCGGCATTACTGCTGCTAGAGGATCCGCAAGGTGATGTGTTTAGATCTATGGGCATTTTCCATATAAATCCAAACTCCCCAAAATAATAGACAAATAATTAATTAACCCCAAATGCAATGAAATGAATATCTCAGCCTAGAATTCCGCCTTCCACATACGAGAATTAATCAAATAATGGTCCCTCTCCGAAGACCCAACAACGATTACAGATTCACCACAGAAAAGATTCAACAACAATTACCTCGGAGAGAAGACCCAACTAGAGCGCCGCAGGTATAGCTCCTCCTTTCCGCGTTCAGCTTGGGGAGATGGATAGAGTATCGCCTTTCCCGCGTTCAGATATAATTTATGTTGAAAAGGAGGGTTGCTTTAGAATGAAGTTCAATATATATGGTAGAAGTTATATTACTGAAGTGTTGAAAATAAAAATTGTTTACAATGGGTCCTCAATTTAAAATAATGATTGTTTGGTTACTTTAATAATGAAACTTTATTTTTATATGTATTTCATTTTATTTTTTATATACTTACTATTTTTAAGTGTTTGGTCGAGAGTGAAGACACACACTGATTAACGTTTACGTCTCCTGAATTTTCATTTTTTTATTTTTCATTTATAATCAGTTGTTTAATGAAAAAGTAATAATTTTTAATTTTTGGATTAATGCAATTTTGATTTTTATATTAATTAATATATTTTTTTATTTTTTAATTAATGGACACAGATGATTTTTTACACTGGGTCGCTTAACGTTCACGTCTCGCGAATACTTAGTAAAGGTTATAAGACTCGATTCGTAAGGATTCAATCAAAGTAAAACTCTGTCGATCAAGACACTGGGTCGATTAACGTTTACGTCTCCTTACTTTTCATTTTTTTATTTTTCATTTATAATAGATTTTTGAATGAAAAAGTAATAATTTTTAATTTTTGGATTAATATCATTTTTTTTTCGTGAGTAGTATTATTGTATTAGTATTAGGTGTATTAGTATAAAGTTGAATGAATTTCCATTTTCCCCAATTTCTATTTCCCCCAAATACGTGTGGGAGGAGAAAACATTTCCCCCAATTTCTATTTCCCACTTTCTGCGGAACCAACCCTACTGGACATGAACTCCGGCCTCTGGACATGGGAGTTCGACGTAATTCATGCTCACGGTCGCTCAATACCGCGATCGCTCGTTTTGACTACTTCGCGCGATCGCGTGGATGCTATGATCGCGCATTTTGACTACTTGGACGCCACGCTGAAGCTCGCCACCGTGACGCCGGAAGGAATCAAAATCTCGATCTGCTTCTTCAAGGTCACTGTGACGCCGGAAGGAATCGAATTCGAACAGCATACCTAGAAAGGGAGTGAGCTCGATTTCGTAGGAAGGAAGATTGAAAGCGCCGATGGCGACGATTGGATTCCAGAAGAGAGGATTGGTTCCTCCAGTGAAGATGATCGGGAAGTGTAGGACAGATCCGACGACATTATCATCGACTTTAACGAGAACTTAACGGTAGGCGTTGTGGCCTCTTTTCGTATCTAATCCGTTGGTTTCTATGTAGTAATCTGGGGGATTTGTGTACCAGAATTCGTCGTCGCCATGGGCGGAAACGTAGACCTCAATCACGGCTCTGTATGTGTTGGCCAGGATTTTGATCCCCTGGAAAATGGCGTCGTTTTCACTCTGGATTCTGAACCAGAGCCCTTCCTTCCCGTCGGCGCACACCGGTATGATTAAATCCGTCGGAATTTCGTCCAATTCGAGGCCAGAACGATATCCAAAATCTTGTAGGCATCGACGAGTGCGAATTTCCTCGACTCACTTGAGATGGCAATTCAATTTCAACTGCTGCAGAAGCATCAAGGCTACAGAATCGTACAGCTCCTAAGAGTCGCTCTAGAAGCTCCGATTCAACCCGACCCTCGATCACAAAATCTAGATCAATGATGACCGCAGCTAAGAAGCCAAATGCTAGATGCACAACAACAGTTGCAGCCATCAATGATCCAACATCGATATCAAATAAGTCCATCAACTCGAAAAACAACAATAAACACATATAGACGACTTCTCAAAAAGTTGATACGAAACACGAAATCTCTCCCCTTCACAGCCAAGGTCGAAGAAACGTCCTTGACTCTTCACTTACACGTTCATGGTGAGCTTCCCCTATTTGCATTCACCTACAAAAGTAATTTGATAATGGAAATGGAAGGATTTGAGACGAACAAAGGAGAAATTGAGAACGTAACCACAAATAGGCTCATTTCGAAATACAATCAAGATCCCTATGTAGAGGTGGAATTACTGTCCAAGAGATCCCTATGTAGATGTAAATATGCTTACTGCCAAGGAACTTCCCCAACAAGCATCCTGTCACCTTCATTATCCTCATACACAAGGGTATATACTCATCGATAAGTTAAACATAATGTAATCTTAAACTAAATCCTAAGTAGGGCATTAATATGCAGCGGGATGGATGACACAATAAGTAGTAATATTTGAGAATTACGGGCATAAATATCAATAGCACCACCAAAAAGATTACAGACAAGTGTATGCCCACATATATCACCATGAACATTGTGGCAACATCACCACAAATGATCATGACAAATATGCCAAATATAGTTTTAACAAAAATAACAACAAAATATTGTTTTGTCCCAACAAACAGAGTGTTTGGATTCAACATTTTAGACCACAAAAAAGATTATCAGCAACATCTGTGTTGATCAATCATCTCCAGCAATAAGCCTCGACTGTACATGCAGATCAACACAGTAACTGAGCCTATATACGGCACAATGATCAGGTTGGATGTTGTCAAACGACTTTCCACGTGCCATAGCCTCCAAAGCCTTCATGACAAATATCCCACAGTTGATTATGTCACCAGCTTCTTCCCTCGGACAATCAGCAGCATATACCACCTCCCACGGGGTGTACAGTGGCTCGGAGTACCCCTTCTTCTCCCAAAGGTCAATCTTCTCACACAAAAGCGGCAAATTACGACTCATGTGCTCGAAGTAACCACCAAGGCGCTTCCTCCCTAGGAACATAGAGTCCACAACAGTGATGCGCTGCTCCTGAAAGCTTATCTGAAATCCCACCCAGTGATCTTCATTAACGTGACCAAACCCGTACAATTTCTCCACAGTGTGCCAAGCGCGGCCACGGTTAAGAGGGTATGAGCCACGAATATAAGACATCAGATCATCATCGCAGCTCTTGAAGATATGCTGGGTTAAACCACCCTACAAGAAGTATTATTTATTAATCAACAGTTATAAAAATATTATGGTACATTAAAATTAAAAGCAAATTCTAGAGTTCTCAGT
Organism: Schizonepeta tenuifolia; assembly: GCA_029490685.1. NCBI lineage: Eukaryota > Viridiplantae > Streptophyta > Magnoliopsida > Lamiales > Lamiaceae > Schizonepeta > Schizonepeta tenuifolia. Next base: position 24,924,229 of record CM055960.1, on the reverse strand, counting down.
TTGTTCTTCCAATTAATGTTGCATTGTTAGATGTGTAATGCTACATCTTTATGCCTTAATCCTGTAACCACATCATGTTCATAAACCTATTAATAAATAGTTCATTGAATCAGTCACATATGAAATAAAATCATAAAAGCAGAATAAATACAGAGTGCATACGAAAAATAACTTGAATCAGGCATCTTTCACATTTGACAAGACAGAGTGCATATGAGAAATAACTATACATGCGTGCAGACATGTGATTGAAGTGAAACGTGCTAATGTTTATAGGAATAGAATATAACTAAATTTTCGATAGGCAGTAACTAATCAATTCTTGAAGTACTCAAGAAATCATAATCAATGTGAATCAATTATCAATCATCTCTTCATTTTCATCAGTAAGTTCACTATTTTTACTGATTTATTCAAGATTTCAGGATGCAATTAGAGCTTCAGACAATAATAAAATTGTACTTGAAAGAGTCAAGTACCTTAAGCAAATCTGATTTTTTTTATTAATTTAAAGCATATTGTCATTACTCGGTGCAAGGTCTATGAGATGATATATAGATAAGAGACTCGTATCACGTATTTTTAGGGAACCATCTAAAAAGTTCAAATCATTTTTCTATAGTTTATACAAAAGATGAAACCAATAACAAGAATTTTCATCAGAATTTGTAAAGCACTAAAAATCAGATTTAACTAAATACTACTAGACATAGTAATAAGCATGAATCTTACCCAAGCCAACGTATCGAGGATAGAAAAATCTCTTGCACTTGCACCCATCTCCTCCTCGAACTTCACCACTAACAGGTTTATGAGCACATCCATGTGCTAAATATGATAGGAGCAAAAGAAACCAAATATATTGATAAGTTAGTTTAATTTTAAAACATTTAAAAACATCAAACTATATTAGGCAGCTCATTAACACCAAGAAACTAGGCAGCTCAACAACACAAAGAAACATATTTATAATACACTACCTCATCACGAAGTTTGATCCCATCATCGTATAGCTCCGTAAACCAATCATAATTGCCGGTCCTCACAACCTCGGAAGGCAACCTCAAAGCTACTGGACTGTAAAAATAAAAACCAGGGAATTAGAGTTAAGCTTTATTAATTTGAAAATTTAGAAATTTTATTAATGTTTACCCTTACCCGTCACTAGCAGCAGCCATCCTTCGCCAATTCATAAAATCGACTGCATCAACCAGCTGATGAGGATCAATATTATGAACTCTTGGGCTTCTTGTGCCGGCCAGCTTCTTACCACCGGAACTTCCTAGTGTTTTTCTAGGGTTCTTGGCGTTGGGTGGTGTCTTCTTTTCGGGTGGGGACCACACACTTTGTGAGAGGATTTGACAATCAGAAGAGACTCTTGGAGCAGGTTCATAGCCATAGAAGTTCTTGTGTGAAAGAACTTGACAATCAGACGATCTTGAAGTAGGACGATGATGATCATGGACGCGTTCGCGCACAAGCTGACGAGCAACGATGTGCTGCAACATCTCCTTAATTTCAGCAAATTTTAGATCATGAACCTTCAGATGCAGTTTAATCTCCTTAATAGCCAAATTTTGTTCCTACATTTTAAAATAAACAAAAGATTTATCATAACAATCATTATAAAATTCTCAGACAAGAAGCAAAGAAACTCTTAAATGTAAATTAAAACATAAATGGGTTCAATCTCCAAGCTCATTCTATATATTTTGCTCAATCTACAAGCTCATTCTATATATTTTGCTCAATCTCCAAGCTCATTCTCCAATTTCTTTATTCCTAGCAATTTTTGAAAGTTTTTCATACAGTGGACCAGATACAAAACTTAGTGGACCAGGGATTTCATCAGCTAATAAATTGATCGATGGTTGAGAAATTACATTAAGTTGCATATAAATTCAAGCAATTTGCTCTTCAAATAAAAAAAAATCAAGCAATTTTTAGTTTCAAATTATTTATATTTTCTCGTATCGTTATATTTATATGACACGTGTAGTCGTTACAATTATAAAATCACAAATATACATACTCTGAAATGTTATTACTAGTATAAGTTATTGTATCGTGCAACCGGCCACAACTCACATTTAGACTAAATATTAGGTGAAACTTTTAGAAGACATTTTCTGCAATTTCAGTACTTAGGAAGTAATTCTGCATTCAGTAAGCCCTGTACAAGGACTGCTACATTGAACCCTGGATTCCGGAAACCACATCACATTATCAAAGAACATCAAAGTAGCAATGTTCGTCGAAGAGTTCAGAATCATCACCGACAAATACAATGCTGCTGGACTCCTAATTTACTAGACAAACTCAGCCAACCAAACAGCAGCAAAACACAAACCCTTTTTTTTTTTTCCAGAATGAGCAACCAACCAATTAATAGAAGCCTTCTACACACATAAAAGTCACAAGCTTAACACAGTCTACAACATTACAAAAATATATGCACTAACAAAAAAAAAACTTAATCACCATTGATGTGCACCAATTGCAGGTTCAAATATAATCCCAAATTTAAATGACTGAATCAATCAAGAAAATGTATGACTCTCCATCCAAGCAACACACACACACACACACATAGAAATGTCTCAAATGTCTCAAGAAAATGTATAGCCAGATTTTATCCTAAATTTTAAAATAACCAAAATATTTATCATAACAATCATAGAAATGTCTCAAACAAAAAGCAAAGAAACTAGAAATGTCTTACATCTTCACAGATTGCGGCAGCTTTCCCTTTAGACTGTTTCCGGTTCGATTTTGAAAAAGCGGTTGACTCGGTAATAGGCACTTTGAGCTGCCATGGCAGTTCATCCTCAAACTTTTTTGCAGTCGCACTAGATATCTTCAGTCCCCTTCTCAAACTAGCAACTTTCTTGGACGTAGGCTGGATATCTTCGTCGGAGGACCCATCATACACGATGTAGCTTCTTCTTTTCCGGCTCGCCGTGGTCACAATTTGAGGTGAAGTTCCTTTCCTCCGTACAAATTTGGCTTTAGGGGTTCGATTACCGGCAGGGAGAGCAGATTTGGGATTTTCCCCGAAAACCAGACGCTTCTTGGGATCGCAATTCTCCTTGCCTGGCATCATTTCATCGCTTCTGCTACTCGAAAAGGAAGAGGAGGCGCAAACTATCTTTTGTTTTTCCAAATATTGGATAATTTCTTCATGATTTCTATGGTTTTGCCGAATGATGAATCGGCTCCTCCACCTCCCCTTTACTCCTTTTATCAAATACATCGATTAGGGGTCAACGATTCGTGGCAACCCCGAATTGGCTCGCCATACCGCCATACCCACTTTTCAGATTTGCTAATCGATTTTTGAGGGGTAAGATGGTCTACATCTAACACTGTAGAAAATATTGATGCACAAATGCAGGGATATAATATGGGTATAGTAGTCATTTTAACTGGCTAAAGCTTCGAAAATGGCGAGAAAATTGGTACGATAGGACTAAGCAGCATGCTCTACAGTGGGGGGAAGAAGGAAGAAGAGATGCAGAGGACGAAAAATGGGGAGGAAAAGGGGGAAAAGGGGGAAAAGGGAGAAATAAAAAAAGAAAGGGAGAAATAAAAAAATGCCTAAACATATTTAATCAGGAAGGCGGTTTCAACCTCGTCTCAAAACCGGCAGCTGAATTTGACCGCCACATGTCATGCATCAAAGCCTCGACCTTGGGGGAGTCGACCTAGCATGGACGATCCCAACATACGATTAGATAATATTATATTAGGTGAACATCAACAATAAAAACACACAATTAGATAATATTATATTAGGCTGCAAATCAAACACGTGTATGAACATATCGTATGCACAGAGTTTCTCAATCTTAACAAACAGAGATAAATTAAATTAAGGAAGCAAATCGTACGAGTGAGCGTATGAGATCCACTTACCGTCGCCGGCAACCCAGACAATACCATAATCGTCAACCTCAATCTCATCATCCCTCGAACAGTTGGATAAGATTCCAACGAAGACAAAATCGAAATCGTCACCACTATCAATTCTATAAACCCTCAAACCTTTATTTTTTATTTGAAGTTGCTCAAATTTCATTGGTCGGGGTTCTCCGGAAAGATGATAAGTTTTGGTCGACTTACATGCCAAATATCGACCACCAATTTCTAAATAACGACCAGAACCACACTTGCTGATGCTCTTGTTGCTGTCTCCAGAATCCATAGCGATCAAAGAGAGGCGGATCTATCGACGGAGAGACCAAGAGAGGCGAGAGAGCGGCAGAGGAAGGATTGGAGGGGAGTGCCCTAGGTACGTTATATATAGAGAGAGCCTCTACTTTGTGGTTTGTGGGCCTCTCGTTGCAGCCCATATTCAATTAAATTCACAAGAAATTACACCCACCCCCACCTCTCACATGATATTATTTTATTATTATTTATATTATATTATTATATTATTATTAAAATATTACATTGTGAAGGTTGGGTATAATACACATACAACCTTTTAAAAATTTCTCTAAATTCACTTATATTGTGGTACCGGTATTAACTATACATTATCCTTTTTTTAGACAATAATAAAAAATTATTGATAAAATATATATACATATATATATAGATCACAACAAACTTAATAGTGATATATATATATATATATATATATATATATATTTGGTAATTATATTCAGTTTCCCTTATCCCCCTCTCATTGCCCTAACCCTAATTCATTTCTCCCCAACCGCAGCAGCAGCACAGCAGCCTCCCTCCCTCACGATTCCACAATCCACCCCATTTCTCTTTCACCTCTCGATTTTCCACTCCAGCTCCAGCCTCCAGGCCTCCCTCACCTCAGTCCCTCTCCACGACTCCACCCAGCCCGTCCTGGCGGCGCCTCCTTCTCCCTTCTCTCCGTTCACACACGCCGCTGCTGCATTCCGTCTCCCACCGGCCGCCACCTCGTCAGACGTGAGTCCACCGGTAAGTTTTCTCTCTCTCTCTCTCTCTCTCTCTCGTTATCTTCTCTCTTAGTCTCTTACTTCATCTCTTTCTCTGTCAGCCCGAGAGTCCCGCTGCAGCCGTCGCCGCCGGCCCGTCGTCTTCTCCACGCCTCCAGTCTGAGCAGCCTCCATTCTCGTGTATGTGAGTTCACGAATTAAGGTAATAAATCTATACCCCAAACTCCAAAGTTCATAATCTGTACATATGTTGAGTACTTATATGTTATGTCAATTTTGTTGATTTCATTTCATGATTTGTCTCTTTTTGGATAGTGGTGTAGCTGCATGTTGAATTTAGAAGTTGTTGAGAGATTTTCTTGAATCTTGAGTATTGTTGTTGTCACTGTTGTGCAATTTCTTTAATTATTAGTTGTGGTTGGATTGGTAATGTGATTTGAGAGAACAAATTACCTTGTATTTGATAGAATTAGAATGCATTATATTAATTTAGTGTAATTAATATGTTTTTTTTTCTGGAATTTTGGATGCATATATACGTCATTAGTTTTCACTCTTAATTAGACTCTTAGATTCATTTGAGCATCTACAACTATTTCTCCCTCTTTTTCATGTGTAGAACAGTAGATTTTTTGATTGAATTAGATTTGTATGAATTAGATTTATTTTGGGCAGATTTTTTTTCAAATTTTTTGGCAGATTTTTGGTCAGATTTTGTGTTGTTTCTATGCAGATTTTATTAGTGCAGATTTTCAGCTTTCTTAACATCTGATTTTTTATTTGTAGGTGATAAAATTGAGGCAACAACAACTAGTCGAACAATAGAAACACAAGCTGAAACTCCTCCAATCGATGTCGAGGATGATGCAGCAACTGCAAAGAAAATCGGGAAACAACCTTCTGTGGTTTGGCTGCATTTCACCTCATTTACGGATGAAAACGGCGCGCAAAGAGTTTATTGCAACAATTGCAAGCAGGATTACTGTGCAAATACATCAAAAAATGGTACGTCTGCTATGATAAAACACCTTAAGAAATGCAAAAAATAAGCCTACAGGAGTCGGTCCTAAACAACAACAATTGTCTTTGCATGCAATTATTGAGGGGGGGGGGGGGATGAGTCTTTAGGTGAGCTTGTGAGCTGGAAATTTGATCAAGAATTATGTAGGAGAAAATTGATTGAAATGATAATTAAGGATGAATTTCCTTTTAAGATTGTTGATGGTGAAGGCTTTAGGGAGTTTGTTAGGACTTTGCAACCTAAGTTTAGGCTCATCTCTAGGTGGACAATCTCAAGGGACTGTTATCAATTATATTTGGATGAAAAAATTAAGCTTCATAATTTTTTCGTGGAAAGTGGTCAAAGTGTGTGTATTACTACAGACACTTGGACTTCTTTGCAGCGATTGAATTACATGTGTATTAGTGCTCACTTTATTGATAAAGATTGGAAGTTGAATAAGAGAATAATCAATTTTTGCACAATAGAGAGGCATAAGGGTGATGATTTGGGTAGACAGATTGATACTTGCTTGCGTGATTGGGGGATTGCTAGGGTATTTGCTGTGACCGTTGATAATGCTTCATCAAATGATACTTGCTTGTCTTTTTTTAAAAACAAGTTATCCGGGAGGGATTGTTGTCTATTGAAGGGTAAATTCCTTCACATGCGATGTGTGGCTCATATAATTGCTTTGGTTGTTAATGATGGTTTGAAAGAAATAGGCATTTCAGTTAAGAGGATTAGAGAGGCAGTGAGATATGTTAGGCACTCCCCATTAAGGTTGGTTAAGTTTAAGGAATGTTGTATGGAAGAGAATATCTCGTGCAAGAGTCTTTTATGCCTAGATACACCTACTAGATGGAATTCGACTTTTCTAATGTTGAGTGTGGCTTGAAAATTTGAGAAGGCATTTGAGGCTTATGGCGTGAAAGATCCTTACATTGGGCTTGATCTTCGAGAGGATGATGGTGTTCCAGTAGGTGTAGATTGGGATAATGGGAGAAGAATGTGTGAGCTTCTTGTTGTTTTTTTTTTATTTGACAGTTAGAGTCTCTGGCACAAATTATGTTACATGTAATGAATTTTTGCATGAGATTACTTCTGTTAGTACTATGTTGAGTGATTGGAAGGCAAGTGAAGATAAATAAGTGAAATTTATGGGTACAAAAATGAGGGCAAAGTACGATAAGTATTGGGGAGATCCACAAAAGATGAATCACATAATTTTCTTAAGTGTTGTTGTTGATCCTCGGTATAAGTTTGAGTTTCTTGAGTATGTATTAGTTCAAGAGTGGGTGAAGAAGTTGGAAAGAAAGTTGGCAAAGAGGTTTTGCAAAGCTTGCATGAGTTGTATGATGCATACAAACAAATTCATCAACCTACTATCTCCACAACCACACAATCTCAATCTACAAAGCACAATGAATCATCTCAAAGTTCAACAAAACGTGTCATGCTTGAGAGATTCAAAAGGCAAAAAGTTCAAGTTGGTGCAATCTCTACAGTAGATGAATTGGATGTCTATTGCAACGAGATTGTTGTATCTTCGGATGATGAGAGCTTTGATATTTTGATGTGGTGGAAGCTTAACCAACACCGGTTTTCGGTTCTTTGCCATCTTGCAAGAGATGTGTTGGTTGTCCCGATTTCTACGGTGGCCTCGAAATCTGCTTTTAGCACCGGGGGAGTTCTCGACCGGAGTTCTTTAAATCCTACAATTGTCGAGTCGCTCATATGCACTCAAGATTGGCTAAGGAGGGCAAAAGACAAAATCTCCGTTGAAGAAACTATTGGTGACATACAAAAGCATGAAGAAGGTCACATTTTGATGCATTTTTTCATTATTTAATTCTATATATGTATTACTTGTGTTATTAAATGTTTGATTAATTTGAATCTTATGATGTAGGTTTGAGGAAACTTTCTATCAATGACAAGAGCGAGGAGAGTGCAACTCAAACTCAACCGATGAGTGCCCAAACTCAACAAAGTCAAGTGCAAATGACGGGCATTGATGCAACTTTGAATTGAATTTCAAGACTTATGTTTCGTTTTTATGAACTTGTGGTTGGATTATTATGTAATGTATTGATTTTAATTTATATTTTTATTGTGGATTGAGCATATTTGAACCAAGAAATATGTTTTTTTTATGAATTTTTGCATGATTTTAGGTGTTTATATGTTGAAAATGGTGGAAAAAACTTGTTGTCCAGGTTTTTATCTTTTGTTCGGGTTTGACCTGACCCGAACCGAACCGAACCCGCTGTCCGGGTTCGGTCCGGGCCTGAACCCTTAAGCGGTCCGGGTCGGTCCATTGTTTAAAAAAAATCCGGGTCGTCGGTTCTACCGGGTCGGTCCGGGTCGGTCCCGATGCTCACCCCTACTTAATAGTAACTCTCTACTAGTTGTATGAATTTACTCTTCATTTTGTCTCTGGCCGGCGTTGAGCTAATGATTCCCTAACAGATTTTTCCATTAGATTTAGGTGTGATTGTGATAAAAATTTGAATATTCATCTTGATGTTTATACAAGCACGAATAGATCTTGTTTTTACGCAAAGCGCAAACATGGTGTGAATGGATATGCTCGCGCCGTTGGCTCGCATAGTGGAGTGGACGAGCTCGTTTGCTCCATTCGCGCAATCTTTCGGTAGCATTAATCACAAGAGGCGCGAACACACTCGATCCGCTCCACTTGCGCCACTCGTGAAGGTAGCATGAACATAGCGAACGGGAACATTCCTCCATTTGCACAGAGATTTTAGTAGTACTTTTATGTTTTTTTTTAACAATATTTTTTACAATTAAGGTTTTCTTGCATGTCACTCAATTTATATTATATCCCAATATTTATACATATACGGAGTGGATTTCATCACAACACCTCTTTAAGTGAGAACTAAGAACAGTTGATAACTATAGATTATTATCAAATCAATGGATGGATTTAATTTATAAATTTCACACGGTTTTATCCCTAAAACCATCAACAATTAACAATTAACAATTAACAATTAAGGTGGAATAAGGGTACAAACGTAAAAGAAAAAAAAAATTGTCAAATCATTATCCTACAATTTACCTGATTGAGGGTACGTAGTATTTTCTTCTACCAACATCTCCTACTATTCTCATAATATCATTTTATCTTAAAGAGATTCTCACAAAAAATATGGTATATGCTAGTCGTTTCGGAAAAATGTTCTGTTCATTTGTGCATCATCTTGTACAGATTATGACAGGAACAAAGACAAAATCCAATGTCAACTCTTGAAGGGTATGAATTTTGATGGTCCCGGTAACGAGTATCTGCTGTATGGAAGGGAGAGAATACACCGGTAGCAATTTTCGTTTTGCTCAAAGTCTTTTCACTGAGTTACACTGCTCAGGCTGGAAAAGTCAGTTGGAACGGCTCTACAACTGAGTTGCTCAGTTGGAGCTGATCACACAGTTGGCAGCACAGCTGGCTCCTATGCCTAAAGGTCATCTGTATGCACCAAATGAGGTTTTAAACAGTTTTGCGTTGCGGAAGTTGGTTGAGTTTAGACTCGTTGCAAAAATTGAAACCTTTGTGAAAGCGGGGAAGGTCAAGTTTCCAAATTAGTGTAGTTTGTATGCAATATGTTGGGGTCACTTGGTCAGGTAAATTGAATGTAAAATACTGAATGTTAACGTGGCTCAGAGATTGACCTCTTACGTCCACGACTTTCTTTTCGGGGAAGTAAATTACTACATAAGCTTAAACGTGCTTACCAAATGCCCCACTTGGATTACGGATTCCAAGCAAACCTAACCAGTTCGATTACGGGTTCGAACAAGACCTTACAACATTTTTTCGGGCAAGTACATAGCCTGGTCTTAGATTCCAGGTTCTAAGAGACCTATTCTTGGATTCCGGGTTCCAAGGAACCTGGTCTTTGATTATGGGTTCAAAGGGACCTAGTAACTTTGATTCCGGGTTCAAAGTCGAACCTAAGGATTGGGGGTTGGAGGTTTTTCCAACTATGAAGCCTTCAACACTGAGGGAAGTGGAGGCTTCGATTTAAGGATTCGGACTCGATCTTTTGGGAAAGAGTCCGGTCAAACACAATATAAGCAAGAACCTAATATTCTAGACTCAATTAAGAAGGGGCTTTCTGAGAGGCTAGAAAGAAGAACAGGAGGAGGTGTGAACACTCAACTTCTACTGGCCTTCAACTGAGGTCTTCTTGCTGGAGAGAGAGGTGGTCTGCTGCTGCTACTTCACTCTTGATTTTGTCTCTCTTAGCACTTCTTTGTGCTTGTGTCTACCCTTAAGCTTGCCCACGAGCTTTGATGTGGAGACCTCTATTTATAGAGGGTGATCTAATTAGCCGTTGGAAAGAGCCGTTTGACCTCTGCCAAAAGCATGGCACTCCACCTGCTCTCTGGAAACTTTTCTAAAATGGTAACCACGACCTTTGCTTTTTGCACGTCGCTATTGTCGCCCATTTATGGTAAGTTCTCCAGCTGACTTGTGCTTCCGAGTAGATTTGAATCTGGACTGTAACTCTTCCGTCTTTAGCGTTTTTAAAGTCTTTTCTTCTCTGCTTTGCACCGTCTGACTTCTAAACTACTTCTCTTCACGCTGGAACTGTATGCCCTCAGCTGCGTGAGTCAGTTGAGGAGTCAACTAAGCTGCTATCCAACTGAGTCCGTGCTTCAGTTGAGGTTGAGGTCTCAACTGAGTTTGAGTGTCAACTGGGTTTGAGTTTCAACTGACTCTGGGTCTCAGCTGAGTTCTTCACGAACTTCCTTCTTGAGTCCGACTGACTTCTTCTGCTTGAAACCTGTAAAGATAAAATTCCTACGCTCAAACAGTGAGCTTTAGCAAAGATCAGACTAAAGGCATTCATATACTCGGTTGGGGTCAGTTGGGGTTTTGGAATCGTTCGAAACCTTTTACTAATTTTTCCAACAATTTTTCCCTTTTTGATGATGTCAAAATCCTAAACTGACATCATCTAGCTTTCCTAACTGATACCATAAACTGATACCAACAAGACTAAAAGATACACTCAATTATAGTCTATAAGGAAAGAAATTAGCACAAGGAAAAGATGCACTTGCAAATATCGCGACTGAGGATGTGGTCGGCCAAAGACTGTTGGACGTGCTGCAGAAGACAAATCATTTTCCGCCGACTGCCCCTACCAAGCGAACTTACCCGCCGCCCAAAGTTCTAGGAACCAGTCAGATCGTATAGCGACTGATCGACAAAGAAGCTGAGAAGTTTGCTATGAAACTGAAGATCAACATCGTTGATAGACTAGAGAAATTGCAAAAGATTAGGAAACTCATTTATGAGAGGTACGATCTAACTGCTCCGGAGGAACAACGGAAGAAATGAAGGATAATGCCAAGTCAGCCGCCTCTAAGGATAATGCAAATATTGGTGCAGATGCAGAGTAAGAGAGTAATATTCGGATCGCCGTTCGATGCACCGAAGCCAGAGCAATTGAACCCGCCGCTGTCGTTGGATATGAAGAGGGCCCTCAATATTGGGCTAGACCCTGTATTCATTTGTGCCATGGCACCATAGAGACCCAAAACCAAACAACAAGCTGAAAAGTGGAAAATACTTCCTCCGTCCCGTTATTCTTGTTCTATTTTTCTTTTTGGGTTGTCCCGTTATTCTTGTCCTGTTTCTTTTTTGGGAAATAATTAGGAGATAATTAATTTGTTAAACAATCCACTTTACATCTTTCATCATACTTTTTCACCTCATTTTCTGTGTCATTCACTATTCTCCTTCTCTCTACTCACTTTATTCCACTTTATTTCACTATTCACTCTCTATCTATCCACTTTATTTGATAAGCCTGATGAGACGGAGAGAATATACTTTTTCTACTGTATGTCGTCGTCTTTTCGCGCTATTCGTAAAAAAGAAACAAAAAAAGAAAAAAACAAAAAACAAAAATGTCTTCGAAGTAATAAAAAAATAATACAATTATAGTAAATTATAAAATTGAAAGAATAGAAAAAAGATAAAACAGTAAAAATGTCTAGAATTGCTAAAGTTTATATGTTTTAAAATTGTTGCTAGAATTAATATAAAAAATCTCCCAAAATAATATTTGACAGAAAGTGAGACTTCGTGTTTTCTCATTGTTCAAAACGAAGAAAGTTTCTATGCTATCATTGCTATGTGAGAATTGAAAATTCAATGGAGTCTTCGAATCGTTTGCTGCGGCGCTATCGCGACGATCGCCGCAAGCTGCTGGAGTTTATCTTGTCGTCCGGCCTCATCACGGAAATCACCACTCCGGCCGACATCGAATTCGATCATCTCAGCGCCGATTACGTTCTCGAATGCATTCAATCCGGTATGTATGTATACATACGCATATATATGCACATATATATGTATATGTGTATGTGTGTGTGTTTATGTGTGTTATGGATGTGTACAATTTTGAGCTCAGGCATGCACACCAACTAGCTGTTGTTATTTCTGTGCGAAATGTTTGTATGAGCTGAAGCGAGGAGCTGTTTGAGACCTACATGTACAATTTTTGTTTTTCGTTTTCTGGCGCGAAGAAATGCGTCTGGAATTTATGAGCATTTAGATGACTGGAGTGCTACTTTCTGAATTTGGTTGTGGAGAAGCTCATTAGGGGAGCTTGGCTGATTATGCGTTGTCCTATCATGTTTTATTTCTATGCTATGCTGACTTAGTTCAATTTTCTTTTATTTATTTTGATGGTTTGTTGTTGATTTGGTAAATGATGATGGTTGTTGTTGTTGGTTAGGTGGCGTGCTTGATGTTTCTCAAGCAACGAGGAGGTATTATGACGAGTCTTCACATCCAATAGTGGTAGAAATTTAATAGAGAAAGATTATTGCCGGATTTTCGTTATTTTCTAATTATTGTTCTTTGGCTGTCAATGGGAACAAAAAAGATCTGGACTTCAATTTACTAAATTCACCCTTCTTCTCCTACTTGTTTTATGTGTGAATCCTCCTTCTGCGTATGCGTGCTATTGTACATTGAAGATTTAAACAACTGCAGTATTTGTGTATCTGAGCAAGTCGAACTGCCTGTTGAACATTTTCTGGTTATAAGTCCAGGTTATCTTTTAGGTTGAGTAGTACTGCAGTGTCTTTGTTTGTTTATAAGGTTAGTCAAAAAAGATTTTTCTTTCCATACATGCCTCGGACGGGCTGCTTGTTTCTGTTTAAGTAGAAACATTGTGTTGCATGTTATATGTTGATCATTAACTAAGTTTCTTCTTGGTTGATTAGTATTGAGATGAGAACGCCACACAAATGTGGAATAAACAAGAATAGCAATGCAAGAGCACGATACATACGCAATATTTGGCAAGTCATATTTTTACAGTTGCAGAATAAATTAGTTGGTGGTCTTAGACTTAAAATTTGTTTGTTCCTCGAAGTCGGTGCCAACTACTGGCTGTTGTTAGCTTGCTAGCATCATGTTTGACATTTTTCCTAGTCCTCTGGGGTGCTTCTAAACTTTGGCATCTGGCTTGTGCTGGCCGTTGGAGGATGCATGGTGATACGGACGGAGGACCCGTTGGATAAAAGATCCAAGAACCCTTCGTATAAGAGGTAGGCAGCGGTCTCCCTAGATCGAGAATCCAGTTTGATCACCTCCTAGAGCGAAGAAAACCTCGACCCGTTGGCTATATAATCAGCCAAGAACCTCGGTATGGTTGAACGCCACAAGACTTTGCTCACTAGTCTTGATAAGTTCGGAACAAGTGAAAACTCTACAAGAGAGAAATTCAACTCACAAAGGCAAAGCCAATTTTCGTTTATAACTCAAGGTGTCCTCTTACAAGTGATTTACAAGTCTATTTATAGGCTAGGAAAGGATTCTTGGTATCCTATCATTGATAACACTAATTAAACTCATAAATAGACTTATTTAACACTCATTACATCACTTATTAAGTACCTATGACCCTTGGACTCAAAAGTCACTTATTTAAGTCATAATAAAGAAACTAACATGACTCTTTATTTGCCCTCTTGAACATGCACGAAAATATGCATCTTTATTCCTCATCTTGGGCCTCCAAATCTGATTTGTAAATAGCTCATTCTTCAAGTTGGATTCAGCCCACCGACTTGTATAAGATTCACCATTTGGCCCAACGTAGATTGCTCTTGGACTCGGGCTTTCATTTCAGCTATAATCAACACCATGGCCTCCTTTATCTTCTTAGCTCTAGCTCTTGTAACCGGCCCACCATGAATGATCAAGGGATCTCTATTGTTGTCGTTGGTTAACTTGGATGCAGCCCCATCATTCCCTTCTTCTTCAAAAGGATTCGTCCTCGAATCTAAATCACCAAAATAAGGAGACAAATCAGCAACATTGAAAGTAGCACTTACATTATACTCACCCGGTAGGTCTAGTTTGTAAGCATTATCATTCACTCGTGCAATGACTTGAAATGGTCCATCTCCTCTTGGTTGCAACTTGGACTTCCTTTTGGATGGAAACCTCTCCTTTCTCAAGTGTAGCCAAACCCAATCTCCCGGCTCAAAGATGACTTGGTTTCGGCCCTTGTTTGCTTGCTTGATGTATTGCTCCGTCCTCTTCTCAATGTTTTGCTTCACCTTCTCATGCAACTTTTTCACCATTTCTGCCTTAGCTTTACCATCAAGACTAGCTCGTTCCTCAATTGGAATTGGAATAAGATCAAGTGGACTCAATGGATTAAAGTCATAAACAACTTCAAATGGAGAAAAGTTAGTAGCAGAATGAACACTTCGATTATAAGCAAATTCAGCAAAAGGTAAGCAATCCTCCCAACTTTTCAAGTTCCTTTGAATCAATGTTCGAAGCAATTGAGATAAAGTCCTATTAACTACTTCGGTTTGTCCATCGGTTTGGGGATGACAAGTAGTAGAAAACAGAAGTTTAGTTCCCAATTTATTCCATAACACACGCCAAAAATGACTCAAAAACTTCACATCTCGATCACTAACAATGCTTCTTGGAATTCCATGCAAACGCACAATTTCTTTAAAGAACAAATCAGCAATATGAGTAGCATCATCACTCTTATGACATGGTATGAAATGTGCCATTTTTGAAAATCTATCAACAACAACAAATACAGAATCCTTACCCCTACTTGTTCTAGGCAAACCCAAAACAAAGTCCATAGAAATGTTCTCCCAAGGTGCATTAGGAATAGGTAAAGGTGTATACAAACCATGTGGATGTGATTTGGATTTAGCTTGCATGCAAGTTATACATCTACCACAAATTCTTTCAACATCAACACGCATTTTAGGCCAATAAAAATGTTCATGCAAAACATCCAAAGTCTTATGAACTCCAAAATGCCCCATTAACCCACCACCATGAGCTTCACGAACAAGCAACTCACGCATGGAACACTTAGGAATGCACAACTTAGACTCTCTAAACAAGTAGCCCTCATGCCTATAAAACTTATCAAATGCAGCATGCTCACAAGCTAGATATATCGAAGCAAAATCAGAATCATTAGTATACATCTCCTTAATTGACTCAAAACCAAGAAGTTTAGAACTCAAAGTAGAGATTAAAGAATACCTCCGAGACAACGCATCAGCCACAATATTCTCCTTGCCCTTCTTATACTTGATCACATAAGGAAATGATTCAATGAATTCCACCCACTTAACATGCCTCTTGCTAAGCTTTCCTTGACCTTTAAGGTATTTGAGAGATTCATGATCCGTGTGAACAACGAACTCTTTAGGCCACAAGTAATGCTGCCACGTTTCAAAAGCTCTCACCAAAGCATACAACTCCTTGTCGTAGGTTGGATAATTCAATTGAGCGCCCTTCAACTTCTCGCTAAAGTAAGCAATTGGCTTTCCATCCTGCAACAAAACAGCTCCTACACCCACTCCGGATGCATCACATTCAAGCTCAAAAGTTTTATCGAAGTTAGGCAATGCAAGAATAGGAGCACTAGTTAGTTTCTCTTTAAGAAGATTAAAAGCATGTTCTTGTTTCTCTCCCCAATGAAAACCAACATCTTTTTTCACAATCTCATTCAAAGGTGCAGCAATTGTGCTAAAATCTTTAACAAACCTCCTATAAAAACTTGCAAGACCATGAAAACTTATTACTTGAGCAATGTTTTGAGGAGTTGGCCACTGTAAGATAGCTTGCACTTTTTCCCACTCCATTTCAATCCCATTAGCACTTACAACAAAACCAAGAAAAACAACTTTATCCATGCAAAAAGAACACTTCTTAAGATTAGCATACGATGATTCCTTTCTTAAGGTGTCTAAAACAGCACGCACATGGTCAAGATGTTCATCCACATTTTTGCTATAGATCAAAATATCATCAAAGTAAACAACCACAAATTTCCCAATGAAACTTCGCAAAACATGATGCATCAATCTCATGAAAGTACTAGGTGCATTAGTTAAACCAAAAGGCATTACTAACCACTCATAAAGACCATACTTTGTTTTAAAAGCAGTTTTCCACTCATCTCCTTCTCGAATTCGAATTTGATGATAACCACTTTTCAAATCAATCTTAGTAAACACAACAGCCCCATGCAACTCATCAAGCATATCGTCTAACCTAGGAATAGGATAGCGATACTTTACCGTGATCTTATTGATTGCTCGACAATCGGTGCACATCCTCCATGATCCATCTTTCTTGGATACAACGATCACCGGTACGGCACATGGACTCATGCTCTCACGAACTCTTCCCTTCTCCATCAAGTCTTCCACTTGCCTTTGGATCTCCCTAGTCTCTTCCGGATTGGCTCTATAGGCTGATCGGTTTGGAAGCACAGCTCCGGGCACAAAATCAATTTGATGTTCAATACCTCTTAACGGAGGTAAACCACTTGGCTCCTCTTCCGGGAAAACGTCTTCAAATTCCTTCAAAAGAGACACAAAGGTACTAGGCAAAGATGGGGTTAATTCGTTAGTGCTAAAAAAAGACTCTTTGTACACCAAGAGCAACACACTCTCTTCTTCAACTATTGCTCTCTTCATCTCTTTTGCTCTCACAAAGAAGTTTTGTTTTTCCTTTCCCTCTCGTGTATTCTCTCCACTCTTTTTTTCTCTCATATGTGTATCAACTCCCTCACTTTTCTTTCCCTCATTCTCTCTAGCTCTCCTCGTTTGAGACATCTTTATTTGGTCCTCATGAACTTGTTGTGGAGTCAATGGCACAAGCATGACAGATTTGTTATTGTGCTTGAAGGTATAACGATTTTGAAAACCGTCATGAATCACCCTCCGATCGAATTGCCAAGGCCTGCCCAAGAGAATGTGACTAGCATGCATTGGTACCACATCACAAAGAACATCATCCTTATAATTGCCAATGGAAAACGAAATTAGAACTTGTTTAGTCACACGAATTTCACCACATTCATTCAACCATTGAAGCTTGTATGGTTGAGGATGCTTTTGGGTTGCTAACTTCATCTTGTCCACCATATCTGAACTTGCAACGTTAGTACAACTCCCACCATCAATAATCATCATGCAAACTTTACCTTGGACCAAACACCTTGTGTGAAAGATGTTCTCCCTTTGTTGATCATCACCTTTGACTTGCACATTAAGAGCTCTTCGAACCACAAATAGCTCTCCGTGTTCTGGTGTGATCTCTTCAGGCTGTTCATCTCCACCATCATCTTCATGTTCACTTTCCGATTCTAGCTCCCCATTAGATTTTACAACCATCACCCTTTTGTTTGGACATTCAGATGCAATGTGTCCAATTCCATGACAGCGAAAACATTTGACATCTCTAGTTCTAGTAGTATTGGGAGTAGAAGTAGAGGTACCTTTGCCTTTATCAACTTCATTGAAAGGTTTTGACATCTGATTTTGAGGTTTTGAAGCAGCCCCAAATGTCGGTTTCGAAGATGTCCACTCCTTCGGCTTTGAAGATTGAGAACTCGTTGGGAAATTCTTTTGGAAGGTTCCCTTCTTCTTAAATTGCCGCTCCACCTTCATGGCCATATGAACCATATCTTCAAGCTCCACATAGTGTTGAAGATCAACGACGTTCGCAATCTCCCTATTCAGCCCGCATAGAAATCGAGCCATTGTTGCTTCTCTATCTTCTTCAACATTTGCCCTTATCATGGCAATCTCCATCTCTTTGTAGAACTCATCAACAGATTTAGTACCTTGACTCAAACTTTGTAATTTTTGATACAATTCACGAAAGTAATGAGAAGGAACAAATCTCTTACGCATTATGGACTTCATTTCATCCCAAGTGGAAATTGGTCTCTCTCCATAGCGTCTTCTATTTGTTGTCAATTGATCCCACCAAACTAGAGCATAGTCGGTGAATTCAATTACAGCAAGTTTGACCTTCTTCTCCTCGGAGTAGTTGTGACACTCAAAGATGAGTTCCACCTTTCGCTCCCACTCCAAATAGGCCTCGGGATCACTCCTTCCTTGGAAAGCAGGAATTTTCAACTTGATGCTTCCCAAGTCACGATCAACTTCATTTTGATGCCTCCTTCTACCATTATGCCTTGGAGCTCGATGCATGGATTCTGCTTCCTCTTCTTCTTCACTCTCCCTTTCATCATGATTCCTTTGTTGTCCTTGTAGCTCCAAATTCTCCAAGCGATCTGATACGCTCTCCAAAATAGTGTTAAATCTAGCAAATTGTTGTTGCATAGCTTGCAGTGTAAATTCATTTGGATTTTGATTGATATTATCGCCCATGTCCTCACAATTCACTCGTGTATCACTCGTAGGCTTTTACCTCCCCTCAAATAAACTCACCACTCAATGCCTTTTACCACTCAATTCTCACTTGTAGGAATTCAAATGAACTAGAACAAATCAAGATTAGAACAAGAGATGTAGCAATCACCACACTTCAGCCCTTATGGAACAATTCAAATGATTTTCGTTTTTTTTTTTTTTGTATTTTTTTAAACTGATTTTTTTTCCCTTTTTCTTTTTCTTTCTTTTTCCTTTCTTTCTTTTTTTTTTTTTTTTTGCAGCAACAAAGACACAAGGATGGATAGAATATAGAGAAGATGTAGAATTGAAGAGCAAAGGTTGAGATCAATACCAGATTGCTCTGATTACCAAAATGATACGGACGGAGGACCCGTTGGATAAAAGATCCAAGAACCCTTCGTATAAGAGGTAGGCAGCGGTCTCCCTAGATCGAGAATCCAGTTTGATCACCTCCTAGAGCGAAGAAAACCTCGACCCGTTGGCTATATAATCAGCCAAGAACCTCGGTATGGTTGAACGCCACAAGACTTTGCTCACTAGTCTTGATAAGTTCGGAACAAGTGAAAACTCTACAAGAGAGAAATTCAACTCACAAAGGCAAAGCCAATTTTCGTTTATAACTCAAGGTGTCCTCTTACAAGTGATTTACAAGTCTATTTATAGGCTAGGAAAGGATTCTTGGTATCCTATCATTGATAACACTAATTAAACTCATAAATAGACTTATTTAACACTCATTACATCACTTATTAAGTACCTATGACCCTTGGACTCAAAAGTCACTTATTTAAGTCATAATAAAGAAACTAACATGACTCTTTATTTGCCCTCTTGAACATGCACGAAAATATGCATCTTTATTCCTCATCTTGGGCCTCCAAATCTGATTTGTAAATAGCCCATTCTTCAAGTTGGATTCAGCCCACCGACTTGTATAAGATTCACCATTTGGCCCAACGTAGATTGCTCTTGGACTCGGGCTTTCATTTCAGCTATAATCAACACCATGGCCTCCTTTATCTTCTTAGCTCTAGCTCTTGTAACCGGCCCACCATGAATGATCAAGGGATCTCTATTGTTGTCGTTGGTTAACTTGGATGCAGCCCCATCACATGGTTACTATTAAGTTGGGAAAAATGAATAAAAAATGCTCAACTTTTCCAGTAAGTTAAAAAAGGCAATGCTCATTTAGATAATCAATTTTGATTAACAAATTCTTTGATTAACAAATTCATATACTCGTGGTTGTTGCTCTGACCAAAACTGCCATGAGTTCCAAGTGCCTCTATAACTTAAATTTGCATCCTCTTTCTAGTAGTATTAACACTGTTCTGACAAAATTTATCATTTGCTTCTTTGTAATTCATTTTGCCATAATAGAATTATTTTCTGCAACTGATAATTTGTTATGGGGTGCAAAAGTTTGCATCATATTTCAATCCTTCATGATGAGATTAGTTAGGAATAGATAGTGTAAGCTGTATGTGTACGTAAGTTTCTATGTAGTATATAAATGACATTGAAGTCATGGAGGATACCAGATATGCTGCTGCCTGCTACTGTTTAATGTGCCTTTGATCTTCTCCCAGTTAGATATGCTTATGATACTATACTTCCTTGCCTTGGCAACTAATGATATTACTTTTGTAGGAGATGCTTTTTACCTTCCGTGTGGCACAGAAACAGCTGGATCTCCACCTCGTCGCGTTCCACCACCAATCGCCATGAACAGAAAAGTGGACAAAAGAGACTTTGTCGAAACTCACAATTTTCCAGGGCCAAACTCACATCTCTCCAGTCAGGAGGCTGGGACTAATAACCAAGAAACTACAGTTCCATGTATAAAACCCCTGCATAATACGATTATTCGTTCGATAGGATTACCATCTCTAAAAACAGGTACATATATTTCTCATTTTGATAATTCCTTGAATTCTATACTTAATGAGCACAAAACAAATTATGGACATGAAAACTATAGTTAGATTTGTTTTATCCTTAATTCCTTATAAAATGCGTCAACACGTTCCATTTTGTTTGTAATAAATACTCTCGGAAAGGAAATAAATAGCATGTTTTTTATTTGACTACTGATTATCCTTTTGATACTTTATTTTGTCGTCTTCCTTTAAATTGTTTTTGGTGGATAAGCATTACCTTTTGAAGTTTCCTCAGAAATTTTATTGCTTGTCTGATTCTGCTCCTTCACTAAGAGACTCTGTAGGCATTCCCTTTTTGAAGAACTTGCTCGTTCTGATCATATGAAGACTGAAAAGCAGGTGATCGAGGAGTCACTTGCAAAAATTAGAAATCCTAAGGTATATCTTGAATTTGCTTTGTATGCCAACATCACTGGCAGTTCCCCTGTTTGACAAATTTTTTTTCTTATGGTCAGGAATGGGATATGAAGATGTCCACTTCAGAACGCGGCGAGGTCCTTTTAACTCTTCGACAAATTGCTTTCACATTCTCATCCATACCTGGGCGCATAGTTATTAATAACGCTCATAGCGCGCGCTATAGTGCAGATCGGAACGTAGCGTGCCTAAATACGTAAAGATATCAGTTTTCATATATTCTGCTTTTCATACGTAAGTTCTTTTATTTGTGCTATTTGTTCTACTTTTCTGTTTATTTCTGCTCGATTTCTTTCTGTAAAGAACTAAAGATAGCAGAAGTTCTGTTCGATTCCTTTCATCTATATTTCTGCTCGATTCCTTTCAGTTTTCATCTATATTTCTGCTCGATTCCTTTCAGTTTTCATCTATATTTCTGTTCGATTCCTTCTGTATTTATGCAACTTCTGTAAAGATATCAGTTTTCATATATATTTATGCAACTTCAACTTCTGCAATCTGCAATTTTGTTCAGTTTCTATGGAATTTATGTTAGATAATATTTATTTTCATTTGGAATTAAGTTTTTTAGACTTCATCTTTTTTATTACCTAGATTTATTATGCATATTTTTCTTATAATTATAATATAAATGGTTTTATATGCTTCTGCGCAATTTATTCAAATTGCGCGCTATTTGCGATGCGCGATGCACGATAGCTCTAGGACAGGTTTTCGCGATGGTGCGACAGTAAATTGCAGGATTATCATCTATATTTCATTCAGGCATCATAACTTATCTGAGCCACCTATTTTGCTTCTAGTTTGTGATGTTTGAGTAATTTTTGAAGTGGTGCTCGTTGAAATTTTCGTTATGAAGGGATCTTTAATTTTCAGAAATCTTCTTTCTTTGAGAGGGTGCTGACAATGGGATTATCTGCTGGGACTCAAGATTTTGTTCCACATAGAAATATCCAGGTATAAATACAGACAACTTGCTATAAATTTGATCCTCTATGGTGTCAGAGAAGAGATTTCTATACCAGACAATCGAGATGTTCCACATACCGGCATCTATAACTGCTTTCTATGTGAAATTGCTGAAATTAAAATTTTCCATTAAGGCTACAGTTTGACATTTCTTCATTCTCATTTGGAATCTAGTGTAGCAAGACTTTTCAGATTGTACATCATTTTCTTGCCGTTGTTTCCGTAATTTGCCCTTTCTTGTTGCTGCAACCGCCTGCTGAAAGCTAGTATTAAATGAACTGATCTTGTTGTCCCGGCAGTTTACAGAATATTGCCTTCCTAATGAGGTTGTTACTCAGAAGATCAGACTATATGTTGAGAAAAGTTTATATGCTGCTTGCAGGAGGGTAAGGCTTGTCTCCACAGTAATGATGGAAACCATTAACTTCTTCAGTATGAACATGACAATTTTATGCTCCAAACTTCCCAGGTTATTGATGTTACTATTGGATCTGTAAACAGTAAGATGCATCCACTGGCTATCCTTGCAAGTGAACTTGGACAGATTGCTGAGAAGGATCTATCCATATTCAGCCCAGTCCTACGTCGTTGGTATCCTGAATGTGCTACGGTCTCAGCTAAGATTTTACACCAACTTTACGGTGAAAGACTGGTCTGATTGTGGTGAAAATTATTGCGTCTTCTCAATTGATATTGCTTATGTCAATAATTTTTTATGCACTCGACTTCTTTCATTTTCTCTAGAACCCGTTTATCAAGGATATTACAAGTGTCACTGAGGATGTCAGGAAAGTGCTTCCCGCAGCTTATGCACTGGAGTGTTGCCTTATTGAACTCTATTCTTCAGCTTGTGAAGAAAACAATTTGCACTATGGCAGAGAATTTGAGCGTTATCCTGTTAGTTTTCTTTTGGAACCTTTCAAACATGTTGATTGTGTTAAACTGAGCTAATTCTTATACAACTTGATCTTGAAGAAAGATATTTTAATAGTTGAATTTCTTATCATCTTCTAATGTTATATTTTATGAAGAATTCTAATAGCTAGTGTGGCCTGCATTTACTTGGTTCAAAATCTGCCTGAAAAGCTAAGTTAAACTGAGTTCCCATTTATAGCATTTTTTTAGTTTTTTGTATCTTGTTTGTTCATGCTGGCGTTGCTTCTAAGGGTGCAATCTTAGATTGGTATTACTGTAATGATCATCACTGAGAAATGTAGGCGAATTATGCTTTTTACTTATGCTATTTATTTTCTGCTTTTAAGGGTGCAATCTATGCTTCATATTAGGGTGTTATTATCAACTAATGACCTGAACTTTGATGCCTTTTGCAAAAATGAACTTTGCCACATTTGGCTCAAAAATCCTTACCTTTGAGATATGCAAAAAAGAGCCCTCGATGTTTCAACTACTTCCCAAAATGTGTCCAGATAAAAGATCAGGCATAGGATTTCTGACCTGGCATGCCGGATCTCTCTTGTAAATGTGTCCTAATTTTGAAAATGGATTTACATATGAGACTCCGGTGTGCCAAGTCAGAAATTCAACCCCCGAATTTTGATCAATGACATTTTTGAAAAAATGTTGAAACGTCGGGTTTTTTTCCCCCTTCTATCTTAACGGTCGGGACAAGTTTGCAAAACATGCCAAAGTTCAGACTATAAGTTGTTAATAACCGTTCATATTAATGTTGTTAACACCACTGGGAAATCTAGATAGATTTATGTTTTTTACTTATGCTATTTGATTTTGAATTTGGAGGATTGCAGCATTTCTTTGGTCTATACAGTTGGCGGAATTCATGACATGAGAAGTCGTCAATAACCCAAAATAATGGTGTATGAATACAACCACCACTAATTTATGTAGATTGTAGAAGTCACAATTAGTTTTATTTTTATAATTAGATGGTGATGAATTGCAGTTCCCCCCACTAACACACCCACACACGCAATTCTGCTAACTACAAGGACAGTATTTTCAGATTTTGAATTCCTATAAACAAATTCTATTTTTTGCCTATGAAGTACACCTCGTAAGTCATCCACTGATTTTCTTCTATTTTGTATGCAACCAACGTTAAAAAGAATTATTCTCTGATAGTCTTAATGTTATTTTTTCATTAAAATTTCGGGCATGGTCCACATGGATCGATCTGTCAAGTGTCAGTTGTCAGTAAAGACTTGCATATTTTAAACTGCTTTGATGCTTTTTGTTTTTCCTTTCGTTTTTTGACATGATAGTATACAGATTTCCTGAGGAAACTTTTTGGTGGGAAGTTTCTATAGAAAATTTTAATCTTTTTTTGAGTTTAAAAGGGATGGATGAGTACTTTTGTGTCACTTGAAGTATGATGGTTTTCCAATTTTATGAAACAATTATCCAACTAAAAAATATTCCTTTTCCTGATGGAACTTGCCAAAACGAACACAATATTGTTGCATAATATACATTTTTAAATCTTTATTTGCATGCTGCAAGGCCAACCCAAAAATGAAGGGTTCTGATATGTGCAAACAATTCCTATGTTGAATCGCACAATAGAGTTTGAACAATTATGACTGTTTAGTGCTTCTTTGACTGTCTCATATGGAGTTAGTAATAATCTGTATGCTCATTCTTCTTTACTCCTCTCGGCAGATTGCTAAAATTTCGAAATCTTTCATTCTGGACTGGGTAGTTGCGCAGCATGAAAGGATTCTTGAATGGACTGGACGTGCTTTTGATCTTGAGGTCGTTATGATGACACCACCTTATTAATATAATAAATCAATGAAGAATGTTGGCCCATGTTTATGAGGCTCTTATTGTTGACACAACTTCTATGGGAAAATATAAATGTAAACAATGTTACTGGATCTCTTGATAGCATGTGTATTAACTTCTATTGCCGTATTGACAGGATTGGGAACCTCTATCATCTCAGCAGAAGCATGCAGCTTCAGGAAGTGTTTAGGATCATAGTGGAGGTATGCTTAATTTCTATAAAGCAATATATGCATGATTCATGCTAGTTGGAATAGTTAAGGGCTGTCAAAACCGGCCCGAAAAAGCCCGGCCCGACTGGCCAGCCCGATTTTACCCGATTTTTTACCGGGTTGGGCTCAGATTTTGAAGGCCCGAAAAATGTCGGGCCTACCTGGTCCGACCCGCTAGGCCCGTCGGGCTGACCGGGCCGCGGGCCAAAAAGCCCGCCGGGCTTCGGGCCAAATTGGCCCGACTTTTATTCTACATAAAATATAATTTTTATATCTAGGATTTTATAATTTCTTTTAATTTTATGTACATTGTATTAGATTATTGCAAAAATATATGATAAGTGGTGGACTTTTTGCATTTATAATATGATATTTGACCCATAAGTGGTGGAATTGAAGTATTGAAATAAAACTTATCTTTATGATATGTGTTTGTTGTTGTGGTAGAGTAATCACATGCTAAATACATTATAAAAACAACTTAAAATAATTGGTTACACATGTATATATAGATCTATGGAGACAATGTTTAAGAATTTATCTTTAATAAAAATCCAATATTAGTATATCAAATAATATATAGTATATAGTAAATTATTCAAAGTTAAGTCTACGGGCCGGGCCGACAAGCCCGTTGGCCCAGGCCGGGCGGGGCAGCAATTTTAGCGCCCGCTAAATTTTTGGGCCGACCCGACCCGGCCCGAAATGTGCTTTTGGCCCGATGGGCCGGGCTAGCCCGGCCCGAAGGTTTTGACAGCCCTTATAGTAGGGCTCTTTCTTGACCCAGTAAATGAAATTGGGCCTCTTTTCTAATTAAGAGTCGAACAATTCTAATCAGGCTCAATTATAACCTATTATATCAAATAGTTGTTCAAATGCTTGATTGGTATATCAAATTAAGAAGTGACATAGAAACTCTTAGCTTCTAGATGCTGCAGATCTCCTTGAAATTATTTTGGGCTTCTCTTCAGAGACTTAACTCTTCAACTAGCACCATCTGAAAGTGGCACCACAGAGCAGCTTATTATATTGGCTAAACTGTACCACCACTTATGATTTCTGATTTTCTGTTTGTTCTAGCTTTGAACTTTGTTATCTTATCTTTTATTTGTGTTGAAGGAATTTTTTTTCTACTTGGAATGATGTCCTCTCATATATTTACTAAAAACATCATTCAAAGTCATAACATGTCAGTTACATGTTATAGGTATTGCTGCAAGTATGAGAACTTTTGTGCTCTGTTTATTGTTGTTACATGTTGGTTCTTACCCTTTTCTTATATTGGCAAAAGCTACATGGTTTGTTCACTATAATATTGCCTTTGTAATACTTGACTCATCAAATCTCAATAAAACTTTTGATTCATGTTATAATGATAATGCAAGTTTTGATTCATGTTATAATGATAATTAAAAGAAAAAGAAGATGCAAACTAGCTAGTCTGGTGGGGATTGAGAAATTGGCACAGGTACTTAGCCCATAGTGCGCATATGTACAGTACTACATTTGGTTGTCCACTTGATAATGTCTGCTCATGTTCTTTTGACTTTGATGACAGCAGCATCCGGTAGAAATGTGCTTGATTAGAATTGGATTTGCACATTTTACCCTTCACATGGGGAACCTTAACTGCATGAAACTCGAATTGATGTTTTCAGGAAATGTGCTTGTCCTAAATTATATTCACAAGTTAATCTGTTGACAATCTTTTGAATGCATGGTCCATTTTTTATGTAGCAGCCAATCAACTTGAGAATAACAGCGTAATTTTTTTGTAACAGTTGAGAAGCAAAACCTGTACCCATCTACTCCTCCATTGACTCGCTACAAGGAAGCAACATTTCCTATTGTCAAGAGAAAGGTGGTCGAGAGTTCGATTGCTGAAAGGAACTCAATTGCACATCTTTAATGTGTTTTTTTAGTAATATGTGGAAGGTGTCACCTGAAGAAACAAATAAGATCTTGATGTTCATGTATATCCAAAAAAACTTGATGAGCGTGTCATTAGCTGGCCTAAAAACTATTATGATGTGAGATAAGGCACTTTATTAACATGGTCATGGGGGTTATTAATTTGTTATGAATAAATGTTAACAATGAAAGAGCATGTTTTTGATGATCTAATTTATGAAAACTGTTATAGAGTTTATGTATATATTAGGGTTTCTTAGTATCTAGATTTTCCTTACGTATCAGTTAGTTTTGGATCAACATTTAACCTAGTTGGCCCTAGTTTTCTACTCCCTATACATATGGGATACTCTTCTACTGAATATAATATACTATTCTTCTTCCATATGTCTATTTATTTTACTGCTTTACAGTAATTTTAGGGCAAAATTCTCTGTATGTCTGTAGCATTGTAAATTGCTTTAAGGACACTTTAAAAGATAAAACACAAATACATAAATGGCTACTATCTGATATAAGCAATGTTTTAAAATCTCATTGAGGCGTAAACCACACAAAATGGAATCTGAGGCATAGGCCTCAGTATGTATGAGTGAGGCTTAGGCCATTGAGGCGATCCAATGGAACCGAGGCGCAAAAAGGCGTAGGCCTCAATTCTCAGCATAAATTTCTTGATGGGCTTTTAAAATTTGGCCTTAATTTAACATGGGCTTTAATAATATACTTCAATTCAACCCTAATTTGAAAAATAAAATCAAATTAAAACTCCAGCAGCTCTTCTCTCAATTGCTCCCTGCAACCGCAACCTACTGTATGAATATGAGGATGGAAGTGGAGAAAGTGGGGAAGATGATGATAATTAAGTTGCATCAAATACCTCTTTTCCTACCATCTCCTTAGTAAGATTACATGCAAATTCTTGGCTTCTCATAAAAACATGGGTTGAAAATGTTTTATCCTCACATCCAGGTTTCTGGATGCCCATTCCTAAGGGACTTTGCAGGAATGCAGACGGGTTATGACAAGAGAGATTCAACTTCTGGACCTGATGGCTCACATTTTCTGTATCATCTGCAAGAGAAACAATATCATCCTGAGCTTCGACATCAGGACCTGAAATGTGTTCTTGAACAACCTCCACAACCTTATCACATAATCTTTTGAATTGATTATGAGCCGAAAAAGCATCTGAGTCTTCAGGGTAGGGCTCTCTTTCCTCTTTAAGTTCATCCACACAGAGCTCGTTAAGAGTCTATCAAAAAATGAGCGGGAAGAATTGGACCTACAATGGCATCAGATGTCTGGACTTTGGTAGACCATTTATTGTCGCGATTTGATGGCTTTCTAAAAGGAAAAGGCGGGGCTCGGAACTGGTCAGGAATACCCAGGAACTCTAGAGGCTCCTTTTGGTTGTCAGAATCCTTCTCAAAATCTGAGTAGGTAGCGAAAGACAATCGCAATAGGTTTGGGCAAAGCTGCATAAGCGCTCCTTAAAGCAATCTCGTTTATGCTAGTTGGCCACACGATATCTTTTAATACAGCAGAAGAGGTAGAAGAGGACTCCGTTCTTGAAAGCTTAAAGGCATTCAGCTTATGACATATTTCTTGATGGAAATCAAACTTGGACATACAAGAATACTTCTTCTGGGCAGTTCCATCACTCTCTTTTATCTTCTTTCTTCTTTTGACAATGAATGCTGCTAGCTCATCCCTCAAGTAGGCATTAAGAAACTCAAATTTCAGGTGGTTAAATTTCTTAAGCCCCTCATAGTCTAAATCGCTATGATCATATAAACGAACGTCCTCCAACTGAATGCTCTTCCTCTTGTGACCTGCTTTTAAAACCTTATCAGAACTCCATTCAGCGAGGTAGTTTTGTGCCTCTAGCTTCCCAGATGAGGTTAGCCTGATCAGTGAAAACCCACCAAAACTGCCAAAAGAGGAGGATAACTGCGCAGAAAGGTGCCAAACCCCAAAACCAACTCCTTTTTATCCCTCCAGTCAATCCAAACTGGGAGGGAGGATTTCCAGGACTCCTCTCTGACAAGACAACTACCACATGTACAATCACACCCGGACAACAAAAGCTCCGAAGGCAATCCCCATGAATAACTTGAGTTGCAGAATTTAGAAATTCCAGAATTGACCGGTCCATTTCCATTATCATCGTGACCATAACAAAAAAGACTGAAATTGTTGTCCCAAAATGATCCCAAAATAACACAGTATCCTGATTCTAAAGCCAACTTGTACTTTGTATCTTCTGCATTTGCTCTCAACTCTGACAATCTACAAACAGTCATAAACCGTGGATTTCGTACAGAATGTGCCCACCGTAAGACCGGTGTCAATGGTTTCCGCACATCACCAAGAAGAAGCATGTATCTTGTTGCCACAATGAAGTAGAAACCATCAGAGCCCGCCCTCGAGAGTGAGAGAAATCCATCATCTTTCCTTAAAGACAACATTTCAAGCTTCAGCAAAGAAAAGACACGGCACTCCCCAGCAGACCTTGAATCAACCAAGAGTATCTCATTGCGATGACAAACAATAAATATCCTTGGATGCCAACTAAAATCACATCCAAACCACTGCCGACCTTTAGGGAGACTTTCCTCCTTCAATCCCAACTTATCGCTCAATGGAACTTGCACCCTTTTACTAACAAAATTATTAACAAAAGACATCGAATTAGCCTTTCTCCCAGAAGAGTAATTAATGTCAAACAGTACTAAGTCACCGCTCTCCAACAAAACTATGCACTCTTCCCCCATATGTGGACTCCAACAATTAGTCTGACGCACCAATTCCCAACTGACAGGTACCTCAACTCAGGATCTCACGTGGCACATTTACATTCTTTATTCTTATTTATGTCACAATTAGTAAATATTACTATATAGTTAAGATGAGAACGAATATTACAATCATTTTTTTTTTAATTTTTGAGTTTATATAAATTATAAACGAGTTTTATAAATTATGCACTTATAAATCAAAATTGTGGTCAACAGGTCGATTCCGATTCGGAAACGTAACGGTAGACGGATCAATTCCCAACCGACGGGTACCTCAACTCGAGAACTTTTTCATTTTATGCATTTTTTCATGTATATTCTAAAATCTAAAATCGTCATCCATGAATTAATTTTTACGTTATTTGTAGTTGGGGAATCGTGACAGTAGACGGGCCAATTCCCAATCGACAGATACCTCAACTCAAGAAATTTTTCATTTATGCATTTTTTCATGTATTTTCTAAAATTTAAAATCGTCATCCATAAATTAAGGCTAATTTCCAACCAACGGGTACCTCAACTCAAGATTTTTTTTCATTTTATGCATTCTTTCAAGTATTTTCTAAAATTTAAAGTCGTCATTCATGAATTAATTTTTACATTCTTTGTAGTTGGATTTCCAACTTTGCATAATCTAAAATTGTAATTAGCCACATTAGTGCATGGTTAAGGACGAGAACAAATAGTACAGTCAATTTTTTTAATGAAATTTTGGGTCTATATAAATTTTAAACGAGTTTTATAAATTATGCACTTATGGATCAGAGTTGTCAACAGGCATCAACGAGTATTGATATTCAGATTTTTTTTTAGAAAGAAACACAGATGACTATTTGAATAATCCTAAACACACCGTTTCCAATTGTTTAATTAATTATCTCCATTGGAAAAACGTCGAATATATAAGAAAATTGGCAGAAAAATTACTAACGATTTGTCAACGAGCCAATTCCGACCAAGAATTGTGCACGTAGAGGGGTCAATTCAGTAATGGCAGGACAATTTTTTTAATATACTATATAACTTTGAAGTCATAAATTAAAGATATTTATGGTCAACTTTTATCTTATATCATTGACTAAATAATTTTCTGAATCACAATCACTTTTTGTAAAAAGGAAAAACTACCAAGTGTATAGTGAAATAATTCTTGAAGTTCTTATTCTCAGTTAAAAAAAGTTCTTGAAGCTGGTGGAAAAAAAAACGAATGTCATCATTTATTTTTCTGTGAATATATTTGAAAAATGATTATTTATATAATGTAAAATTAGTATTGTAGGGAATGGGCCGATTACAGGTTAGAATCTTCGGGACGGAATGACTGTGAAGCGGTGGTTCAACTTAATTTCTTTTTCTTAATCTTATGTTGAACTCATAATATAGGGTATTTAGGGTCACTTTCATCTTATAGACATAACAAAAATATCTGGAAAATATGATAATCTTGGAGACTTCATATAAAATTTGATGTTCAAGATTCTAAAATAAGTAAGAAATCGCAATTACTGGAGAAATTGGAATAATTGTGTAGAATTCATCATTTGAGAAAGAAAGAAACTCACACAGGGATAACAATGTGCATGGTAATTGTTATAAGATGAGTTTTATATATATATATATATATATATATATATATGTATATATATATATATTTTTCAATAAGGTAACTTTTCTATTAACGCCAATAACAATAGGTATTATATGGTAAGTTTGTATTTCATGAATAAATATTATATTCCATTATTTTGTATTTCTTATATACTATGTTACGTTATTGCCCTTAATTTAGATATTTAGTAAGGTTATTTTAGGCAAAACAAATTTTATAAAACAAGACTCTTTTTATATTAGTATTGATATTGATATAGATATAGATATAGATTTCACTAAGCGCTACCACTTTTTCAAGAATAATTATGTTAAGTACTTGTCCCTTAGATTATTGTAGTTGTAAATCATCTAAGAAACTGCACTGGTCATGCTCGATATGTGATTAATTCAACTTAGAAGAAGTTTATAAATATAAAATTGATAACACTCAGTCAAGGGCTATATATACATTCCGCTAAGCCAACCCCAGAAAATCTATACTTACGTTTTATTAGTATCTAATTAATAATGTTAATATGGGATTAATTAACTTCGTGTTAATGTCCTTTTCTTGCACTATTCTAGTATTCATTTTGGATTTTGGTTATTTAATGAGCTAGTAGGGGTCCTTCTATAGCGATTACAAATAGAGAAAAAAAAATTATATTCTGATGCATAATTTAATTGATATATACTGATGCAATTACAACCATTTTGTAATTGTTGTGAACCATCAGAATTATAACCTTAAATTCGAAAATTGTGAACATACAGAATTGTGAAAATTAGTTAAAAACAAAACTTAAACTAATTACAAATTGGTATTTGCCGCATCAATGTTGATACCTTTGCAAAGAATTGGTAGGCTGCATAGAGATCCAGTATCGAGTCGTACTCCATACCAGGACGAGGATCGAGATTTTCCTCTTCTTCAGCCCGAGCCTCTTCATCTGCTTCACGCCGATCCTCTTCCTCTTCTTCATCCTGATCATCTTCATCTTCTTCACATCGATCCTCTTCCCGTTCGTCATCATGTTCGTCGTCACGATGGTCTTCATTTTCATCATGTCGATCGTCTGCATGTCCATCGTCGTCGCCCATTGTATCGTCTTCTTGATGAGAACTTTCATGTCCAGGTCCAATATGAAAATATGAAATTAATATTAGGAATATGATTTGAAATCACAAGGATCATGTAAAGATCTCTATTATCACTTCTCTGATCACGTAAAGGATTTGACAGATATTTACTACTACTCAAAAGGGAAGAAATCTCGTAAGATACATATTATCTAATTAAAAGCTAACTATTAAACATTCCAAAATTATATAAAAGGGGTAAATTAGACAAAAAATATATATAAAAAACCGGTAATAATTAAACCGGTTCAATGAAAACCTTAGTGTCCCCGGCAGACCAAACATTATTTAAATAAAGGTTCAATGAAATAATTGATTAAATAAAGGTATTATTGTATAAATAGTAGAGAAACACTATACATACATACTTATCATTGAACCGGTTTAATTATTACCGGTTTAATTTATACAATAATACCTTTATTTAATCAATTATTTCCGTTTATTAAGATTGAGAAACACTATACATACATACTCGTGTTTGATCTGCACCCAAAATACAGGATAATCAAAAGCTGATAGATTTAATTTGTAAATAAATGGAATGATTTAATGTTGTAGATTTTTGTATGCAAAAAGCAAACTCACCCTAATAGTATCATCTAATCGTAGTCTGTAATTACTTGTTGATTTTGAGATCATTCATATTGAAGTTATATATAATAACCTTACCTTTAGTTTCCCATATCTCACTCACCCTGCGTATGCTTATTTGTTTCCTTTGTGTCGATGATCCAGTTTTCTCATTAATATCATTCATTATATAGCTAGCAGAATGGTGTGCTATTTTGAATTAGAAAGAGATCATACCAGCATGAACTTTTGTGTTTGACCATGTACATGTCATTGACTGACTAACTAGTACTAGTGAGTGAATCGTCATGTGTTTGTTTAGAAGCCCTACACAATGCAATAAGTTTGCAATAAGTTGTGTATGAATGGTGTTGTATTATTATTTGGAAGAGATCATATCATCATGTATTTATGTGTTTGACTATGTGATTGAATCTTGATGTGTTTGTTTAGGTAACGTACAACATAAACTAGACATTGCAGAGGGCTTTGAAGATGTTGACGAGGAATTCTACAAAACACACCCACATTTGGTGTTTAGCGCCCCATTCGTTGTCCAATATCCTAACAGCAAGAAGTGCTCCCGACCAGATGAGGCACATAGTGATGGTATGTTTGTCTCTATTAGCCAATTAGTTACTCATATACAGTAGAACCTCCAAAAAGGAATACTCTATTTAAGAATAAACTTTCAATTTGTCATATATTACTTGGTATAAATAAGAATAAATTCTACATTTATCATAATTCATATAATTTTTTGATTCCATATTAAGGAAATACACTTCCATTTAGAAATAAATCACACTAAATAAATAAAAAATATATATGTATAAATAGATGTAGGTTGATTTAAAATATTTTTCGAAAGTTGTTTGTGACAGTGACTTCATTTTTTTGTTGTAACCATATTCTTTAACTTGTTTGTTTTCAATAGCTTGTTCATATGACCACTTTCTTGATGAACCCAAAATATTTACAACTTGTCGAGCAAGTTAAATGCATATTTTTTAATCATGAACTCTACATATTCTAAGTGAAATAAATCAATACATGTATTTAATAATTATAATATTTAATTATTGTTCATATACATTAAAGTTAGAAAACAAAAACTTCAAAATTCTTCTTCAAACTCTATTTCATATATTTTCTTTAATAGAGGTTTTAGTGTACATGTGTGGGTGCTTACATGTTGTACACCCACCCCTCACAAGAATTTCTATGTATTTTTGTATTTTTTTATAATGATCTTCTTATATGTTATGCAGGCAACAAAATGACGAAGACGCAATTATTGCATGTTTAGTTGGTTATTTATATTTATGCTAGATGTTTGTTCGAATAAAAAAAACTAAAACTTATTAGACTCTCATTAGACTTATATATCTTGAGATTATTAGACTCATGGGTGATTGTATGTTTGTTTAATGTTTTAACTATGCTGGATGTTGTTGTATATATTATTACTACTGTGTCAAATGGATGTTGTTGTTGTTAGTTTGTCGCCCATGGAATGCATGGAAAGAATTTGTTAAATATTTAAAACTCCTGACTCTACATTCGCCATTTTGTATTGTTTTTGCAATCGAATCTTATTTAATTTGATGGTGTTCATTTTAATTAAATTGCAAAAAACATGTCTGTTAGAAGGCAAGTGTTAATTATACTTAGTGGCCTTAACTATTACCTTCTAGTTACTTTATGGTCTCACTTTTTAAAAAATACTAAACTAATCAGACATTTGTCTCATGGTCTCACTTTTTAAAAAATACTAAATTAATCAGACATTTGTCTCACTGTGACACTTATCCGATAATGTAAAGATCTAAGACAAGTGTTAAGAGGAAAATCCAAGTCATTTAAAAGATTGTGTCTCAATCATCAATCCGTCATCAGATTATGCTCCCGTGCCATAAGTGTTAGAAGACAAAGGTCGAGTCATTTTGCATTTTCTAAAAGCACTTTTTGAAATACCAGCCCACAAAATATAATTAATCCTTTTAAAAGTTGTACTCCATCCTAACTGGCAAGGTTTCACTTGGTTTTGGTACGGTTAATAAGAAATAAGAGTAAAAAGATAAAAAAATAGTGGGTCGGTTTGGATACGGTTAATAAGAAACAAGAGTAAAAAGATAGAAAATTGTGGATCTTATAGCTTTTGAAGAGTCAATTATTTTCATTTTTTGTATGAGACTATGCTAATGGGATAGACGAAAAAAGAAAATGGGACCTTGCCATTGGGGGTTAATTGTTTTCAATTTTTGTATGAAACTATGCTAATAGAACAAACGAAAGGAAAGTGAGACATTGCTATTGGGGGTTAATTGTTTCCATTTTTTTGCTACTGGGACGAAAGGAGTATAAAATACCATGGGGCCATTTTGATTGTGAAGAACGTAAAGTTAATTACTCCTTCTGTCTACGAAATAATTGCCACATTGTGGATGGTACGAGTTTTAAGAAAATGGTAAGTAGTAGTGAATAATAGTGAGTATTGTTGTAGGTAGAGTAAAGGTCCCACAATAAATGTGAGCAGTGGCGGAGCTAGGCCCCCGGGTGTTGGGGGGGCAAATTATTAAGAATATTAAAACTAATTTATATAAATATAAATAATATAATATCGTTAAAATTACAATAACTTTTTAGAATTTATAATTACATGAGATGATTATCGGTGTTCGA
Organism: Schizonepeta tenuifolia; assembly: GCA_029490685.1. Taxonomy (NCBI): domain Eukaryota; kingdom Viridiplantae; phylum Streptophyta; class Magnoliopsida; order Lamiales; family Lamiaceae; genus Schizonepeta; species Schizonepeta tenuifolia. Next base: position 24,888,535 of record CM055960.1, on the reverse strand, counting down.
TTTTCTATTTGATTTGTCTCATCACACGTCGTTGATTATAACTACATGAGATGATAATCATCATTATTCCGTCGCTATTTTCATCGTTATTTTCACCGCCCAAAGTTCATCGTTAATCCGTCTAAAATTAGAGACAAAATAATTTCCGTCTCAAAATCCTTCTATACTAGTCTGTTTAGTACAATATCAATTATATTTTTTTTTAAATGTACACATAATAATATTGTAGAAACTAGAAACAACAGATACAAACTGATATTTATTCAGTACAAAAGTTATCCATTCCTACCAGCCTAAAAATTATAATTTTAGTTTGAGTAGAAAATAATATTTTGTTATAAATGAAATTATGACACAAATTAATAGAAGTAAATAGATAGTAAAAAAAATTGCACTAAATTAGTGAATAGAGTATAATAGGCGAACAAGAGAGAAACGTAGATTGTCTTGAAAGAATCAAAAAAATGAGCAAGTTTATTTTTCTATAATAACGAAAAATATGAAGTTTGAAAATGCAGAAATTAAGGAAATAAATCACTTATTATCCTTTTTTCATTTGCCCCTCTCTTTATAATTTTTTGGTGGGGCAAAATTCTTTAATTTTATAAATATTATGCATAAATAAGTATCATTAGGGGGTAATTCTACAAAATTGAGGGGGGGCAATTGCCCCACCACTCTTAAACGTGGTTCCGCCACTAAATGTGAGTGAAATAGCAAAAATAATAACTATTTCGTTGACAAACTTAAATATCAAAAGATATGTGTTGAGCATTAAATTTGAGAAAGCAATAAAATAAAATTTGAGTTGTGAGTTTTCAAATTTCACACTCGCATCAGGCATCCATTGTAGTGTATGTGGCATGGAAATAGAATATGATCCACCACTTTGTCCAACATATTTCATCCTCTTCATCTAAATATTTGATGAAACAAAAAATCAGATCAAAAATACCTAAATAGTCAAAATCTAGTTTTTAAACAATATAAAACTTCAGTTTAAGCTTACTGGCAATTTTTTTGGTATTGATTGAGTAGCATCATTCCCTTGCTTCCCATGAAATCGTTTATTATGCTTTCTTGACCCACAAACTGAACAGTGCATAGGAATATCCTTATTAGAGACTTTCCCATTAACAATTCCGTTCTTGGTTCTATTTGGACCCTCATCGGGTGCCTTCCTTCGCATTACTTGTCTTCAACCTTTTTTTGATATTGGGGGCTTAGCCGATATGATAGAAGGCATGTCACTTTTTGGCCACATATCTTTTCCATTAGTAGGATTTATCAAATGACTGTAGGTCTTCAAGTATGTAGAGACCTTGCAGCAACAATCAATGTAGTTGCTAGGATTGTCATTGTTGTAATACAAAGCTGAAATTGCATGACAACAAGGTATTCCTGTCAAATCCCACCTCCGACAGCTGCAAGTCTTACAATGTTTATCAACAACAAACTGACCATCAAGTCCGGACACTTGATATTTTTCTCCTCTTGACTATTCAGTCTGATAAAATCAACTAAACTGTTTATTCTTCTCTAATTTCTTCAGAATCTTAGGACAATAAACAGTTTGACATTTCTTCATCATATCTATGAATTCTCTTCATAAATTTTGTTCACACATAGTAATCAAACCCATCGTTCTAGCATCTAAAATCCAACTATTAAATGACTCACACAAATTATTTAATAACATATCACATCTTACATGAGGAAAAAAATGTGATCTCGTCCAGTAACGGGGAGATATGTTCTCCAAATAGTGATGTGCCTCCTTGTTCAACCCCGCTAACTTATCCATTTGTTTCTTGAAAGCATCAGGATGAGTGGCTCTTGCTGAATTCCATAACATATCTTTCAATTCTTTTCCTCGAAACCTTAAATTAAAGTTGGCCAGAATGTGTCGCACACAGAATCTATGTTCACAATAAGGAAGTAGTTGCTTGATTGCTGGTATCAAACCTATAGTAAAACATGACAAACTTAAAAGGATCAAAGAAAATAAATAATAGCAAATAGATATATAAGAAATTATTTAATGAAAGTTGAGTGATACAAGTGAATATCTTTTTTACCTTTTGTCTATCACTCATAAAAGAACAAGGATTCCTCTCGTCTATCTCAAGATCTTCTGCCATCAATTATAAGAACCACAACCAATTTTCTTTGTCCTCTCTTCCAATAGCAGCATAAGCTATTGGACAGATACAACCATTTGCATCTATCTTGACAACTGTCAACAATTGGCCACCATAAGTGCCTTTGAGGAAGCATTCATCCATCGAGATTAAATGTCTACATCCTTCTTTGAATCCAGATTTTAGTGCAGCCAAGCAAATATACATTCCTTTATAAACTCCATTTTCTAATTTAAATTTCACAGTTGATCCAGGATTACTTCGTAAAATCTCCAACCTATAATCATGTAACGAAGCAATTTGTTGCCTTTCATCACCATCTATTATCTTCAAAGCATGGCTCCTAGCCCTTCATGCAACCAGCCTAGAAATATCAACCTTCTCATATTTCTTAAGTGCTTGAATTATTCCACTAACATGTTGGATCAGCCTTGAAATTATCCATGTAATATTTGCAATCCAAATTGCATTGACATGTCTAATACGATGTGACCGTGGACAATCATGCTTTAAGATTCCTGATTTAATTTGCACAGTTTTCTTATCATTGGACATCAAAGAAGCCCATATGTAGAGCTTCCTGTTCTCTTGCAAAAAGCTTTGCATCTCTTTTTAATATTAGGATGAAATTTAATCTCCACTCTCTCCCTAATTGCATTTTGATTTGCAGCTCTCTTAAATTGTTCAAAACTTTGAAACTTCATCCCAATCTCCAATTGAGGAATCACCATATTTGCTTCTTCATTGAATTCAACATATCTAGGGATACTACAATATCATCTTCATCACCTGCAGAACAGGATAATAACTCATTTGAATCATTAGTTTCAATCTCATCAAAGTCTGCTTCAACATAATCATCTACGTTCCCTTTAGCTGTAAAACTTTCTATCTCATCTGTGAAAAAATTATCAGAATCATAATCCACATTATCTTGTAAGTCATAGTCTGAATCAACCAAATTTTCATCTTCAATGTCTCTTTTTCTAGTGTCATTTGTGATTACTCCAATATCTACCATATTTTCAACTCCTATTTTTGTATATTCACAAACTTTATCTCTAATGTAGACATGCATAATACGAGAATCATCAACGACCAGAAACATACCAATGGTATCAATATCACTTTCCAAAGATCTTAACCTATCAACTAATATTTTTCCACGATGCAACCAAAAGAATGACTTACGATCTTAAGCATGAATTCCTAGTTCTCCAGGCATGCTTTTAACCTCAAGCATTGAAATCTTATCACTACCACAATAATCAATATACCCAATCGTACATTGTTTAAACTTATTAGAAGCAGTTTTTTCAAATTGGTGCATGTATATACTGAAATATTCATATTTTCCTAAAATATATGAACCTTAACTTAGAAAATTTGTTCAAAACAAAAAACAAGACTTTATTAAATAAATGATGTTCGTTTAAAAAATAAACATAATTACCAAGGTATGCTTTCTTCTGCAAGTCTTAATCTCCAATTGATTGTCATGATTCTACATGAAATAAAAAATATCAGCACTCATGTAACTAGTACATAATCTTTGATATCTTCTCAAGGAATAGAACATTAAACTCCTCTGCTTGCATACCTTTGTGTACTTATATACTATGCATTAGTTTTTTTTTTAGTGACATGACAATTATTAAATGAGTTGGCAATAAATAAGTGCTTATGTGGTAATTTTATTGCTATGCAAGATAAAATTAATTTAAAAATTAAAGTAAAAATCTAAATGATACAAAATATAAGTTGGGTATCCATTTTGAAACAAAATTTAGTTTGATAACCATTTTGATACATACAACATAGTTGGGTGACCATTCATGAAATTAACCCAAAAAATAGAATAGGTCAATTTATAGATATACTACTATAAAATTGAATATATATATATATATATATATATAAACTAAATATATAAATTTAAAACACTTGAAAATTTCGGACTAAAAATTGTGTGTTAATATGCAATTCACCCTAAATAGTATTTCCTATACATATATTTCGTAGATAAGCCTAAAGTATGATACCCCACATCAAATTTTTGAATTGAATGTTAGGTTCAAACTTGAATGTTTTTTTAATGACATTAGGAAAAAAGAAAAGAAAAAGGAAAACGTATTAGACATACTCTATTTAGATGGAAGGTTTTATTTTCTTTATCTCATTTTTATTTGCAGTTAGGTCCTCACAAAAAAATTGCGGACAGGCCCCTATCAACTGATATTGATAATTATTAAAAGAATATTGACCTTTATAGACACTTTTGTGTTAAATAGTATAATTATAGCCACACTTTTAATATACAATAAAAATGGTCATACTTTTAAAAGTGGGACAAAAATACCCTTTCTTTTTCACCTACCCAATTTCTCTCTCCTACTTTTCTTCTCTCTCTCCTACTTTTTCTCTTCTTCTTCTTCTTCTTCTTCTTCTTCTTCTTTCTCTCTCTTAGTGTGCTTATTTTTTTCGCCGGAAATTTGGCTTTATATTTTTCGTTTTTCTCCTATTTCGCTGGCGGTGATGGTAAGAAAGAAAGTTTGTCTTCGTTTTTCATTATTTTCGGTGGTGGTCGATCAAAGTTCTTTCTTCTTATTTTTCTTTTTGTTATTTTTCCGGATGTGTTCGTTGCTCTTCTCCGACGCTGTTTTTCGAAGTATTTCCTACCATTTTTCACGACGATGGAGGTATTGTATGTTATGTCGTTTGATTTTCATTGATTTGACGAAGAATTTTTGTTAAATTTGAGGATTGATATGTGGAATTTTCTATTTTTCGCGGTTGTACGATATACAAACAGACGATTTATTTGTAAACCGTACATTCGTATCAATGTTTGATTGTGGTCATGAACAAGTTTTATATCTGTACGAGGTGTTATAAATCGTACAAATATATTTCTAATACGAGTGTACGATTGTATACATCGTATCATATATTGTACGACATACATTATATCGTAGTTGGATATATTGTACGACATACATTATTATTATGTTAAATTCTAGGATTTGAATTTATCGTAGCTTATAGTTGTACGATATATGATATATCGTAACATTGTTTAGTTTTTTTTCGTAATCTGATCTTGTCATCGTATCAATGTTTGATTGTTGCCATGCACGAGGTTAAGTTTGTACGACGTGTTGAGATGGTATAAAGATATCTCTAATACTATTGTACGATTGGATATATCGTATTATATATTGTACGACATACATTACATCGTACTGTGATATATTGTATGACATTCATTATTAATATGTTATGATGTTAGTATTTTTTATATATCGTAGCTTGTGTTTGTACGATATAAGGTATATCGTAACATCGTTTGATATCTGACCGTGTAATATTTCATGCAGACTAGGCATTATTGTTTAATTGTTGCTCATGGTGGATCATGGAATCAGAATATATATGAGGGTGGGAGGAAAGAGTACATACCTATACCACCTGATGGGATAAGTTATGAAGATTTATTGAGTAAGCTTGAGATTCAGTAAAGAAGGATACGAGCATCTTTATTTTTTAGGTTGATGCTCTTGTTACTTCTCCTACTTGCGAAATCATGCGGATGAAGGTAACAAACGATTTTGAGTTGAATACTTTGATGAAAATATTGGAGATTCCTACTATTCATGAGAGTGTTTATCCTATAGATAGGGAAGCTTTACCGAAGTCGACTCATCGGAATGATATTAGAGTCGTGCAGAATGCGTTTGTTGATGATGTAGATTGTAATGAAGATGAGCCAGTGTTGGATTTAGGATTCGGTGACGATGTCGTTATTTTTTATTCCAACCCTAGTTTGGATGATGCTCACTCATTCGGGGATGATTTGCATGATGATTATGTTGCCGAAGATCATGATTTGATGCCGCCATTAAATGTTTCGAATGGAATTAATGAAGAAAATTCACAGCTAATGCGGCAGTGGGTTGTTCCCGGTATGATTCTCATTTACGACATTAATAAATCGTAGCAATGTAGTACGATATTGTTAATATCGTACACTCATATTATTACAAAATATCGTATGAGTGTACGATATTATAAATAGTTATTTATCGTATGAATAGTTGTACGATATTAATAATATCGTACAATCTTACGATAGTACAAATAGTTGGTTATCGTAGCAATGTTGATATTTATAATATCGTAACACACATGTAAAATATTACTATCATATCAATCATAGATGTTTATAGTTACCTATGTGTTGTTATGTTATATTGTGTAAATTTCTTATTGCAGACGCTTCACAGCAAGTATCGATTCCATGTAAAGATTTAGTTATAGTAAATCATTTGGTTCGTGAAAAACTAGTCGTCGGTGGTTTTTTCCCAAGAAGGCACATATGAAAGAAGTTCTTTTATGTTCGATGTAAACATGAAGAGAGATGTGATTTTATTATGAAAGCTAAAGGAATTGGTAGAGCATGGAGAATCTATGAATGGGCCATTCATACATGTGAGATTGACTTGAGGTATCGTCCTCATCCAAGATTATCTGCTAAAGTCATAGCGTCGTACGTTAGTCCTAAAGTTGGACGATGTAGTTGATCTTACGCCAAGAGAAATTCAAGGACAACTATTGAGAGAACATGGTGTTCATGTCTCATTCTGCTTTGTCGGGGAGGAACCAGACACTTAGTTTGACATATGGGGAGACAAATGACTCGTTTCATGTAACTTTTCATGTTTATATGCTACGATTTATATAATTTTGCAAAGAAGTATATTGCATTAGTGTACGACTTTGATAATATCATATTAACGTGTACGATATTATAATTCTCGTACAACGTGTAGTATGATTTTTGGAATATCGTAACATGCAAAGTACGAGATTTGGAATATCCTTAAATTTAATCCTTAAAAGTAAACGCTTGATTAGCTTATATTATTTTTATCTATCTGGCTTATCCTACTTAGTAAACGCCCTCATTTTAGATAGTTTTAGCTTTTTCTTTGAAACGAAGAACTATTACTAACAAGAGCGAAAATATGAAAAAACAAAGCCCGATAGTTGGACTCGACACAAACATGAGGAATATGAAGGTTCCAAGTAACTTTACCATCAATATACTCAACTTGAAAACTTGAAATGATTTCATATACTCTCTCTGTTCACGAAATAGTTGTTACTTTTGCTACTTTAGTTTGTTCACGAAATGGTTGTCACTTTTGCTACTCCACTCACATTTATTGTAGGACTCTTACTCCACTCACAACAATACTCACTATAATTCACTACTACTTACCATTTTTTTTAAAGTTCGTGTCCTCAACAATGTGGCAACCATTTCGTGGACGGAGGGAGTACATCTTTTTTATTGTTTATTTTAAACATTATCGAATTGGAGATTGAAAGAAAAAATTTGTGATTTTAGTATTATTGGAGGTGGGTGATGGATGAGGATAACGCGTTTAAGTGCACCTCAACAAACTATCACTATATTAAGATAATTTCACTTTGCAGCGTTCAAAGCTTCGAAATGCCGATTCCTCTCATTTTCCCTTTCTTTTCTTAGTTGTTAATTTAATACGACCTCAACCTTGATTGAAGACGGAAATACACAAAGAAAATGTTGAGTGCGAGTGACAGCACATTTTATTTCACTTTATTTATCGAAACGCGTAAAAGAAAATAATCATTAAACATTACGCCACACATTTAATTAGGATATTTTATATTTCTCCCGTAGCTATCATTTGATCAATTAGTATCACACTGTGGACTACGACATTGGTCCCAAAATTATTTATTCGTTATTTTCGTATTAGATTGTTTTAATTCTCTCTTATTCGATTTTATAAGTCTTGACTTTGCGAAGTCAAAGATTTTTCTATTACCTATGTTCCGATTGTTCCCTAAAAATTCTACTAGTACAATTTAAGATTTAAACAAAACAAAAATCCCACTTGCATTGCACCAGCGTAAAGTAAGCCTTCTTGTTTGTTTACGTTAGCCATTATTTTTATTTTATTTTGAGATAAAATAGCATAAATTGTTTTAACGTACGAAACAATACTATTTTGAAAAAAAATAAAAAAAATACTACTGTATAAAATAAATTTAATAACATTAATATTCCTTTTTTTTTTTGAGGTAATAACATCATCAATATTTTAAAATAAGCGAAAAAATATATTTATAAAGAAGCATCCGCGAAAGTTGATTCTCCATTGACACAACAACTCACTAACTAAACAAAACCTTAAAAACACACAAAAAACACGCACTAAACGAAACCTTAATCCAATTGAAATAGGCAGAGCAGCTTCAAATCTTGGTAGTTTCTCCTTCTTCTCCTGTTGTAAAATTCCATTTACACCATTCAAATCCAACTCGCAAAGAACTGAAAGTGAAAGCAACTCTTTTCTCTCTCTCTCTACCAATTCTTGAATTCTCCTGAAGCTACTCCACCCTTTTCAACAGAGACAGATAATCAAGAACCTATTCTGCATAAATAAATCCAAGGACAAGAAGTTAGAGGTAAACGCAGCAACACACAATGATGGGGAATGGAGGCGATCTGGAGAGGGGTGCCCCAACGAAGAGCAGAGACCAGAGATACTCCGCCGCCGCAGCAGCATATGATATGGAGCATTCCGATAGACACTGGACTTCTTGGCTGGTGCCGATGATTGTCGTCGCCAATATTGCCATGTTTGTTGTCATCATGTTTGTCAACAATTGTCCCCACAATCATGATGGCGGTTGCGTCGCTAACTTTCTTGGCCGCCTCTCCTTTCAGCCCCTCCGGGAAAACCCCCTCTTTGGCCCCTCTTCCTCTACGTATATATACTTCTCTCTCTCTCTCTCTCTCTCTCTCACACACACACACACACACACACACACACGCACGCACGCACGCACGCACACAGTGATTTCTCATTCTTGAATGTTTGGTGTTATGTTCGGATGATGTGTGAATTGGGTCATGATTAATTGATTGTTTCTGTATGTTTAATTGCTGATTGATCATGATTTATAGCAGTGATCTTGATTTCTTGTGCTCCTTTTTTAGTCTTTGGATTGATTTGGTGGTTTTGGGTTTGCAGCTTCTCTTTTGGGGGTTATGAGAATTACTCTGTGTGTGAATTGCTTCTTCTCTATAAATATTTATGATTGTTAGCTTCCAAATTAAAGATATGGTATTGTTGTAAAAATTTACATAATTTTCAATATTGATGGAATTAGTTTCAAGTTTAGCAGTTGATGGTGCCTTACTTACATGCTGTCTAACTCTTAACAAAATTCTGTCTCATCTATTGTCAACAACACTCAATTGCAAATTTACTAAGTATAATGTGATGGTGTGATTACAAACAATATAAATATTTAACCTAAATGTCAATGATATAGACATTTGGAAACATGTCTCTTCAAAAGTTCAAATTTGGTTTCGCTTTGTTGGATCATCTTGTGCTATTCTGGTTGTCAGACCGTTATGGTGGTTCTTTGTTTGGATTCCTTTGTGACATGATATTAAAATCTTGATCTTTCTACTTGGAAAAGATTCATTAGTTCCTACTTCTGCTTCTGCAGACTGGAAAGACTGGGAGCGCTTGAATGGAACAAAATCGTGCATGAGAACCAAGCATGGAGGCTCGTAACTTGCATCTGGCTGCATGCTGGTGTTATTCATTTGCTTGCAAACATGTTGAGCTTGATTTTTATTGGAATCCGCCTCGAACAGCAATTTGGATTTGGTAAGCATCTTGAATAATTTGATAATACTAGTTTCTAATGAAAACCCAGTCTATCAACACTACTGCATGGTAGTCTTATGCTGATGTTAGTCATTTACACCCTCGAGCATTGTTCGTCTCTCTTAGTTTCAAATCACTTTGTAGTTTAAATAATTAGAGTACTTATCATTCATTTTACTTACGAAAGTTTTTCATGTGTGGTGCAGTGCGAGTAGGGGTGATATACTTATTGTCAGGAATCGGGGGTAGCATTATGTCTTCGCTCTTTATTCAGAACAGCATATCTGTTGGAGCTTCGGGTGCTCTATTTGGACTTCTTGGAGCAATGTTATCGGAGTTACTTACAAACTGGACAATTTATGCAAACAAGGTAAACTCTTCATCTACGAAAATAGATCTCAGGTTAACCAAACTTCATTTCCTTACAATTGATCTTAATAGCATATTATGTAGACATGAGCATGTGTCAACCAACAATCCTTTACCTATTATTGGATTTTTGGCATTTCATTTTTCTTGTGAACTACATAGGCTTAATCTATCTTTGGCATCTGTTAAAAAAATTTAATTTTCTCTCATTAATTACTGTTAATCGTCTTCTCGCAGGCTGCTGCTCTGTTCACTCTGGTGATCATTATTGCCGTTAATCTGGCTGTTGGAATTCTTCCGCATGTAGACAACTTTGCTCATATCGGAGGGTTTTTGAGTGGGTTACTCTTGGGGTTTGTATTTCTTGTCCGACCCCAGTTTGGTTGGGGCCGACATCTGCCTGCTGGAATGCGCTTGAAGTCCAAGTACACTGCGTACCAATATGTTTTATGGATCGTTGCCACCATTCTCTTCATTGTCGGGTAAGGCCTCCTACTTTTCTTAAACTAATCTTGGTGCTCCTAAGCTTTATCGATGTCAAGAAACTCATGCTTCTCGTATTCGCCTTAATGGGTGCAGATTTACAGTAGGACTGGTGATGTTGTTCAAAGGAGAAAAGGGAAACGATAAATGCAGCTGGTGTCATTACCTGAGTTGTGTGCCTACCTCAAGATGGAGCTGTGACAATTGATTTTTTCGCCTCCGACTCTTTGTTTTGCACCCCGTCTCTGCGTTTTTCGCCATATAGAAAATGGTACACATATATATACTACACTCTACGATCAACATGATGTTATATTGTACATGCATAGCTTAGTCTTGTCTATAACCCTCTGCCAATTCCCACTATGGATCTGGCATGTGGAGATATTACTATTCTTTTTATTTTCTTACTATTGGATTGGAATTTTATTTGATTTATTTATGTCGTTGATAAGCATTTATAAATGTATCCTTTTAGAAACATTCTATAATTATAAGTAACATTACTGTTTTTGGAAAATGAACATTCATTACATTAAACCAATTTTTTTGCGTAGTATAAATGATTACCTACTACCAAACAATGAAAATTAATGCTATTATTCAATTATAAAAAAAGTAAGTGCAACCAAAACCAAAAAATAGTACTGCTTTTGCTCATATTGCTGCAGGCTCCATTTCATGACAATGTTAAAGATGCTGGAAAACAAAGATCTAACTTACTTAATAAGTTACTTCCTTGCAAACACATTTTTCCGTTACAATGCTTACGCAGTCCGATCATCACTTGGTTAACACGAAAAACGACACGACACGATGAGAACATCCACAGTTAAGAATCTCTACCTGGCTACATTAGCAATTAGTTAAAAATTTAGAGAAAATCCAACCCAAGAAGGTTGAGCTCAATATCTCTGCCAGTTACCACTACTATATCCATCGAAGTCACTTCTAACGGGCATCCCGGATCTATCTAGGCGGCCGGATCCGGGGTAGGCTTTGTTGGTGAAGTTGGCGTGCAACGTGGAGACTCTCTGAGTAGTAAGCCTTGACTCACCATAGCCGTGAATTGAATACCTCTTCGTGGAGCTTGATCTTTCATACTGAGGTCTCTGTTTTGGAGCACTGAGGGATCTTACCTTAGCTTTTGATGATTCTGTGTACGACATGTAGTTTGGATGATCGGAGTAACCACTTAGACAGCTACGCGTTCCATCACTCTTGGTAGGGGTGAACACTCCTCTCTTCGAGCTGCCACCCCTCGAAGAAGCTGAATAGTATGCCGGGCTGTTGTCAGCAGTGCAGAAGGCACTTTCATCCACTTCCTCTGCAAACTTCAAAGGGCACAAAGATTGAACTTCACCAGAGGATAGGCTCCGAATGGATTGACGGGCCGTGGATTCCTTCGACGTCGTATAGCTCGGACAATTTTGATCAGAGCCTAGACTGAGATGACAAGAGTAGAAGAGGCTCCTACGTTTGGAAGGGGCATGGGGGTTACTACCAGTATCCACTTCAAGAATCTTGTCGCTTCTATCATCGGCTTGCTCCCACAGTCTCCCACTCAGCATGCGGTTAACATGTGCTTTTTCTTGGTCATGGTGAGGAGTTCCGCTTGATCTCGAACCGTTCCTCTGCATTTAGGTTTAGCACGAGCGTGTGATTAGGTGTTTGGTTAGATAGTAAACAGATAAACATCATTCAAGAATTGTTCTTTTACAAACCTTTAGCATTATTATCTGCTCGTGCTTCATGCTCCTAGACCGGATAGAATGCTCGAATTTCTCCGGTGTCGCTGGCCCCTACGAGTTCATTAAATAGTTCAGGTAGGCATTCATGTCAACCCTCAACTTATACAGCCCAAAGAAAGTTGAACATGTTGGAAACAAAATTACTTGGAAGAACACAAACAAATTTATTTATTCAATCTGGTTGGTTTTTTCCTCAAAATAAAGCTGACACGACATATCAGTAACTCGACTCGATTCAATGTAGAGGCTAGCAAAAATTTACTGGCAGTATTATAGCATTATTTTGATGCCTTGAAATGAGAGAGTGAAAGAATGGTCCCCATTTTAATAAGGTAACCCTTTATGTCATACTACTACAACCAAACAATTCAAGTTTTCAACTAATGGGAGGGAAATGAAATAATTTTCTCACCGCATAATTGAAGTGGGAGGATTTCGTGCTCGAATGTGGGGATTCGGACATTAAAGCACGCCCAGCCCGAGCTCTCACTTGCGCTCGAACAAGCGCCTGCAACCGGCGCATAGCATATGCGGTTTGCTTCCTCACAAGGTGACCCCTCACAAGTGCTTGAAGCCTGACCAAGGCCTTGAGTGCCCGCAAAGCTCTTCGCGACTGAACAAGCGAATCAATACATTAGTCGATAGAATATACAAATCCAGTATCGCTAAATTGCAATAATCAAGCTAGCAAATGTCCAATGAAAATGTAAATTAAATGAAAGAAAAGAAATTATAGAAAAGGTATTAAACTAGGGCGCAACCATGAAATTTTTCAAACTCTTGGCGCCACAAAGACCTTGAATTTCCAAGTGAAAAGTCACAATATAGATATAGTCAGTACTGAAAAGGGAAAAAGACATGAGTCATAAATAAATCATAATGTACCTAAAACCCATAAATCTAAAGTGATCCAACTTTATATCCAAAGTCCAAACAAGTGCACAAATCTTTATATCGAAGCTTCTACTTTAATAATACCTAGTTGATTAGTATTTCCCACAACCTTATATATCAAATAGTTCACATTCCTAATTTCTCAAAAAGTATTCTAAATTCTATGCCATATTTATTAGTAACTTGTTTAAGGCCAACTCTAGCAAGCTTCTTACATCGAAAACGACATAGTCACACGAGTACCACAAAGATATTACGTCGGGTCGGGTCGGTTGCGATTCTTCGGGTGTAATATCTAAAAGACAATCTTGACCAAAAGAGAGAAAACAGACACATGTTTTCCCATCCCGAAAGAAAGAGAAAAACACCAAAAATCAATGAGTCAAAGAACAACTACCACTACTAGATAGTGTGAAATCTTGACTTTGATGAGCGGTAGAGGTACTACTGTGACAACTAAAGTTGAATATTTATATGCATGTATCACAAAATACAAATGAGATGTTGCACCGACCTCTAAAAACTATTAATCCACACATTATTAAATCAAATAAACTAGTACAATTTGGAGATCCTTCCAAAATTCAACAGGAGAAATGAAAGCAGCACCCCAACCACATTAATATTTTGCAAGATAAAATAAAACTAAACCCCACGAGCCCACGATTTGACAAATTCTTCTTCTTTATTCTTCTACTTTTTTTTATTTATTTTTTTTGGCAGGATAAACCACAATGAAACAATCAGAAAAAGTAGATCTTCAACATAGCCTTTGACCCATCTCAGATCACAATAATTCTTCAAGTAGAATTAAATTGGACCACATCTGACCTCTCATACATATATATGCATACAAAATTTCCACTTATATACACATATATGTATGCATTTGTATATAAATACACACACACACACACTAAGAATGGAAGCATAAGAACAAATTCTCCGACGAATATTAGCACCTCGGAAAGTTTCAGATAAAGGATAAAACGGTATCGTTTCAATCGGTCAAGGCATAATCTATGGATTTCACACGAAACTATGCTCGATAAATTTTCGCGCAATCACAAATGTTTCATAATGCGCTTGTGCAAATGAAGAATAGATACAAAATTGGGTCAAATTCATCATGTTTAGCATTGGAATGAGTGAGTAAACCCAGATTTGCCCTTGAACCGAGGTGAATTCTCTCATGTCAAATATCGGAAAATTCACATGAACAGAGAAGGGTAAAAAGGTAAAATTAACCGTAACGGCATGGGACGTGTGAAGGCGTCACACACACGCTTAAAGCACTAACCAGATACGCACGGAAATGCGACTGAACCGTAACGGCCGCCCACTCCTCCCGGTCGCCGTAACGTGCGCCGCCCTGGCTAACGCACGCCGTCGCGGAGATGTTCCGCCCGCTGCTCGTGAGCTGGACGACGGCCGCGGCAGCTTGAGCGGCGGCGACGGCGGCCTCCGCCACTGCGGCGGTGGCGGCCGCGACGGCGATGGCGTGCTTGCTGGCCTCAGCGTCGTCCTCGGGACCCCGAACGACGTCGTGCTGTTGCTTCTGCCGATCGGAGGACTTGGAGAAGCTCCATTTCTTCTTCGGCGGCGGCGGTTTCGGAGAGTGGCGGTGGCTGTTATCGGAGCTCTTGAGACCGAGGAGGCCTCTGAACCATTTGGCGGCTTTGCCCATGCGAGGTTCCTGTGATGAAGAAGAAGAAGACGAGGAGAGAGAGAGAGAGAGAGAGAAAGGTGACGAGTCAACTCAAAATAAGTCTCTCAGATTCTATTGAGAGAGAAGTTGCGGGTTTTTATACAGTGTAGAATTTATATCGAAATCAGTAAAATGCAGTATAAAATATTATCCTGCGAGTAAAACAAGTTTACAACTGTAAAAATGCTTTGGGTTTGGGAAACACTATATCAAAATTATTCCACTGTACATAAATTAAATAAATTGTTTGATTTCTGACAATTTTTACACCTTAATGTAAATGAAAAATTATACTTGAAAAAAAAAATTCCCTTGAAATGGTCAGGTTATAATTATAAATTTGTTGCGGTTCAATAATCAATCAAATTTCGATAAATCAGATGTGATATGACTAACCAAACGACATCATTTTACTATAGGAAATATAGTGTAATAGCAAGGAAAAAAAAACTCATTTAAAGGTTTATAGGAAATTAGTAGGTAAATCATAAATGTAGATTATTGGATATCATCCATTGTAATATATGATGAGACCATCTGATTCAATTCTGTACTATCGTTCAAAAATTTCAAAACATACAATTTATGAGATAAACTCATTTATTACAGATAGCTATATAATTTATTCTGTAGAATAGAAATAGTTTTCTTTTCATTTTAACCGTATATGTACATTAAAGTTCAACTTCAACAAAAAGGAAATTGAGCACATGGGTACTCCTCACTAGGAACATAGGAATTGATAGGATAATAATAATAATAATAATAATAATAATAATAATAATAATAATAATAATAATAATAATAATAATAATACTTTTGAGAATAAAAAAACAAATTACAAGATCTATTTTAAAAACTACAAAAAAGTCGCAATCGCAAAAACTTGTATGTAACCGGTCGCATGGCCACAACCGATGCTGGAATCCACAGATTGCTGGATTTCAATCCCAGCCGGGGGCTGGAATCTTTTTTCCGTTTTTTGTTTGTTGTTTCTTTGGTTAAACTATCGAGCGAGGGGAGCCGAAGGCCTCGGAGCGAGCCGAAGTGGAGCGAAGCGGAGCCGTAGTGGAGCTAAGTTTATCTTTATATTAGTAATCGGAGCGAAGCGGAGCCGTAACATCAGAGTCAAAGGCGAAACCAAAAAACAAAAAAAAATCAGCCCCGACTGGGATTGCACTCTAGCGCCGACTGAGTTCGATTTCAACCCTACCCAAATCCGATCGCATGGATAGTGCCTCCAAAAAAATGGTAACATTTTAAAATATTTATACCTCTAATTCTTTTGTTTGATGACCTTCCTATCATATACTAGTAATTTTCATGCATGCCAAAAATGTGAACTTACATGTTTTATACATATGATTTTCACATAATTATGAGAAAATCATGTACACACTTGTACTTTCAAGTGCATAATGATGTGATTCACACATTGAACTTAAAATCAAAGAGGAATGATAAATGCTATTTTTGTAAATTTTAAAAGAGGGGTTATAATAGTAACTTTTTTTTTAATCTTAAAATCGTTATTATCCGTCTTGCGCTACTTATATAGTAATACTAGTATTTATTTTCACTTCCAAAAAATATAGTATATGTATTTTCTTTTATCTATTATTAGTACTAAATTTGGGATTAGCAAAGCATTTATTATATTCGCCCTGTAGTCTGCAGCTACCGAGGAGGAATAATGCTGTCCAGCAGTTATTTTTTTGATGATTTTTTTTTTTGTCACTGCTCTGGCCAGTGGGTAAATTAGTTCTAGGAATAATTGCACATTAAAATTCAATTTTTCATAGTTTTGTATTTAGATACATCTTTTAAGCGTTGCAAATAAGTACACTATTTATAACCATCACGGAGTGTTTTTTTTTTCAAATTCGAACTACAAAATAACAAATTCATTAAAGCCGTAAATTTTAAAACAACGCAGTTGTGGGTGACATGGTTGATAATTATGATCTTCGATAATCAAATTTTTATAATTTTGAAATAAAACGATGCTAGTATATTTAATTTGAAAGATTTATAACAACGGAGTATATATAGAACGAGTCATTAATATATCATGAGCTCGCCAAATAAACTCGTCCGGGGCTGAAAAACATAGAATAGGTCAAATTTACATTAATATATATATATAGCTGTATATATTTACAGCACTTGAAAAGTTTGGACTAAAAATTGTGTATTAGTAATATGCAATTCACCCTAACTATTTCATCGATAAGCCTTAAACTATGATACCCCCACATCAAATTTTTGAACTGAATGTTAGTTCAAACTTGAATGTTTTTTTTAATGACATTAGAACAAAAATAAAAAAGGAAAACGTAAGATTATCTTCAGTGGTAGTATCTTTATGAGATGTTTTTATGGAGTGTGATGGAGATAGAGACAGTCAGCTGCAGTGGAACTGTCTTTTTGGAGTGTGTTCATCTAATTAGTTTATTAATTTTGAAAATTAATGTTGCATTACTTTTAATCATAAAATTCAAAAAATGTATTAATTAAAATACAAATAAAAAATTGTATAAATCCGAAAATAAAAAAGTATTACTTTTTTATTAAGAAACATATTAAAAATGAAAACTAAAAAAAAATGAAAAAATGAAAAAAAAAACTGAAGAAAAAAAAACTAAAAAAATGAAAAAAAAATTGATGAAGAAGAAAAAACAAAAAAGAAAAAAATTAAAAAATGAAAAAAAATTGAAGAAGAAAAAAAAATGAAAAAATGCAAAAAAAAAAGAAAGAAAGAAAGAAAGAAGGATCGAGACTGTCTCTAGACAATGGGTGTTGCACTGGGCTATCTCCGTGGATAGGGCGTCTCGAGACAACCACTGCAGATAGTCTAATAGGAATACTCTATTTAGATTAGGGGTGAGTAAAAAATGAACCAAACCGAAAATTCGAACCGCACCAAATCGTGATTTGCAATTTGATTTTTTAATTTAATGGTTTGGTTCGGCTTAAGAAATTGAAACCCGAAATTATTTCAGTTTGGTTCGGGTTAGGCCAAAAATAATTGATTTCTACCCGAAAACCGAAGTATTCTTATATATTACTCCCTCCGTACGCGAAAAAATGCCCCAATGACGGCTGGGCACAGAGATTAAGAAAGCTGTTAAAGTTGTTGTGAGTGAGGTAAAAATTAGATAATATAGGTAGTGGTATTGACAAAAAGGTAGTGGTATTGACAAAAGGTAGTGATAAAGTTGTTGGAAGGTGGGTCCATCAATGACAAATGAGTATAAATAAATAAGATTCTTTGGAGTATATAAATCCATAAATTGAAATGGGACATTTTTTGGTGTACACTTTAAATGTGGTAAGTAGGGCATTCTTTCGTGTACAGAGGGAGTAGTATTTTTTAATTATATCTATATATTAATGTTTCAAAGTAATTTAAACTTTATGATTGAAATTGTGATAATCTAATCATCACTTTTACATACTCATGTGTCAAATCATAAACCCATCTTGATATCCCAATCATAAACGATAAACTCTATTCCACCTCCAATTGCAATGCCACGATGCATGTCATCAACGATGTTGCTTGGCTTTGGTCGAACCAATAGAATTGCTATATTTTGTGCAAATGTATTAGAAAATACTGTAGGAAATAAAATAGGTGCAAGATGTTGTAAAAAATATGCAGTTAAAATTATGTAAAAATTTATTTTAAAACCGAATATAACGGAACTCAAACTGCAAATTACGGTTTGAATTCGATTTGATTACACATATAATACGATTTGGTTTGATGTGGAAAAAAAATTGATTTTCGGTTAATTTTAATTTGATTTGGATTGGGGCCAAACCGCCTGAATGATCAGCTCTAATTTAGATGAAAGGTTTTATTTTCTTTATTTCGTTTTTATTTGCAGTTAGGTCCTCGCAAAAAAAATTGCAGACATACCCCTATCAAGAAAATTTAAGACAGGAGCAGTTAATGATGGTAAAGAGTCTTATCACATCAACTACTGATATTGATAATTATTAATCCTAAGTAATTTCAAAAGTGACATGATCGAGTTTTATTGATGATTATTAGGATATCTGCATCCCTTAGTGCATCCTAAGGGTGTTCTAGCACTAGAGCACCTTTAGAGACTTCTACCTCTACATCCCAAAAATGCTCTAAAGATGCTCCATCACAATATTAAACAATTCCCCATTTTTATTTAATTAATTCATAAAATTCTATTAATAAAAATAACATTAAACATTACATTAATTCATATAAAATAAAATATTACATTAATTAAACTAAAAAAAATTACAATAATTAAAATAATTGAAAAAAATTACATTAATAAATTTTTGATATATGATATAGTATTTACAAATATATAAATCACATCTTCCAAATATTTAATATTTAATATTTAATATTATCAAATCTATTAAACTTAAAAAAAAAAAAAAATTAATCGAGCCTCCCTCTGCCTTCTTCTTCTTCCTCCCCTCACCTCTGGTCTTCTTCTTCTTCTTCTTCCTCCTTTCCTCCCCCCACCTCTGGTCTTCTTCTTCTTCTTCCTCCTTTCCTCCGCCTCCGCCTCGGCTTCCCCCCCCCCCCCCACCCATCACCTCCGCTCGAGCCATGCTCGAAGGTTCGAGCTGTGCTCGAGCTCTCCACCCTCGCCACGCAGCGTGCTCGAGCCACCCGGTGTTCGATCCTTGCTCGAGCACCCCTCCACGAACAGCGATGCAGACAGTCTTAATCCAAGTAATTTCAAAAGTGATATGACCGAGTTTATTTTTTAGACTAAATATGGTACAAAACAATGAAGGTGCCCAAGCATTTTATGTTCCATAACTTGGTATGAACTTTTTACGATTTCTTCTTCTTCTTTCCTTTTTTTTTTCTACTATTTCTTCAATTTCACGAGTCGTATTCCTTTACGAAATACTCATTTCGTTCTGTTCAATATGTCTTATTTTCTTTTTTGGTCGTCTTATTTAATATGTCTCATTTTCTTTTAAGAAAATAATTAATAAATCACTTTATATCACTTCGAAACCACTTTATATCATTTTATCAATTAAAAAATATTTTATATCACTTTATTAGTTGCACTAAACACACAATTTACATTAAATCTTTTTTTTCTTAATCTCCGTCCGATAAGAAGTGATACATATTTAATGGGACATAGAGAGTATTATTATTATGTACGGCGTTTTGACAACTGGATTATTTAAAAGTTCAAGTCCAAACAACGTTATATCTATAGTAGTTGTATTATTTTGGTTGAGGCACAAAATTTTAATCGAAGAAAAACTTCAAATAATTTAATCTTTGGATCAAAATTATCGTGAGCATTATACTAATTAGATAACCTACAATCAAGTTTAACATTGTTGTGAATTCTTGTTTCTATTTCTTAATTATTTAGGGGTTATTTTATTCCTCCACGTCTGGGTTATTAAGTATAAATAAATAATCTGCATTTACACTCACAATTTACTCTTTCATTGAATCCAAATTTTCTGAACTACTAATGTTTGTAGGTTTATATCTACTTTGAATATTAAGAATTGATAAAATCTTCTAATTTGACAATTTGATAAATAAAATACAGAAGTATCATATTTGGTCATTTTAATATTCGTGACTAATTGAAAGTGAAAATTGCCACAAACTAAGGGACGAGAGCTCTATATACATACAAGTTTTGATATCGTATACGTTAGCAGAAAAAAAAAATAAATAAATAAAAGATGTTACCTCATTATTAGTCATTACGAAAAACTGACAAATATAATCTACAAAAATTATGTTGCCAGTTGTCGACATGCAACAACTAAATGTTTTCTTCAGTTGTTTTAGATGTCACATTTCTAACGTACTCCTAATTTCTTGAATGCACTGAAAATACATTAATTTGGCTATTTTTCTTGAATTTCTTATCTTATCATATTTTGATGAGTTGAAGATCCCATGATTCATTTATAAACTGAACCTTTCGATTATTTTTAATTAATATTACCGATCATATTCATGTTTTCGCTAGATAGACATTTTTCAATTTTGTAACATATTCCCAACTTCCCAAGATTATTATAACCTCACATCTTTTCATGTACACACACTCATCCAGTCCTAATTATGGATTGTCTGCAGTAGTATAATTTATCATACCATATCCGTATTATTTATCTTTATATTATTTATCATAATATTATTAGTATTCCTACCAAACGTGCCCTTATTCGTTTTATAATAGAAAGAAGAATATTACGAACCAAAACATCGTTACTGGTAATTTATATGTGTATCAAGTAAATAATTACTATAAATCTCCCTCTTATTTTATTCAAATAATTCTGAAATGACTCCAATGCCCAAAGTATGAGTTATGTAACTACATTTTTGTTGAAGTTATTTTATTTGCACCCGTTAAAGTTGTGAAGTATTAATTTTATTTTGGACCCATTTATGTCGGATTGATAACCAAATATGCATGCAGTCTTTAAGTTGTAAAAACATTATAGATAAAAATTATTCAAAAATACTAATATTTATGCATTCTCGGACAAATAGAATAACTACGGTCGTTGAAAACAATTTATCAGCGTGTGGGAATACAACCGAGTCAAATAAAGACGAATTCGACCAATTTATTAAATAGGACTTTTTATCCCAATTTGCAAAAAAGAGGCAATTTCTTTTATTTTTTAATAACTATATATAGTGAGTACAATAAATATATAGAGAAAAGGACATATTCATCGATTTTTGTTACTTATATATGGGACTCCAAAGCTATAGTGATCTCATCATTCACACGTGGTTATAAAATAGTCTCCAATGGTTTATTCATATTATTAAAGAAATATTATTCGATTGTAAATAACTAAATATTAAAGGGAATTGTCACTGAGGAAGGGTAAAGGCGTACAAGTGGCTCGAATTTTGGAACATCTTTTAATTTTACTTGAATTTTCGTTTTTTAGAAATCTCAATGTTCTCAATTATGAAAATAGTTGGTGCTAATGAAAAAAATTAAGGAAGGGTTAAGGTGTACAGTTAATGGCCCGAATTTGAAACATTTAAAAAAAAATTAATGATATTCGGACACACTGTGGCCAGCCGTAGCGTAAAAGAGGAAAAGTTGACTGTAAAAATGAAAATAATCATATTTCTACTCTAAGATTTATGCTTCCCAATTAGGTATATTTTTATTTTCAAAATCTATATTACCATTTTTAGCGCGTGTGACTAGCTATAGTGTGTCCGAATCTTTTAAAAACTACAAGAATTTTGATTTATTTTTTTGGAAATATCAATCTTTCAAAAAGTTTTAAATTTGACATTTGAAACGACAATTAGACATTAAAAATTTAAATCACCATATCGGATTTTTAGCGCGTGTGACTAGCTATCGTGGAATTCTACACAAATATACTAAACACGAACTCACATTAAAATTGGAATTTCACACATAACCTGACATCAAATAGTGTCATTCTTCTGATACCGGAAATAAATAAAAAATGAAAAATAAAAAATGAGGTGATTTTCTGGCCTAATCTAATCATTCACATTAATTCGAAGGAGATCATTTTGATGCCTATTTGTTTCCAATATATTTCTCTTAAGAAATTCCAGCTCAGCAGCCTCAACATCTGGCATGTTACGTATGCTTTATATCGTCACGAAATGAAATTATAGACATAATCATAAAAAGAGTGATAATTTAATGTTGATTTTTAAGTTTCATTATCGAGAATATTTTCGTTAGAAGTCCCTTTTTATTTACTTTACTGAGTAGTAACCTGCAGCAGTAAATTAAATAAAGTAGCATGTATACTGTAGAAGGAAATTTCCTCCCTGTCAATAATGGACATGGACCAACGTTTTTGACGCGCACACACATACTAGTACATAATTACACATATACATACCAACTTTTTGTTTAATACCCTACATGAAATGTCTACTTAGAGCATCCACAAGTGCGTCCGCCGATTAAAATGCATCTCAACTAGCGGCCATCCGTCAATCATTTTTTTTAGTATGTTCTGCAAGAATAATATTGATAAATGCAAATTTTATTCAATTAAAATAAATAAAAATATTATAATAATTAAGAAAACAACGATTAAAATGTATTTTCTACCGACACGTACCCAATTTTTTTTTTATCAAATCGTCCATTAATCTTGCATGGGCTCTTGCATCACGAAAGTCGGTTTTCCTTTGATTTTTTTAAATCGGCGATCGCTCCCGTACCACCATCGCCGTTTGACGAGCTCGGTGCATCTTCCTCTGGGGCCCAATGAGTCACATAGTCACTTTCATCTTCAACAATCAAATTGTGCAAGATAATACAAGCATACATAACTTCAGTGATATGCTCTTTAAACCATAATCTATTGGTCTACTTATTATTCGCTAACGAGCTTGAAGAACACCGAATGCCCTTTCTACATCCTAGCGTGCACTCCTATTTCTTTGCAAAAAGACTTCTCTTTAGGTAAGTTGTCATCATGAAGGTTGGCCACTCCGGATAAATACCGTCTAACCCATTAAAATTGCCATCATTTTCTAATTTAGTTGTCATACTCATAGTGTCATCTTCCAAGTAAGTACTACATGGTTAACCCTTCAAAACTTATGTATCTTCTTACGCTTATTTTTTTATCTCCGTACCAAATAATAATATGACAGTCTCAATGGATCAACTCTTGTGCTTAATTAAATCAATAGAGTTGATCTTAAATATCTTGCAAATTATTGGAGGCAACCGAGTTATGGATTTTTTTTACTTTTTTTTTATTCAATGTTCGGATATGTTATTGTCGTTAGATTTTAAAGATCTACGAATTTTGAAATGTCATTGAAAATTTTATTTTCGAGCCAGGTACGAGCAACAACTTTCTAGCTTAGATGATAGACTATGATGTGTATAGCAAATCTAAATTTTGGTTTAATCTCTTTTTCTTTATAGGGAATTTGTTTTCTTTCAGTCTTGCCTTGTTATCAGTGAGAATTTTCTTTTCTTTCCTAATTTCCTTTTTATTTGTGAAAACAAATTTACTAAATCTTTAATCGTAGTACTCCAGATTGTCGAAATTATTAAAAAACTAAATGGAATCAGCAAGAACAGACCAACAAATATGTCCAACGCTCATAGACGCACTAATGAAGTACTCCCTCACTCACTCTCATAGTAAATGACCACATTCTTTTCTTTTCTGATAGCAGAATTCACAACTTTTAACTAGGGAAACATATTTTTTACAAAGAAAATGATCACTTATCACGGGACAGTCCAAGAAAAAAATGAGATCACTTATCCATTCAAGTGACAGAATTCACAACTTTATATGAAAGAAGACAAAAACTTGGGTGCAACTGTTCCACCGTAGAACACCCGCCCATTTGACCCGACCCGCCTTGACCCGACCCGTTTGACCCGGTGAAACCCCCTTTGACCCGGTGAAACCCCCCTTTGACCATTTTTTTTTTAATTTCCAATTTTTTTTAATTTATTTTTGTTTGCCGCTTCTTTTATGGTCAAGACGCGAGCGAGGGGAGCCGAAGGCCTCGAAGCGAGTCGTAAAAATCCAAAATGTTGCCCGCCGATTATCCTTATTTTAGTAATCGGAGCGAAGGCGGAGCCGTAAAATCGGAGCCGAAAGCTCCGACGGGGACAAAAAATCTGGAAATTACAAAAAAAAAAAAAAAAAAAAAACTGGCGCGTGGACCTCACGCGCGGGGCGGGTCGGCACGTGGCGGGTCAGGTAGGGTCATGTGGATATTTCCACGGTACATACCTATGTACCGGAGTCCAACTCAACATGTTATCTTATAAAGAAAGTGAGAAGAAAGATAATAACGGAGGGAAATGTAATGTGATTATTTTCTTGATCTTGAAGAGGGAAGATTAAGATGAATCCCATGTGCGGAAAAGACAACATCGTCAAATAAAAGATTTGATGCAGCCCATACGAATAGAAAAATATTTTTCATGTGAATAAATTTAGATTTTCTGTATGCATAACTTCTTGTTTACAAAAAGGCAAAAAAAAAAGAGAAATTTATTCAATCCGCGCGAACTGCATTCAATTTAAGATTTTCCATAGCAACTATTCCAATGATAAGTGCATATTGCAGTGTAAAAGCTTATGTTAGGAACGCATAGTAGTTTCACATGTGCAATTAATACAACCTTAACAAATAAATACAAAAGAAAACTAAGACATAAGACATCCATAACAGCTAAAATAAAATAAGACTTAGTCCAACAAAATGCTTTCATTTATTTTTCCCAAACAGGGAACAAATATGTTGAGATAAAAGAAAAGATGGATTTAGCAGCCCAATAAGGAGAGAAGAGAAAGCCTAAACGCGGGCAAAAGCCCACCAACTCGCACTAATTTTGATTTTATTCTTTTTTAAAAATTAAAGGAAAAAAGAAAATTTCGAGCTTTCAATATTTTGTAGATTTTAATGATCAAACAAGTGCCATTTTCATCGACTTGGCAATAAAATTAAAATGCGATTCTACTCCTATCTCGACATATAATTACTGGTGATATTTTCCAAGACTTAATATCTACAGTGCATGTGTGAATATTAAATGATTCTTTCTCATACAAGTAGTCTACTCAAAATCAGAACCTTTTTTTTTCCTTCTTTATTTCATCAATTTCTTTCAGCCCCTTAAAATTTCATGCATCTTTCCACCACTTTGGAGTTGTTTATTCTCTTTTACAGCTCAAAAGGGGAAGAAGAGAAAAGAAAAGGCATGTAAAAGCAAAACTTACTGATGAAAGAAAACATTCAGATTCCTGTAGTCAAGACCATGAAGAGAGGAGCTGTTCTGGTTAGTTGTCAGGCGAAAAGTTAAGGCGGGGAAGCTATTCTGGTCAAAGATCCACCACCTGCTTGAACTACTAAGTTGGCCATTCTGGGGATCATGTCTTTGAACGACGGACGATCTTCAGGGTTGCTGCAGCAAGTTGAACAAAACTCAATCATAAATGTGATTCTGGCATTTTGAGATTGCTAGACGTGAGCGACCTTGACAGAATCTAATGTTTGATACCTTCTCCAACATTCGGAAATGATGGATGAAATTTGGGGATCAACGTTGTTAGGAATATCTAGTCTGCGATCCATGAAGCCGACTACTCCAACAACCTTGTTTATAAAAATAAATAAGAAAATAGATAAATGCATGCACAAAGATAGTTTAACTAGACTACGTCACTCTAGCACATGGTAGAATTGCTTGGAGCAAAGTTACCTGTAAGGCATTCAAGTCACTCCATGGAATGCGTACGGTTATCAATTCCCACAGGATGACACCGAAGCTGAAGACATCCGACCTGTTAAAAAAGGTGAAGTACATATATCATTACAGAAAACAGGACCCGTTTTACACTAAAGATCCTATGATTAAATAGTCCTATAACATATGCTTATGCTTTTTCACGTATAGTTGCTCCAAAAAATATAATACTGAAGTTTTCTCTGATTGTTATGCTTCCTTGTGGCTGGTTCTATGGTCCAATATATGATACAATTGAGTAAGAACGCAAAAGAAGTAAAAATGAAACAACTAGAAAAGGTTTCATAACAGTCGCTTTCATGTTAATTGCAAAATTATTATAAGGTTCAGCCAAAGCTAGCTTTTTTTCCTTGGCAAGAGGAGAATATGTTTATACAGTTTTGTTCTTGCTATATAACCAAAACCACTTCCAGCATTAAGGAAGTGCTTTACGGTTAAAGAGATTTAGCTGAAGGTGAGATGGTAATATTTGATATGTCTCCCTTTCCACCACCCCACCCAAATATCCCACTTATTAATACTGTATAAAATATATTACTATACGCAATTATAAACGATTAGTTTGGGAAAGTTACTTTTCTGTTGAAAGTTCATTCCGAAGAACTTCAGGGGCCATCCACTGAGGCTGCAGTAATAACACACAACTCAAATCAGATGAAGTGTGAAGAAGAAAAGCCACAGGCAAGATAGTAAATTGTTTTATATCTGTGAATAACGAGGGGATAAGCGATGATCTTAACTGTGCCTCTCCCAGATCTTGCAGTTAAGAAAGTTGCATATTTCAGCTTTGATAAGCCAAAGTCACCAACCTGAAAATTAGTAATTTAGTTTGAATCCTCTAAATACTTGGATGCAGTGAATGATGTGATCCAATGAAATATTCCTATATCTCCACAGAATACCTTGACGGTCCAGCTTTTGTCAACTAGAAGGTTTGAAGATTTCAGGTCTCTATGCACTATTGGTGGATTTCTGTGATGCAAATAATTCATCCCCCTAACCTGTAATCAAGATGAAAGAGGGTGAATAATACATATGCTGCCCAATATTTACGTGAAGTCAAGGAAAATGATTGACTTCATAACGAACCATACCACGTCAAGAGCCATCCTCAGACGACGTCTGATGTCCAGCTGTTGGCTGCTCCTATGTAGTGTTTTATAGAGACTCCCCCTGATCATATTCATAAAACTTATGCGTCTATAGACGTTGCATAAGAATAACTCAAAAGTAGATTACATAAGATATCATGTTTGACCGGTGATTATACAGTTGGGGCATGTTTTTCGCTTGATGTTATGGGATAAGACTCAATATGTTTGACTAGGATGTCCTTCCCTTATAAGGTATCAATATTATGTTTGCTCAAATGTACTAAATTATCTACGACATATACAAATAGTGGTGCGACGGTTTAAGTTATGGTGGTTCACTCCAATAATAAAATAATACTATATGGTATTATTCCTTTAAAAAAAAAACAAAAAAAAAGAAAAAAAACTCTCTTATATATTACGTATAATCCCATCGAGAAGCCTAGTTGCCAAATCGCACATATTTGAATCATATATATCAGGCCCTTGCTCGACTTACCTGGGCATGTATTCGGTGACAATGGCAATTCTTTCCTCCGTACACGCTGCTCCCATGAACAGCAATACATTCGGATGTCTCAATCTTCTCATAATATCAATCTGAACAACATGGTGAACTGCAAAGTCAGAATTGCAGGAATTAGTGAAACAACTACGGTACAATGTATATAATGTTAATGCACCTCTTTTTTGTAATCAAGCAATGTCTCCTTGTCGTACTGACTACCACTGTAAACCTTAACTGCAACATCCTGAAAAGTACAAAAAACAGAGAATTAACTCAGAGATGAGACAGCCCTTTGTTGTTTGTAGTAATTTACAAACTAATACGGCTACATACCGATCCATTCCAGATTCCACGATACACAGATGCAAAAGAACCTGCAAGATAAAATGGTTGCATAAAAATCGAGAAAATGCTAAACAAGAAATCAGACATCTATCACTTTAATTCTGGCCAGCTAACGAGTGTCTCAATAATTTTGCCATATAAGCATCTATACAATTATTTCAAACTTTACCTTGCCCAATTTCATCTTTCAACTGTAGATCCTCCCATTGAATTGCAGAATTGATGACCAGCGGCAGATCATTTTCACCTTTGCTTGATGAGCCCCCAGATCCACTGCCACAACTCTCTGCCGAATCAGGACTCTTTTGGGAATCCGACTGCCCGTTAGATGCATCTTCCAAATTCGGTAGCTTTGTATTCGGAAAGTTGGCTGTGGACTTGTCTCCATCCAATTGGAGGCGTGTTCTAGGCAACTGATCAGCATGTCTTTCTACTTCGAAACACCCCTGATATGCACCTGAAAACGCTTCTGCTCTCGTTACTAAAGAAGGGATCAGTATGCAAAGTTCATGTGTTTTCTTTCTGCAGCATCAGAAGTACCTTTCACCGCATCCACTGCATTATTTCCGGCATCAAGACTACAGATATTAGAAGCACTCTGCACCGAATATCTTAGTGAACATGTACCATTTGCTGCTTCTTTCCTCGTTGATTTATCTTCCAAACCATTTTGTTGTATCCTCTCGTCCAACACTTTCTCCGAGTTGCTGCTTGTTCCTATATTCAGCTTTTCTAAGATTTTTATTGCCTGCAGTTTAAAATACAACCTATGAGAAATATAAAACACAATTCATCTGCAACCACTCAGCAAGCTCCGAGTCAGTATTACATAAGATTGAACAAACAACATATTTCATTATATAATATTCATCGCAAAATCAACAGAAGCATGAGTTGGCAAAATGCCTCAACTTCAGCTAGCTGATATTCCTCTCAGAACTTCCAATAAAAACAAATTAACAAATGCTTAAAATATGGGACGAAGCTATAACTGAATGAATTAATAGCACTTATAAGGCAGATAGGAGAAGCTGATGTTGCACGAGGCTATAACTGAATGAAAATAATAGCACTTAAGGAAGACAGGAGAAGCTGATGTTGCCAATGGATAGAATTAGATAATAGGCAAAATGTTAAGGAAAATTGGAGAACAGAGTGTACAATTTTCGAAGGCTGAGAAGATTCAGATGCCGTTTCTTCCTTCTCAGAGCTCATCCCTTCAGCTCTACTCCTCCCTATGGGCAAACCGAAAGGACCCTTAGCAATCTGCAACAATCATAGTATTCTATTCATTTAGATTTCCTCTTAATAAATTACTACCCCCTGCTTAACTAATACTCACAGGGGCTCTTGGTGGTCTATCTGCTCTTGTATCGTGACTTTCTGCTTCGGCTTCCTCGTTGTCTGCTGTACTCTTACATGTATCAGAGGTGACATCCCCACGTGCCCGAGATAAAACTTTTGAGGCCTGACCAATTAGCAGAAAAGTCTAACGTATGCGAAAAGGAGGATAAAACATGAGGCAGAAAGACACATAGGAACATAATGGTAAGCACCAAATTTGAAACAGAAGATGCAAGGTGGGGCACTGCTGCAATTTGTGGCCGATGATGCCACTGGATGTTCTTCAAATTCATTCTACCAAATTTAGATTGTTCATAAGCATTATCTTGATGCGGCTTCGTATATCCCAAGTTTGTCCTATTAAATACAGCTGCATCACTCGATACAGTAACTATCCCAGCAAGTTCACCATCCTCATACAGTGGGCTTTTTGTAACTAGTGCAATTAAACTTCGACCAGACCGCTTCCTGACAGGGAGTTGCCCCGACCAAGATTCTCCCCGTCTCATCCTCTCCATGATTCCCAGAACTAAATGATGATGTTCTTCATTATGAAGTAGTTCAACAGCTATCTGTCCTAATGCTTCATAGTCTTTATACCCATACAGTTTTTCGGCCGCACAATTCCTGCAACATGAGATCTTTTCCCTTACTGTATTCAATATATGCAGCAATGCTAATACCCTTTATACCAGTAGCTTGCAAAGAAATGCTTCACATCAAAATCAATGGCCACAGATTCATACTAACAAAATTCAATTATTTTGATATAATTATTAATTTTCCTCCAACACTATCACTATGTAAATAGAATATTATTTATTTCCTACAAAACCTACATAATCGAAATGTAGAAAAACATTCGCAGATCAGAGTTGACCTAATTCAAACCAAATTCCTTATCTAGCAATAGCTCCAACTACCCGCATCTACCACACACACTAAACCAACCAAATCAAACAATCAATAACTGCTCAAACATACATTCATTTTGAAAATTTCATCCACTGAAGCAATTGCCGAAATCGGAAATAGTACCAATAAATGATCTCGCCGGAGCCAACTCTGCTGACGTGAAGTGCATGACCCATGTACTCCAACACCCTCTTGTACGGACTCTCGGCGAAGTAGGCCCCCGGCATGTCGCCCCAGCCGGGATACCGCGTCGCACCGGCGGAATCCGACGTGGCCGCCTCGGCGGTGCTATTCTTCTCCTGCAGGACGACTTGGAACTGCTCCTTGAGTTTCTGGTGGCTGGCCTCCAGGCTGTCGAAGCGATCCAAAAGGACTCTGTAGAAGCTCTCCGGCATCTTGGCGCCGCCGTCCATGGCGGTGGGAGGTGGTGGCGCAAAACGTGCATATGGTGGTGGGGGGCGGTGGCAGAAGCTTTTTGTAGGAGAAAACTATTTTATTAAAAAAAAAATTGGGGAGTTTAAATTTCTAATAATATATTTGGATACGTCGTGGGAGTGCCACGTGGCTTATGCCGCCTTATTAAAGAGGAAAAGTACGTATGAAAAATGGAGGTCGCCAGTTGTTGGATAAATTTGGAAATTGCGGCCTTTAAGCATTCGGCGGGCCCGATCCGACCCGATCCGTTTATAGGCATCGGAACTTTTTTTTCAATAGAAGATAACATTATCGCATTGACAGGAATACACAGTAACTGTATAAGATATGATATACTAGGTTTGCTTTTTGGAATGATCTAGTGTTAAAAATAGACATATGAGACTGAAAAGTTTTAAATTCGAATCTTATTAAGCATTCCTATAGATCGAGCATGTTATATATGTACTTGAAAATTGTACTTCCTTCGTCCACGAATCAAATACCTATTCACCCATATTTTTTTGTCCACAAATCAAATACTTACTTATCTTTTTGTACAACCATACACTCCCACTTTTCCTTTATTTACTATCCTTTACCATTGATGGCCCCACTTTCTAACAACTTTATTCCTACTTTTTTATTATCATAACAACTTTATTCTTACTTTTTGGTCAATACCACCATTTTTTTTATCAATACCACTGTTTTTTTGTCATTATCCTACTACCCCTACATTCTAACTTTTACCCCACTCAAACAACTTTATCAGCTTTCTTAATCTCCGTGCCGGAACTCAAATGGGTATTTGATTTGTGGATGGAGGGAGTAGTATATCTGTCATGTATGGTTTTGTAGACTAGTGCATAAGAGACGAAATTTATCCAGTGCGCAACGAAAGTACCTGTAGGAACCGAAAATTTAAGAAATATTTATCAATTATTTATATTTATTTGATGATGGAATCTTATAGATATCCATATTAAAATAAGTTATTTAATTGATAAATATGTCTTTATATGGTGATAAATATCTATTTCTTTGGCAACAAGTAAAGGATATGCATCAATATTCAAGAGCCAATGAGATTGCGCCACCTCATCCCTCAAGCCCATGATGGAGTCCAAAGCCCACTCAACTTCTCTCTTCCTACAACTATAAATAGGGGTCTCTACACAACTTCAAATCACACCTAAAACTCATCTTCAAGAGCTCAAGAATTGAAGAGAGAAATTATCTAAGATTTCTCTTTCAATATTCAAGGTGTCCCGGCGAGATTCAAGGCGTTCTTCGTGGGAAGCAACGCGTTCTTCGGCAGAAATATCTCAAGTGGCGTTTGATCCGGAAACAAGGCGAGAGTCCTCCAAGTCAACGTTATAAAGCTCGACGCTCAACGTTACTTCGGAAACAAGACAAAAGTCCACCGCATCAACACCACCAATCACAAAGCTCAAGTCAACGTCATCAAGTCAAAGATCAAGTCAAAGCTCAACGTTTACTTAGGAAGCAAGGCGAAAGTCATCTACGTCAACGTTATAAAGCTTGAAGATAAAGTCCAAAGAGATCAAGGAGGCATACTTCTTATCAAATCTCAAAGGCTATCAAGTCCAAGGAGGTCAAGGAGGCATACTTCTCCATCAAATCTCAAGGGCTGCTTGAAGACCGTTCGAGGATCAACTTGAAGAGAAGAATCGGAGGATCAAATAGAGATTGAGCCCGCGCATATTCGATATTCTTATAATTGTATTCAAACTTATATTTATTTGAATAAATACATATTTTGTGTTTACAGTAACGACTGGGGGTTTCTACGACATCAATTTTTTTTTTACACATTCAAGAGAGATTTTAAGTTTAATCTTGCGTGCTTGCGTATAGTGTAGTATATATTTTCACCCGAGGAAATTGTCAAAACACGACACTATCTTTAGAAGGATTGTGAAAAAAGGACACTTTTACTTCGGGCTTGCAAAAGAGGACAACAACTTTTAAGTTAGACACGAGAAGGACAAATTTGGGTTATTCGGGCTATTACACACATGACCTATATGTGAGTTGCTGATTGTAGCCCGCATCCAACGTGGCTCATTTTATCAACATATTTTTTTGGCTTTTCCACGAACAGGTGGTGTTCGTTGGTTTACTGAAACTTTCTCTTCTTGTTCAATAATAAGAACGAACATTATGCTCACACATGGTAAGAACAAGCAACATCTGATTAAACACATTAAACTTACAACCTGACAAAGGAAACCATAATTTATATATATATTTTTAATGTGATTAATTTTTTATTTCTTTTGATTAATTAATTAATTAAAAATTATTTATGGCATTTTGTCATTACATTTTCAATCAATCCATCCCTCGCTTGCATGTACATGTTTCCAATTCGTTCATTTGAATAAGGATAGTACAGGCGTAAAAGGGTTGCGGAGGAATAACCAAAACTTTGAGCTAGGGGGTAAAGATATATACAAGAGTTGCCTAGTCTTTCATCAATTGCTTATCAATGAAACGAAGAATTGCTACATTGCAAACACCATGCTTGTTTGCTCTTACTTTTTCCAGACGCCAATGAATGCTTAGACGATAGCGATGTGGAATTCAGCCGTATTTGTTTCCAGGAATTTTTTGGGGAAGAAGATGATTTAGCTTAAGAAATTTGTTGATTTAATGAGCCACATCGTATTCGGGCTACAATCAACAACTCACTCAAGATTTTCGATTTGGGGTATAAATATTGAACCTCCATTTTAGAAGTATAAATTTATACTCTGGGCAAGGGAAAAAGGGCTGTCCGAAACTTTATACCTCATGCTCGAATTTTCCTTAAGTCGAAACCAAACAAAATATAATGAAGTAAAATAATATTATACCTCGTTTTTCCTTATTTTCACTCCAATTGAACACACCCTTAGTATAAATATATATATCCTTAAAAAAAGTGTATATATATATAATTACTAATTTTTTTTTTATCTTTTTTTAGGGTACATTTGTACCCCCCTTGTCCTCAATTGGCTACGCCGCTGCTCACGTGCAGGTCACATGACTAATATAGCCCGAATAAGCCCCAATTTGTCCTTCTAGTGTCCAACTTAAAAGATGATGTCCTCCTTTTACAAGTCCGAAATAAAAGTGTCATCTTTTCACAACACCCCTAGAAAATAGAAATAGTGCCTCTTTTGGCAATTTTCTCATTTTCACCTTGTGTGGTGATGTAGTTGGTCTCGCATGTTGTGTAATGATCTCACTTCTGTATGATGTAGATATATCACTTATATAATTGTATAGTGTTTATTCAACAATAAATTCATACTTTGTAATTCTCTTACTACAATCTTTTTTTTTATGTGATGGGAATCTGCAGCCGCTATCTTCTATGCACACTGTTATAATTACAAAAAGTTGATGATTATTATAACTAAGTATAACAAGATGAAGTCAATTTATTTAAAATTATTTTAAGCGCATCTTTTTATTTTTATTTTTTATTTTTTTATTTTTTATTTTTCTTAGGAAAGCGCATCTTGTTTTTATTTACATGCATCATCATTAAAAAAAAAGTAATAAATAATTACATGCATGCTAAATAATTGAATTATCCAATCATAAGATCTCCTTAATTAAAAAAAAAACTAGTAGTAATCAAGTTACTTTTTGATAATATAATAAACTAAATAATTAAGCAAATTTCAATGAGCACGATAATGGCAAAAGCTAGATTATTTATCTCAAGTTAAGAAAAAAATAAGAACTCGTAGTTTTAATACCAAAATTGGCCTTTAATTATAAGGGTACACGTTACACTAAAGTCGTTGACAATTTAATGCTCATGTTGAGGTAGACCTGCCAACTGAAATCAATTTAATATAATGTTGGAATGGATAAATCAAAGTTGCTTGTACTCAATTATGTATCGTTTTATTTAAGAAATACATACTTCGTAGAAAGCGATGGCTAATACGTAGGATGAAAACTTTCCATTGGGTTCCACTTTATCATTTTTGATATTATTCAAAGGATTATCATTTCCACACTATGCAGTATATGCTGCTTGAAGAAACTAGTTATTGGGAAAGATACGATAATTAAGAAGAACAATATGCAAGACAGAAACATAACACAAAATCACTATTTAATCATCCATCAGAATCAATTCCGGTATATAAAGACACAAGTCTAATTAATTCAGCAGTTTTACTTCTAGTACAAACTAATTAACCTTCAATTATTACTCCCTTTGTCCATTATCATCAATATAAACATATTACCACATCTATCCTCATGCTTACATGACAATTCATCTTTTTCTTTTGTAGTATTAATCTAAAATCTCAACTTATATGCATTCATTCATTTTCAATATGGTATTTTCCTTAATCTAAAGCAATATGTATTAATGAAAAAGGACAGTGTTATTCAAACACGTTGTCGCTAGCCCCACTAGTTAAAAAAAATATATGATTAGATTTTCCACCTTATATGGTGGTGTAGTAATCCCACCCTGTATGGTGGTGTAGTGCTCTCACATTTATATGGTGTAAAAGTCTACTTTTGATGGTGTAGTGATTTATTTAAAAATATATATATATATATCGTTGTAATATAGGTTTTGGAAAAGAAAATTAATATTAATATACTAATCCTAAAAGATAATGGAAATATTCAATCAAGAAGAAAACTCAGTGCATATCAATCAATCGAGTTCAATTAATTTTTAATGATTTTATTACAATTGCATTTATACAATTAAGACCGCAATCACGAGATAAATCAAATTCCCATGTTTTATACTAAACTCTCCGAGTCTCCTCCTACTATAAATTTCTTTATTTATTGGTCAAATATATCAATCACCTTCCTTCCACAATTCTAACACCAGTTGATGTTAAAGTGAACTGAGTAAAAAAATACTGTACAATACAATAAAAAATCAAAAGTTAAAATAACCATTTTAATAAAATAAAGATAAATTATAACCATTAAATTTAAAAAGATAAATAATAACCAAAACTCTTAGGTTGTGGGCAGCAGCGCGCTCGCTGCCCCAGCGAGCGCATTAGTCGAGCTCAATAATCACTGCCTAGCGCCGAGCTCGCGTGCTCAAGCTCGATATAGCGAGCCTACGCTCACCCATGCCCGATGCCATGTGGTGACCGCTAGTTGGTCGCCGGCATAACCGTTGCAATCGCCAACGGTCACCATTCAATTTTTTTTTAATTCTAATTTAAACACTATATATATTCAATCCCCACTCACAAATCACACACTACACTCTATATTCTCTCTTCTCCAAACTCTTTTCTCTCAAATTTGCTCCCAAAATCGGCGGTCACCTTCTCCGGCTAAGCTCTCCGACGATCACCTTCTTCTAAAAAAAATAGATCCAAATGCCAATTTCAACTCCAGCCATTCGTCGAGCCCCAACCCTTCTCATCCATCCCCTCGACAAAATTTGTTTTCTCAAATACCCCAACGAGATTTATTCTCGTCGCCTCCGGCTTCGACTTTCGCTCCACAATTTCCCACGGCGGGAGCCTACGTTTCTCACTTTCCGACGGGTGCCTTTGCACCGTTTCAAGTCGGATGGAACGACCGATGGGTAGAGATAAGGCAAAGGCGGCGACAAGAGGGAAGGGGAAGGCCGGATCGAGCTCGGGTAGCGGTTCGACATCGGCAAATATACGAGAGGAATTTGTTCAAGCGGCCACGAGAATGTCGCAGCAAATGGAAGAATTTACGAGACAACAAGACTATCATATCATCACGAGAAGCACCGTCGGTATGGTACCGGCCCAGAAGGAGTTCCACGATCAATGGGTCAGAGATCTTAAAATAAAATATGGGTGGCCCGTTGATGATGAATAGTTTTTTTTATTTAAAGCTCTTGTTTAGTGTAGTATTTTAATTTTATTAATGTAGTTTAATGTCCTATTCTAATTTTAAGTGGAATGAAATGATATTTTTTTAATTTCATTTTATTTGAATAAAAAAAAGATAAAATGGCGAGCTTGGCGAGCTCGCCACTGCACTTCATTTGGTGCGGGCACCATGGACCACCAAAAAGATAAGCGAGTGAACTCGCCAAGCTCGCCGCTGCTAAAGGCTTTATAAAATAACTTTCATGCCCTTATTTATCTTTATTCTCTCATTTTATACATGAATACATACAAGAACTATGAAATATTTTATCTATCTCTCTCAAAAGTTCAAAAAACAAACACACACGCACAGAGACACAGACACACACAGAAAACACACACTTACACACACACACAAAAAAAAACACACACACATACACAGAAACACACACATGTAGACGCACGCACATAGACAAAAACACACACATATACATGGAAACACTCACTCACACATACGCACACAAACACACACACACACAATCAAGGTGCAATTGCTCTCTCTCACAAGCACCGGCGCCACCTTCACGCCGACACCGCCCACATCCCTTCCGCCATCTACTGTAGAGTCACACACACACACACAATCGCGGTGCGCGCACACACACACAATCAAGGTGTAGTTGTTCTCTCCCTCCCCCTTTATCATTTTCTGCGGTGGCGTTTTTGTGACGAAATCGAAACGGGGGATGGTGCGAGCTCCGCCTATGCTTAGATCGAGATGTTGTGGCGGCTCTGCCCCTCCACCGCGAGCCAGCGGCGGCGACAACAGATGCTCATTTCCATCTCATCGGCGGAGAGCGACGGGAATCACGGCGTTGGGGAGACTAAGAGAAAATATATGTGTGTTGGCGGCGTCCTAATTGGCTGTAGAATCATCGGAGTCCAGCTCCGGCAGCGGCGGTGAGATGACGACGGTGGATTTGGAGGACTTGGCGGCGGAGGCTGTTTGGCCATCGACGGCGGGACGAAAGTATGTTTGCCAAAATTGTGGGCATCCTGTATGTATATGTATGCATTCATATATGTATATATTCATGTGTGAGTTTATGTATGGATATGTCTTCATGTATGATTTTATGTATTCCTCTATTTCATGCATGAATTCGTGTATTTATTTAGAGAAGGGTATTTTTGTAAAACATGGTTATTATTTATCTTTTAAAAAATAAATAGTTATAATTTATCTTTATCTTTTAAAAATGGTTATTTTTCCAAATTATCTTTAAAATAAACAACACTGTTAACGTTTGAATGTGATATAAAGTGAGTTTTAGTGTGTTAATCTTTGCCAAATAAGGAAACAAAACTTATTAAGTGGGAACCCAAAATGACAAAATGAGACTTATTGAACGGGACAGAGGGAGTATCCTTGATGCATTCATCCCCATCAATATTTTGTGACGTACTAATATGTAGAGCTTTGATAAGCAATTATGGAATGACAAGAGTATCACAAATTTATAAGACCATAAACTAGATCGACTTCAAAATTTGCCGGATTATTATTTTCGTTTTCACCAATTGTTCAATATCATGATCCAAATTGATTTTGTAATGAAACTTATGGTTACGTATTTATTTGCGTATTAATGTTATGGAGGGTTGAACTCTTTGGAATTTCTTCTTCATAATCAATTTTGTGTACACCCTTACTTAATCTTCTCTTCTTCCTCAATTCAGGTAATTCATTTGTTCTCTTTATTCTAAATATTTTGCTCTTTTTTTTATGTGTTTGTTTGGTTGGTTTATTGTGTGTGTAATTAATTTTTTGTTTGTGTATGTGGTTTTTGTGATATTTAAGTACTACTTTTTAAGAACATTGTGATAAATCGTAAGGAAATATGTTTATTAATTAGTTCTCACGCATGAGTTGATATTCTTTTTTTTTTTATGTATTGTGTTGAGTGATTGAATGATTTTTCTTTTCTTTTTTGGGTACTATCACTTTTAGAAACTATTAGAGCAAAACATCAATTACTTTTGAATTTTGTAATGTATTTTGGTTTGTTGTAATTGGAAAGTATCTTCACTCTTAATTTTGCAAACCTCATCCATAAAATTTAAATTGCATTTACAATGGTTGACCCAAAAAGATGTTAAATTGAATTGCATGAAAATTACGTGAGCAACAAATACATGAGGGATATTGGTCACTTCCACGCATCTACTACCCTGGTGGCGGCCTAAACTCGTCACACACGAGACACCTGCAACCGACGTCAGTTTCATCACCACCGTTCGCTTCTCCCCTCCCTTCCTCCCTCTCTCTAGATCTCCCTGAAAGCCCAGATACAACTGAAGTAATCTATGGGAAAATTTGTGGAAGAAATTGAACTAGTTGCCTGAATTTTTATGATTAACCGAATAGAAATTACTATTTGCTGATGGCCGGCTTGCCATTTGACGAAGAGTGGGGAGCAAAAAAGCTGCGACGGTTAGCGCTACCCTAAAGAATGCACCGACATCGAATTGATTGATTTTTTGTGAATTTTGACGATCTTGAGGAGCATGAAGGGGTCAGCCTCGTAGATGGAGGCCTGACCATCTGCGTCGGCGGCGAGGGGGTTGTGCAGGATTCAGGTGAGAGAAGAAAGCAACGAATGTGATGGAAGGATCCTATCTTAGAAGAGCAAGAGAAGTCGTAGATTTTGATGCATCGTCGTTGCCACCGGAGACGGCGACAGAGCCGAATATGCTTGTACAACCCTACGACCAAATTCATCGTTGGAGAAGACGAGAGTAGTGAGGGTGAGGGAGAAGGTTTAAGATGGAGAATTCTTATACAGGATTTTGTAAACGGAACAGAGTGAAGACATTGACGAGTGTTGGATAGTGTGTAACCAAGAGTCACTCATTCTATGATCAAAGGAAGAATATTGAGGCGGATGAGCAGAGAGCGAATGTTTTGGGTGGAGGAATGAAATAAGAAAAAAGCTGAAAGTTAAATTTTTTCAAATGGTGTGAGTAAAGCCGTTAGAAAAAAAAGGGAATATGCACTACTTTGAAGACGTCAGGGGCATAACAACACCTAACCTTTCGTTGAGGGTGTATTTGTATTTCTCTTTATACAATAAGGGTGTATTTGCACCATAACCCTTAACTTAATTATGTTACATTGACTAATTTACTTTGAGTAGAGAAATGTGTGTAAATCGGATTTCCTACTCCCACTTCATGTTTCATTTTCTACTCCTTCAATTGGTTGAACGACATATGGTAGTGTAACAGCCCGATTTTCGGATTGACGACTGACCCCACAAACCATCACAAGTCCTTTCTAATGTGCTTTGTCCACACTCGCACGCTTCCCAGGAAAAATTTCCCAGGAGGTCACCCATCCCAGTACTACTCCAAGTCAAGCACGCTTAACTTTGGAGTTATTCTACGATAGGCACCAGAAAAGAAGATGCATCTTGATGGTATGAGTAGACCTATCAATTCCTTTAAGCTCTCCTTGAATATGTCGTCCCATTCCGACATATTCTCGGAATCTCTCTCGTTCGGGTATGTTCCGGTTCATCCCTGCTCCCTCCGCTTGGAAGTCTTATTGGAGCCGCTCGTTGTCCGTGCCATGTGCACCGGCGATCACTCTGTACTTATCAGAGCCGCTCCTTGTCCGTGCCTTTGCACCGGCGATCACTCCGTACTTTGGCCTCGGGCGTCACAGGTAGTGATTAGGGGTTTATTTTACTAGGGTATATAATCAAATTGCCAAATGTCGAAACTCCCACGAATGGAGTAGATGAGAAACACGAGAACTATACCACGTGATCACCGTAGAGAATTGCGAGGCTGACGCGTATATAAAGAGTAATTCTAAATGCAGCCCCCGTTTTACTCTTCATAGCCCAACTTAAATAAATAATTTAACTTATATTTATTGTACTATTTTAACCCTATATAACCCCCAACAATTATAATAAGCTAATAAGCGCAAAATAAGTCTTACATCAACACACTATAGCCCCCAAACTTATTTGCATAGGTGAGTTCGATCATGATAGTATTTTTTAAGGGTTTTTTTGTTTTTGTTTTTGTTTTTTTGGTTTTGTTTTTGAGAATGTTTTTTGAGATTGATCATGCAAATTGCCCATGAAATTTAGCCATGAAAAATTAGAGAAATTTTGCTTTTTTAACATTTATCCCCCCTTCCCCCTCCTCGGCGAAGTAGAAGCAAATTGACAAAATATTCTTATTTTTTTATTTACGTACAAACCCCATAGCCGCCGGTGTCGACCTTCTCTCCATGGTGTTGGATAAGTTTTTAAATCATGGGTTCTACTCCAACAAGGTAAAGCTTGCGAATAGGCCAATTATTGGGAATAGAATTACATGATTTGAATTGAATTTGATTCTAATTTTCTTTTCTCTTGGTAAATTCAGTGCGATTGTTGATAGTGAAGAATCCTGAATGGAGCTTAGAAAAATTATCATAATTTCTGATTGTTGTCCAGATTTTGAAGGAATTGATGATTATATTCTTAACTTACCACCGTAGACACAGTAGATGTAGCAAATAAGTTAGTCAATATGGTGCAGAAAATCTCTATTTTTCATTTTATTTTCTTCAAATTTCTGATTTTAGAGGTTTACGTTCTTAAAATCATCGTGTTTTTATGGGGTTATATAACTCATTTACATTTTTTTTATCTTAACATTATTTAAGTATAAAGTTATTAGTTAATTATATTTTTGAAAGCTATAGGGGTAAAATAGTACATAATTTAATTAATTTATTTATTTTGGGAGCTATATTTTACCACTATATAAATAGAGTGTTTTGGTAAAGCTCTTAATTAATACAACAGTAATAGGGCTTCGCATTCCTAAGCAAATTTCTACTTTTGTCCATTATATCTATATCTATACCTATTATAAAAGATCGGATTCTTACAAAATTTGATTTGTCTAATAGTACTATAAATCTATATTATGAATTGGAAATATAAATCTATATTATGAATTGGAAAATTATGAAGATATATATCCGATAAATAATTTATGATAGCTCAACAAAACTAATGAAGTGAAGCATGAATTATATTAGTATTATATAATTGATGAAGAAAAGGAAAGGAAAAAGAGTATATGTGATAGAGTTAAGATGATAAGAAGTACGAATCTCAGATAATTAATAGTAAAGCTTCACCTCAAATGAGGTCACAGAGAAGAATTCTCTGCTCACGCAAAAGCTGCGTAGTTTCTCTAAAAATCTCGATACCCTAGCCACCAAAATTCATCTATAAATACCCTATTAAGGCCCATGCACGCATAAGGCTTGCAAGGCCCGATAACATAAATAATAAATAATAAACTGTAACTAAATAACTATAAAAAAGAACTAGAATAATTAATTAGCCGCTGCTACTTTGTTCTTGCGCCGAGTATAAACCTTCCACCCACTCGGCGCTGCTCTATGAATTGCACTCGCCGACGAAGCAGCCTTGTCCTCAAGGCTGAATTCAGGAAACTGTCCTCGCATATCAGCCACATCTACCCACGAACTCTCCTCCGCGCCATAGCCTTGCCACTGAACCAACACTTGATCCACTTCCTCATTCTCCCGAGTCAACAAGCGGCGCTGTAACATGGCCACCGGTAAAAACAGAGGGTTGACCGCCAACAACTCGTTCGGCAAGGTAGGAGCAACAGCCACATTCCCAACCGCTGACTTCAGCAACGAAACATGAAAGACGGGATGAACCTTAGAGTTTTCTAGTAATTTCAGTTTATACGTGATTGACCCAATCTGTGCTTCAATAGCAAAGGGCCCGAAGAATCGAGGAGCCAACTTGGTGTTTGCAGCAGAAAAAAGACTACGCTGGCGATACGGCTGAAACTTCAGATAAACCATAACCCCCACAGCAAATTCTAGGTCCCGACGATGCTTATTTGCCTGCCTAACCATCCGTCGTTGTGCTCGCTCCAAGTGCATCCTCAATTGTCCCAACATATCGTCTCGATCATGCAGAGTATCAACCACCGCCTGAACACGCACCTCCCCGGGTAGAAACGACACAAGGGGTGGAGGAGGTTGACCATATACAGCTTCAAAACCCTGTACTAAAACAACCAAGACTAGATTGAAACCCTATATTAAAACAATATTCAGCCCAAGATAACCACTTTCCCCAACTCCTTGGTTGTTTCGAAGCAAAACAACGTAAATATGTCTTGAGGCAGCGATTTAATACTCCTGTTTGACCATCGATCTCAGGATGGTATGCCGAACTCATGCAAAGTGTAGTACCGGCTGATTTAAAAAGCTCATTCCAGAATTGGCTTAAAAATAATCACGATCCTATATAACGGACCCTGGCATTCTGTGTAGTCGAACAATCTCATTTGTAAAGTTCTCAGCCACCACACGAGCATTTCAGACCCAAAAAATGATAATACTTAGAAAACTGATCCACCACTACCAAAATGCAATCAAATCCTTCAGAACGCGGCAGCCCCGTAATGAAATCCATGCTGATCTCTTCCCAAACTCAGCAGGAATAGGGAGTGGACTGAGCAAACCCGCCGAGCTCTTGGCCTCATACTTATTTTTCTGACAGACATCACAAGCCGCTACAGATCTTGAGATACATTTCATCATTCCAGGCCAATATAAATTTGCCGTGAGACGACGATAGGTCCTGAAAGCTCCTGAATGTCCACTTCCTGGTGTGGCATGAAACTCAGTGACCAATTTCGGCACCCAAGGTGAATCCGCAGGTATCACAAGACGACCCTTATAGAATAACACTCTTTGAGACTGGCTATAGTGCTTAGGAGCTGACTTCCCGTTCTTCAAATCCTCCAAAATCCGAGCCAAGGACGAATCACCTCGTATCTTCCGCTTCAACGTCTG
Source organism: Schizonepeta tenuifolia (assembly GCA_029490685.1). Taxonomy (NCBI): domain Eukaryota; kingdom Viridiplantae; phylum Streptophyta; class Magnoliopsida; order Lamiales; family Lamiaceae; genus Schizonepeta; species Schizonepeta tenuifolia. The sequence goes on along the minus strand of CM055960.1, from coordinate 24,844,735 downwards.
CCAATCTAGCCACCTTGGCGTTGTTATGACTGCCAACTCCAACTCAATTTCTCGACGAGAAAGAGCATCAGGCGCTCCATTTGTTTGCCATTCTTTATAAATAATGTCAAAATTGAACCCCAACAACTTGGCGGCCCAATTTTGCTGAGCAGAAGTAGTCAAGGTCTGGGACAATAATTGTTTCAAGCTCCGCTGATCAGTACGAACAATAAACCGGCGGCCCAAAAGATAAGGTTGCCAATGTTGTACCGCCAACACCAAGGCCATTGGTTCCTTCTCATAAGTGGACTTAGCTAAAAGATTTTCTGACAATCCCTTGCTGAAATAGGCAATGGGTTGCTTATGCTGCATCAGGACTGCGCCAATACCTCATTCGGAAGCATCACATTCCACTACAAATGGTTGTGCAAAATCTGGCATACGTAGCACGGGGGCAGTGGTGAGAGCTTGTTGTAGTGCCAGGAAAGCAGACTCGGCCACATCTGTCCAAGTCCACGACTTCAGCCCTTTCTTCAACAACGCTGTCAATGGAGCTGCAAGCTTACTATAATCACAAATAAAACGACGATAGTAGCCAGTGAGACCCAAAAAACCCCGGAGTCCGCGAACTGATTTTGGGGTAGGCCACTTCAGAACTGCACTCACCGTAGAGGGATCCATATGCACTCCACTTCCGGATACGACATGGCCGAGGTACTCGACCTCTTGATTGCCTCATGCACACTTCTTCGGATTGATAATTAAGGAATGTGTATTTAAAAGGGATAATACGTGGTGTAGATGTTGCAAATGCTCAGACCAAGACCTGCTATAGATTAGTATATCGTCGAAGAAAACGAGGAAAAATTTGCGGAGGAAAGGTCGGAAGATGTCATTCATAAGGCTCTGGAAGGTTGCTAGCGCGTTAGTTAAGCCAAATGGCATCACTAAGAACTCGTAGTGCCCGGAATGTGTTCTAAAAGCTGTTTTTGGCACATCCTCTTCTGCAATACGGATTTAATGGTATCCAGCGCGCAAGTCCAATTTGCTAAAATATTGGGCACCATGAAGTTCATCTAACAACTCTTGAATCACAGGAATAGGATACTTGTCTGCTACTGTGGCTTTATTTAATGCCTCATAATCGATGAAGAATCTCCACGACCCGTCTTTCTTGCGTACTAAAAGCACCGGGCTCGAATATGGGCTATTACTAGGCTGAATGATGCTGGAATCGAGCATTTCAGCAACTAATTTCTCCATCCCATCCTTTTGGGAATAATTGTAGCGATATGGTCTGATGAAACTGGAGTTGTTCCATCTCGAAGTATAATTTGATGATCACATGCCCTTCTTGGGGGTAATCTTGTTGGTTTCTGAGAGACCACGGGAAACTCGTTCATCACTCCATCGAGTTCCCGTACCTAGCAAGCATCAAGCGAGGCTCCCTTGGGAAAATATAGCGGCACTCCATCCTCCATCGTCCAGAGCAGCCACGCTTCATCACCAGCTTCCATTGAAGCTAGATCCTCATGTGCACACGCACGACGCGTAAGGGTTGGGTCCCCACGCAAGCAAACCTTGCGACCATTCCATTGACAACTTTGCCCAATTAGCTTTGACATCTCCCAGCTCCGCCAACCATGAGACCCCTAGAATAAAAATCCACACTGCGCAGAGGAAAAATATAGCAATTAACGTGAAATAAATGGCCATCAATAGTAATAGATAGTGCTCGACATACTCCTCGGGTTCGGACTTGTGTGCCGTCACCCAACACCACCTTGATATCTGTTGTAGGATCTATTTGTAGCCCCAGTTTGCGAGCAGCGTGTTCAGCCAAGAAACAATGGCTCGCCCCACTATCCACCATCGTCAAACACCGGCGTCCTTCGATGTGGCTGAATAGTTTCAGTGTTTGAGCACCATCAAATCCATAAGAGGACAAACGAGAAAGTTGTAGATGCTGCAATTCTGACACGGGCTCTGTCTCTTCTTTCTCCACTTCAGACTCCAAACTTTGCTTCCAGGTCTCCTCGAACTTGTCATCTTCTGCCTCTAGAAGAATCGCTAGAGACTTAGCTGCACATTTGTGCAGCGGGCTATAGGGTTGGCCACATTTATATCATTTTCCTTTAGCTCGAAACTCTTGTGCCTCCTCCGGTGTGAGATGCCTGATGTTTCTGTTCATGCAGGTTCCAGACAAACGATCGAAGAAGTCTGACTGCTAGCATATGCCAAAGCCCTTCCACTTTGACTCGGGCTATAAAACGTAGTAGTCGGACGTGAGAACATGCCTGCTGGAAACATTGAGCGTGGCGGAGCAGCAGCTGATTTGGGAGAGCGAGCAATACGGCGAGCTGCCCGAATAGCTGTAAAAATGTCTGTCGCTTCAGATTCTGTAATACGATTACGAATGGATGGTTGCAAACCCTAAGGAAGTTTCTTAAGTACTCTGCAGGGGATAGAGAGGGTAGTTGTGCCGCGCGCTCTTCAAAAAGATCGATGAAATCTTCCAACGATCATGTTTGACTAGTGAGAAACATGGCTTCATATGCATTGGTAGCTGAACTATCTCCAAAACGTTCCAACAATTCATGAGCAAATTATCCCCATGGGATGGTAGCTGAACGCCGCAAAATCCACTGCGCCCAAAACATCGACCTCCATGTCATAGCAATGAGAGCCATCTGAACACGGTCGCCTAACGTTACACGGTGAACAAAAAAATATTGTTCTACCTGAGCCAACCAAGCCAACGGATCTGTACCATCAAACATCGGAAGCTCCATGCGTGGTAAAAAGCCCCCAGATGACCCTCCTTCGTCGTCAGTCACCTTAGGGTGGGAATCCTTTTTGCCTGTGCTGCTGTCATCACCTGTCTTTGCTGACTGATCGCCAAATGTTTGAAAGACCCGGTGTGGGGTTTTCGGAGGGCGGTGAGATGAACTCAAAGCCTCCAACTTATCCCAGATCGTTGCTAACTGGCCATCTTGGCGACCTAGGATTTTGTCCAGAGAACTCAGCGAACCCTCACAATCTGAAACCCTAGTCATGGTTGTTGCAATCGTTGTCTGCATCTCTTCTATCATCTTCTCCATTTTCTCCATCTTCGTTGTGTGTCGGGTTGTTGGCATAAACCGCACAGGTCGGACCAATTTGATAGAGTTAAGATGATAAGAAGTAGGAATCTGAGATAATTAATAGTAAAGCTTCCCCTTAAATGAGGTCACAGAGAAGAATTCTCTGCTCACGCAAAAGTTGCGCAGTTTCTCTAAAAATCTCGATACGCTAGCCACCAAAATTCATCTATAAATACCCTATTAAGGCCCATGCACGCATAAGGCTTGCAAGGCCCGATAACATAAATAATAAATAATAAACTGTAATCAAATAACTATAAAAAAGAATTAGAATAGTTAATTAGCCGCTGCTACTTTGTTCCTGCGCCGAGTATAAACCTTCTACCCACTCGACGCTGCTCTATCAATATGGATAAGTGGAAAAATGTCTCTAACTAATAGTATATGATCATACTATATATTAATGTTTATCCTATTCCTCACCCTATTTCTCACTGTGCTAACTAATTTATGAACCGATTCGTTGATTCAATAATTTAGTATGTAATTTCATAATTTTTATTTTAGTATCTCTAATTTAGGAGTCATACTGATGCTTTAAGAGTTAATTCACAAGAATAATTAACAAGTGTAACATAAAATCCTCTTAATTGGTGAGTTGTTCTACAAAGTTATGGTTAAGGTACATTATATGTGTTCGAGCAACCCATAACAAACGGATGCAACACAATATGGACTAAATATAGTAAATATGACCATTAGAATTTATCCTTTAAATAAAACACTATAATATAAATTGAAAATATATTCATTGTATTCATGTACATATAATAAATTTATCATAAACTCTTGCAATCAGTGACGGAGCTACGTTGGGGCATGGGGGACTTTGGCTCCCCCACCCCACCCCCACCCCCAAGCCCCACCACTATATAGTTTATGTTTAAAATTTTATATTTTTAATTATGTTACTATTATACAAATTATATAGTGTGTTAACTTTTAAGTATTTTTCATTTTTATTTATAATATTCTTCTTATAAATATAAAAATTCGTATAAATTGAAAATTAGTGTATGAAATTTATTGTTTGGTATTAATGTAGTTCTTCTATTTGATTTATTTATTTCTCACCATGATAATAGAAAGATAATTTAAAAACATGGAAACAATAGAAAAATATTTGAAGTAATCATGTTAAATTATTGATTTTTTAAAGAATGCTATATGATATTACGATATTATAGTCGTACTAAATTTTATATTATTTTTCTCAAATTTACCTATAATATTTAAATTTATAATTAATTTTGGGCCCTCCACATTAATATTTCTAGCTCCGTCACTGCTTGCAATATAGTACGATTAGGAAATTTCGGTGCCGCGAAATTCGATGTTGTAGAGGAATTGAATATGTTTTCATTAGAAATTATTGGAATTATTTTATTCTAATTTAAATTGAATATTGTTTAATTAAATTTAGAAAATTTAGCAAAAGTGTATAAAAAACATGGTTAAAGGACTTTAACAAAATAACACCGTATTCTTCTTCAGTTCACGTTGGCATTACGTTATTATTCCAGCCACTTGGAATAATTGGGAAGGTTCTATCATGTAAGAGTAAGAATACGGATGGTTTTATACACGTTATTTATTTATTTGGCAAAACATGTCGAGTTTCTGGTTACGGGAATAATTTGGTGTGTACTTTTATCGTGAATCAAATTGTGGTCATTATTGAGATGCTGACCGGTGTGTGGTTGCTCCAACAAAATACAATACAGTATATGATAGATAAAGATGAATTCAGTATTAAATAGCTCAAGACTTTTTTTTTGAACAATACATTAAATTTTAAAGACTGCGTGACGGTGAATTCAAATTCGAGACCTTTGGCTCGGACATTAACCACTCAAGACTAATTTGTCGTAGGGAGAAGACCATGACTCAAAAAGGAAAGATATGTTATGACTAATCCTATGTGGTAAATATATGAGATTTAATCACGGGTCTGATCTATCCAACCAAACATATTAGTATAAGTTTAGTTATGAGACTAGATGTAATCTATTTGTGGCAACCAAACACCCTAAATAATTTGGGTCTAACTTACAAGAATCATGTTTTGATGATAATTTTCTCATTCCATTTATTTAATTTGTTGCAGTCTTCTCTAAATCTTGCTTACATGCTAGCTCGTTGTGGTTTTAAGACTTTATTCAGGGGATTTTCAGTTTTGGGACCTTTTTAGTGGACTTTAAAAGTCTGTAATTCGTTTTAAGAGACAAGAGTTATCAAGGGGATTAATACATCCGGAGAACTCTTACAACGGATAAATTCCTGCAAATAATTACGTACTTAGCAACATTTTTTTTGACAAGCAATTAGCGACGATTATTAGTCAATACGAAGACTGTCAAAAGTAGGATAACAAATAATTACGGAATCTCTTATAAGGTGAAAACTAAATACTATTTTTATGACGGGAATAGATCCTCTCATATACTAAAATATTGCAAACGATTATTTCATATTTTGGGAGCATTTACTAAGCATGATAGATAAAAATAATATAGGCTAATCAAACATTTATTTCTAGAGGGCATTTATTAAATAAGATAGGATTGACTATTTTTATCACATGAGGTTTACTCAGGTGAGGTTTTATTTTTATCATTATTTTTAATTATATATATATATATATATATATAATTAATGAAACATTTCAAATGTTCCCACTGTTTCATAAAACGAAATATGCCATATTGAATGAGAGGACCAAAAGAGCAAACAGAATCATATTGAATGGGACGGAGGGAGGATCTGTTTATTATTTACATCGGTGTATTTTTTTTTATAAAATTTGACACAAAGTATAAGAGGATTGGGACCAACAAATAGTTACGGCACATTTCTCTATTGCAAATACATGATAAGAATCTGATCACCTTGTAGAACTACTTGATTCAACATCTATATGCATAGGGATATATATATTAACATCTAAACACAAACTCTGACAATACATATTTGGCCTATATATATATCTAATAACTCAAAACAATCTTTTCTTCCCCTATTTCTCTAGGCAGAAAACATTCCCTTTTCCGACTTGTATATAGCAACCAAAACTTTCTTACTTTTTGGAGCAAAATTTCCTCACATTTTGAGGAGAGAGTGAGAGTGAGAGAGAGAAAGAAGTCACATATCAATCAATCAGCATTTGCAATCTGTTTTCTAATCTCTTTCTGAAATTTGAATGTGAAATCCATTTGGAAATTGCAAACCGGGAGTTCTAAGAATATCTCCTCCTTTGATTGGTGTCCATCTATTCCACATAAAATAAAAACAAACAAAAAAATTAATTAGCTAAATTTCTATTAGTCCAAATTCATTAATTTTGAAAAATTAAGGTTTATGTTGAGATTTTTTCTTACTTGTACTTGGTGACAAGGCAATGTAGGAACACAGCCATTTGCACCTTTGTGAAGTCTGTTCCTACACAGAACCTCATGCCACCTCCGAATGCCATGAAGTTTTTCGAGCCCCCATTCGTGTCGACTCCCTGCAATGTTTTCATGGTTAGGAGGTGGCACGGAGTTATTCGAATATAGAGAAATGATATGCTACACACGTATATATACTTGCCTCCCATCGCCATGGGTTGAACTCGAGTGGGTCTTTGTACTTGCTCGGGTCCAAGTGCACGGCCGGTGGGCACACCATCACCGCCCAACCGGCTGGAATAGTATACCCTGCACCACAACAAACCAATCCCATCTCAATTCTCGTGTTTCATCTCATGTTTCACTATTATCAGTGCAATGCAGGAATCCCTCATGCATGAAAAAAATAAAAATTAATTAAAAAAATTATGTACCTTTAAATTTGGTCTCTCTCAATGTTTTTCTGAAAATCCCAGGTACTATATTTGCTAGTCTCACTGTTTCATTAATAACCTGCACTTTCCATTCTGTTAATAAACGTAATCGGAGACTATTTAAGCCAATTGAAAGTACAGTACTTAAAGAGTGCTTGGCTGAGCTTATAAGCTCTTTAAAACAGCTTAAGCTCCTAAATCCTAAATAGTGAAGGGAGCTTATAAGCTCAGTCAAACGGCTCAAATAAAAAAACACATTTCAATAGCAAATTAGACATTAAAAACTCACTTGAAATGTGAATTTCATTGACTTGTACTCACTCCATGTTAGGCCAGAGTCTGGATTCTCCCTCTGCCTAATAATCGCGTCGTGCTCCTCCTACGACGTAAAATTAGTTAGTAAACCTGCATCTGATTAATAGTCTGTTTCAAGAAAAGATGAATGATGGAATACTCACCCTCAGTTGCTCCAAAACCAAAGGATGATGAGAGAGAAACTTAGTAGCAAGAGTGAGAGCCAAAGAGGTTGTCTCAAAGCTAGCAAAGAGCAAAACAAACATCAAATCCAATGCAATGGCCTCTGTGAGGACTGTGTCCTTCCTCTGCAGCTCTTCCAACACGTAGTCAAAGAAATCGCCTCCCTCCACTTTCCTCGGCCTCTCCCGTCTCTCCTGCAGCATGCTTTTCAGCTTCTTCATTGCCTGCTTCCTCCCCTGATCATAATCATATCCATATATCAACAAGAACAATTCACACACACACACTCACAAAAACACACACATACCTTCAAGCATTTGTGATAGGCTGTGCCAGGAATGTCAAGAGGAAATGAGATCAATCCTTGAATGAATGCTACAAAACTTTCTCTCAGATTCACTGATGATGATTCTGAATCATAACTGATCAGCTTTTTAGCTGTAAGATCAAATATCATCTGCCCAAAAAAAAAAAAAAAAGTTAGTCAAATTATTTTTGAAGCAAATTAATTACATAATTGTTGTGTCGATGATGATATGACCTGTGCAGTAGCATCCTTGACATCAACAACTCCCTGCACAGCCCAGTTCTTCAAGCTGGCATTCGATGCCTGCTCGACTTCTAGAAGCATCTTCTTCAAACTCTCCTGACCAAAGAGCTTCAACACCATGTTCTTGAGGTACTTGTACATGAATCCATGCAACACTCCAACATTCTGCCTCCCAAAAATCTCATTGAAAGTGTCTGGATACCAGCTCTGAAACAGCTGCCCTTCTTGCTGAAAAACCAAGTAGTTAAGATCTGCATCCGTCGAAACTATCACCGGCCTCCCCACCAGACTAGTCTTGAATATTGGTCCATACCTGAAATCAAATATATCATATCAATCAACACATGATGAATGATGATCACATATATATACATTTCAAAATTAATATTACCTCTGCATTCTGTCTCTAACAAAAGGAGGGATATCAGAAGTGGTGTTTGGAGCAAAGAAATGGAGAGTTTCTCCAAGAAGAGGCCACCCCATTGATCCAGGGGGGAGGACTCCATTGCATCTTGGATTTCTCCACTTGTAGAGCCAGTTTAGTAGCCCGATTATCGATATGGCTACCACGTAGAAAACTGCAGCTGGGAACATTGCAGATTCTTGAAAGAGAGGGGGAGAGAGAGTGGTGAAGATGTGGAGAAATGAGATGAGTTTCGAGGAAGGAGGGGAGAGAGGAGTGGAGAGAATATAGGAGAGAGGGAGACAAGAAGTTGCTGTTATGTGTGTGTTATTAAATGGGATGAGTGGTTAAATAGGCAGGCAAAGAATCTGCAACTAAGTTTTAAATAGCAGTTTTTTTGCAGAAGTTGGTTTGCTTCAAATTAAATAATATGTACATATTCATAATTGTTGTAGATGAGATGACCAATACAATACTTGATCTTAATTAATTAACAAGTATATACATTCTGTCTAGAGCAACTCTTTATCCTTTGTCAACACCTTCTTATAATATGTTTGAAAGCCTAGCATGACGGTGAGCCTTACACTTCAAGGATCTCTCTCTCTCTCTCTCTCTCTCTCTCTGTGAATAATAAATGTACACTATATACTTACGCGCAAAGGTGATGCATCACAAATAACATTATGAAATACTATAACATGACAAGTTTGAACATGTATAAGTTTAGTGAAATATTTAGTACTAAAGTCTAGTCTTTTACCTTTCAATGTTTTTCATGTAAATATCATTTTGTTATTTTAATTGGATGTAGATCTCATCCTAGATCTTCTCTAGGTGTAAATATATTTTCTCGTATCCTATCTGAATCTAAACAGCATCACTTCTAGATTTTCATACAACTACTGTATCTATAAGTATAATTGTAAGAAACATATATAGGGTTGTTAAGGATATATTCCTCTAACATCCTACCAGAGCCGGGTTAAAGCTCTTGCATCAAATGAGATTTCGACCCAATTATTCAACGAGAAAGTTAAATTCCTCAGACAATTCATCCTTCTTCAACCGCTCCAAATCCCTGCACCAAGCCGAGAGCACCGGAGATGGCCTCTGGCGTCGGCCCTCGGAAGATTAAGTTAGAAAACTTGGAGGAGAAGAAAGAAATATTTTAGGGAGAAGTAATTAATAACAGAATGAGAAGAAGATACCTCGATTTAGGGAAAGGGGTTATTCATAAGTTTACCATAGTGAGGGGCATTTTCGTCTTTCCAAAGTGTAAAGGGTCTAATGATACTAACTTTCAGAGTTGAGCTCCATCAAGTCTAGAATATCAGGTCTACTCTAAAGTGTGTCACATTTAAAGCATGTCAGCTCTGAAGCGTCGAGACTCAAATATTAGGGCTTGGATGATGTTTTTCTCCAGCTCCGCTTTTCATGTGAGTCCAGTCCTTAAGTGGGAGCATTGCATTTTTTTCTTTTGAAAGGTCAAAGAAAATTTGTAGCAAAAGAGTACGAGGGGTACTCAAAACCCAAAGACAGTACAACATAAGAAAAAAAAATCCGAAAAGCTACGCAAATTACAACTTGAACATAATGCAATCTAATGGCTGGAAACACCAATCATTTAGAACATAATAAAAGGAAAGGGGAAAATGAGCTGAAATCCATTCAAGAGCTTATTTTAATTTCTTCAATGAATTTCACCATATCAGATTTGAGCGGACCTGTTGCATTTCATCACTGACTCTATCAGATTTGAGTTTGTTCAAAGACTGGCCAATTATGATCTCTTCCTACAAGGTATGGACCTCCAATTTTTGCCCTACATATATCACATCCTAGTATTAATATATGTAGCTAGCTAGGTGAAATTCATCACCTTTAAAAGTTAATTGATCAAAGAGAAAATGGCCCTTTGAGCCACGGGCTTAATTAAGGTTATTCAACGTCTAGTAATAAGCAATTATAGGTAGGTTTACTGTGGATCAGGGTGTGACTGATCACACTTGATAACATTTTATGTTTTTATTTACCTTCAATCTGGGACGGACCTAGAAAATTTTCTTAATTAGAAATGTGTTTTTTAATTTTGAATTCGAGAAGATAACTTTCCTACAATTCGATTTGATGACGGAGGATTTTACATGACGATCGATTCGTTGCACAATTTGATTTATTAATAGGGTTTATTGAGGCACTAATTAAGGCCTTAATTTTAGAGAGAGAAGTAAGTACACACTGATCAAGAAACTTTGTCTGGTGTTTGTTGTAGCAATCCCCTTAACACTCGTGTGCAGATTAACTATTTTTACTGTCAAAAGGGACATTCAAACCTGAATTATAGCTTTGACTACTTAATTATAGTCATTTAATTTTAATCCTTCCTTTCTTCTTTGCTAATTAATCGTGGCTCTTTGATACAAATTGAAGTCATATTAACTCATGCACAGCCAAAAGGGCATGGCACATAAAGGTCGAGGTAAAATGTCTTAATTACCCTTAATTAGAATTAATCCATAAATTACTTTTTGGAGTCCAACTTGTTAAATTAAATTACATTTGGGTGACTAATATATATGTGACTTGCACCAAATTGTAGTTATAGATATTCCAAAACGTTAATTAGGTAAAGACTAGCATTAATTATCTTTGTGCTCAATCTTCTCAATCTATAAATGTGAAAATACTCGGTTTGGATAGGTCGAGTCTGCCACACATGTACTTGGAAAGTGTGATTTATCTACCCTATGTGGTTTGCAGGGTACTGTATAAGGGACGGGGATTTACGCAGTACGCACTGAAGATAGCGGCTGTGGGTTCCCACAACATAAAAAAAAAAATACTTGGTTTGACAGCGCCCTTAGGCGCAGTCAATCTTCCCAAATGCTATTTGGGCACACCGTAGCTAACTATGCAAGCTAAAAAAGGTAATACTCCCTCTGTCCACAAAATGGTTGTCACTTTTATCATTTAAGTCCGTCCACGAAATGGTTGTCACTTCTATTTATAGTAGCAGAGCCCACATAATACATTATATTTAACTTATACTTCTCACTACTTCACTCATATTTATTGTGAGACTCTTACTCCACTCACAGCAATATCCACTATTATCCACTACTACCTACTCTCTCCGTATTACATATAAAGTCTCATTTCACACATTTCACATGTATTTTTTTAAAAATCATATTTCACTTTATGGACTCATACACCCTCAAGAATCTCTCTTATTTACACTCATTTGCCATTGATGGGTCCACCTTCCAACAACTTTATCATTACCTTTTGTCAATACCACTACCCCTACTTTCTAACTTTTACCTCACTCAAAAACACTTTACCAGTTTTCTTAATACCCGTGCCCATTTAAATTGAGACTTTATAACTAATACGGAGGGAGTACCATTTTCTTAAAACTCGTGTCGTCCATAATGTGGCAACTATTTCGTGGATGGAGGGAGTATATGTTTTGAAAATGGAAATATATATGTTCTAAATGTGGAATCATAAACCTAGGAGAAAATGTGATTATTTCTATTTTTACAATTAACTTTTCTTTTTTTAGTCGTGTGGCCGAGCACGGTGTAACCGAATAAATGTGTTGTTTCTCATTTTATTCGTCCTGACAATAGAGGGTTGCTCCATGGCCAAGCATGTATCCATAAGGAAATGCAGAATAATGACAGCTCAATATAGTTCTTAGTTTGAGACAGCTTGTAATAAACAATTATGGTCGGCACAAATTAACAATTATTTCTTCCCACCTTAAAGTGATTGTTGAAATCAAATTCACTGGACTTAATAACAAGGATACCCTTTCTAATTTGGTGTATCCTTCATTGAAGAGCCAATTATGTTCCACTATTTGAGAAGGGTATATATATATACATGGGTAATGACATTCGGCCACACGCGTACAAAAAGGAAAGTTGACTGTAAAAATGGAAATAATCACCTTTCTCCCTTAGGGTTTATGTTTCCCAATTAGGGTATATTTCCATTTTCAAAAACCTATATTACCATTTATAGCTTGTGTGGTCGGCCACAGTGTGACCAAATATCATTACCCTATATATATATATATATCCATTCCTATATATAGACCTAATAATATATACAGTACACGATAAATATGACATTATTTTCTTTATGTACCGTCCATAATAAGTATGATTTTTCATGAATAGAAATAACCCCATCATTCTTTTACCTTCATTACTTTCGCTCATTTTCTTTCATTTTACTGAAATTAACACATCTACATTCTCCACTTACTCACTCTCCTTTTTTTCTTAAACTTATGTCACTCTCTCCGAATCACAGTTTCATGGACAGCGGGAATACATAAAGTTCGTTTTATTGTCTAGAATCTGGTCAAGGAGATGCTAACATATTGTTGGGGAATAAGACAAAGATCTTTGGTCAATGGGAGAATATTATAGCAACAATTGTTAGAACTTTATCACTTGTCCGAAAAAGGGAGGTATATTGCTACTGTAGTTACCTTTTGCCCAAAAATATGGAGAAAATGAGTGATTTTAATCTCTCTTTAGGGGTAAATTTCTTGAAGGGGACGAAATTTTGAATATTTGGGAATTGGGATTGACCAGCCATAGTTAGATTTCGTAAATTATGGATCTTCATCTTTTCTTCTTGGTAATACAAATGCTATTCAAAATATGTATTACAGCATCCGCAGTGACGCCATTTTTCCAATAGCGATCATTGTAATCCTACTATTTTTAATTGGCGCTACCGCTGCAGCCAACTCGCTAGCTCATGTGCGCCATTTTGAAGCGCCTGAAAAGAGAGCTGAGGTAGCAACGTAGTATTGAATGAATTAATAGAGGATAGTCAATCTTCCAAGAATGACACCATTGTGAAGTGTTTTGTACCGATGGGCCCACTGAAAATTGGACGGCGCCCACCAAACGGTAGGTGCCATTGTGGATGTTTTTAGGTAATTCTACATCACTATGGTAATTTACAAATTACCTAGGAGACGTAAATATACTAGAAAAATATAAAGTAATTAACTCGACCTATAATACTCCCTCTGTTTTTTTATAAGTGTCCTCAGCCGTCAAAACACACAAACCAAGGAAATTAATATATTACTATTTTCATCTATAATTATTGTCTAGGAAACTTAAAATGTAAATAATTAGCATTTATTACTTAGGTAAAATAGAAAGTTTTGCATGATTTTTCTCAAAAATTGCATCATTTTTTTCAAAATTTATGAAATAGGACACTTATTAAACAACAAATCAAATTTCATAATAGAACGCTTAATAAAAAACAGAGGGAGTATATATGGAGTCATATTATTTATTTATTTATTTTATTTATAACGAAGGTAATTAACTCATGGCTGTTATCCAGACTATATATAGTAGTATAATATATCATCCCAATTTGATTTCTAAATGTTCATGAGTCCAACTCAAGTGGACCAATGATTTTATTACATATGTCATCACCTACGTATAGCTGCTTTCAGTTTCTTAAAGTAACTCAAGTGTTCAATTAATATACGAATTAATAATCTCAACTATTGCTTGCATTAATTAAATAATGAGAGTTAAGAATAAATGAAGCTTAGCTAGGTCTAGAACCCTAAAATAAAATTCACTTTTCAATTTGCCAAGAACATTCACTTTTCAATTTGTCTTATTCCCACAAGTTGTTAAGATTAGTTCATACTAAACTGCAATATTAGCCATCCTAATCCCATTAATTTGGAAGTATTGTGTTTAGTCAACTCCTTAATTAAGCTTGTCAGCTATTTTATGAGTAATTCTAGACGGTTCGATTTGTACATTAATTCATCTCGGTACAACTTAAAAGTACTATTTTATCCTTCATACTACTCCCTTCAAACCACTCATATTGTCATTATTTTCTTTTTTAGATGTCTCACTTATATTGTCATCTTCCAAATAAGAAAAGTTTTAATTCTTTAAAATCCATTAAAAGTAATGAGACTCATCCACTTTTTTTCTTTTTATTCTTATTCTTAATATCCGTGCCGAACAGTAATATGACAATATCAATGGGTCGGAGGGAGTACTTTTTTTTGTGACATATCCTTCACACGTTCTTAGCTCCAAATTTTTACTCAATTTAGCTTATGGTAAATACATATGGAATAATCATGGATATAAAAAAATTTAATACTGTAACAATGCATTATGAGAAAAAAAAAAACAATTTCCATTTAACACTAAATCTATAATAATAAATTATTTTTTTAATATTGTTTTGTTCATTAAATAAATTATATTACCAGTACTGAACTTAATGTCAACTTCTCGATTGATACGTTCAAATAAAAATTGCGCCATAAGCCGTTACTTAAGTACATAAAATAAATAAATTACAATTGAAAAGTTTGTAATTAAATAATGTGTAATTTATAATTATAATAAATATATTTTTATCTTAAATAAATACAGTTTGAAGACGAAAATCTATTAAATAAGGTTTTTTGAGTAAAGCATTATTCTTTGGTATCTCTACTGATTCAGATCAATTTGTTTGATCATAATTATTGTTTATATATTATCTCACTCGCTCAACTTCAACTTAATTTAGTTTAGTTAATTTTGTGAATGCCTAAAAATATAGTACTATTAAAAAAAATAAACGAAGAAAAGATCCAGCGTATTAGGGTTGACTATTAACTGCTAACCACGTTTTTCGTGACTAATAATTATAATTTTTTTCCTTTTAAAAATTAATTATAAATTTTTTAATTAATTATTTTCGGTTTGCTTGTTACTCCATAAATATAAGAGCTGGACTTCGGTGCACAGATGCACTGTGTGAGACGGGTTGGATCCGCCGAGTCATACCCAGTCCAGCCCAAGATCCAATTAAAAAAAAAAAAATGAAAGCGAGAAACAACTCTCTCACCTCGACGATAACTCCGCCTCCAGCTCCACCATCATTTACAACCACAATGAGCATCGCCGCTCCCAACACCGGCGTCGACGCTCCCAGCACCAGCGTCACTTGTCCCAACACCGGCATCGCTCTGGAAAAATTCAGTAACAGATTCAAGTTACTGAATTAAAGAACTGAAATTCAAGAAATCCAGCTCCTATCAAAATCTCTACCACCAACTCCAACACTATTTCAGGTAAATTGAAGCTTTAAATCGATTATTGTGGATGTATGATTAGTATGATCTGTTTTGTTGGTTGATTTTCTGTGAAAACCAGTTAGATTACGTTTATAGAGGTATTAATTTCGTGTGTTTACTGTTTCTTCTAAGACTTAGATTTCCCTCCCTAATTTAGTTGTTTTTTTATGTTTCTCCATGAATTGAGATAAATGCTTAGCATAACAAAGAAGATAGTTTAAATAAATTGTTACATTATTTTACTATAACAGTTAAATTTGTGCAGTAAAATGATTACTTTTACAAATAGATAGTGTTTTTGATGGTTCTCCGTGATTTGAGATAAATGCGTAGCATAACAAAGAAGATATTTAAATAAATTGTTACATTATTTTATTGTAACAGTTACATTTGTGCAGTATAATGATTACTTTTATAAATAGATAATGTTTTCTGAGAAATACAGTGGAGTATTATTTGAATGCAACTGATATTGTTTAGTTTTATTATGACTGAAATTTTGTTATTCTTATCTTTGTTTGTAGAAAAATGGAAGTCCAAAGTCTTGACGAAACAAATGATCATACAAGGTATGAAAACTGATTCATATACTGCAAATATTGATTCACGAAGTGTGAATAATGAAGGTCAGTCTGCTAAAATTGAGACAGAAATAATCATGTGATAAAGGTGATATTCTAAAAAACCATACATGAGAGTGGTGCTTGTTGATTAAGCTATGTGACTATATTGAATTGTTGTTGATGATGTTGTTGAGAATATGTGGTTATTAAAAATGTAATGTATGAATTAGAAAATTGTTGCATGAATAAGAAGAATATGCAACAGATCTGAGATTATTATATGAATTGGAAATACGTTGATTTAAATTGAAGTTAATATTTGTAGGTGATGTTGATTGGATTTCTGAATCTTTGATTGGTATAAAAAGAGAGAAAATTGAGGATATATATGATTTGTACTCAAGACACTCTCTTGAAGTCGGATTTAGTGTAAGAAAATCAACCACGAGAAATAATACAGTTGGGTTGTTGGTTTATAGATTGTTAGTTTGTGCATGTTTAGGGCTTAGAAATACAAATGATGATGCTAAAATAAAAAGACACAACACAAGGACAAATTGTAAAGCACGTTTGAAGATCAAATTTAAAGCTGATGTTGGGCTTTATGTAGTGACAGATCATATATTAGAGCACAATCATACATTGTCTAGACCAGAATTATGCCATATGCATAGTTGTCATAAAAAAATCAGTGATGAAAATGCCATTATTATAGAAGACATGTTTGCATCTGGAATGAGAGCAACTGACATCTATAGATACATTGCAAAAGAAGCAAGAGGGGATGATATGGTTGGTCATACAAAAAAAGACCAACTAAACTTTGTGAATAAGTTGAAAATTCTAGCAATGGAAGGGGAGATGCACAAACTCTAATGGATATTAGAAGAACAGAGTGAAGAACAACAAGACTTCTTCTTTAGAGTGAGATTAGATGAAAATGACAGATTGAGCCATGTTTTTTTGGAGAGATTCAATGATGAAAGATGATTATCTGATTTTTGGAGATGTTATGGTATTTGACACAACATATAGAACAACAAGTATAACTTGATTTATGCTCCATTTGTTGGTGTCAATAATCATCATAAGAATATTATGTTTGGTTGTGCATTGATATCCAATGAGACGATCGAGACATTTTTGTGGTTATTTGAGACATTCAAGAAAAGTATGGGAGGTAAAACTCCATCATCTTTGTCTACGGACCAGAATTTGGCAATGACAAGAGCCATTGAGAACGTGTTTCCACAAACAAGACATAGTCTGTGCATTTGACATTTATACCAAAATGCACAGACACATTTGGGGAAGCTGAAAAGTGACAAAGCTTTTGGAGATTCATTTCAGAAATGCATAAATGACTGCATAACTGTAGATGAATTTGAAGAGTTTTTGATGAAAATGGTGAAACAGTATCAATTAGAAAACAACTCATGGCTGCAAAGGTTGTATGAGTTAAGAGAAAAGTGGTCAAGTGCATTCAACAAAGAATACTTTTCATCAGGGATCTTTCATCACAGCGAAGTGAAAGTACAAAGCAAGCTATAGGCTTCAAAGAAAAGAAAACAACCACGTTGACCGAGTTCTATCAAATATTCAACTAAACAGTCAAACGTTGGAGAAGCAACGAATTAAGTGATGGATTTGAATGTTCAAGAGCTCAACCTGCATCGGTATTAACAACGTGTGGAATGATGAAACATGTTGTTGAGGTATATACACGGACCCTTTGCAGATATTTTGAGAAGCATTTCATCAAATCTCTTTCTCATTCATTTTTACTTTTAAGTGATGAATATGATTTAAAGTTATACGAAGTCAGTGAAAATGAGGATAAATACAAAGTCAACTTCTATGTAGTTAATCCCCTGGTAACTTGCAATTGCAAGATGCTTGAGGAATCTGGAATCTTATGCAGTCATTCTTTAAGGATATTGCACAGTCATTCGATGAACAGAATACCAGATTGCTACATAAGCAAAAGGTGGACTAAACATGCAAAAGAAGCACTGTGGGATAAAACTTTCGAACATCAAAAGAAAAGTGTTCGACCTTGGATGTATGAAATGATGAGAAGTTGCTTGAACCTCATTATACAAATAGAGGAAAATGACAAGGCAAAGACAATTTTTGAAGATGCCTTACGAGCTACGAGGTCGGCAGCACTTGCTGAGTTGAGTATTGCAATGTTAGAAAGAAGTGAGAGTGAGGAGGTTGTGAGATCAGTTGGATCAAGTATCATTGTGAGAGATCCTAAGAAAACAGTAACAAAGGGACGGAAGAAAAGAATAAAAGGACAGCTGAAGAAAAATAGAAAAAAAAAGGAAGAGTTCTGGAGAATCAATTTCAATTAAACCAAATGAGTTTGGTTCAAAAATTCCAAATCCACATCTGTATTGGAATGATTGATTGACAATATTTTGATTCATAGGTAAAATTTCTCAATTTTAATTATAAATTGATTTCATTATATCATTGATATGTTAAATCATATAAGCCTCTTATGTGTGTGCTAATATCACTTAAATATAACATACAGGAGACTGATTTCAAAGAGAGAAGAAATCAAGTTGCATGAAGGTTGGATAATCTAAAGAATTATGAAGAAAAAATTGTGCATGTTTATCAAAATTGTTATCAGTAACATAACATGGTTTATTTGAAATGTTAAGAGTTCAAAGCTATCATTTCTACATTTAAAACATTTGATTATTTGCTTGTTCAGACACTGCATAATGTCATTTGCTTGATTATATTTATATGCAATACATTTACTGTCACTTAATTTTTTTAGATTCCTTGAATATTATTGTATTTAGTTGGAAGATCTTATAATTTATTGGAGTTTCTATTTTTTTTTATTGTGAAACATGATATAAATATATTTAAACAATTAAGAAAAACAAGATTTGGTAGTCCTATTTTTCAACATTAGGTATGTTCTCATATTATCGCAATGATTTTAATGATTAAAAGTAATAATTGTTATGAAGGAAGGTACTGTTTGTAAATATTTCAAAATTATTAATTTTTTTCATGACAGTGATTAATTGTCATGAACAAAAGTAAAAATCATCTTGAACAAAAGTAATATTTTAGAAACATTACTTTTCATCTTGTCAATATTTACATTTCATCACGACAATAATTACTTGATCGAATAACTAAAAGTATAAGTTATCGTAAATAAAAGTAAAAATCAACTTGAACAAAAGTAATATTTTAAAAATATTATTTTTCATCTTGTTAATGTTTGCATCACGACAATAATTACTTTTGTTAAAATTAATTCCATTTTTTATTTTGATAGGTTGCCTATATTAAGTAGAGACCCTCTCTAATATGCCTTTGATTTTATTTGGGCCACTTTAGCATATGTTTGATCTTTGATTTAGTTATTTTGTAAATGTAAAAATTGCCCATGTGATGTCTCATTTTTAAGTTTCTTTTGATGGCTAATGAAGAATAATTGTAGTTTGTGCAAGTATAGTTGCATGCTTTTTTTTTTTTCAGTTTTTTTAATGCAAACATCTTTCGATTGTTGGGTCGATGGAGTGCTATTTTTAAAGCTCGCGTTACTGCAAAAAATCATCTTAAACAAAAGTAATATTTTAGAAACATTACTTTTCATCTTATTAATGTTTACATTTCATCACGGCAATAATTACTTGATCGAATAACTAAAGTATAAGTTATCGTGAACAAAAGTAAAAATCATCTTGAACAAAAGTAATATTTTAGAAACTTTACTTTTCATCTTGTCAATGTTTACATTTCATCACAAAAATAATTACTTGATCGAATAACTAAAAGTACAAGTTGTCGTGTACAAAAGTAAAAATAATCTTGAACAAAACTAATATTTTAGAAACATTACTTTTCAACTTGTGAATGATTACATTTCATCACGGCAATAATTACTTGAGCAAATAACTAATAATACTCTTTCTCGAGAAAAAAATTAATAACGAATAGGCAAACAAAAAAACGAAGAGACAAACAAGATATGAATGAGGACATGTGCATACAAACAATGCAACTTCGCCTTCGGCTCCGATATTACGGCTCCGCCTTCGGCTCCGATTTAACGGCTACGCCTTCGCTTCGATAACTAATATAAGGATATTCGTCGGGCAATAATTTGGATTTATTCGGCTCGCTCCGAGGCCTTCGGCTCCCCTCAATCGAATCTTGGCAAAAAAAGAAGCGGCAAAAAAAAATGAAAAGGCAAACAAAAAAACGAAGAGACAAACAAGATATGAATGAGGACATGTGCATACAAACAATGCAACTTCGCCTTTGGCTCCGATATTACGGCTCCGCCTTCGCTCCGATAACTAATATAAGGATAATTATCGGGTAACAATTTAAATTTATTCGGCTCGCTCCGAGGCCTTCGGCTCCCCTCGCTCGAATCTTGATAAAAGAAGAAGCGGCAAACAAAAAAACGAAAAGGTAAACAAAAAACGAAGAGGCAAATAAAAAATGAATAGGAAAAAAATAGGGGTGCATGAGGTCCACATGACATGTGTGGGGGCATGCACATATACCTCATGCACCAGCTGAAAAGTTAATAAGGGTGGGAGTACCACCCGTGCCACGTAAAAGCACCGCATACTTTGAAATTATACGTAAACATTATCGTGAAATGAATAATTAATTAATTGTAGATTTGAAATTATACTTTTAGCAAGAGTTGAATTCTTTTGTTTTACTTTTTAAACGTTGGAATAAATATGAATGCCTCACTCTAATAAATAAAATCTTAGTCAAGAAAATAAAACGGAAAATAATTTACATATAGTATTATATTAATAAAAAAAATAAAAAAAATTAGCAAGTTTATTCAATGGGTTCATTAAGCATCTCATAAGGATTTGTTAAGCAACTCAAAATAATATTTATTATTGCTAATATAGTGAATTAATATAGAGTAATTTGGGAAAACATTTATTATTGCTGACAAAAGTAATTATTGAAGTAAAGAAATGTAATGTTTTAAAAAATTACTTTACTGAACAAAAATATTTACTTTTCTGCACAACAATATTTACTACATACATATAAAGAGCAGATAAATAACAGATTGATTAATCTAATACATTCATCATAAGTGTTTAAAAACTGTAATCCTTCATTACAGTGACAACATATAAGCAACATGACAAATCAGTTTACAAATACTACATATTATCTGGAACATCAATGTAATAAAAACATAACTGAAACATCAATGTAGCAAAAATATAACTGAAACAATAACTACATCATTTGGTCCTTTCGGCATATCGACGTATATCAGCAAGGATCGAGTCTCTGCAATGATTGACAAAGGATAAAATTATCCTCGCACAATAATGAATTCTCAGTTTTCTTCTTTCCATAAACTGCAACAAATAAATCCAAATATTAATAACTAACAGTTTTGCATAATCTTAATAGAAAAATGGTACAAAAAAATCACAATATTTCAATGTTTACTATCCAAACAGAATCATATAAAATGTCAAACAAATAACATAACATATCTAAACACATATAATTATAGAAATAAAGACCATTCATCCAAAAACCAAATAATAAATTACATGTGAGAGATCTTCAAGCATGTATGGTTGGCCTTGAAAATGGTCCATGTGGTGCATAAAGTATACACTGCAGTCAACATCTGTCTTAGCACTTTTCCAGGCCAAAGCAACCTCTTCCACAGGAAATGATGCATACAGAAGCTCAAGGATGTTCCATGTCTTGAAGAAATGTCAAGAATTGTTGTTTCTGCATAAATGAAACAATTTATCAGCACTTTGACTTGTATATAAGTATAGAAAACGTGGTTTGAATATAAAAAATCACGACAATCTCCACCATCTTCCAACTGCGACTGCCCTCAAGAAAATTATCAACTTTATTGTCAAGATAATGGATCTTAGACTGATTAAAGTCTATGGTAACTGCTAAAAAGTGTTTATCAAAGCAAATTGGAATCATGAACTGTTATAAACAAACAAAAAAAAATAACACAAACAAATAAATGCAGTAACACCTGTTTAATAGAAAATTTGAATTATTTTATGTACAAAAGATATTGTTTTCAAGTCGTCCAATTGCATCATCTGCTTCAATAAAAAATGTCAACAACTTCACACACTATAACAGAGTTCATCGAGCTCACTGTTGAGGAAGTTAATCATTTTCTCAACATAAGGCTACAAAAAAGCAATGATCAAACAAATAATAATTAAATAATTAAGTAAGAAAGTAAGGACAAAAACAGAAATTGAACTTTAAAATTTAAAATTTATAGCATACCGAGTTCTAAGTGTTGAAATAGAATACTCTTGTATTAGCTGCATGTATGAAAGATTGATACTTAACTGTTTTGTTAAGAATCAATGCCCAAGCATCAACCACGCTATTCTCAAGAAAACAACCATCATTCAGATATTTCATGCCTTGGATATTCAGATAAAAAATTCCAGCAATGAAGAGAGTGATTGAATACATTCATCCTGCAAATTATTACTTATAATTAATAAACATATAAAAGTAAAATATAAATACTTTTATACGCATAAAGAAATAGACATAAAAAACATACGTCTTTGCTGGACGATGCTGATGGAAGCAGAAATCAGCAATGTCCTTTTCTTTCATGAAAATTTCCTTAAAAAATCTGGCATTGTTCAGATAAATCTCGACTTGAATGTACGCTTGCCTGTAGGCCAATCATCTGAATCCAATAACATGGGATCAATGACAGAAAAATTGGAGACTGCAACAAATTAAAAAAAAAAAATTAGTATCGTTAGAGATGTATTACAAGAAAGAACAATAAACACATAATCAATATATGTAAGTAGGATGCATACCTTCATGTATCTTTTGCTCTTTGTAATGAGTCCTCACATTTTGTTGCACTACAAAATCATAAACATATTCTACAAAGGTTTCATCAATAATGTTATCAAGTTCAGAAGAGTTCATATGATCAATTGCACCTTGCTCTGTTTTTCAGGTTCAACGAACTTCACAACTAAATTTAAAATGTTATATAAATATAAGTTGTGAAAAAATACAAAACATAGTAAAGAAGCATATAATACTAGATATTGGAGAGAAATGAGAGTCTGAATAAGTGCATAAATGATACTTTTCTTAAATGTAATGATTACTTCTATCATACATAATTGTTACATTTCATAATTTACTATTATAAAAATTATAATTAAAAAAAGAACAAAATAAAGGTTTAAAAATCATATTTAATATAGTAAAATACCTTCCTCTGTATTATGGACTTCAGACACAGAAACTTCAGGATACGAAATGGACTCTTGCTGACAGACATTGTTTCCCAAATCATCACATTTTTCCTACTCAGTTGGAACTTGCTTCTCAATATCATTCTTGTTTGCCTTAACTTCTTATTTCAAAAATTAAATAAACATAAGTTATAAAATCTTAATAAGGATAACAAAAAAATAAAAAAATAGAAAGAAAGTAAAATAAAAATGAAATACAAACCTGTATGAGACAAATCATAGTCAGAATCACACATTAACGATGAGCTTTCGATATGAAGTTCAAATCTTGGACAATCCATATCCCTGCTCCTTTTCTTCTTCTTTTTTTTCTTCTGCTTGTCTTTTTGAATGACTTGATGATCAGGATGTTGATCATCAACTACATTCTGATTGTCTGCAACTTCTCCTTGTGAAAACAAATATAACGATAAGTTATACGACTACTACTAAGTTAATATAGTAACATATAATTAATAAAATAAAATGTACATACACGTACTTAGAACAGATTCTTCAGGAATCGTGGCAAGCTTAACAACTACATCTTCCACACAAGCTTCTCTGTCTATTTGAACTTGATTCTTGTCCACTTTATAAAAGTTCAGAATCAAATCATCAACGATTCTGCGAACATTCTCATCAAACCAGAATTCATCATTCTCCCTCACATTTGAAATTTGAAATGAGGAAGCTGGTACATGATGATCTTATTCCACATAATTGCTTTTCTTGAACTTATCAACTCTTTTAATATGATTGGAAACAATCACATTGAAATCCCTCTTTAACATCAAAAATGATTTTTCAAGATCCTACAAAAATTAACAAAATTAATCAACTTTGACATATAAATTAGAAGAATAAATAACAAAAATTTAAATTATAGAATTGATGTGAAAATAAATATACTTACATTTTTTGAAATGGATTCAATATCAACATCAAACTTCTCCCCCGATGGAAGCTTATAAGTAATGTATTGATCACCTGTAAATCTGAAGGAACACCTTCATGATCAGAGCGAACATCCTCTCCTTTCTTAGAACCCTCACCCATCCTATGAACAACATCATCTTGTACACTGACACGATCACTAACAGGAAAAATACCTACCAACCTCTCACCACTACCAAAATCAGAATGACTAGAACACTCATCTTTCAACCTCTTGTTAAATTTAGCACTTGTCTAGTGCTTTATCAGTGGCAAGGTGTGAGGCTCAGACTTACCTTGCTAGTTGAAGTGATGAAAGTAAAGTAAGGGAATAACTCAGACATACCCATTTACAACACTATAATTATTCTGCTTAAATGAATCTATTGCCTTGCACAACTTCTCAAGCACAAAAGTACACCAATCTAGACTTCGAATCTTAGGAACATCAACAAAGACTTCGAAAGACTGAACTCCATACACGTGTTTGCAGTAGGGGCCAATGTAGAAAATGCATAAAGAAGGAATAAAATAACAAAATCATCCCCTCCATTTCTGAATCTATCATCTATTAGATCAGACAACAGATCAAAGACACATTTGTGAGTGACTTGACCAGACAAACCAATTTTTTTCTTGAAATCTATTAAAGTAGCACAAGTTTCATCATTTATACCATAGTACTCCACATTAACATCCCTATCAGTAGGCTAGGTAAAAGAAACAGGTCTTGAATATGTGAAGATTTAATAACCAAATTATAACCACCATTGAAACTCAAGACACGTGACAACGGGTTGAAATTTTCAAAAAATCAAATACACTTGTTCCAAGAGACATATTTCCAATCACACAAAGACAAAATACCACCAAAACCTACATCTATAATTGATTTTTTTTTTATCATCATTCATTCAAATATTAAATCGCACAGCCTAGACGGTTTGCACTTGATTGAGTATCTGCAAAAATAAGAAACTAGTAGTCAGAAAACTGAATTGAGTATAACTGAATAAATAAAAAACTAACAAAATAATTAAAATTAAGAATGAGTGAAAACAGAAATACCTTTCTTCCTTAACAACAACCTACTTCTTCCTTCCTCTTAATAATATCAGGAGGACTCTTCTTAATTTTTTTCTTAAAAACACTATATATTATAAGAAAGCAAGTATTAGCTACAATAAGGACACATAAAAATTTATAACAATATAGAAACCGTATATTAATTGAAACTGTATAGGCTACAATAAACATACCTAAGAGGAGGAGTGTTCTCCGAAGAAGAAACAACAATCTCTTTTCTGTTACTTGAGCGCTTCTTCACCATGATTTACAACCTGAAAAATGGGATAAAAAGAGTAGTATTAATTCAAAAACATCACAAGACTAAAGGAAAATAGGAAAATGTATAAAGTAATAGAGCATCCTTATAATAATGCATAATCATCACACTCTTATTATAAATAGAAACCATACTGTTACTCATAACAATGTTTACTTTTATTAAATATGAATATTACTCTATAACAGGACAAAACTACCAAGTACAACAAATATGATTAGGAATAGTAAAATGTTCATATCTTGAAATTTTATGATCATCAGATAGAATTCCAATTGGTGAAGTACTAAACTATCAATTTTATGAACACCCACATAACAAAATTTTCAACATAAACACACATTTTTACAGGAAATGAAAAATAAATGCCATAAATCAAATTCACATAAACAAATTATACTTTTCATTACAGTAATAAGTGAATATAAGTAAAACTTTCACCATTTATGCATATAAACAACATAAATTCAAAGAAATGAACAAGAATTTTACAGAGAATGATTCTTAACAACGATTTCAACATAAAAGTTATACAAATAAAAAAAAACAAAAAAAAAACCAGAATATTATAGATTGGAAAAAAATCGAAGGAAAATAATTAGGGTTCTTCACTAAATACAGAATAAGATAAAAAATATCTTCAAATTAGAATGGGCTTGAGTGAAGGAGCGAAGACTGTGGAATAGAACCAATTCTGAACGCGAATAACTAGGATTTTCCAATTATTCACTAACGCGAATCAATGACAAAACAGAGTAAAATAGAATCCGAAAGATGGAGAATTGAAAAGAGAATCGAAGAAGCGGAAAGAATCGAAGGAGAAACAGAGAGAATCGAAGAAGAAACGGAGAACCGAAGTAAACAGCAGAGGAGCAGAGAAAACATCGGAGCAAAGAGATGAGGAAATGAGGAAAAAAATTAAAAATTACCTTATGTATTTTTCTGAAGCGGGTCAGATCGAAACAGGTCAGATCCGCTGGATCATACCCGTCTGATACAGTGCACCGATGCACTTAAGTTCTTGTGTAAATATAAATTTGATGTCAAGTAGGTTTTTAGTAAAGCTCTAATGGAGACTGCTGCCACGTTTACATGTTTTCAGCCACTCATTTTATTATATGTATTATTGTTTACTGTTTTATTACGTTTTGGGTTTAGATAGTCGTCATTTTTAAAGAAATAAAATACAGTACATTTTTTAAACATATAATAATGTTTTAGAATACTAAAGAAGAAGAAATGTAACCACTTATAAATCTATTTATATATTCCTAATAAATATTGTATCTATGTCCTTGCCTTTTTTGACGGAATCTGAACTCAGTTTCTTTTAGCAAAAAAAGGAAAAACATTGAATAAAGCTATTAGGTCGCAATCAATATAATTTAATTGGGTTAATATAAACACAAATTAGCTAGTTTACATATCTATCACATTCAAAATTAGAAGCCTACTAAGTTCTCAATTAAATTCAGCAGAGTTCAAGATTTCAGACCTGGATTTGATACAAAAGAATAATAAAATTATGCTCCTACTTATGGATTTGATACCAAAAAAAGATACTTTGAATGCAAAAAATGACCTAAAATAAGAGGATAATAATTAATAAATATCCTAAGCAAACGCTGACCCTATGTTCATATAGAAGACATTTATTACAGCTGCAAATTCCAAGAATAAAATTACTCTAATTATACAAGTTCCAAGATCGGATCTCTATCAAAGAAAACTTGATCAAAATGAACATTTTGCTTGATGACGATTCTTATTCATGCGTATTATGCTTAGAAAGTCTGGAATCTGCCTCACACTTTGCCATTTTGCGACCCAAGTTTTGGCATTTGATGAGCAGGTGGTTGAATTGTGGTGTAATTGTTTCAGCGGATCCTTGTAACCACTTCGGCGAATTCATTTTGGAATGCAAAAGAAAGGAGGAAAAAAAAAAGGTACTAAATCTAATTTGGCAATGTATGATATGAAAAGTGAGAAATGATATTATTTTCAATGATTTTAATCTGCTTATCACTAAGGTCGTGGAGAGTGTGAAAATCAATTATTAGAAGTGACTTCGTGCACATTTTTCTAGTTCTTTTTGCTATTCCTTACAGATTGGTGTCTCCATCCGAGAGATTAAATTACGTCTATATTGTAATGTTGGTTTTTTGCACTCCTGTAAGGGTTGAGTATCCCTTGTACTCTTTACTAATATACTCTTTCCGTCCCATTATAATGTCTAATATTCATTTTCGGTACGTCCTATATAAGTTAGTCAGCTTCCTTTTTGGCCAAACAATTTTCCTTATTATACTATTGCATTATTACACTAATCCATTATTACACTTACATTCAAAAGTAAAACAACTTTATTACACGATATTATATTCAATAAAAATTTCACTAAATACTCTTTCTATCTCTAAATTTTTTTTTCTTAATTCTCGTGATGAAAAGAAATGATCATTATAAATAGAACGAAGGAAATATATATTTTATGTTGACCTTTCAAATTTATATATACAACTTTATATAAGTAGTTTGTTCACCAAGTATGCTGACACGTACATGGGTTTTTCCAAAATAAACAAAATAATAATCGTTTATTTATCTAACAATTACAAAAATGGTGAGATCATATCTAGGAATGGCTCTCGGTCTCTCGCACAAATTTAAATTTATGAGATGATTTAAATATCCGAATTCACTCGTCCACACGTATATTAGTTGGCAATAATATATAACAAAAAGTTTGCCCATTAATGAGTGATGTTAATTAGATTATCTAAACATTCCAACCAATTTCTCTTCTTCTTTTTTTTTTTTTTATCTTAAAAGAAAAAATTCCGACCATTTCTTTTTGTTTAGTCCATCTGCACTATCAAAAGAAAATCGTTATATGTTATAATTAATTCTTCATTCGTCCATTAAAATGATCATTCTTGTTTGTTTAATAATAATAATAATAATAATAATAATAATAATAATAATAATATCCGAAATTTATCTTTTCATATCGTCGAGGAGAAATAATATTTGAGTAAAACTCGTACATTCGAAAATTTTCAATCACGACATTGAGTACAAATTAATCTAGTCCAAAGAAGCATTCTATGACTTAAGATCCAAAATACTACTATACTTACATGATTTTTATTTTAATATTTGGCAAGATAATGGGACTGCACGTTTTAGGACAAAAACTGAAAAAATTGTCGAAATCAAGAATTGTTCTGCTTCGATCATCCATGACAGCTAATTTGGGCCTTAGAATTAGGAACATGAACCTCATTTTTTTTTGCTCAAATCTTACTTATTAAACAAGTTAAGGAATTAAGTAACTTTATCAACACTAAAATGTTTCCGACCAAATACTAGACCTAATGAGGCATACTTGTGTATATCGGTTGTATGGTATACATTTACTTTTTATTTTTTCTATATCACCTTTTTAGCTTTTTCAACACGGAGGCGTGGGCGCATGGGTACACACGCGCGTCCCCGTGTGCCCTTTCTTTTTTTTTTTCAATTTTTTTTTTCGGCTTTGCTTTCAGCTCCGATTTTAATATATAAATAATCATAGTGGCAACAATTTGGATCGTTCGGCTCGCTCCGAGGCCTTCGGCTCCCTCGCTCGATCTATTAAAAAAAATAAGAGACAAACAAAAAGGAAAAGAAAAAATTTGGAAAATTTAAAAAAAAATAATAATAAAATAAAAAAAAATAAGGGCGCGTGGAGACGCGCGCGTGTACCCTACGCGCCCGTGTTGAAAAAGCTAAAAAGATGGTGCAGATAAGATAAAAAGTGATGTATTCTATACAACCGATGCACATAAATTTTTGCCAAACCTATTAGCACTCATTTATGAAATGTACATACATACATCCATGTTTTACGATAATTTTTCTGTATCACATCTAGAAAAGTTTCAATTTATTAATTATCTGGAAAAAATATTGTATTTCGTTTTGCAACTTTTGATTTTTTTTCTCAATTATAATGTCATGTTTATCAATTTTTGGTGCATTGAACAAGACATTTGCATTTCAATGATGTTACTAGATCCAAATTCCCGCATCAAAATAATCATGTTGTATCTAACATATTAAGAAAACTAGTATTCGATCGCACGGACCAATATTTTGTATTTAAGTGTTTTCAACTCGAATGCAGAAGAGGAATTGACAATCAAACAAAAGTAGCAAACTTCAGGTATAATTAAGTTTATTTAATTATTACCATAATTCTTATAACTAATCCAATTTCCTTCAACATTTCAAGTTCCATATATACAAATATAGAAAAATAATGTTTACTAAATTCATGGTTCATGGTCTTGTATTGCCAAATCCCATTTCATCTTATTCATGGTCTTATAACTAAACCAATTTGTCTTGAATTTGGTCCTTTATAGCATTAAATCCATGAGGGATATGTGGAAACTAATGTAGAAATGAAATCTACGTTTCGAGCACTATGATTTAATGTATTTATTTGTTCAATTCCATTAAGGAATGAATGAGCAATTAATACATAAACATGGCTACTTGAAACTAGAATTGTGTGATTTCAACCTTATTTGTCCCACATCGGAAATCCAAGGATGTTTTGTGCTATATATAAGGAGCAACACTATAAGGGAGTATATTCAAGTGTGCTACCTATGGTGCACCTTAGTGGCTCAAGTGTTGGTACCTTTTGTGCTTGACCATGATTCCTACGAGGACGGTGCAGTCGAGTCCGAGTCCGACGGCGACGAGCACGTGCACATCGCACTTGTCGCTTTGAGGCGCACTTTGCACTTCGCGCCAAGGTTATTTTGGCTAAGGGATTCACACGTGGACCGCACGGTGTGTACGGAAAGGCGGTTTGTATGGTGCGGCCAACCGCACGGTGCGACCGGCGGTTACGGTACGGTTTTCACCCGAAAAACCTCATCCGCCACGTGGCAGCACCAGGCTAGGCGACCTTTCGCCTCTGCCACGTGTCGCGTGCTCATAGACCGACGGTCATAACCACCTCGTAAGTACCCCTTCCGAACGGCCACGTGCATCCTATAAATAGCCCCCTTGTATGACGATTTCAAATACACCAATTCGAAGATAATCAATATATTCATATAGTTTGAGTCCTAAGATTATATACTCAGTCCCGAGTATCGAGTTGTTCGCCGGAACTGCGACACATCGTGCAACGTCTCAAAGTTCACCCCGAACCGTTGTATCTTGGAGGCAATTGCTGTAGACCGTGTGCACGATAGCGGAGCAATCTTGTCTTACGGAGATAGAGTCTAACTCTAGCCTCGGTTCCTTTCTATCTCTTCTTTTTCAATACTTTAATTATGTAAGTATTTACGTTTGTCATTTACTATTCATACAAGTATATATATATGTACGTATTATACGTATTATTTCCAACAATCGTAAGACAAGATTGCATATATTATTTGTGTGATTGAAAGATGGCAACATCGTCTAAGGTCAATGTTCCGACCATTCCGGTTCATGCCGAAAGGCCGCCGAAATTTGTCGGCACAGATTTTAAGCGTTGGCAGCAGAAAATGCTGTTCTACTTGACAACGCTTAACTTGGCTCATTTCCTTAAGGAATCAGCCCCAGTTGTGGGGGAAGATGAAGTCGATGAGCAAAAAACGCACAGCGTTAGATGCTTGGCTTCATAGCGACTTCTGTTGTCCCAACTATATCTTGAATGGTCTGGAAGACACCCTTTGTAGTGTCTATTCCCAATTCAAAACTTCAAAGGAACTCTGGAATTTCTTGGAGACTAAGTACAAGACAGAGGACGCCGGTTTGAAGAAATTCATCGTCGGCCGCTTCTTGGACTTCAAGATGGTCGATAACAAAACAGTTATCGAACAAGTTCAGGAGTTTCAACTCATTCTGCATGATATTCATGCGGAAGGTATGTCTCTTTCTGAATCCTTTCAGGTTGCAGCAACGATTGAGAAACTGCCACCGTTGTGGAAAGAATTCAAGAACTATCTCAAACATAAACGTAAGGAGATGGGACTTGAAGATCTCATCGTGCGACTAAGGATCGAAGAAGACAACCGCAAAGCGGATGTTAAGGGCAAAAGGCCGATGATAGATCCTAACGCAAATCTGGCCGAAACCAGCAACAAGAAGCGTAAGTTTCCGTTCAAAAAGAAGATGGCCAAAAAGGGGAACCATTTCAACGGAAAATGCTTCAACTGCGACAAACCTGGTCATAGGGCAACGGATTGTCGTCAGCCAAAGAAAGCAAGGAAGAATGATCACCATCAAGCCAACATGGTGGGTGATAAAAGCATTCCCATTGACTTGTCTGAACTAGACCTATCTGCGGTCATTAATGAAGTCAACTTGGTTGGCAACCATCAAGGATGGTTCGTGGACACCGGGGCTACTAGACACATTGCATCTGACAAAGCAATGTTCACATCATATGAGCCCGTCACTGAGGAAAAGAAGCTTTACATGGGTAACTCTGCAACTTTTAAAGTTGTTGGAGTTGGTAATGTTGTTCTCAAAATGACGTCGGATCTGAACCTGGCGCTCAAGAATGTGCTGCATGTCCCAGACATTCGCAAGAACCTTATCTCTGGTTCGACCCTTAGCAGGGCTAGTTTTAGACTAGTCTTTGAAGCTGATAACTTTGTAATGACCAAAAATGGTCAAAGCGTAGGGAAAGGTTATATAGACAGTGGTCTATTCAAGCTTAACTGTAAAGCTGTAATTGTTGGTAATGAAATAAACTCCAGTATTATTTATTTGACTGAGTCAACTAATCTATGGCATGATAGATTAGGACATGCAGATCTAAATACACTACAAAGGTTAGTGAATTTAGAATTGCTGCCCAAAGTCACTTTTGATCATCACAAAAGATGTGAAATTTGTGTTGAGGCAAAAATGACTAAAGGACATTTCCACTCAAAGGAAAGATGTACAACTCCTCTTGAACTTATTCACACCGATTTGTGTGATTTAAAACTTGTGCAAACTAGAGGAGGAAAGAATTATTTTATCACATTTATAGATGATTGCACAAGATTTTCTTATGTCTTTCTTTTGAGAAGTAAAGACGAAGCATTCGAGGCTTTCAAAAGATACAAAGCTGAAGTTGAAAATCAACTTAACTCTAAAATCAAAGTGATTCGGAGTGATAGAGGTGGTGAGTATGTTGCACCTTTTGAAGAATTTTGTCGTGAAAACGACATTATTCATCAAACAACTGCACCTTATTCTCCACAATCTAATGGTGTTGTGGAACGAAAGAATCGCACACTAAAAGAGATGATGAATGCTATGTTGATTAGCTCCGGTGATGGTCCCGATACGAGTTCTGGTGTATGGGGGGGGGGGAATACACCAGATAAAACTTTTTAAAACAACCCATAAAAGCAACACAACCGAGTAATGCAACTCAGTTGGAATCACAACCGAGTAAGAAACACTCGGTTGGAAGTGAAGTGCTGTGCGGAATGTGGTGGAGATAAACTCGTATAAAATCAACTCACGCTTAAGTGCAAGGTTGGTCAATAACCAAGACAGTTGATATGGAAAAATGCAGTTTGTATGCAGGTTAGATTGTCAGTTGAATATGCAATAAGAAACTGAAAAAATAAACACAACACACAAGATTTAACGTGGTTCAGAGAGAACTCCTACGTCCGCGGGGAGTTGTGAGTCCACACAACTCAGTCCAAGTTCTTCTGGACAAACCACAAAGCTTACACGAGCTTTGCAACCGTTGAGATAAGTTTACGGGTACTTATCAACCTTACAGATTAGTTTACGGGTACTAATCAACCTATCTACTCAGTTACGGGAAGAGTAGGGTCCTAAAACCTTTTCAGGTGAAAGAAAGGGTGGGGTTCCAACTAATAGCTCGAACAAGAAGTGAGCTATGATCTAACACTCTACGAACTCTCAACAAGTGATGTTCTCAAGGTTGGATCAAAAGAAACTAAGACAGAATCTATTACTCTAGAACTCTCAACTAATGATGTTCTAAGAGATTTAATGCAGCTCAGCTCGTGTGAAGTATTTGGTTCTCTCTTTCGCTCTTTGATTTCTTCTTGCTCTTGTCTGTCTTATACTTTCCGTGTGCTTGATGAATGAATGAAGGCCTCTATATATAGGCGGAGAGAATCAACTAGCCGTTGGAAGAGCTGTTGATCTCTGTTCTTTGAAAGCGATGGCTTGTCTCTCATCTCTGCAGACTTTTCGGATTTGGCAACTACATGCTTCTGCTTTCCATCTGAGACAGCCCTGTGTTAGGCCAAATGAGGTATGACAGAGAGTCAAACCTTCACGTGACTTCCTTATTTGAAATTCGAATCTCAACATCAGACTTTCAACAAGGTGTGGTCGGTTGAGATTTTCGATCTTCATCTGACTTGTTCTTCAGCTGATGTTCTTCTTGGTTTGAGTCCTACAACTGATGTTCTGAATCTGAACGCTCAGTTGTCTTTGTTGTGTCTGAACAGTTGGGTTCGAACGCTCAGATGACTTTCTTCCATCTGATGTTCTCTTACAACTTCTTCCTTTGAATACTTAGTCGACTTTTGCATCTTCCACTTGAATGCTCATCTGATGAACGCTCAGTTTTCTTCCTCACAACTGATGTTCTATCCGAGTGAAGCCTTGTTGCCGTCTTCAGCTGGAGTCCTGTAAAGATAAAACCTTAACAATGCTCAAACAGCGAGCCTAACTACTAACATTAGGATCTGACAACATCTACTCGGTTGGGGTCAGTTGATTTTGGAATTAATCAAAACATTTAATAAATTTCCCAACAATTTCCCCCTTTTTGATGATGCCAAAACCCTTAAAAAAAATTCTTACAAGGCAAACTGATCTAAATCCGACTGACCTATCCAAAATCTCAGCTGAAATTCTAGACAGTCTATAAGATTAAAACATCAAAGGGTTAGCACAATTATAACATGGTATTGAAATAACTTTGTGATTCAGAGCTTGGACAATGAGAGATTGTACATCAAGTTGAATCATATAACCGAATAGTTTTTATTACAACTGATGATTACATAGATAAGCACAAAAGACAACATTTACATCAATTGCTTAAAAACTAACTGAGCTAATATTGAAGCCCATACTTGCTAAAAATTCTAACAAAAATTTCTCTCTTTTCAGCTAATTCCTTGGAAATGTCAACCCCGTGTTCTTTGCAAACTTGCCTCGCCTCAGCTGCAATCTTTGTTCTGTTGGGGGTGCGAGAGTCTGGAAGGAAGGGAGGCTGATAAGTGACCCTCTTAAGGACCGGAACTGTGTTCAAGTCCAGTTTTGCTTCAATCATAGCACGCCTGAACTGGCTGAACATGCCCGGGTCCCCAGTGTGCAGCTCGGTCAACGCTTCCTTGAACGCTTTCCTTGGATCGTCGGTTGCGTAAACCTTCCTGTAGTAGAAGTCATTTACGAACTCCTGCTTGAAAAGCTCCCATTCCTCGTTCCACTCAGTTGGCATCCACTTATCTGCATGCCTGAACCGACTTTGGACTTTCACTTTCCCTGGCAACCTCTACTGTCTCATCCGAGCTTCAGCCTTGACTTGATGTTTATCGATTCGGCGACGGCTGCGGGAGGTAATGTTTCGGTCCAAGTTCTTGGTTATCTTGTCCAGCTCTTCCTCAAACTGGTTGACCCTTCAAGCTTGGCTGGCAGCGAACTTCCTGATCCAGCTCGGATTCATGTAATCTTTCTCCTCAACATCTATAGCCTTGGCAGCTGCAATACACTCTTCGGTTGTGATACCGTCGAGTTCCGAATCAAGCTCGACTGCGATCTCGGCTATGGAATTGTACGAAACTCCAAACTTCTCCGCCATCTCCAAGTCTTTTGTCATTTCAGCTCCACCGACTTCGGTTGACTTGGGAGCGGACTTCTTCGTCTTCTTCCTCAGCTAAGATTTTGCTGCAGCTAGCATCGCTTCCTCGGCTTGGGTCTCTTCTTCTTCCTGCATCTCAACATCCGCCTCTTTATCTTCCCCCTTTTTGGCATCAGCAACAAGGCTTGCTACTGAACCATCCAGAGAGGTGAGCTGTTGTTCAGCTAGTTGAATACGGTTGAAGAGTTCATCGACTGCGCACTCGATTCCCACCTTCTTCGCCAGTTCGGAGTCATGGCGCTCTTGCTCGGCTTTCCTCAATCCAGCAAATGTTTCAGTTGTCTCCATCTGGAAAGCAACGAACTCAGCCCATCTTGACTCGAACCTAGACTCCCATTCTTCATCTTGAGTCTGTTGGGATTTAGCGAGGTTGGAATCAGACAAGGATTGGAAAACGTTCAGCTCAGACTTCATCCCTAGAACAGTTGTCTTCAAATCCGAAATGTCTTGGCTGGTGGAGGAGGAGAATTCATCCAGCTTTATCTTCAGTGAGGCATTCTCCTCCACCAGCTGCTTGTTCTTCTCTTCTTGCGCTTCCAACATCCTCAGCTGATCGTCTTTGTGTTGCTGGAAGTTGACAAGCAATTCTGTCCTCAGCTGGTTCACCCTCTCAGCTATCAGCTCACAGATTTCTTCAGATGAGGGAGCTGGCTGATCAGCTGGAGGGGCTTTTTCAATCATAGCTGGTTCCTCAATTGTAACCATGGCTTGACGGTTAGCTAGGTACAGTTGCAGCTCTTCTTCTTCGTCCTTTGCTGCGGTGGCGGCTGCGTCCAGATCATTGATGAAGTCAGCTGACTTGATCAGCATGTTATCGAGAAATTCGACGCAATCTTGTCCAGCTGTTTCCCTCGTATCAGTGCCTTCTGCCTTGCTTTGGTCCATACGACGCGTCAGCAGGGCCACCTTGTTGTTGTAGGCTACTTCCAGGTTGGTATAGTGAAAATAGTCTCGGATGCGAGACTCGTCCACCTTCAGCCTATCCCAGCTGTGTACCCTGATTGTATCTTCCTTCGCGTAACAGTGACTGAAGATCAGGTTGAACTGGTACAACAGCTCGGTTCCAAGAGTTGCGAAGATTGGCATGTCGCGAGCTTCTGGGAACATCCCGATCAGCTTTTGGAAGCAGTAGGCCACCTTGCCTTCGTGCTCCAACGCGATTGCCTGACGGTCAGCTTCATCGTCTATTGGGGAGGGGGATAGATCATATGGCAAAGGTTCAAATGTTTCATCAATGTTGGCCAAAGAAGTGGTCTCAACATTGGCATCGAGCTGGGAGCTCGAAATATCAGATTCTGTGGGGAGGGGGGGGTATCAAAATGTTCCTCAACATTGGCCGAAGGAACGGTTACAATGTTGGCATCGAGCAGTGAGCTCGGAATATTTGGCTGTGATTCGGTTGAAAGAGCAAGAGGCTCTGGGGGCGGTACGGCATCAACTCCTGCCGTGGGGGAGGTTGGAGCGTCTTTAATTTCCTCAGAGGAGGAAGAAGCATCCGAAGTCACGTCCGTCTCCATCCCTTCAGTCTCATCAGCAGTTCGAGGAACGATCTTGTAGGTAGCTGCCTCAGCTGAGTGGCTCGACTCGGATGGCTCCTCAGCTGGTCCCGTCTCAACTGGCGCCTCCTCCTCAGCTGGTGCATCAACAGCTTGCTCCTCGGCTGGCTCCTCAGCTGGTACCTCAACTGGCTCCTCAGCTGGTTCTTCAGCTGGCACCTCAGTTGGCTCTTCAGCTGGCTCTACAACCGTCTTCTTGAACCTCACCCTCAGTTTCTTCTGGGCAGGTTCCTCCGCCTTCTCTGTCTCCGACTCAGCCCTTCGTCGGCGTGCAGCTTTGGATTTTGTGGGGCGACTGACAGCTGGTACCTCCTCAGCTGTGGGTTCAGCAGTCTTCCCAGCATCTTTCTTCTCCTTAGGAGTATAGACACTCCTAATCACCTCTTGCGCCTTCTTTGCTATTGGGAACATCATCAACCTCTTCACTGGGGTTTCTTCGCAATCCTCCCAGACCATATTCCGACCCTCGGTTGCGATCAAGATCAGAGCTGAGATCTTGCAACCGAAGTTGAGCGTCCCCTTGACACTCAACAGTCTCTTCCCTGAGTCAGTTGTGGTCTCGGAATTCTTCTACTTCTCCAGGATCAGCTGGTTCAAAAAATATTGGAACCAGTTGATCTCGTGTTTATGCTCCAATGCCATCAACTGCTTCAGCTTTGATCGGCTGATGTCGCCGAATGCTCCGCTGTAGCCGAACACGACTTTCGACACAACATCGAACATGAGTCGATGTTCTGGCTTCAATTTTGTCTGTTGCATATTGCTCTTCAATCTCTCCGGCGTGATCAGAGCATTCTCCAGAAACTCATCAGCTTGCTCGTCGGTTATGTTTTCAATGAAGTCTGTGGCGGTGTGGTTTACTGGAATGATGTGGCGAAGGACGTCAGAAACTGCGATGGAGAAAGACACACGGCGAATGGTTCTGGCCGGAACGTCGCGTTGCCGATAGGAGACCTCCGTTGTAACTCCTTCTCTGCTGTCGATGGACGACTGCAGATTCACATAAAACTTTCCGACCTGGCGCCTGAGCAGGTGGGAGGGGAATAGCTTTGCCCATTCCAGTAGGCCATTATCTTGGAGGATACTTGCGAAGGGAGCCAACACCGGCGACTCCAATTCTTCATCGGAAAGAATTTGCTCGAAGCGAATCTTCGAGACCAGCAAGTCAAAAGATTCTTCATATGAGGTGGGGACAAGAGAGGGTTCGGAAGAAGCCATTTTCTTTCCTTTGGGAGCCATTTAAAATCACTGAGAAGATATATATATAAGAAGGAAGGAAAATCTTGCAGAAAACGGTTAGACAAAATCTGAGAAGATGATGAATAGTAACTGCAGATAAACACGAATGAGGAAGGTAAGAGATCACTTCCTGATTTTCCGCATTTTATAGGTTTTTTACTCGGTTGAAATCGACGGCTGGGGTTGAATGGCGCGAATCCATCAACGGTTGAGATCACGCGACTGTTGACTATCTTTGACTTGGCGTCATGAACCGAGTTCCAACCAGCGCGTGAGAAGGTGTACAGTTTTTCATGTCAGCCCAGTCGCACTATAAAGTAGGCTATTGATGTTCAACCGTACTTTACATTAAATGCGACATGATGACTATTTTAGTGTAACCGACTTGCTCAGAAATGTTTGAATTTATTTCAAACATTCTCATTTAAGAACATAACACCTTCAGCCATAAATGTTACCTGCCAGCTGATGTCGGAATCAGCTGTGTTCACCTGTCAGCTGATGTTGAAATCAGCTGTGTTCCAATGTTGTGGCATACCATCAGCTGACTCGAGTTCGTCTGTTCAGCTGACGTTTGATGTCTTCGGTTGGCAATCCGCATCTGATGTCTTCGGTTGGTGATCTGCATCTAAGATTCCCCCTTTATCTGAGGTTCCCCCTCAGATGGATATCTATCTCTTCACCTCAGCCGGTTCCTCATTTGATGGATCCAACAGTCCAAGTAAATCACAAAACATCTTGAACCGTACTTTGGCTAGAGGTTTGGTGAAGATATCTGCTCTCTGAATCTCAGTTGGAATCTTCTCCATGGATACGTCCTTCTTCTCAATATAGTCTCGGATGAAATGATGTCGGATGTCAATGTGCTTTGTTCGAGAATGGTGAACATGATTCAAAGAGATAGCAATGGCACTTGAGCTATCACAATGAATGGGAACCTGTCCAGTTGTGACTTCATAATCTCTCAGCTATTGCTTGAGCCACAATATTTGCATGCAACAACTTCCGGCAGCCATGTACTTTGACTTGGTTGTAGAAGTGGCTACACATGCTTGTTTCTTGGAGAACCACGAAACTAGCTTGCTTCCCATGAACTGACAATGTCCAGACGTGGACTTCCTGTCCAACCGATCTCCGGCTAGATCCATCTGAGTATCCAGTCAGTTGGATATTGTCGTCGGTTGGATACTACAACCCAACATTTACTGTTCCCTTCAGATACTTGATGATGTTCTTTGCTGCCATCATGTGAGCTTCCCTCGGTTAAACTTGGAACCGAGCACACACTCCAACCGCGTAAGATATGTCTGGCCGACTGGCGGTTAGATATAGCAAAGAACCGATGATCCCTCTGTACTTACTGGCATCCACCAGCTTTCCCTCAGTTCCAGGTTCAATCTTCCAGTTAGTATTCATCGGGATCCTTGTGGTCTTACTTGTCTGCAATCCGAACTTGGTGATGAGCTCCTTAGTATACTTGGACTGATTGATGAAAATCCCTTCTGGTGACTGCTTCACTTGAAGTCCAAGAAAATAGTTCATCTCACCCATCATTGACATCTCAAACTTCTCCTTCATGAGATTTAAAATTTTTTCACACAGCTCCTCTGACTTAGAACCGAACATGATGTCGTCGACGTAGATTTGCACAACAAGTATATCTTCTCCAACTTTGATGGTGAACAGGGTTTTGTCAACTGACCCTCGTTTGAACCCTGAGTTCAGAAGAAAACCACAAAGAGTGTCATACCAAGCTCTG
Organism: Schizonepeta tenuifolia; assembly: GCA_029490685.1. Classification (NCBI taxonomy): domain Eukaryota; kingdom Viridiplantae; phylum Streptophyta; class Magnoliopsida; order Lamiales; family Lamiaceae; genus Schizonepeta; species Schizonepeta tenuifolia. The sequence goes on along the minus strand of CM055960.1, from coordinate 24,804,601 downwards.
GGTGCTTGTTTCAAGCCATAAATTGCTTTCTTCAACTTGTACACTCTTCCATCTCCAGTTTCAAAACCGGGAGGCTGTTCAACATATACATCTTCTTTGATATCTCCGTTGAGGAATGCACACTTCACATCCATCTGATAGACCTTGAACTTGTGAAATGCGGCATAAGCTAGAAAGATTCGGATGGCTTCCAGCCTTGCAACCGGTGCGAAGGAGTCTTCGAAATCGATTCCTTCTTGTTGGCAATATCCCTGAGCTACCAACCTTGCCTTATTCCTCACGATGAATCCAATGGCGTCTCTCTTGTTTTTGAAAATCCATTTTAATCCAATGACTTTGACACCATTTGGTCTTTCTACCAACTCCCATTCACAGTTGCGTAGAAATTCATTTAATTCTTCTTGCATGGCTGTTGTCCAGTGAACACAGTTGAGAGCTTCCACAACATTCTTCGGTTCTGGCACATTAGCTACAAAGCAAGATATCATGGCAACATCTCCTGCTTGCTCGAACTCTTCAAGAACTGCCAACTCTTCAGCATATTGGGCATAAGTGTTGGAATCTTCCTCGGTTGAATCTGGAATCGAAACTCTGCTCCTTGTACGTACACCTTCGGTTGGATCTCCGATGATGTTGTCAGTGGAATGATCTTCATACCATCTTCTGTTGCGTCTTCCTTCTTCTTCCAACTGTGGCTGTTCCGTGATCTGAGCTGTGGGAGATGCTGGACTCTTCTGAGCTGGTGATTTATCAGTTGTTGAGTCTGGATTCTCAACAATGATAACATTTTGAACCGGGCTCGGTTGGGCTTCGGATGCTGATGCAGTTGGAGAAGCATCAGGTGGAGTTCCCCCTTGAGGTGAGTTGGGGTCTTCACATTCATCTTCAGATGAATATGGATCATCATCCTCAGTTGCCCATACCAATGGTTCAGCTTGATTCTTTTGCCTTAGAATCTGAGATCTTGTGAGAGCTGGTGGAACGTGTGGATCAGCCTGTTGTCCTTTAGCAGGTTCCCTGCACTCAAAAGTAGATTCATCAAAACTAACATGTGGTGTTATCTTCCCAACACGAGAGCTATTTTTGAAAACTCTATAAGCCTTGATCCGAGCAGAATATCCAAGAAATATGCCTTTCGAAGCCTTGGCATCAAAAGTTTTCAACTGAGTCTTCCCATTGTTGTGAATGTAACACTTAGAACCAAAAATGCGAAAATATGAGATATCAGGCTTCCTGCGTCTCCATAGCTCGTATGGAGTCTTTCCCAACTGCTTGGTTAGAAGAGACCGGTTCTGGGTGTAGCATGCTGTGTTGATGGCCTCAACCCAAAATCTCTTTGGCAGAGCTGAGCTTGTCAACATGGATGTAGCTGCATCCTTCAGCGTTCGGTTCCTTCGCTCAGCTACTCCATTCTGTTGCGGAGTACGCGCAGCTGATGTTTGATGAGTTATTCCGTGCTTCTCGCAGTACTCGATGATGGTTTCATTTAGAAACTCGGTTCCACGATCTGATCGGATGGAGATAATTTTCATCTCTTGTTGGATCGATATTCGATCCATCAGCTTGGGTAGCTCATCTCGGGTTTCACTCTTGTGACGCATGAAAATGGTCCACGTGTATCTGGAGAAATCATCAGTTACAACAAGGGTATACTTGTTGCCATTTATGCTCTTTGGTGTAACTGGCCCGAAGAGATCCATGTGGATCAGCTGTAACACTCGGTCGGTTGAGGGAGTTGTCTTCAACCGGAAGGAGGATCTAGCGAGCTTTCCCAACTGGCATGCACTGCAGATATGTGTTGTTGAAAACACTCGGTTTGGTATGCCCTTTGCATGTTCTTGTCTGGCAAGTCGGTTCATAGTCTTGAAGTTCAGATGGTTGAGCCTTTTATGCCACAGCCAGCTCACATCTGAACTGCTCTTTGATAACAGGCAGATGTCAGGAGGACTACTGTTCCAATCAGCATAGTAGACATTTCCGGTTGGCGATCGATTTCCCAACAATATGACCTGCTTTGTTCCGACATTTTTAACCCTGCAACCCTGTGCATTAAACTTGACAGAGAAACCATTATCACAGAATTGGCTGATGGAGAGCAAGTTATGCTTCAATCCATCAACATAAGAAACATTAGAAATCGATACGTGATTGGTTTCAAGGGTACCGTAACCTCTAGTGTAACCTTTTGAGTTGTCACCAAAAGTAACTGATGGACCTTCTTTCTCCACGAAACTTCCAAGCAAATCCTTCAGATTTGTCATGTGTTTCGAGCATCCACTATCCATCACCCACATTGTTGTTGACGCTTTATTCTTCCTCAGCTGTTTCTCCTGTTCCTGCACAGAGAAACTCGCTTAGGTACCCAATTTTAGTTGGGTCCTGGAGGGTTAGAACCAGTTCCCCCTGGAACTGTTAGTCGCTTTTCCCTGTATACTCGGATGGATTTATCATTCCAGATCACTTTTCCTTCATCATCAACTATAACAACACCTCGGTTATCCTTAGGCTTGTTGTTAGTAGTGATGTTCTGTTTCTTGGGAGGAGATGGATTTCTCCCATTTTGAGCTTTCGGAGGAGAGGCTTTCCCCCTGTTTTGATGGTGGTTTTTATCCTGTTGGATTCGTCTGTGAGGTCGGACACCATGTTGGAATCTTTGTGGCTGATTCGGATTCCAACTCCCTGAATGTTGTCTAAATCCGTTCATGCCCTGTTGGTGGTTCATGTTGTGGCATGAATATCTCCAGCTGTTCGACCTGTTCCTTATCGGTTGACTCGGTTGGAACCTCTGGTTGAACTGATGTAAAATTGTTGTTGATTCAGATGGTTGGATCCTTGTCGGTTCTGTGGTCGGTTCCATTCTTTCTGATGTTGACTTTGAGGTTGATTCAGAGGTCGGTTCTGAGTTCGGTTTCGATTGTATCTCCGACACTTCTGATTCCTCTTCTGACTCTTGGAACATTTCCCCTCAGTTGATGTCCCAACCGATGGAACGTTCTGTCCTACACCCACTGCTCATTTTCCCTTCTCAGTTGTGGTTCCCTTGGTCAGTTGAGCTTGCTGAGAGGTGGAGGTTGGATTACTTTGGGGAGATTCAGACTCAACTGTGTTAGGTTCGACAACCTTGACCTCCACAGCTTTGATGAAGGTTGCTGGAGGAATTCCAGTATCCTTGATTACATCATAACCGAGTCCTGACACGTCATCCATCTGTCGGCTGTAACTGATGAGATTCTCGATGATCTTGGATGACTGATATAGCTTTATTAAATTGTCCTTCTCAGTTTGCAACTCTTTGAGGAGGACAACTATATGCTCGGTTTGTCCGTCTGACTTATTCATCAGCTGGTCGATCTGAGTCTCTTGCTTTTGCAACTGATCTTGCTGCTTCTTGATCTGCTTCGTCAACTCCTCGTCGGTTGGAGCATTAGTTCGGTTGACCGCATTCAGTTGACTTTTGAGATTATCTATTTCTTCAGTTTGACTCTTGATCAAATCGTCCTTTTCGGTTAAGGATTCTTCAAGTTTGGAGAACTATTCTTGAAGACTCTTAAACTCAACCAATTGCTGATGCAGTTCCTCACTGAGTTCTTGAAAGTCACTCCATGAGGGTTCCAACTCTTCATCCAGTGTCTCCTGCATGTTAGAAATATTGGAAGATATTAAATTAGCAGGACTAGAGTGTACCTCTGTATTATCCTGGTCGGTTCCAAGTGCCATAAGGCATTGATCCTGACCGATAGCGTTGTTGGTGGAAGTCAGCTCATCCTCATCTTCAGTGTCAGTGAAGATGTCCATGTCGTCAGCTGCTTCTTCTGCAACCATGGCCTTGTTCTTTCCAGTTTGTTTGGCCCTCAATGCTTCTCTCTCTTTCTTCGAGAGGTCTGGACAATCTGCTTTGAAATGTCCCTCCTTGCCGCATTCAAAGCAACCGTTGTTCACAGGCTTTGAGTTATCTCGAGTTCGGTTAGATTTGTAGAACCTCTTGTATTTTCCTAACCGAGTGTCCATGTCAGCTAGCTTCTTTGACAGGGCGGCTATGTTCTGTTGCAGCTCTTCTCTGCTTGGCTCCTTCGTAGCTGTGTCCGCTGATCTTGTTGGCCTTGATGTTCGCGGCTTTGAATAGTCAGCTCGGATTGCTACTGACTTGGTGGCTGAACCAACATCCTCATGTCGACTCGTCTGAACCGAGGACTGAGTTGACCTTCGTCGATTCACCTTGTACTCATTTCCCTTCAGAATTGAGAACAGTCTTTCATTTCCCATCTCACCAAGGTCTGCTCGGCTCTCATGGATATTGGTGAAGGTATCCCACTCAGCTGGTAGAGCTTGTAATACTTTGAGGTTGATTTCTCTCAAAGTATATTTTCCTCTTCAGATGGACTGGATCCTTCTGATGATGTCCATGAACCGGAGCTCTAACTGATCAATGGTTTCATCAATTCTCAGGCAGAAGTTGTCGAAATCTTGGCAGGCATGTGAGAACTTGTTCTCATTTGTCTCGTCGCTTCCTTCACTCAGCGATGCCAAGATATCCCACATCTCTTTAGCGGTTTCGCACTCTTCTATCCAAGGCAGATAGTCTTGTCCAACTGTGGACATGATCGTGCTTTGAGCCCAGATGTCCAACTGGCTCACTTTAGCTTCCTCTGGAGTGAAGTTTTCTGGCTTCTTCTCCACTAACTCCACAGTTGCATCCCCATCGTTAGGATTTGTAGGAGTGCGAGTGATTCTCTCTCAGATGACGATCGGTCCGGATGTGAGTACTTGTTGCATTCGATGATGCTTTGACAGTAGGATTTTCTTCATCCGAGTTCTCCAGGATGTATAGTTCACAACCGAGAACATGACCACGATCTTGTCTTTAACATCCATCTGCTAACTACTAACATTAGGATCTGGCAACATCTACTCGGTTGGGGTCAGTTGGTTTTGGAATCAATCAAAACATTTAATAAATTTCCCAACATCCGGCTTATCCCATAACATGTGGGGGGAAGCTATTATTTCGACAAATAAAATTTTGAATAAGTTGCCGCAAAAGAAACAAGATAAAACTCCATATGAACTATGGAAAGGTAGGAAACCATCCTACAAATACACAAAAGTGTGGGGGTGCCTAGCAAAAGTTGAGGTTCCAAAACCAAAACAAGTGAAACTAGGACCAAAGACTATTGATTGCATTTTTATTGGATATGCAAACAATAGTAGTGCTTATCGTTTCTTAGTTCATAAATCGGAAGTTCCCGAAATGAATGAAGGGATAATTATAGAATCTAGAAATGCTATATTTTTTGAATCTATATTCCCTAAGAAAGAAAAGCACGAATCAAGTTCTAACAAAAGAACTTGTGAAACTATAGACAACTTGTTGGAATCAAATGTTGATCAAAATGTTGAATCTTCTTCGACACCAACACTTGAACCAAGACGAGGTGGAAGGACCAAGAAAACTAAATCTTTTGGTCCAGACTTTATAGTTTATGCGATGGAAGATGAGCCTAAGACAATCAAAGAAACATTGTCTAGCTCTGACGCAGCTTTCTGGAGAGAAGCAATTAATAGTGAAATCCAGTCGATTATGAATAATCATACCTGGGAACTTGTCGATCTTCCTCCTGGCATTAAACCTTTAGGATGCAAATGGATTCTAAAAAGGAAATATAAGGCCGATGGATCGATTGACAAATATAAGGCTCGTTTGGTAGCCAAAGGCTTCAAACAGAAAGAAGGGTATGACTATTTCGATACATACTCTCCTGTTACAAGGATAACTTCTATAAGAATGCTTATAGCAATTGCAGCCTTGTATAATCTCGAGATACATTAAATGGATGTACAAACAGCCTTTCTAAATGGAGATCTAATTGATGAAGTCTATATGGAACAACCCGATGGGTTTGTAGTTCCAGGGAAAGAAAATAAGGTTTGTAGACTTGTTAAGTCCTTGTACGGACTTAAGCAAGCTCCGAAAGAATGGCATGTGAAGTTTGACAATACAATGTTGGCAAATAACTTCAAGATAAATGAGTGTGACAAATGCGTCTACATTAAAGGCACACCAGATAATTTTGTAATCTTATACCTTTATGTAGATGACATGCTCATAATGGGTAGTAATCATGATATAATAATGAAAACTAAAGAGATGCTGAAAAGAAATTTTCAAATGAAGGATATGGAAAAGCAGATGTGATTCTAGGAATAAAAGTAACTAGAATATCTGAAGGAATCAATTTATCACAATCTCACTATGTTGAGAATGTGCTAAAGAGATTCAAAGCTTTCGATTTACCTCCGGCTAATACTCTTGTAGATCTAAATCTACACTTAGCTAAAAATCGAGGAGATCCAGTATCTCAATTGGATTATGCTAGGGTCATTGGCAGTCTAATGTATCTTGCCAATTGTACAAGACCAGATATAGCATATTCTATAAGCAAGTTAAGTCGATTCACAAGTAATCCTGGAAAAGATCATTGGATTGCCTTAACAAGAGTATTGAGGTATTTAAAATATGCCTCAACTCATAGTATTCACTATACTAATTACCCAGCTGTATTAGAAGGGTATAGTGATGCAAATTGGATAGCAGACACAAATGACTCCAAGTCCACAAGTGGATATGTATTCACAATTGGTGGTGGAGCAGTGTCATGGAAATCCTCTAAGCAAACGTGTATAGCCAGGTCTACAATGGAATCTGAATTCATTGCATTAGACAAAGCTGGTGAAGAACCTGAATGGCTCAGAAATTGTCACGCCCCGACTCTCGAGGTGCGACTTACAAACAATAACACAACCTAACCAACTAACAATCAAATTAAACACGGGGAACATGCTCGGGGGAAACATTAATGAGGAGCAATGCAATCGAATAAGGCTTCCAAGAACATAATGAAGTAATAACCGAGCATTTCAAAATCACATATCAACGAGGATAGAATAAGTATTTCAAGTCAAGAAATTAAAACTTCAACAGGCATTTAAACCATCGAGCACATCGCTCGGAATCAAAAACACAAGTATCAGAGTATATATCAACAGACATCATTTCAAAGAGTTGCAGCGGAAACTTGCATCAAAACCCAACATTCGCACGTATGAAGACGTGCAAATGCTAGTCTGACATTCGACTTGACTCAACCAAAACACCACACCACCAAGCGTCCATGCTATCACCATCCAGTGAACCTGCACGTTTAGAAATACACGCAGGGCTGAGTACTTCGTACTCAGTGAACACAAGCCAAAATATTTGGAAAAAGATGCTTTTAAAAGCTATATCAATTGAACTTGCCTAGCCGAACATCACAAGTATTTAAACAACTTAAAACAGTTTTACTTGTGCATGCTAAAACATTTTCTTTTAAATAGACTGCGCAGTCAAACATAACATATATCAATAGTATGCATCATCTGTCATAATTTAACTCACTGTGCCGAGAAGTAGGCCTCCTTCTCAAACACTGTGACTGGCCCAACCGAAGCAAGGCTCACAGTCACCTCAACATTCAACATACCACACGTGGGTTTCCTGCCTTTCACAGGATAATAATATTCTCAAGTAAACAGATGATAACACATACCAAACTCAATAAAAACGGCAAGTCAATTGTATTTAAAATCATATAATAATACCCAATAGCATAATAACTTTCATCGGTAGTTTTGGTTTAGAAAAGCCCACCTGACTTCCGAAGATTCTAGCTAGGCGGTTTAAGGGCTATTCGTCCTCGCTTACCGATCCGTCCGGCTTGATCCTTCACAGATCGACATCGATAAAGAGAAATAAGATATTACGCAGAACGGATAAAAGGCGTTGGTCTCGACTGAAGGACTTCTACTTGAGTCGTTTCTCTCAAAGCTATACTTTTCTAAAAATCTCGCATTCTCGTCCTTAAGCTATTAATTCTAGTTGATGATTGGTTAATATCACTAACCAATGTCTTAGTACTTCACGCTTTAATTAGGAAACGTCGTCTATCTACATTCTATTACTTGAGTTTTCTTTTAAAAACTTAATCAATTCTTGATTTAACAACTCAATAGTTCAATTATTTGCATAAAAATAAACTCAGTAATCCTTTACGTCATTAAATAATATCGTTTACTCAAACATTTAATTCAATTGCATAACAAATCCAAATAAATCAAACACATTTCAAGACACATTAACATTTATTCAATTATACTTTAGAACTTAATTCGATTATGCACTTCTTTTCATAAAAACTCAAACGATATAATTTATCTTTTCTCGGCTTATAAACAACGTTTTTTCCAAATTCGTTATCTTATAAAGTATTTTATAAACTTTTACTCAATTAATAAAAATTCTCTTTAATTTATATTAACTCTTATGAAATAGAAATTTCTTTTCCATTTCTAATTCAATTCTCGTTTCTTAACTCGACTATTATCTTCCAATTATTAACTCGGCATTTCTCCTCGGTTTATTCTCAATCTACATGGTTTGAAAAATAACTTAATTAATTAATTAACTTTAATTAATTTCTTTCAAAATTATTACTCGAATTTTATTCTATTATCTTCTTGATTAAATTATACGAGTATTTAAACTTAACTCGTCTAACATCTTTTCTTCGACTTGATTAAAGCTTCTTTTCATTTCTTATTAATTGATTCTTTTTAACTCGAATTTCTCGACTCTTGTTTATTTACTTAATAAATTTCTTTTCTTCTTTGTTCTTAACTTAAGACCAATTTTTTATTTAACAATTTCCTTTATTCTTCAATTAATTTTTATAAAATCTAGTTTATCTTATTAATTTAATTACACAATTTCTTTTTGATTTAGTTTATTAAAATTTCAAATCTTCAAGTTTTATTACAAGAACACTTATTAGATATATTTTTCTATGCAATTTTCAACTCTTAATACTTTTAAAGCTTTTAAAACTTCAATCTTCTCTCACAAAATTTTCTATCTTCATTTATGGATCAAATTAACACATTAACACATATTAACATCAAAATCATCAAATCTTCTAAATTATCACAAATTATTTTCTTTAATAACTTCACATGCAATTCGATTTTCTTATACTTAACATTATACAAGATTAAATCAACATATCATATAACAATTTCATGATCAAAACATCAAGTAGATTATCAACAAAATCAACAAAATCATTTCTCCCCTTTTTCCCAAAACACACGACATTCATAGACTTTTTAGAGCAATTGGTTTTTCAATTTTTTTTAAGCATATAACTCCATTTTAAACATGATAAAAATCATAAATCAAGCATCAAGATATCAATAACTCAAGAAATTCACATTTTTCTATTTTTCTCTATAATTTTCGGCATTAATCATTTTTTTAGGGTTTTAATTTCATTTTCTTCTCTTAATTCATCGATTAAATCCTAGTATTCGATTCTTCTATCGATTTCTTCTCACTCGATCTTCACATCGATAACCTAAGTTTGCCTAAGCATAAAATAAATATCATGCATGCATGTTTTCTTTCTTTCTTTTAGGACTTAGAGATATACATATATACAATTAATCAAATGAATTAACATAGTTTAAAAATTAAAATTGGATCTTCTCTCCTTGGCTTCTTGGGATCGAATTGAAGGGAAAATAGGGCTTCAAACTTTAGCTTGGATGTATGGAAGAACTCCTCTTGAATCCTCAAAAATTATAAGGAATAATTAATCATCCATCTAGGGCCTTATAGCCGAAAAATACAAGAAAATAAGGATGATTATTTGAATTTAATACTCAAGAACTTGATGAATTTTTACCTTTTTCTTGAAGGTATGGATGAAATAGATGAAGGATGATGATCTTCACTTCATTTCCATGGATTTTGAGCTTGAATGTTAAGCTTGCATGGAAGAAACTCAAATGTGTGAGGTGTGTGGGTATTGCCGAGAGGGAGAGAGAGTAGGGAGAGAAGGAGAGTTTTCTTTCTTGCTTTCTTGGAGGATTTCGAAAATGAGAGAGAGAGAGATAGTTGTGGATGAAGAAATTTTCCTTTTGTATGGAGAGAGAGAGAGAGATAGAATGCATGTATTTAGTTTCCAACATAGAGAATAAACATGATGACAATTAGTGTTGGAAATTGGTGTGTTTAAGTAAGATTGATAGTTTGATGTGATTGCCATTGCATGCAATCTTTGGTTAAGATTGTGGTGAAGACATCATGATTAAAGTTACATAGGGACTTGGAGAGAGATTAGGGAGAGAGATATTGAGAGAGGTGGCGGTGAGAGGGAGAGAGAGAGTGACACTTGTCTTCGTTGTTTCATTACGGGTATTAATTACCCGGTCGTAAAGGTTTTCCGGATAAAACGATCCGTATTAATTCATTTATGCTATAACGGTCTAATCTCTCTTCGTCTCGCTTCCGACACTAAAACATCTCAATCCTAATTCACATCTCATTAAAAAGATTAACGATTCCGATCATCTAGTCTTTTATGTCTTAAAAGAAATTAGTCGGCTTATTAATCCTCTTATTAATCCTTTAAAGATTAAATTCTCGTAACTCCTCTCAAATTATCTCGGGTAAGCTTCTATCTTATCTCAATGACCTTAGAAGAAATTCTAGGTTCAAAGATTTTAATTAAAATCTATTCTAAGTTCAACGGCGTATAGCAATTTCTCGGTGATTAACATTATTCACTTCCTCGGAGTTTTTCTGAAAATCAAACTCGTATTCATTCTCATACAAACAACTCAATAAATTCATCACATTATCATTTCAAGAAATAGAACAGATAATTTCACACAAACACATAAGACATTCCAGTCGTTTTACTCATTTCTCTTTATTTAGAAAAGAAAATTTTTATTCCTCAAATCTCGTCATTTAAACTTACTCGGTTAATTAACACACTCACTAATGTTATAGAAGTTCGGGGTATTACAGCAATTTCTTAGAGGATATTCCCTGTTGGGAAGAACTTGTGCCTCCCGTAATGATACATTGTGACAGTATGTCAGCAATAGGGAGAGCACAGAGTAGTATGTATAATGGTAAGTCTCGACACATTCGTCGAAGACACAATACCATTAGACAATTGATCACAAGTGGTATAATGTGTATTGACTATGTAAAGTCAAAGGACAATATAGCGGATCCGTTTACTAAAGGTATTAATCGTGATCAATTGTATAATGCAGTTAGGGGAATGAGATTGAAATCTACAATTAAAGAATGTTCATAGTGGTAACTCAACCTTGATGATTGGAGATCCCAATAACTTGGTTCAATGAGACAACTAAGCTATGAATGTTAAGTTGTGCACTTAGAATTACAGCTGAAAAATCCATTCTCGAAACTGCCCAAGTGCAAAACATGCTGGATGTGGTAAAGGGTAAGCTCTATAAACTTTTAATGATTCCTAAGGTCTTGAAAGAAAGACAAAGTATGGCATGATACTTAAAGGAGATCACCTATATAAGTGAGAAGTGTGGCCGCTTCAAATTATAACACTTATGAAACTGAGATATGGTCCGAGGCCGAAATGGACACAACGTGAGAACAAAAGATATCAGATCTATTATTGTGTGTATGCTATTGTCTTGGTTTACACAAAAGCTGACCGGTTCAAGACATCGCGTTCACCGAGCAGCAAGTAAATCCAATAGCATTACACTAAGGAAGATTCAAAGCCAAAAGCTATCTATCCCAATGCAATAATAGATCGTCGGGACTGTTTATTCATGCATTTGCATTAATTGTCATTCATGTGGGGGATTGTTGGAATTTGGTCCTTTATAGCATTAAATCCATGAGGGATATGTGGAAACTAATGGTAGAAACGAAATCTACGTTTCGAGCACTATGATTTAATGTATTTATTTGTTCAATTCCATTAAGAATGAATGAGCAATTAATACATAAACATGGCTACTTGAAACTAGAATTGTGTGATTTCAACCTTATTTGTCCCACATCGGAAATCCAAGGATGTTTTGTGCTATATATAAGGAGCAACACTATAAGAGAGTATATCCAAGTGTGCTACCTATGGTGCACCTTAGTGGCTCAAGTGTTGGCACATTTTGTGCTTGACCATGATTCCTACGAGAACGGTGCGAAGCACCGTCCGAGTCCGAGTCCGACGCCGACGAGCACGTGCACATGCACGTCGCACTTGTCGCAATGGGCGCTTTGAGGCGCACTTTGCACTTCGCATAATCAATATATTCATATAATTTGAGTCCTAAGATTATATACTTAGTCCCGAGTATCGAGTTGTTCGCCGGAACTGCGACACGTCGTGCAACGTCTCAAAGTTCACCCCGTACCGTTGTATCTTGGAGGCAATTGTTGTAGACCGCATGCACGATAGCGGAGCAATCTTGTCTTATGGAGATAGAGTCTAACTCTAGCCTCAGTTCCTTTCTATCTCTTCTTTTTCAATACTTTAATTATATAAGTATTTACGTTTGCCATTTACTATTATTACAAATAAAACTTACATAATTAAAATATACGATTAATTTTGTAGATGTCCAAATCAGCGTCAAAGGTGTTTGATCAAATCATTGGTAAACCGATTGGAGAGCTAAAAAAATGAAAATGGAAACTAAAAAACAACAAATGAAAATGTATAATAATAGAAGCAAAAATTGAAGAAAATGTATAATAAAAGAAGCAAAAATTGAATAAAAAAAGTGAAAAAATGGAGTTGCTCCAAGGGAGGATTGAACCTAGTGCCTCCCTCTACAAAACTAAGGTTTGAACCACTAGGCCAAAGTCTATACTTTACAAAACAATAATGCATTTATTTATACATAAAAATATTAATACAATTTTTTTAAAGGTCTCGAGACTATCTCGATTTTTGGAGACGGTCTCTAGACGGAAATAGCTGCAACGCACTGTCTCCATGTTTTGGGGTGTCTCGATGGGGTCTCGAGACCCCCCATTGTGAACAGTCTAAGTAGATATCACCCAAAGCACATATCAAAATAAATAGATATGCGTGTGTAAATTAGAACAACACTACATAATCGAATAATGGACTCCCTTATAAAGGAAACTAGTATTTAACACCCGTGCATTCAACGGAATGAATGCATTAAAAATTCATATAATATACTAAAGTACATCAAAAGAGAATAAAAAATATATTCTCAAAAAATCGAGATTTGTCCTAGGGGTACCCCTAGGGGAAACGATAGGGGAAACGAGTGAAAATAGGATATATTTTTTTCTCAAACAAAGCCTTCGATCTCAATAAAGCTAACAAATATGACATAATGTATTACATTGTTAACATTACCAAATACTTCCACGATATTTTCAGTAGTTGTTGCATTAACAGACTAATAGCTTCAATATCACTTATAATTTGTAACTCTTAAAATGACAAATTTAAAAAAAATGATTGTGTATGTAAACAGTAAAATGCAAATTCTAATCCTATAATATCATAGAACTATATACATTTCCTCGATTAACTTATAAATATATGATTTTAGGCTCGTTTATTATTTATTTTGAACGAAAAATACATTTAAGCACAATGTCAAAGTTTTTTTTAAATGTCAAGGAAGATTTTGAAGGCCCTTAAGGCCTCCGTTTACTAAAATGTGCTCAAATTGAAACAAACATATAGTATTTAACTTTTATCATATAAAAGTGACTAATTTCAATAAAATTAGCAAATACAGATATTTTACATTTTAAATATTATGAAATACATCTTTATACATGACATTTTAGTAGATGTTAGCTAACTGACTAATAACTTCAATATCATTTATAATTTGTAACTCTTTAACTTGACAAATTTTATAATGTGAACAGTAAATACGCAAATTTGCATTCTACTGATCATAATCCCCACATTTGGCTTTGTTTATTTTATGTTATTTATATTTATATATTTTGAGCTGAAGGTTTATTTATAAATTCTTCTTGAATTTGTGTGTTTCTGGTTTAGACATATGTATATTCCATTTTACATTTAAATTAATTTTTATATTTTGTTAATTGAAATTGTGGGATGAATATCAAATATTTGGTTTGTTTAAAATAGAAATATTCCGAGTTAATCATGTTAGACAATCAACTCAAATATTAACAATCAATGAGCAATAACCAATGATGTTTAATTTTTGTACCTAATAAGCAAAGATAAAAAAATAATGAAAAAACTAAAAAGAAAAAATCTGAATAAATAATTTCAATGAGAAAATGACAAAATTATAAATAAAGCTACTGCTCCATTTAAACAAAGCTACTGCTCCATTATTAAGTATAGTATTGAAGTATTGATTTACACAAAGCACATAGACTTTACCCACCATTTATAACGTTATATTTGGTCGATAGCCTACAACTATTGGAGTGGCGAACCCCGGGGCAAAGGGAGGCCAAATATTTAGCCTTATCTTGTTGCTGTATTTCTTAATTTTGGGGGCTAAAATTAGCTTTTGCAACTTTGTACATAAATAATTAGACTTAAATCGATTTACAAATTTGGACATGTGGGATTGGACTTTACCATTTGGGCTCAATTCCATACCAAATGGCCCAAGTACAATTGGCTAAAATTAAGATCCTAATGTCACAAGCAAGGAAAATTAAACGGACCAAATGTATTTTCCTTTATAAGTTATACCAAACTTTTTTTTTTGAGAAAATAAGTTATACCAAACTTAAAATAATCTTCCATCGACTTTCCTTTTATCTTCCCCAAGTGTCCCCCCCCCCCCACCCACCACCAAAAAAAAAAAAAAAAAAACATTGCTGGTATTATTTTGACGGTTCCAATAATAATTGAAAATTATGGGTTTTACATACGACTTATATCTATTCAAAGTGCAATACAGATGGTAATCTCTTGTTGATCTTGAGTTTCTTTAATCTAATAAAATTAGATTTAGAAAAAAAAACCAAACCACTTTGAATTTGACTTTTAAACTCTTCGCAGGTTAGATTGTTGTCAATTCAAAAATAGATCAGCTCAACTCAAAATCTATCTTCTAATTAATAATCTTAAAAATCGCATTCTACCATAACTTGAATGGATTTTGATAATCTAATGGATGGACTCGAATTAATTTGCTACCACCTTTATGTTACCTTATTGAAAGTATCTTAAGATTTGCCGTGTGTCCCATGATATAAAAAAAAAACAATGTTTTTTTAATCCGTTTTAAAATTTCAAGGCAAGTGAATTCATATTCAAAAAACAAATAAATATTTTCCCTAAAAAAACAAATAAATATTATTAGTGACGAAAACCATCAAATTCACTCATATAATTATTAGCATGTTTAAAAAAAATATTAGTATGTATTAATGTAAATTTAAGCATGTGTCGAATTTTTGTATAATATTGGACCAACAAATTAATCTTAAAACTAAAGCGCAGCGCATGGCTTATGCAACAAGGCATCTCATATTCTAAAGCCCAAAAAAGCATGAAAAAAGAGGCTTTTAATTCCCAAACTTTTACTCTATTTTACCATAACACCCCTTGTCGACACGAGAATGACTGTTGTGTCCGCAGCTTATATATTCCAAATTTCCCCAATCCTATTTTCATCTCATTTACTCCACAACAAAATTCTTAATTAATCCTTAAATTCTGCAAAACTTGAATTATAATCTGGAAAACAAAATGGCGAGACCTGATCAAGAAGCAATCGAAACTTTCATGAGCATCACCGGCGTTTCTGAAGCCGCAGCCGTTCGAAAATTGGAGGTATTTGTTTTTTTTTTGTGTGTGTGTTTCACAATTAATTACTGTTTGAATTACTGCGCTGAATGATTCTCTCTTTTCTGCCACTCAAATGATCATGTTCTCGGGATTTTACTTTTTTGATGCTTTTTTCAGCAGAAGTGCAATTGCGAGTTGCCGCATTGGTTGACTGCTTGAGTGAGAGATGAGGGTTTTTGGTTTTTGGTGGAATTCTGTCTTGGCTTTTAATAATTTTACGTGGCGTTGATTGAAATAAGCTAAAAGGTTTAATTTTTTGCTCCAAATTGATGAGAAAATAGTTGTAAATTGTAATCCCAGAGAGCTGAATGAAGGTAGATAGTGCTTACTGTCTGATTGAATGCATTCTAATATTATTTCATAGATTTTCATGAGTTTTTGATGAAGTAATGATTGCCTTTTCTGGTCATTTTAAATAAGGAAGTATGTATACCACTACTTATATCTAATTTGAGGCACAAAGAATTTAACTTGATCAAGGGTATGGTTACAGGTACTATTGCTGAGATAAGAATGAAATGCTGATGTGGATTGAGAAATAATTGTTTGCGGAAAGTGTTTATTCCTTTTATTATTATTCAGCTTTTCCTGGTTGGAAAGTATTACTACTTTGTTTACTTGATTAAGAGAATAATATATCACACAGATTTCTTACTAAAACTGGGGTCTTTGTGGGATTGCAATTTCTTAATTGTCTTTTCTTTGTTTCGTTTTGCTTTATTCTTCACTAGAATCTGACTTGATAACCCTCCATATCCTTGATTGAGCAGGAGCATCATGGCAGCATCAATGAAGCTGTTAATGCACATTTCACTGAAGGGGATAGAAACATGTTGGTGTTTTTTCCACTGCACCACTGTATCTCTGTGTTTCTTCTTTGCTCATCTTAATCAGATATTTTTCATAATTATTAATTCAATAAATTAATGTATATTTTCCTATAGCAGACCCCACGAGGCATCTTTTGGTGTTCCTCAGGACGACATTATGGATATTGATGATCCAATCCGGGTCGAGTCTCGTAGACCACATTCTTCCCAACCACCTTCTGCTAGAGATGTGAATAATTTCTCTTCTCTTGAACCAAACTTCAGTACAAGTATAACTGATGGTGATACTGGTATTGCTTCTCGCACACCTTGGATTTCACATCCTAAGGAGATTAGTGAGATCCCACTTGACGTTAAAGATGGAAGTGGAACATCAGCTCGGTCTGGCACATCTCCTATTATAGAAGATGTCACTGAAACTGCACATATTCATGGCTCAGGAATCAGCGAGACTGTGATATTAGATGATGATGATGAAAGTACTCCAAATGCACATATGACTGAAGTAGAGGGGCATGGTAATCATGGCAGTTCTGTTCAATATGGTGCAAGTGCTCCCACAGTTATAGATGTGCCTGACGATAGCTATGCCATAGAGGAAGAGATGATACGGGCTGCAATTGAGGCGTCAAAGCAGGATTCTACCTTGCCAAATCAACAATATGACCATCTTGTATGTGAGAATTTTTATGCAGGAGTTGATATCATTCACAATTATTTGTGTGGTCTTTAACTTCATTCTGATCCAGGATCTTGGGGATCCCACTCAGCCTGTGCAGTCTCATAGAGGAGATGTAGAACTTGCGCATGCAGTTTCCCTCTCATTGCAGGTATTTTACTTCCTCCTAGAGAAATATTTAGAGGTTACTGTAGTTTTTGTGGTTAACAAGAGGTAAAACAGACTGCAGAGAAAGATAAAGTGCATGGGGGGCTAGAAGAAAAAGTTGGCGCTTCACAACTGGAGGCTGAGAAGACATCTGCATCAGATGAAATGGGGAGGTTAACGTCTTCAGATGGAAGGTAGAGACTTTGTGTCATTAATATTTTGATGGACTCATTCTTCCATTATATGGTCCGAGCATGCACCTGTCTTAAGCTTTCGACACTGATAAAGAATATGTAGATACTATTACTTCTAAACACTGACTATACGGATATGATTCGAGCATATTTAATGGTATAATAACATCCGAAATTATGAACTCCTTGATTTGGAAACTTAGCTAATCAATTAGTGTTGGAAATTCATGTTTTGACAGCAATAATAAATAATTAAGGGTTTCCAAATGCGAGTATATAGAATTTGTGAACTCATATTGGAACCCACGTGTACAGCAGAAGTGTCATCTGATACTGATTGAGGATAGTAGATGTTTATGTTCTTTACTTTTCTATTCTTTCTGTCAACTGCTTCCTTATTTCCTCAATTATCATCCGTTTAGAATGTCAATTATCATCCGTTTAGAATGTCAAAAATCTATCTTTGAATATTGTGTTTCACCTCCTTATGCTCGTCTGTTAGACAAAATGGTACTCAATTTTTTTTTTTTTTTCATTAGACCCTACCTCCATTTCAAGTATATAATCCAGGCTTGCAATGTATTGAAATCAAGCGAAATAAAATGTTTGTGAGAGAGTGTATATTCAAATGTTTCTATGAAAGTATTTTGTACCCTGATTTCCATATTGTTTCTTAGGCAACCTCAGTTGGAGATGGGAAGCACGTCTGTCCAATATGAAAACGATGATGATGTTGAAGAGAGGCAACTGGTCAGGCATAGAAGAAGACGCATGACTTCGAGTTCTACTGATGCAACAACAGATGTTGAAGGAGCTGAAGTTGACCCACCTTCAAGTCCTCCGCCGAATGATAATGTTCATCGTTCGGAGCAGAATGGAAGTGTTTTCCCTTCTGATGAGGTAATTTATTAAATGACTACAATATTCAGTCATCTGTCTTGTGAACAAAGTTCCCTATTTCATTAATAAATATATCCTGTTTCTTGCTTTTGGATGTGTAATTTTATGAAGTGGGGTGGCATCTCATCTGAGGAACACGACGAAGCTGTAATGCTTGAGGCTGCAATGTTTGGTGGCGTACCTGAAGGCATTGGATATCAGTTTCCTCGTGCTCCTCACAGGATGATGCAGAACGACTTACATACAGATGCGGGTCCTAATCCCTGGAGTGTACCTCGTCCTCCATCACCCTCTCTTACTGCTCAGAGATTGATACGAGAAGAACAGGTTTTGCTTTGTGCCCCTGAGCACCGGTTAGTGTTTTATACTTGTGCTTGAGTATAATTATATATGGCTTTTTTTCTTTCAGGACGATGCATATCTTGCTTCATTACAAGCTGACAGAGAAAAGGAATTGAAGGCTAAGGAAGAAGCTGAAGCTGCTCTTGCTGAAGAGAGACGCAAGGAGGATGAATTCCGCAGGCAACTGCAAGAAGAAGAGGTACCTTACGTTCATTGGCACATGCATCAAACACGTGTAGCAACTTTATGTTTGCATCGTTTTAGCAAACATTGCTTTTTCTGACCTCACACATCATTACTTACTCCACATTCATTTTGCAAAGTGGCTAGTTTTGTTCTTAATGTTTCAGGTTTATGAGTATCATGTGGTATAAACTCAATTCACATCTTTAGGTTTTCTTGTGATTGTCTTTTTCTTGGACGCTCTGTTTCTCGAAAAATCAATAAGTGCTCTTTAGGCTGCAGTTCATATGTTCATATAATAACAGTAGGTTAGCCGAAGTATCCTATGTTGGAAGGTTAGTGATTAACTAACAGGTTTTATTAACCTTCCTGCTACCACAGAATTCTTTGTACTTAGTAGCAGAAATTTGAGAGTACACATACATTCAGACATGTAGCATGTAATAAATAAAAATTTGGTCGAGAAGCTCTACGTATCCTCATATACATGTCTATTTTACTGGTGGCTAGGAAATCAAGAGGCAAGTAGCAGCAAAAGAAGCTTCCCTTCCTCAGGAACCAACAGCAGATGATGAGAATGCCATCACACTTCTTGTGCGGATGCCTGATGGAAGTAGGAGAGGTCGGCGATTTCAGAAGTCAGACAAGCTACAGGTAATATGTTGAAGCTTATAGATTCTCATGAAACTGTAGTATCAGTGGTTGATAATGGTTTGTTTGCCAAGTGGAAATCAGTTGTGTAAGTTCAGCATTGTGCTTATGTTGTACAAGAACATGCTGTTGGACATAAAAAGGAAACACTAAAGAACTTAATTACGACCATGGTTTTTGAACCATATTTGGACAAGTTTAAAAAACTACGAGAATTCCTGTGGTCTCTGCTCTCAACTTAGTTTTGCAAGTTATTAGTATTGTTCCTCTATGGTTGCTGCTGGAAATGACTTACTTTATGTGCTTCTTCATGTATTTATGCTATCAATGTTAGCTTTTCAAGTAATTCAGCTTCATAATGCACCTGAATCAGCAGATGAAGATGGTGAAGCAAAGGGTGTCACAGTAAAGACTGCACAACACTTTTTGTTTTATCATCTCGCCATGCTGATTCCAATGCACTAGAAAGCTAAGCTGGAGTTATTTTCTTGACATCAAATTAATAGGCAGAATTTTACTTGCCAGAATATGCTTGGATAACATTTCTCGAAACATTTCTTGCAAGCTGACTTGATTTCATTATATTTATCGTACAGTTTCTTTTTGACTTCATTGATGTCAGCAGAGGGACCAAACCAGGCGGCTACAGATTGGTAAATATACGAACATGCTCTTATAATCATGCCGGTCTATATCTTACCAATCATTTCAATTATCATGGTAGGCTCGGTTGTCCTGATAGTCTGCATGTTTCTCTTGTTAGGTGAGACCATATCCTAGACGAGCTTTCAGCGAAGGAGAGAGTACCTCAACGCTGAGTGAACTGGGTCTGACTAGCAAACAAGAAGCTCTGTATCTGGAGTTGATATAATAGCATATTACGACTACAGGTTAAGCTCTGCATTATTTATGTGATCTTATGTGTTTATGGTTGGAAACATCACGACATTTTCGACAGTGAGCGTTTCTGTGGTGTCTGGTAACCCGTGAGCTTGGTTTTATTATATAACTTTACATGTATATTGATTGAACTATATATGTCGACATACATATGATTGGTATACCTGAAATCATTGAATTGAGCCTCGTGTGGTTCTAGATTGGCTGCTTTGTTGTGTGTGATAAGATTTTTGTGTGTGGTGTTAGCGATTTCTTCCAAGTGCAACAGAATAGTCGAGGGGGCTGTATCTTTCCGTGTTATATTTGAAAATTCGTTCAAAGGTCACGATCAAGTCCACCATCACGTAGCCTTTAAAATTTTCTTATATGCGAAAGCATCTTTGTTACACATATAAAGCTTATAAAAAACATATAAACTCTATCTCATACAGTGAAGCAAAATGAGGCTTTAGAAAAAATATATATATATATTTTTTTTTTTGAGAATAAGGCTTTAGAAAAAATATTAACATAACACAATCGACCAAGAAAATTAATAACACTTTATCTAGCAAGTACATCATCTAGCTAGCCATTCACTTTCTCGCTCTAGGAACGAGAAGTAATGTCCCTTGTTTTTGAATTTTACACACGCAAATATGTCTCGAATTCCCAACCTTGGTTGAAGGGGAAGTGTCTTACCACTAAGTTGCACTTTGTAGTAAGAAGTAATGTCGAGGGCAACAATCTTGTTAGCCATGCTCATTCCCGGGCAGATTCTTCTTTCTGTGCTGAACGACAGGCACTCAAAACCATTACCTTTAAAGTCGCCGAGAAATCTTTCCGGCCAATATTGCAGCGGCTCCACCCAAACAGCCGGATCACGGCCTATCACCCACACATTAACCAGAACTTGAGCATTTTTGGGAACGGTATAGTTCATCATGCGGCATGTGGTGTAGCGCGGTGGTTGAGCATGAGCGGCGCCGGAGGGTGCAACCTCAGCGTTTCCTTGATGCAAGCTTCAAGATAGGGTAGATTGTCAATCGTAGAGGTTTTGATTGAATCTTGACCGTCGAATGCGGAGTCGAGTTCTTGTCTGAGTTTTGTAACTTGTAAATTAATAATTGGAAATGATGAAAAAGAAAAAAAATATGATAATATCATCATTTTCATTATTCTTTTATCATATATTTACTAAGATGGCAAAAAAAAAATTATTGCATGTCGTACATCCCTTTCCATTTTTATGCATGTTATCTATTGAAAAATATTATCACACATATCACTATGTTAATATTTTTCACAATTGCAAAAAGATGGAAAAGAAGCTGCTCGTGAAGATTATCCATCTTTCCCAGAGAAAATTAACAACCATAGTAAACGTATGAAAAGATGAAAAAATAGAAAATATTTGTATTCTACCATTTTCCGTTAGAGTAAACACTCTTAGATTTATAGAATGAATAATTAATTAGATGGCAGTGATTAGGCTATCTGCAACCCTTAGAGCACCCTAAGGGTGCTCTAAGGGGTGCTCTAGCACTAGAGCACCCTTAGAGACCTCTACCCCTGCATCCCAAGGGTGCTCTAAGGGTGGTGCTCTATCTTTAATATTAAACAATTCCCCATTTTTATTTATTAAATTAATTCATAAAATTCCATTTATGTGAAAATAACATTAAACATTACTTTAATTCAAATAAAATAAAATTTTACATTAATTAAAATAAAAAATATTACATTACTTAAAAAAAATTATACTAATTAAAAATGCTCGCCTACTCCTGTAGAGGTCCAAATTTCTGGTAAACGTGCTCGATGAGATCATTAGTAAGTCGGGTGTGCTTTCGTTGATCTCTCAAGTCGGCTTCCCAAGCGAGATAGATCCTAAAGGCGATCGGACAGGTCCTCCGGGATATCCCGCTAGTGGACGGAGAATCGGAGTCGTCTCTCCAATTCTCCACATCTTCCCGCTCGTCTTCGATGAGCATGTTGTGCAAAATAATGCACGCGAACATGATGTCTCAGAGATGCTTCTTGTACCAGCACCGACCCAGAGCGCGTATTATTCCCCATCGGGCTTGGAGCACTCCAAAGGCCCGCTCTATGTTCTTTCTCGCCGCCTCCTGCATCCTCTTAAACCTCGCCGTCTTTTCGTCAGATTCAACCCTCGGCGCTTTGATCAGTGTTGCCCAAGAAGGGTAGATCCCGTCGGTCAAGTAGTACCCCTTGTCGTAGCGGTTTCCGTTGACGGTGAACTTGCACGGCGGAGCTCTATCCTCAAGCACGTCGGTGAATAAGGGCGATTGATTGAGGACGTTGATGTCGTTGTTGGAGCCGGCACACCCAAAAAAGGCATGCTAGATCCACAAATCCTGCGACGCCACCGCCTCCAAGATCAAGGTAGGCACGCCTTGATCGCCGCGAGTGTGGACACCTGCCCACCCTTTTGGGCAGTTCCTCCAAGCCCAGTGCATGCAATCCAGGCTCCCTAGCATCCCCGGAAACCCATGTCGCTCCTCGTGCATTTGGAGCAGACGTGCAGTGTCGGCAGCGTTGAGCTTCCTCAAGTACCGCTCGCCGAAGATGTCGATGATTGCCCGGCAAATTTTTTTGAGGCAAAGTCGGTCCGTGCTATCGCCAATCTTCAGGTACTCGTCGAAGATGTCCGCAGCACCACCGGTGGCCAGTTGACGCACCGCCATCGTGCATTTTTGCACCGACGTCAGCCCCCAACGCCCGAGTGCATCTTGTCGATGCGTGAAGAAGTGGACGTTTTCCTCCAACGTGCTGCAGATGCGCAAGAACAGATGCTTATGCATCCGGAAACGGCGTCGGAAAAAGTGCTCGCCGTAGGTGGGATTGTCGGCGAAGTAGTCGGCGTGTAGGAGCGCACACGCCGCTTCTCGGTCGCGGTCGACGAACTCCCGCGCCCTCTTCTTCTTCTTTTTCTACTCCGCTAGGTGTGCACGTACGTAGCGATCCACGTCCGCCATCATCTCCATTACCTCGTCGTCGGTGCCGCCCTCGACATATTCCACCGACGAAGATGAAAAACTCAACAAAGATGAAGACATTTTTTTGTAGTTGAATTTGAGAGAGAAAGAGGATAATAAAATGGTGTGAGAAGAATGAGGATTGAGGATATATTTATAGTAGAGGAAAATAAAAATAAAAAATAATTTTAAACCGGCCATTAGCCGTTGAACGGTCGAATTTTTAAAAAAATTACGTCGCGCCATATATATATATTATTCGCTTTTGGCCGCACGTCGTCGGCACGCGCTGGACTCGAGCTCGCGTTGCCTGCCACGCGGGGTGCTCGAGCCACCCCCTGCTCGATCCGCGCTCGAGCACCCCGCTCGAGCCGCGATGCATATAGTCTTAGTCATTATAATGTATTAATGTGGGAGATGAGTTTAGCTAAGATTGTGGTCATGACCCTATATCATGTCGTGTAATTAGTTTCGGAGTACTTTAATTTTTTTAATATATAAAAGCTAATATTTTTTTCGTCCCATTTATAATGATCACATTTTTTTCGGCACGAGTATTAAGATAAAAGAGAATTAGGGATAAAATGTGTGTTTGATGGAATTCTTATTGAATATTTATTGTTGTAATAGTTAAATTTGTTTGGTCCAAAAAAAACTAACCAACTTATATCAGACGTCTCGAAAACAAATATTGGTCATTATAAATAGGACAGAAAGAGTATCAACTTACTTAATAATTATTTTAAATTTATAATAAATGTTTAAAATAATTAAAATACACTATAAAATAATTTTATTTTAGTATTCTCTCCCTCCCGAGTTAGTATAATGAGGAAGGGTGGCACATGTATTAAAAAAAGTAAGTAAATGTTTTGTAAGAATATTTCTAGTGAAGGAATGGACCCACTTAAGATGTGGTGTTAATTTGAATGAACAATTCCTCCAAAAAATAAAAATAAAATTGGATGAACAAACGTTTTAGAGGCAACATATGGAACTTTTAAGTGTAAAAGGGTAAAAAAAAAGGTATGCCCTAAAAAGAAAATACCATATTAACTCGGGACGACTAAATAGAAAGAAATCATTGGTGTTGTTCTCCCGCGGCTGATTTAAGTAACACTCCAAACTACTTCTAAATAAAAATATTTTTTTTAAACCAATTGCAAGAGATGAGTTTCATATATATATATATAAACATAATAATTAAAGGAGATAATTGCAGTGGGGAATGAAATGTTAGAAGTTGGACGTCCACATTAATAAATAAATGAATACATAGATACATCAATTTGATTACATAGATAATATAAACTGAATTAGAATAAGAATTAATTAACCACTGAACATAATTACATTCACATTAATGGGAGACAACTACTTAATAAAAATTAATTAATTAATACATAAAACTAATTAATAAGATTTAGGGTGAAAAAATTTCTCAAAGTTAATTTGTTTTACGATAATTATATAGATAATGGTTTAAATATTTGATAGTACTTGAGAATGTTGGGATCAAGCCTTGATTTTTACTTTTTTGAATTGCTTAGTTATGATTATTTATTTATTTATTTATTTATTTTGGGAACGTAACTGTTCGGTTATAAACTTATAATTGGACGTCTTTGTCTTTGTCCGCCACTTTTCAAACTGTTTGGTTGCTTCATTCAAAACTCAACATTTTTATTATTTTTATATAAATGAGCGATTGATGAAAATTATAGAAAATGACTCATCTTCGAGAGTATGATTGCGTGTAAGTAAGTAATAATGTCATATTTAAGTAAAATCTTTTCGCACTCGAAGCTTCACTGTTAAGTAAATTGCGGGGACCAATTAATTTTTTAACTTAATTAAGTTATTAAGACATACTACCCCGTCAACGAAATTTGTCAGTTAAGTTTGTCCACGAAATAATTGTCATTTTTGCTACTCCACTCACATTTATTGTAAAATTTTTATTCTACTAATAATAATACTCATTATAATTCACTACTACCTACCATTTTTTCAAAATTCGGGTCATTCAAAATATGACAATCGTTTCGTGAAGAGGGAATATTTCTTTACCTTCAACAATTGGCACAGTTGATCATGATGCTAATTTTAAAAAGGACAAAAAGTTAATGATGATGATGCTACTTTTAAAGTAAAAATAAAATTTAATTATTAATGGTCAAACCCGTTTCTCTTACTTAGTTAGACTATCCGCAATGGTAGTGTCTCTATAGGTATATATCTATAGATTGTGATGGAGATATAGACAGTCACCTACAGTGAGACTGTCTTTATGAAGTGTCTCCATATAATTAGTTTATTAATTTTGCATTAATTTTAATCATAAAATTCTAAAATTTTATTAATTAAAATACAAATAAAAAATTACATTAATCCAAAAATAAAAAACTATATTACTTTTTTATTAAGAAACATATTAAAAATGAAAACTAAAAAATGAAAAAAAAGAAAAGGAAAAAAAACTGATAAAGAAGAAAAATCAAAAAAAGAAAAAAATTAAAAAATGAAAGAAAAAAAAAAACAGAAGAAGAAAAAACTGAAAAAAATGAAGGAAAAAAAGAAGAAGAAGAAAAGGATCAAGACTGTCTCTATGGAACGAGACAGTCTAGAGACAGTGGGTGTTGCACTAGGTTGTCTCCATGAATTAGATGTCTCAAGACACCCATGGAGACAACCACTACAGATAGTCTTAGAGTTAATAAAGTTTCAAAATTTAGATGCATCAAACAGTACATTGAGATGCACCAAAATATTTATATTGACTTTGTGCTCGATAGTGGGGTGCAATGGCGGGTGGTGGTGTTAACAAGAGAAAAAACGAATAAAATTTAATTTCACGGTTTTAAAATAAACAAAAAATGAGATGCATCACGAGTCCAAATTTAATGCATTATTTCCACCGAATATCATTAGTAGATGCATCAAATCTTGGTGTCTAATTTTATATTCTTAAAATAAGTCCTTATGACTAATCCTAAGAATTCCAAATTATTTCTCCCACCCAACCTAGAAATTAAACTATTAAATCTAACACTTCTTTCAATGAATTGTCGAAAAACGATCACTTCAAAATAAGTACTAAATTATTTTAAACTTCTACTTAGTTTTCAAATTATCTTTCAATATTTCTCCGATTCTTAGGCTGACTGCATTGCAGTCTCGAGAGATGGTCTCCAATGGGTTTCGAGACACCCTTTCCTTGGAGACCATACATTGCAGCACATGAAGTCTCGAGCCGGTCTCGATTTTTCGAGCCGGTCTCGAGCTCTCTTTTTTTTTTCTTTTTCTTTATATATATATATTAATCTTATTTATTATTATAAGTACCACTATTTTCACCTCATTCTTCCTTTCTTGTGAAAATGGATTCCGACAATCCCTTTTTGTCGGTGTGGTTTCCGACATGTCCGACGATGTTTATGTTTACACGCCGACGGGACTTAATTAGCGAAATAATATGCCATCGACATGAAAATTATCCAAAAGGGGCGTGATTGTTTTTAATTAGCGAAACAATATGCCGACGGGGCGTGAATGATTTTAATTTTTAAATTTCATTAATTAGACTTCACTATTGTTTTTTATCGGCTAATGTAGTTTTTCAATTTTAAAAAATTAATGGAAAATTATTTACCAAAAAAAGATAATTAATGGAAAATTCAAATTAGTGTATTTTAATTTTTAATGAATGTTAATTTCCAATTTGTATTTATTTAATGGAAATTGGAATTGTTTAATATTAAAGTTATAGACAACTTAGAGACAATTGGGTTGCAGGGGCAGGTGTCTCTAAGCTGTATCTAGTGAAAAAGTAGTGCTGGAGACACCTTAGAGACCACTTATAGTCTCCAAAGATTGCAGATAACCCTGTAACGAGTTCATCAATACAAGGATGTATTAATGGTAATAACTCCTGACCCCAAAAAGGTCCATGAGCTTAATCTTACATTTTATAGATAAATAATAAATTGACAAATTGTTTTTTACTTTGAAATGTGTTGGAAAATGCATGCAATGAGACTAACTTGCCATTATATTACTTAATTAATGTTTAGTAATTATGTGCTCAATAGTATTGTCGCAAAAAAGAAAAGTCCCACATTTGAAAATAACACCAATTTAATACATCACTTTATTTAGCAAGTTCATCATCATCTAGCTAGCCATTCACTTTCTCACTCTAGGAACAAGGAGTAATGGCCCTTTGATCGGCGATGGAGTCGACCACTCGAAAAAATAGACTAACGACGCAACGACAAGAGCAATAATCTTGTTAGCCATGTTCATTCCAGGGCAGATTCTTCTTCCGGCACCGAACGCCAAAAACTCGAAATCATTCCCTTTAAAGTCGCCGAGAAACCTCTCCGGCCGGTATTGCAGCGGCTCTGCCCACACTGTCGGATCACGGCCTATCGCCCACACATTGACAAGAACTTGAGCGTTTTTGGGAACAGTATAGTTCATCACGCTGCATGCGGCGTAGGCGCGGTGGTTGAGCATGAGCGGCGCCGGAGGGTGCAGCCGCAGCGTTTCCTTGATGCAAGCTTCGAGATAGGGTAGATTGTCGATCATGGAGGTTGTGATTGAATCTTGACCGTCGAATGCGGCGTCGAGCTCTTGTCGGAGTTTTGTGATGCATTGTGGAGATGTTAATAGCTCCGTCATCGTTTTGTTGATTGTTAAGGTATTTGTGTGTATACCGCCTGTAAACAGATCCTGTTGAAGGAAATATATAAAAATAATCACTCTACTATTATAATCATTAAGGACCAAGGGTAAAATGGAAAAAAAAAAAATGGGTAGACCTTTTTACCTTTAAAAGGTTAAATATTTCCATTTTAAAAGAGGCATTATAAATACAACGGTGAAGAAAGGAAAGAGAAATATTATCTACGGGAGAGAAGTAGTAGTACATTAGTATTTAGTACACTAGAACAAAAATATCATAGAGTTAGAATTTCGGCATCAAATTCTTGACTTTTGATGATTTTTTAAGGATTTGAAGTTTGAAATTTAAATAAGTTTATTGTGCGACACCTTGTCCATCCCTGAAGGTTTGCCTTACAATACTATTGTGGAAATTTCAATTTTTCTTTTGAAAAAGTGGAATTTTATTTTATGTTTTTGAAAAAAATCGAATTCATTTATCAAGACAAATCAAACGAAACAATATCAAAAGCCATAAACGCCAACAATCTTGCCATAAGGCAGCAAAAATTGGTTGTTTAATTTATTTTTTCTGACAGTTTAAAAAATAATTGTTGAAATTTCATTAGTTTAGTCATTTAATTAATATATTTAATAGTATGGAATACAATGGTAAGAAGTCGAATAGTATAACTATTTACGAGAAAATTACCTATGTAGGCCTAATTTCAAATAAAGTACTCCCTGCATCGTATTCAATATGACCAAGTATTTTTTTCGACACGAAAATTAGGAAAAATGAAATTAGATACCCCTCCGTCCATGAAACGGTTACTACATTGAGGACGGTACGAATTTTAAGAAAATGATAGGTAATATTAAATAATAATGGGTATTATTGTAAGTGGTCTAAGTGTCCCACAATGAATATGAGTGAAATAGTAAGTAATAGTATAAGATTAAATGGACTTAAATAACAAAAGTGATAACCATTTTGTGGATAGAGAGAGTAAAATAAAGTGCTAATAAAATAGTTTTTTTTTTTTTAGCAGAACTAATAATAAAATAGTTTTAGTCTAACAAAGAGTTTATTTTAGTCAATAAAATCCTATTAAAGTCCATTTTTAATCTCAATTAAGCTTTAATTATTTCATAAAATGAAACAGTTCCTAATTAAATGTGACGGTGCAAAAAGAAAAACATATCAAGTTGAATGACAGCAGGCAATGATGAAGGATAAGTGATACCTCTAGCAAGTGGTTGATTTGTTCATCTCCAAAACCTCTAGAAATCAATTTGTCCAAGAAGTCGGTGTGCCTCAACTCCGACATTAATCTTCTTTCCTTGAGAATTGGGTCCCACATCCCCCACATTTTCATGGAACACTCCCTATACTTCCTGCGCAGACCTTGAAGATCCAACACTCCCAAAATCGGATACAAATCTGATATATTTGGAGCTTCGAATACTTCACCAATCCCTTTCAAAATCCCTGCAAATCCAACAAAATCTTTCGAAAAGTAAGTATTGCTAGAAATATTAACAACCGTGTCAAACACCACCCGCTCCACTTCAACCACCGCGCCTTCTTTCGACCTCAGCTCCGCCACCAGCTCCGCCGCCTTCCCCTCCCTCATGCGGGCGTAGCGCTCGAGCGCCTTCGCTGCGAAGAGCTCCGCGCGGCACACTGCGCGGAGATTCTTCCAGTGTTCACTGGTGCTGTCAGCCCAGAACGACAGTCTGTCGATCTGGGGTGGCGTTTTGGGCAAGGCGTGAGGGACGCCTCGCCCAGACAGCATGCGGTCGTTGGACCTGAGGATCTCGGCAGCAGCTGCCGCCGAGGATCCAACGACCACGTGCTGCGTGCCGAGCTTGAAGTGCATGAGAGGGCCGTAGGATTGGGCGAGATTTGCGAGAGATATGTGATCGGTTTTGGGGTGGAGGAGATGAGTGATGGTGCCTATGATTGGCCATGAAGTTGGGCCTGGTGGGAGAGGGGGAGTTTGAGATGGTTTGAGTTTCTTGAGAGAGAAGAAGGAGAAGAAGAGAGAGAGGGAAATTGAGAGGATTATCAATACATTAATCCCTTGTGAATCAAAGGAATATCCAGCCATGGAAAGATATGCAAGTTTCTGTGATTGAAATTGAGAAGAAAAAAGTGTTGCGTGGTTTAGTTTAGTGTATTTGAAATTGAAATATCCCTCATTCTTTTAAGACTAGGAGTTTTATGAAATTTAGGATCACTATTTTCATCTCTACAAGCGGCAACATGTCATGAAAGTGGTCGTCTTTATCATAAGATTTTTTTTTCTTTTTTTTGGGCCAAAGGACTACCAACTTATTTGACTTTTTTTTTAACAAGACAACCAACTTATTTTATTATGAGCTACGCTCCTGTTCAACCGATTTACCGCCTTTTGGCCCGTGTAGTGCGCGACTTCCACGCGCAACGCATGTTGTGCATGTCCTCGAAATTTTTTTTTTTCGATTTTTTTTACGGTCAGTTCATATGCACTACAATGTCTATTTATATGTACTATACTGTATAATGAGATGTACAACTAAGAGTATTGAGATACATCTATCCTTTTTTTTAATTTCAGATTTTTTTTGGGCTCCAATTTTACGGGTCAGCATTCAGCTCCGATTACTCATATAAAGATAATTTGAGTGGCAATAATTTGGATCATTCGGCTCCCCTCGCTCGACTCTTGACAAAAGAAGAAGAGGCAAAAAAAAAATCTGACCTATGGTTGTGCATCTTATTATATATGGTAGTGCATATTGATACACTGTGCGGTGCATCTCAAAAAACTAGGGGACAAATTATTAATAAAAATTAAAAATTGGTGCATCTCAATACATTTACTGGTGCATCTCATTATATGGTATAATGCATATAAGTACACTTTGTGTTTGTGGTGCATATAGTCTGACCAAAAGAAGAAAAAATAGAAAAAAAAAAATCACCGGTTTGATTGGGTCAACCCGGAGCCAGACCGAGTCAACCCGGTCTCACATTGTGAGACCCGTCTCACACAAGTATTTGCCTTTTATTATTTCCTCTATTATGTTGATTTTGTCTAAATTTTCCTAAATGAACGTTCTTAATTTATCTACTTCTAATAAAGAAAGAATTAATCGTTCAAAGTCCTTTAAAAGTGGTGAGATCTATCAACTTTCTATCTTTTACCCTCATCTTTAATCTTTCTGTACAAACACACTAAAAAACATAGGAAAGAAGAAAGTAGGATCGAGCTCGAGTTCCGTTTCAATGGTGGCGGAGGCGGAGGAACTTGCCAATGCCACCGAGGAGATGAGGGCAGCGGTGTCAGAATTTTCGAGGACGCAAGACTACCATATCATCATGAAAAATACCGACAATTTCGGCTACAAGGCTTATGTCGAGATGCTCAAGAAAAAAACATGGTTGAGATCACTTGTAGTTTTTCATGATTTGAATGTAATGTTTTTAAATAAATTAAATAAAATTTTAATTTTATAATTTTCTGAAATTATTGTTTTTATAATAAATGGGGTTTCTTTTTATTGCCTCTCGGGTTAGGGGATTTTGAGAATATTATTTGAGTTTCTTGTGATCGAGTGACGAAGTGCAGGATTCCCAAAATTCGAAACAATTAAATCCCATACGAGAGTCCACGAATGGAGCCATGATTATCTCTATTTAGAAATTGAAACATAATTTAGAAATTATATAGTAGGTAGTGAAAAAAAAAATAATATAAATAGTTGGATTTCGCGTGATTCATCCCATGGTTTCTTTTAAGATTTATATGAGATTCGAATGTAATGTGGTAAAAGTTATACCAAGAAAGTAAACTTTTTTGAACATTTAAACTATAACATACAAAAAGCGAACACCCAAGAAAGCTTGTTTAAAATGTTTAGTTACCTCATTTTCTTATCTCCAACATCTGGAAGTGGGTCGTCGTTATCACGACCTAACTTGATTGAGAATTGCGTCCACCTTTATTTTGGGTAGGGTAGTGATAGAAACACGCGGTTAACATAAATAAAAAAGAGAAGTACTTGTATGTGACCGGTTGCATCCTATATGATCGTGCGTGGAGTTACTGGAGTGCGTGGTGTGCACGTACTTATATATATTTTTTTTTCAATTTTTTTTTAAATTTTTTCATATATTTTTTCAGGCGGCGATTTTACGGCTCTACCTTCGCTCCAATTACTAATATAAAGATAATCGACTAATCGTAGTGGCAATAATTTGGATTCTTCGGCTCGCTCTGAGGTCTTCGACTCCCCTCTTTCGAATCTTGACTAAAGAAGAAGCATCAAACAAAAAAAAAACAAAGAGACAAACAAAAAAAATGAAGGAAAAAAAAACTGGAATTCTTTTTTAAACAAAAAACTGAAAAAAAAGGCCTGCACCACGTACGATCGCATGGGGTCCGGCAGATCGTATACAAGTGATTGTCAATAAAAAAAGATTCCATTACTTTGGAAATAGTTTCAAATCAAATTAACACATGTAACAATCCGGGTGCTCGTTCAAACTTTTACAACCAAAATAATAGGAAAAACTGGATTAGAAATAAAGAAATTAGAACAACAAAACAATGAATCGAAATTACATGAAATAAGAAACAAACTCAAAGATTTGTAGCCGAGTCGAGATAGAATGTCTGTCCGCAAGAAGAAATACGCCCCGGTAGTGCTCACGGTTTAGCGATCCTTCCCCAAAGGTAAAACGGCTTCGTCTCGACGGATGTAGCACCACAAGTCCGGCGAGCTCCGGCGAACGAAATGAAGATCAAGAACTTGAGCTTAGACAAATGAAATGCTATGAATTTTTTTTCCGTGAAGAATAGAGTGCTAGTTTTTTCCAAGTGAATAAAACAATGAAATGCAATGCTATTTATAGGCTATCTCACACCAAGGGAATTGATATACCCTTAATGGGTATTCAAAGCCATTATCGGCTGTTTCAGATACGTTGAGTCATAGCCATGAATATGGCTGTTTATGAATTATCAAATCAAAATTGAACCGACTTCAATTCCAATTGAAAAGTAATCAACGTCGGCGGCGGTTTCACAATAGAATAGCTTTATGCATTGAAATCCATTTGCTGATTCCCATTCAATTCAGCAACATTTAATTGAATTAAACAATTGGATAAATGGGCCAGCCCAATTTCTAAATGAGCTAATATAAACAAGCTCAAATTATTTAAAATAATTAAAAGCCCAATAAGCACGAACCGAGCATGAGCTCGTTCCTTCAATGACGAAAAATTCGTCTTCAATACACAACTTAATATATCATTTATCACTCACCAAATAATGGTTTTGAGAACATGAATATATATATATATATATCGATTATTTTCACGACAAGTAAAATAATCCTCAATTATTTAATTCTCAAAATTAAATAATTAACCGCCACAAATAATGATTTTCAAACCATTATTTCCAACAATCCCCCACATGAGTGAGAAAGCCATATGCAAATGAATGGAGACGGTTAGCTCAGTCCTTCTCAGAAACACTATTGCATTTGGAAAGATGGCTTGTGGCCTTGAACCTACCATAGTCAACATCATCGAGTATACCGGCGGCCTAGTGGACTTATTACACCTTGAACTAGTCCTCCTTAGTGTATACTAAGACAACAATATTGACACAATATTGTCTCAACCCTTATTCGTTCTCACGTTTGTGTCCATTACAGGCCCTGGAACACCCTTTGGATTCATAAGTACATCTTTTGAAGCGGCCACACTTCACACTTAAATAGGTAATTCTTATTCCAAGTATCCTGCTATACTTGTCCTCTTCGAGGTATCCAAGAATCATTAAAAGTCAAAGACTTAACCTCACCACGTGCAGGTTTTCAAACACTCACTGTTCTACAGAGAATAGGTAAATTCGAGTGTTTACCCCTCAGACTCTTATAGCTTAGTTTTCCCATTGAACCAAGTTCTTGGGATCCTCCAGTCATCATGGTTGGGTTACCACTATAATCATCCTTAAGTCGTGGATTTTAAACCCATTCCCTCTAACAGTCTATACATTTGATCTCGATTAATACTCTTAGTCAGTGGATCTGCTAAATTATCTATTGACTTTACATAGTCAACTGAGATAACTCCACTAGTGATTAAATGTCTCACGGTATTGTGTCGTCGACGAATATGTCGAGATTTACCGTTATACACATGATTTTGTGCTCGCCCGATAGCTGACTGACTATCGTAGTGTATTAACACTGAAGACACGGGTTTCGTCCAACAAGGAATATCCTCGAGGAAATTTTTAAGCCACTCGGCTTCTTCACCAGCTTTATCCAAAGCTATGAACTCAGATTCCATTGTGGACCTAGCAATACAACTTTGTTTCTTGGATTTCCAAGATACAGCACCACCCCCCACAGTGAATACATAACCGCTCGTTGAAAACGAGTCTTTTGAGTCGGATATCCAATTTGCATCACAGTACTCTTCAAGTACAGGGGGTTCTCTAGTATAGTGGATTGCAAAATTTTGAGTATATTTTAAATATCTCAAAACTCGTTCAAGGGCTTTCCAATGTTCCACACATAGATTAGCCGTAAAGCTACTCAATTTGTTCACCGAGCATGCTATATCAGGACGGGTACAGTTTGTTAAATACATCAAACTTCCAATGATTTTAGCATATTCTGTTGCATCAACAGGCTCTCCATTATGTACACTCAAATGTACACCGGGTTCCCAAGGCGTCTTAGCTATTGGTTTGTCATACGCGTTAAATTTCTTTAACACTTTCTCTACATAGTGAGATTGCGTTATAGAAATTTCATTAGGTGTTCTTAGAATCTTAATTGCAAGAATCACATCAGCTAAGTCCATATCTTTCATGCTAAAGTTTCTATTTAGCATTTGTTTCGTTTCTTGAATCACACGAGAATTACTCCCCATGATCAACATGTCATCTACATAAAGACAGACTATAACATAATCGTTATCCGACTCCTTAATGTAGACACATTTGTCACACCCGTTGATTCTAAAACAATTTGACAACATTACTTCGTCAAATTTCAAATGCCATTGAAGCGGCGCTTGCTTCAACCCATATAAAGACCGTTGTAGTTGCAGACCTTGTGTTCTTGACCAGGTACTACAAACCCTTCCGGTTGCTTCATATAGATCTCCTCCTCTAACTCACCATTAAGAAACGCGGTCTTAACATCCATTTGATGAATTTCAAGATTATGCAAAGCAACAATCGCGAGAAGCAACCTAATGGATGTAAGCCTAGTCACTGGTGAGTAGGTGTCGAAGTAATAATATCCTTTTCTTTGTCTAAAACCTTGAACTACAAGTCAGGCTTTATATTTGTCAATAGTGCCGTCAGACTTGTATTTCTTCTTTAGGATCCACTTACATCCTAAATTTTTGCACCCAGGTGGAAGATCCACTAACACCCAAGTGTGCATCTGCATAATAGAATCAATCTCAATATCAATTGCTTCTTTCCAAAGAGCCGCATCCAAACCAGATAAGGCTTCTTTGATTGTCACCGGTTCGCCGTCTAACATTAAGACAGCGTAATTTGGTCCATAGATTTTAACTTTTCTAACTCGGTTTCCACGTCTTGGTTCTACATCCACAGGTTTAGACCTCGGTCTTTTCCTATTTAGTGGTCCATAAAATATCGGATTAGAACTCGTGGTTTCATCTACAGTTTTAGAACTTGTAGCTTCGTCTACAGGTTTAGAACTTGTAGATTCGTCTTCAACTCTTTTACTAGAGTTAGACTCAACCTTATCCTTATTAGGATAGATATTCTCAAAGAATATAGCATTCCTTGACTCAATCGTTGTTCCCACATATATATCGGGTATTTCCGATTTGTGCACTAGGAAACGATATGCACTGCTATTAAATGCATAACCAATAAAGATACAATCTACCGTTTTAGGTCCAATTGTAACTTGTTTTGGTAAAGGCACTTCAACCTTAGCTAAACACCCCCACACTTTGAGGTATTTGTACGAAGGTTTCCTTCCTTTCCATAGCTCATAGGGAGTCACATCTCTTCCTTTGAGTGGAATCTTGTTCAAGATATAGTTAGCTGTTAAAACAGCTTCCCCCCCACATGTTTTGGGGTAATCCCGAACTAATCAACAAGGCATTCATCATCTCCTTAAGTGTTCGATTTTTCCTTTCGGCAACGCCGTTTGATTGTGGTGAATAAGGTGCTGTCGTTTGATGAATTATACCACTTTCGTTGCTTAATTCGGCAAACGGAGCTACATATTCTCCACCTCTATCACTTCGAACAATCTTAATTCGACAACTAAGTTGATTCTCGGCTTCATTCTTGAAGTTTATAAAAGCTTCAATAGCCTCGTCTTTACTTCTCAACAAGTAAAGATAACAATATCTGGTGCAATCATCAATAAAAGTAATAAATACTTTTTACCACCTCTAGTTTGCACAAATTTTAATTCACATAAATTGGTGTGAATTAACTCTAGAGGTGTAGTGCTCCGTTCTACCGACTTAAACGACAACTTTATCATTTTAGCTTCAACACAAACTTCACACTTATCTTGTGAATTATATTCGCTTATGTTTAGTAAATTCATATTTACTAATCTTTTTATAGCATTTAGATTCACATGTCCAAGTCTACAATGCCATAAATCGGAGCACTCAAGCAAGTAAGCAGAAGTAGAAGCATTTTTATTAGCAACTGCCTTAGAAGGCTTACAAGCTCTAACACTAAGTTTGAAAAGATCCTCACATGCATAACCCCTGCCAAGAGTCTTTCCCCACTTACGAATTACAACATGATCACCATGAAAGTTCAAATCAAAATATTTTTTAGTCAACCTAATGCCAGAAATTAGATTTTTTCGGACTGTTGGGACATGCAACACATCCTTCAAGGTGATCTCCACGCCCGAGGTTAGTTGAAGAACCACAGTGCCAATTCCAACCACTTGTGAAGTTCGATCACTAGCCTCGGTGATTGATTTGTTATCAACCTCTTTATAAGTGTAGAACAAGTCTCGATCGACACAGATATGAACAGTAGCACCTGTGTCCACAAACCAAGCTTTCGGGGTAGCCACAAGATTCACTTCGGTGATCATAGCCACGAAGTCCTCCTTGTCCCACTTGTCGAAGTCCTTCTCGACGTTATTGACATTGCTCTTAGCCCTCTTCCTCTTCGCCTTCTTACAATCCTTAGTCATGTGGCCAGGTTTGTCACAGTTGTAGCAATTGCCATTGAACTTTGACGGTTGAGCAACTTGTTTTCCCTTGCCCTTGTAATTAGCATTTGGGCGAGGGCACTTGTGAGACTGACCACCATCTTGTTCGGTCAAATTGGCCTTCCCCTCCATGGGAGCTTTCGCCTTTTGATCACGACTCCTCACAAGAGCCTCCACTTGAAGCTTTGACACCAAGGTCTCCACGGACATTTCTGAGCGCTTGTGCTTCAAGTGACTTTGAAAATCCCTCCAACTTGGAGGTAACTTCTCAATCATCACCGCTACGGAGAGCGCATCGGCCAAGGGCATCCCTTCGGCTTGAACATCGTGTGCAAGAGCTTGAAACTCTTCCACTTGCTCCATCACAGGTCGAGAATCGACCATCTTGTAGTCCAACCATTTGGCTACGATGAACTTTTTAGTGCTCGCCTCATCAACCTGGTACTTCTTACCAAGAGCCTCCCACAACTCTTTAGAAGTTGTGTGAATTCGGAACACCTTGTAGAGACCACCATCCAAGTACGTTAGGACAGTGTTACGACAAAGGTAATCTCCTTGGCACCAATTATCAAAGCCGGAACGAACTTCAAAGTTCGTCTCCTCTTCGCTTGGTGTCACCGGCTTATCTTGAGACAAGAAGCCAGCAAACCCCGCCGTGGTGAGGTAGAACAACATCTTCTCTTGCCAATACTTGAAGCCTTTGCCCGAGAAGATAGGAGGCTTCTCGGCTAGCCCCAATGTCCTTGACATGTGCAGCGGGGCCATGGTAGAGGACTGACCGCCTGTTTGCCCAAACATATGGGCAGAGGAGGACCCAATCGTGGAAGACACGGTTGATCCAATCGTTGCAGAGGTGGTAGAGCCAATGGTGGCGGAAGCAGTGGAGCCAATGGTAACGGAGACGGTGGAGCCAATGGTGGCGGAAGCGGTGGAGCCGTTGGTGCTAGACATCCTCACAACAAAGGTATTAAAGTTTCGATAGTTTTAAGTCAATATTAAAATCCAGAATCGATCTCCAAGCTCGAACGGGCAGCAACGGTATTTCTTCTTGCGATTGTAGCAAATCGGGTGCTCGTTCAAACTTTTACAACCGAAATAATAGGAAAAACTGGACTAGAAATAAAGAAATTAGAACAATAAAACAATAAATCGAAATTACATGAAATAAGAAACAAACTCAAAGATTTGTAGCCGAGTCGAGATAGAATCTCTGCCCGCAAGAAGAAATACGCCCCGGTAGTGCTCACGGTTTAGCGATCATTCTCCAAAGGTAAAACGGCTTCGTCTCGACGGATGTTGCACCACAAGTCCTGCGAGCTCCGGCGAACGAAATGAAGATCAAGAACTTGAGCTTAGACAAATGAAATGCTATGAATTTTTTTTTCCGTGAAGAATAGAGTGCTAGTTTTTTCCAAGTGAATAAAACAATGAAATGCAATGCTATTTATAAGCTATCTCACACCAAGGGAATTGATATACCCTTAATGGGTATTCAAAGCCATTATCGGCTGTTTCAGATAAGTTGAGCCATAGCCATGAATATGGCTGTTTATGAATTATCAAATCAAAATTGAACTGACTTCAATTCCAATTGAAAAGTAATCAACGTCGGCGGCGGTTTCACAATAGAATAGCTTTATGCATTAAAATCCATTTGCTGATTCTCATTCAATTCAACAACATTTAATTGAATTAAACAATTGGATAAATGGGCCAGCCCAATTTCTAAATGGGCTAATATAAATAAGCTCAAATTATTTAAAATAATTCAAAGCCCAATATCCACGAACCGAGCATGAGCTCGTTCCTTTAATGACGAAAAATTCGTCTTCAATACACAACTTAATATATCATTTATCACTCACCAAATAATGATTTTGAGAACATGAATATATATATATATATATATATATATATATATATATATATATATCAATTATTTACTCGACAGGTAAAATAATCCTCAATTATTTAATTCTCAATAATTAAATAATTAACCGCCACAAATAATGATTTTCAAACCATTATTTCCAACAACACATATACCCTAATTTGCAATTGCAATCCATTTTAAAAGTGTTGCAATCATGTACAAAATCTATTATTTTTAAGTATTGAGAACAAATCCAATTTATTCTATGACTGAAATTATGATTTTACTTTTATGTATGATGTGTTGGCTTGTCCACCACATCAACAATATTTTGTCTAGATTTATACTTATATATAAAAAAAGGTTATTTTACAAAATTTAAATAGTCTAAAATACAATAATATATTATAAAATATATATATATATATATATATATATATA
This sequence comes from Schizonepeta tenuifolia, assembly GCA_029490685.1. Taxonomy (NCBI): domain Eukaryota; kingdom Viridiplantae; phylum Streptophyta; class Magnoliopsida; order Lamiales; family Lamiaceae; genus Schizonepeta; species Schizonepeta tenuifolia. The sequence continues at coordinate 24,764,850 of CM055960.1, read as the reverse complement.
TATATATATATATATGCCATAAGAAATACAAACTTACCTTATTGATTATATATATTATTTACCTTATATTATATTATGAATTGAAAGAAATATTTTATTGATATACCTATCCTGCATTTAAATCCTTGTTAATAAGTGATATCAATCTTGTTATTTCGTCTATACGTGATTTTACTCATTATATTGTTCAACTTTTTTTTTCTTTACTTTCGCAACTTCAAGTTGTCTCTAATCTTCCAAGAGGGCCACTTAAATTTCTTAAATATTTTTGAGGTTCAATCAATCTAACTTATTTAATCTTTTTGAGGTACCAAAAAAAAACTTGGCACTGATTCAATTCACACTCATGGTCTATCAAAAAGGTCTACTACATCTGCAGATTTCAAAATGTATATTGTATATTCATGATGAACCATATTAAGGTAATTTCTCTGTGCATATACTTGTGCGTATACTTATCTATTTTTTTGTTAATATATTCTTTTTATTCTCGACAGAAGCTTCACTTTATTAATGCAAAAAAAGTAGCGATGAAAAAAGCCATTTTATTAAAAAATTATATATATATATATATATATATTTAATTTTCCACCAAATTTCTTAATTCAAAGAGAGCAGCGATTTGATGAAGAGTCATATATCTTCAAGATCGAACTATTCAGGTTTCATTTTTTAAGACAAGTTGTTTTTTTTTTTCTTTTCTCGATTTTGTTTGTAATTGATAACCTTTTTTCTTTTGGAGTTTGTGTTGTATGATCGTTCAAAATTTGATTTAATGAATTCAATTTTAAAAGATCAAAAAAGTGAAATATTTAGGATTTGTTCTTTTTTTTTTTTACTTTAGGAAGATTAACATGATATTCATTGTATGAGATTAACGGTTTATTTATGTCTAAAGATTACGGAGATAACTACATTTTTCTTTCGTTCTATGTTAGAAGTTGACAATATATGATTATGTGACACCATATTTTGTTATTTACATGACTAGACAATTCTAAACATGCTTATCAGTTAAGATAAAAACAAAATAATTGTGTGAGTATCATAAGCTGGCAACAAGTATTCTTTTGCTAAATGATATTGATGGAATTTAATTTGCTCTATGTTCTTCTTTCATTTGATATAAGCATGCACTTTATGTCTACATTGTGCCGTAGTTAAAACCAGCTAGAACGACACGAAGAGATTGAAACTAATTGTATATATGTTCTTAATTAATAGAATGATGAATTGACATATATAAAATATTTTGAAATTAGACAATCACAATAATATATTATGTTTTTAGAATGTGTTTTCTTAATGCAATGAATGCAAAAATAGGGATATCAATTATACTTGGAGAGAATAATTCTTTTTCAGAGTAAGCACTTGATAAGATTTGTGTATTTTGTTTTGAACTTTAAAATCAAATGCCTAATTAGTACTCCCTCCGTCCCACATTACTTGTCTCACTTTTTATTTTGGACGTCTCATTCTACTTATCTCACTTTCCATTTAAAGAACTAATTAAAAAATCACTTTATATCACTTCAAAACCACTTTATATCACTTTATGTCACATCAAAAACACTTTATATCACTTTATTAATTAAAAAATATTTTATATCACTTTATTAACTACACTAACCACGTCCTTTATATCTAATTTTTTTTTTCTTAATCTCCGTGCCGGGAGCAAATGAGACAAGTAATATGGAACGGAGGGAGTATGAATTATGAGCTTTATTTTAAACTTTGTAATAATTATTATTTTTAACGAACAGGTGCACGTTAATTATACTAGTAGATCTAAAATAAGTTGTGTTACACCGTAAAATTAAGCATGATAACCGATTTCCAAAAATTAATAAGTTGTGTACCTTTTTGTAATAATACTTCGAAAGTAAGATTGAAATTGCAAACAAAGCGGTGATTTGGATTGATGATATATAATCATTTATTACAATCTTGAAAATGAAGAAACTTCCGTTTTAGGTGATTAAATCTGCAAATGAGGTTCTGGTAGAAATTCGTCCAGTTCATTATAGGAAAATTCTTACATGGTGTACATGTAATACACACATATAATAATAAATTATATTATCAATGAAAAAGCGAGCCACTTTTATTTTTACTTTAGGACGGATTACAAAAGCGAGCCACTTTTATTTTTGGCTTGCAATTAAAAGGACACATTTCATAAATTAAACGTTCGCAAGACAAGTTTATTCCAATCACATTAATTGTCACATGAATTGAGCGTACAACCCTAAACTTATATAGTTGTCAAGCAAGTACGAGGAATTTAGAGGCGGGACAAAAAAATCAGGAAACCTGGTTCCTGCATTCACATAGTGTGCTTTACTATCTTAGAAGCCGTACACGTGTAATATAATTTATATATCCAATTAGTTTTTATGTTTGATTATTTCACATTTGTTTGTTATTTTTTCTTTTAACTCTGATGTAGTTAGCATACAACATTACGACCACTGGACCACACAACACCTCACTGAGTAGGACCCACCTACTTGACTTATTCTGCAATGAATGTTATCGGCGATAGTGTGATTTTATCGCCATTTTTTCCGGCCATTTTTAGTCTGTATTTTTCTTTTAACATTGATGAAATTTCTCCAATTTTTTTGGCCAAATTATTAATCTTTAATTTCCAAAATTTTTACAATCATCATCAAGCTTTTCATTTTATTAGTTTTTACTTCTGTTGTTCATTTTCTGAATCCAACTGCAATATCTCACCCACCGACAAATATCACCACCAACACAACGGCAATTGCATAGCACCGCAGTTCTGAAATTGGTAGAAATTGGGGCTTTGCAGAATGAGAATTCAGAAAGTAGATTTTAGATGTATATCTACACCATAACTCGTAGCAACACACATACTTTCCTTCGACATAGGCGGTGACGGGAGACGGCTGAAGTTGCACCCGGTTGAGATGCAGAGGGTATGCAGCGGCAGTTGTGTGGCGAAATCTTATGAGGTCGGGGACCGTTGTCTCGTTGAAGGTGTTGGTCGCGTTCTGGTGTTATGGTGTGGAAAGAGGGAGGCGGTGATGAAAGATGGTCGGACATGTCGCCAGTTGAGATGCAGAGGGTTTGTTGCGGGCAGTTGTGTGGGAAAATCAATCGAGATCGGCGACAGTTGTCTCGTTGAAGGTGTTGGATGCGGCTGGGTACCGGAAGAGATGGATGAAGAAGGAGAGAATTAAATATAAAGAAGATAAGAAATTTTGGTTCTGGATATGGATAAAACGACAGTGGGGCAAATGCTATGGCATATACATGGTTGATTTCTTTGGATATACAAGGTGGATTTGAATGCGCCGATCACGGTGCAAGACCATGGTTGGCTTAACTGCTAGTATTTCTTTTTAATTTTGAATTATTTTATAAAACATAAAATGAGCTGCTACGTGTAAGCAGATTAAGAAGGTGTATGCACACTATGTTGGTGCCAACTTCCAACGTTCCAAAAAATCACAAGGGAGAAACTTTCGTTTCGAGTTGGGTTCAAGTTACCCAATAAGTACTCCCTCCATCCACTAAATGATTGTCACTTTTGCTACTTAAGTTTGTCCACCAAATGGTCGCCACTTTTACTACTCCATTCTTATTTATTGTAGGACCTTTACTCCCCTCACAACAATGCTCTCTATAATTCACTTTGACCTATCATTTTTTTAAAACCCGTGTCGTCCACAATATGACAACCATTTTGTGGATTGAGGGAGTATTAAAAAATGTAAGGGAGTAGTGTTATTTGGTCACACTATGACCGATCACACAAGAGAAGCATAAACCTTAGGAGAAAATGTGATTATCTCCATTTTTATAATCAATTTTTTATTTTTTTTAAGTGTGTGAATGGTCACAGTGTGACCGAATAAACTTATGCAAAATTTAAATAATATAGTTTAATTCATGTGAAAGCTTTTAAATAAAAAAACTATTGAATTTGTAATATCATTTATTTCTTCTCTTATTAAATCTTATTTTATTTATTTTTCCTATAATTAAATCTTTTAAATTAAAAAAGGATCGTTTTCATGTCGAGTCAATGCAAAAAAAATCGTGTCAATTTCGAATTTAAGTTCGTGTTCGGATTGAACATATCCTTAACAAATTGGGTTCAATCGACCCGAACCCGATCCAATTGCCACCCTAAATTTATAAGACAGTTAACCCTAAATTTTATAAGACAGTTAAAATAAATTTGGCGAAAAAAGTTAATTGTTCAATTGGACCAACCGATTCAATTTTAATGGACCAGAGCAGCACCGGCCTGTAATCCTTCCACTGCAGAGAGCGGGAAGTTTATCGCTGCTCTGTGAAACCAGCCTGACGCAGTGCCCTCCACTTTAGGAACCAAATGGCCCACCCCTTCGAGCGGACCGCACGGTCCAACTCCGCCGCTTGGAATGGGCAGGCCAGAACAGCTGCCCAAAGCCCAATTGGATGATATGGCCCAATGTCCAATTATCTTAATGCCCCCACTTGGGTTACAAGCCAACGTTACAAGGCTCGGCGAAATCACATGTAGTTTAAGCTCATTATAAAGCAGTAGAAATGATGTTTCTGAACCGATGTGGGATAATATCACAAATGTTTGTTCATATATCTGTCAGTATAAATACTTTTAAATCTTAAAATTACTAAAATATTTAAGAATGTCCATAGATGTTAATCGTATATACCGTGTTACTCTAAGCATGTTCTCCAAAATATCAATAGCCACAAACTTTTCTTGCATCATTTCTCCAGCAATACAAGACACGTATGTAACCATGCCATTATAAGTACTCTACTGTGACGTTCGAGTCAGAAGTACGGAGTGGTCACAGTGCAAATGCACGAACAAGGAGCAACTCCTATATATAAGACTTCAAAGGAGATGAGTCCATGAATGATTGAAACGCACCCGAATGAGAAGGATTCCGGGAATATGTCGGAATGAGACGACGTATTTGATAGGTATTATACATACCGTTAAAATGTATCTTTTTTCTTGTGCCTATTGAGGAAGAAATTCAAAGTTAAGCATGCTTGACTTCGAACAATTGTACAATAGGTGACCTTCTGGGAGGTTTTTTAGAAAGTCTTCGAGTGGGCAAAACATGCTAAAAAATTACTTGTGATGATTTGTGAAGTCAACCGTCAATACGAAGGTCGGGTTGTTAATTACACAAATTGGATAATCATGATCTAAATAGCCATTATATATTATTTTTAACTAATTATTAAAATAAATTTTATTATATCAAAATTAAACTATTAGATTAATTAATTAGAGAGACAAAAGCTGGCCAATATGCTTACTGCCTAGAGTGTAAGTAATTTTTTTTATTGACTTATTCTCCACTCCAAAACTACTGTTAGTTTTTAGAGAATATTTTTTAGGCGCTTAAGGATTTGATTCAGAGATTGATAATATTCTTGAATCAAATCTGCACCGTAGAATTATTTCTCATTAGCGTGGATACCATAGCAGTTCAATTGCAGGAATTCCAGAACAAGTTAATCAGGGGCGGAGGTAGCACCCCGGCACCCTCGGCGATCGCCCGGGTAATTTTTTTTTATAAGTATATTTAGGTTGAATTTTTTATATTTTTCCCCACTTTGATATGTATAAATTGTATATTTGCCCGTCCAAATTTGTGATCAAATACATAAATACAATCTGGCTCGGCCATTTTTAAAATCCTAGCTCGGCCACTCAAGTTAATAATCTACGCAACAAATATTCTTTATTGCCGTGTGCATGAAATCTCTACAAAAGAAATTGATCATAAATGTAGATATGTTTCTTGACAGTTTTTTCTGTGTGTATCATTTATACTATGTCCAAAAAACCAACAGTATTGTCAAAACTTAGGCTCGATTTATAATTGAATTTCGTGTCGTCATTATTTTATGGGTTAGTATATTTTAATTAAAACTTTGATATGACGATCATCGAATTGGTTTGGAATTGGACTAATATGGTAAAAATTAGCCTACGGATCAAAATTGGCTGCTGTAACAACTTGTTGCTCTGTAACGTTTTGCAACACTGGAAACAAGTGTCTTACTATAAGCATATTCAGATTTTGACATAAGACGATGGATTTTAAATTTACTACGTTGGCGAATGAGAGCGCGCCATATGGCCCTCAACTCCTCACTCTCGTTTTCTCTCTTCAATCACCCCTATGAAATGATCGCAAATACGACCTTCATCATTATTATCTCCCAACACTTTGTGATCGCAAAAGCATTGTAGATATTCTTAGTAAAAACCAATTTTTCCGTACAACCTACAAACCATGTTTTTTGCTAGTACATCCTCGTTGTTTGAATATTGCATAGCATCTCAAAAAGCTTCCCAAAACATACCACTGACAAACACGGTCTACCAGCCGAAACGCTCAAGATTAGGAAAGTGATCCGACCTCCGGATTGCTTCCGGTCCGGTGAACATGGTTCGGCTTTAACATTAGCATTAGAGAAAGTACCAGTTAACGTGTTCGTTGAAATTACCCGTGCAGTAGCAGTAGCAGCATCAGAGCTCTCGATCTCTATACCGCGGTTTCTTGCTCGTTGCACGCGTCTGGTTGTATTGATGGGGAGCTTCATCATCCGGCCTTTTCAAACTCTCCTGCGCCCTCTTTCCCCTGCTGGCAGCCACCATCTCAACAAGCATCTTGTCGACTAAAGCTTGATGAGAAACTTGACCGCTTTTGGAAGATTGGGACGACCTTAGGGCAGCTACCTCTTTGTGAAAGTACGAGTTGAAAGATTGCGTGAAAGCCATGGCCTGGTCGGGATGAGATGAGCCTTGCCCTTTGCTTCTCGTGGACGATTTTTGTCCGAGCAATTGTTGGAAAGCTGAACCAGATGTTTCTACGCTTGTAATTGCTCCATTAGCATGGAACAAGAGACTTGGTTGCTTATAGATTGCTGGTGAATCGTGGTCGTCCGCAGATTGTGCTGTTCCTTGGTTACGGAGCTTCCTTCGTCGAGGGTAGTTGTTCAAGCAATCTACAACAGGATTTGGATTTAAGCACAGGAACAAAAAGGATAATTACAGCAATATATATAAACCTTAGGTCTATTTAGGTTTTGCAGATGATATAAATCATATCACAAAAGAATACCTACTCCCTCCATCTTATTGATAATGTCTCCCTACTTTTTTGGCACGGTTATTAAGGAGCAAAGGTAAAATGATAGAAAATGATAGATTCCATCATTTTTGAAGGGTTAAATATTTCCATTCATATAAGGAGGACATTATAAATGGGACGGATGAAAAAGAACACAGGGACATTATCAGCACGACGAAGGGAGTAGTAATTTTAATATGATTTTAAATTACAACCAAATTGATTCTGAGGTGGCAGCCAAATATGTGCACATGACGTTGTTCGTTATTAGAAGTTGTGAAAATTGAGGGATTTGCAGTGGACAAAATTCATTTCAATTGATCTTAAAACCTAGATGCACAAAACTAGACAGCACATATATAAGTATAAGAATATTAAGGCAAATAGGTGGGTACGGTGCGGTTGGCCATAATTAAGGGTAATAAGTGTGTTAGGGGTAATTAAATAGGTAATACTTAAGATTTATTAATCTCAATCAGGATTTATTAAGTCTCGATTGGGTGCTCCAATTTGGATTTATTACAAATCTAGTGCAAAATTAAAACAAGTCTGAAGTTCGTGCATTTTATGGCAATTATCCTAAAATAAAATGTAAACATGAAACTTGATCTCAATTGTGAACTAAGTTACTAGCACATACCAATTGCTCCCATCTTTGTGTCCCGACTAAACGCCATGAGATCCGCCATGCTATCGACAACTTCAGATATCTGCGAAGGTGAAGCAATTCAAAATGTGAGACCTTAAAAGTACGGACACCATACCGAAAACTTAACTGCACCGAATCATGACGGTTTACCTGTAAGCACCTAATAAATCTCTTGGGATACCCCAAATCATTCACAAGTGAGAGTTCCATGTTCCTCGCGATTTCAATCCCGGCTGACACACACCTGACCGATGAAAACTTATCAAAGACATGAAAATCATCCAAGAAATCGTATAAGTTAGAGCTTTAAGATCAAGTATTTTATAACAAGAAATAAGTATACATGTCGCAAACTTTTCGTAGATCCAGCAACGAGGCTCTAGAAGAGACACGGTTTTGAATATCTTGATATTTTTCAACTGCATGAACCAATTGTTTAACCTGTAAGTGCAAGAAAATTCATCAAATATTTTATTGGGTTTGAAATATCACACTATCCATTTTCCATATATAAAATAACAAACTAACTTCCTCATGATTGATACCTGAGGAGTGAACAATGTTTGGAGAAGATATTCCTCATGATTTTCTACACAAAATTCCCAGGACAATATCTGTGAAATGCCGAGCAACAAACAAATGAATGAACTCGATTATAGGGGCTTCTTCTTAATACCATGTTCGTTATCTATTGCTAACTTAATACCTTCAAATCATGCCTGAAAACAACGCGAAGTTTACCATTGTGAACAACACGGAATGTTTTGTACACACTTGCTTGAACGGCTTTCCCATACTCCAGCACAAGTCCATAAGGAACTTTACGCGCTCGCGGTGAATCAATGTACAGGATCTCATCGAGCAAACCACTATCAAACTTCATCTTGAACAGCCTAGGAAATGTTTCTGAAGTTGCCTCTACCAAATCACATAAAAAATTCAGAAACTTTTGTTATGTACCGTCTATCAGATAATACAGCTGACGAGACGATGAAAAATATAATTTCGTGAATGGATACTGATAGAGTGAGAGTATATATACTAGCAAATATACTTGGAAAATCGTAGTACAGAAAGTACGTTTCTTCTTACCGAGTCCATTCCCTGATTTCAGACCACATATTTGACAGCAATACGTCTCCTGAAACAAACAACCAGTTTCACTATAACACGAATTGTGGAAAAAAAAAAAGTATAAGATTACACATGCAAATATGTGAAATTTAGGCGCAGAACGAAATGCAAGGCTTCATCATCAAGACACACCGCGGATTTAGGGCAGAAAACACCACCAGCATGCAGCTCAATATTTTCATAGTTAGAGAAACACCACCTTTGTTTTGAACCGGGAGCATAATACTCGGATACGAACTTCTTCCAATAGGAAATGCTATTCTCCTGCAGAAGAAAAGACATCCAAGATTTTTGAACATACAACAAAGTCACCAATCATGAAATTTGATAGACGATGCTAAGGAACTCCAAATATGGAAGATAAGAATAGATTAAATTCAAGAAAAAAGTGACTAACATGTGAGTTATTTCTCATATGATATAGATACTGCTTCAATCTCTGAGAACAGATACCACCGTCAAGTAATGGAGCGAATGTCTCTTGTTGATTACCCCGATCATGCAGCAGAGCTCTCATTTTCTGTTTCGGTATCTGCAGGTGAAATCCCCTAAGTTGAGGGGCTGAATGCAGAATCTGTTGTTCCAACTGCGAGTATTGGTTAATCATCGCCTTAAGCTGTGGATTGCAGTCTTGTAATTCCTTCAAAAGGAATTCTTCTTGCTGCTGCTGCTGCTCGACGTTCTTTTGGTTGACATCAAGTCTCGATTTCTTCAAAATTGGAGCAAGAAAGCCCGACTCCAGTTGCATTCTAACGGGAAGTGAATTTCGATTAGTTTGTCGTTCGGTCTTGCATGAATCGATGGAGCCTAAAACACCTTCTAATTTCTGCTTTTTACTCTCTTCTTCAACGGCCTGACATAACTGAGAAAAAATATCACCGTTATAAGAACCATTGACAAGACCGTCGATTGGAAATGATACGGGTATGCTGATGTAAGGCTCCGGAGTAGTGTTGCTATGACTCTGTAAATAAGTACCAGAATCACTGCCTACATCACTTCTTGAAGTCAAAGATCTTTCTAGAATTGTTGAACTCAAAACATCTGAACCCAAATTTGGGTTTAATCGGGCCATACTGAGAATAGAGTCGAAATGCTCGTCAGTTTTGAGTGAGCTGTTCGAGATGAGGGCCTCTAAAATCCCTTCGGCCCCGTTACCGGGCAATATCATGGATAGGCAGTTGGAATCTAAAAAAGCATTCAAAATCCTGCACCTTTACAAAAGTGGCAGATACAATTTGACAAGTTAGAACAAGTTTGATTCATGCAAGAAAGCCTAAAGAGTATAATAGCCAACATGAAATTAATGTTGCTCTGATCTTATGTTCGAAAAACATACTTTTACAGTTACAGAAAAACACAAAAAATCTACATTAATTAAGTGATCCTAGCCATTGGATTTAATTAAACATTATGACATTGTTACACTTCATATAAGAAATTTCTCCCAGTTAGCCATAACTACTTATTTTCATCATGTATCACATAAAACTAACACCAAGAATTGCATTAAATTAAAAAAAAAAAAAAAAAAAAAGGAAAGAAATCAAAACAATTAGTAGCTTGAAATTATAGAGATTACACTGCAAAAACACAAAAATATATATTCCTCAAGAAAGTGAACACTACCAACGGGCAACGGCAGAAGGTAACTGTAAATGTGATGGCCCTAAAATAAGAAGCTTAAAGTTCATTTTCTGAAGCTAAAACTGAAGCCAAAATCTCAACTTTTAGGAAAAAGAAAAAACAATTCAAATTTTTACCTCAAGTAAAAAATACATTACTAGTCCATGGACATCCCAAGAAAATCTCTCTTTATAGATAGACACAATCACATGTAAAGGGAATGTGATAGAACAAGAATAATTAAGAGAAAAAGAAAAGAAACATAGATAAGAATTAAAAAAAAAAAAACAAAAAGAAAAGTCAGATTTTTACTCTCTGCAATTAATCATACACATGCAATTTTGCAAACCAAGAAGGGAAAAAAATTAAATTTTCAATCAAGACTTTCACACATTAATTAACCACAATCAAGAAATCAAATACTTCCTTCATAATTATTTTTCCGCCGATTTCCTTTCCAAGTTTTTCCTTTCGCTTTTTTTTGTGTTTTTTTTTTTTTCAAATTCCAAGTAGAAAAGTGAAAGTCACAAAGCCAAAGAAATCCCAAGAAATCAGCACATCAAGAACCCAAAACAAGAAAATTAATAAAAAAATAAAATAAATAAAAAAATAGAAGAACAAATTCAAACCCAGAACGGAAATTTCACTATCGTACCTCGAAAGTTTTAGTCCCAGAAGCTCATTGCCACCTCGTACGAGCTTGTCTGAGAATATTGGAAGGTTTGTTGTGTTGCATTTAATAGTGAGTGAGTTCGCGGGAAGAAATAGAGCATGAGAGAGTGACCGCTTGGTGCCGGTAAGTGGGCCACATCTGACGTGTCATCACCGGTTGTCAAAATAATGGACACGCGTCAAAACGGGTCGGTCGCAACGGCTGGATTTTGCAGAGCCCCACAAAATCTGGTAACGCCTGCGTGTTTTCTTGGTGAAAATTTGTCACTATTTCTCTTTGGCTATCATTTGTAATCCCATTCTTTGTAATTAGTGCAACCAGTTGAAGTTGGTTGGCTGCAATTTGTTACTTTATGTTTAACTTAGTTTGTATTTACTAATCAATCATAAATGTATTCCGTTAATTAATACTCCCTCACCCCCGTTCAACATGTCTCACTTTTCTTTTTGTGTGTTCCGTTCAATATGTCTCATTTTGTTTCATGAAAATAATTAAGAAATCACTTTATATCACTTCAAAACCACTTTATATCATTTTATTATATAAAAAAAATACTATATAACTTTATTCACTACGCTAAACACACAATTTACATCTAATCCTTTTTTTCTTAATTTCCGTACCGAAAAGAAGTGAGACATGTTGAACGGAGGGAGTATATACATGACATTTTACAATATTATTAAGTTGAAATAGTTAATTTCATTTTATGAAAAGTGTATTTTTTTTTCTCTCATCTAATATGAAAACGGTCATTTTTTTTTGGTATGAGTGTTTAGAAAAAGAGTGATTAAATAATAAAGAGATATAAAGTGGTTGACTTGCACATTTCTTTTGAAATTGGTTATTTGAGACAATTCAAAAAGGAAAATAAATTATTGAAATAGAATGAAAGATATATATATATTGATACATTTTTCTTTTATGATTTTTATGTCCTACTAGAGATGGTAAAATATGACGAGTCCAATCAACTATGCTCGAGCCCAAGCTAAAATATGATTAGGCCCACCCGGCACAGAAAAGACATTTTTGGCCCGAAGTTCAATCAGGCTGTTGAAGGAAATGGACGAGCTTGCAACCCGACCTTTTTCGGGCCTTTATTATTGTAGCCTAATATTTGGCTACCACGGTCCATTTTTGCCAATTCTAATATTATCAGGTTGTGTTTGTTTATTCCTCTAAATGAGGGATAATATAAAATCTCTCATTTCCACCATTTCTTAATTTTCCTTTTCATTTTCACTCTCAATAAGAGAAATATTATCTCTTCTAAATTAGAGTAATAATATTATCCTTGTTTGTTGGTGAAAACGAGGAATAAGAAATGATAAAAAAAGAGAGATTTTTTTTTAAAGAGTTTAAAGAGAGACTTTAGTAGGCATATAAGGATCTCATTTCAATGCGAAGACCACAACCAGGCCCCCACATTTGTTGAACCGGGCTGGGGTCGGCCCATATCGGGCTTGGATCGGGCTGGGCTGGGACGGCCCGACCCCGTTGACATCTCTATCTATTACATACTACATGCAAATGAGTTAATATAAAGCTCATAAATCAAGCATATATAGGGTGTGGCTGTAAACCTATAATTGTTTTGTAATACTCCGGATATTTCTTCCGCCGTTAAAATAAAAATTTAATTATTAATTAAGGCTTTGCACGCCTAAGTTAAGGATTTTCAATTCTAAGACCGACAGTGAAATCCGTTTCTGAAAATAAATTCCAGAAGTCAGTTGAACGACTACTGTATTAGGGTTTTCGCGTCCGATAGAATTTTCGTTCGAAAACTCAGATCGAAAAACCGTTAGACTTTACATTCACTTTTTGATACAAGTCTACCGGAGAAAGTCAGTTTTTATTATTTTTCCGGGCGAATTTTGGACTGTCTTATCCCGACTTTTTATCGGATTTCAAAAATCGAAATACGCTTTCCGAGTAAGTGATTTATTTCTAATCTAATGGTTGAATTAGATTTCGTCAAAAACGTAACTATCTAGGAAATTAATTTCTCGAGTTTATTACGTCGTATTAGACCCGTAAAACGCAATATTTTGCTAAAATATCAAGCTTAAAACCGCCTATTAACAAGGTGAGTCATCACCTTGTTAGATCTTTTATACTTTATGTAATTCTATCACTTAAAACACCTCACCACTCCTCTCTCCCCTCCCTCATCCACCACCTCTCCCTCTCTCTTCTCTCTCTCTCTCTTTTGTTCTTCATCCACCATTGTTGCTCATCCTTCAAGCTTTCAAAGCTCTACAAGTTAGTCATCTTCCGATCAATCTTAGTTCCGAGTTCATAATCGTTAAGGTAATGATCTAAGCTTCCATTCCAACCGAACAAAATTCTTTTCCTTCAACTTTGTTATTTTAAAAAATTTGAGGAAGAAGAAGCATGATGTTCTAAGATTAATACATGCTATTAGATGCTTATGAATGGATTCCCATGGTTGAAATTTAATTAGAAATCGTCCCCCTTAATTAATTGTGAATACCGAAATTTATGTAAAATTTTTAGTTGAAGATTAAGTTCGTTTTTAGATGATCGTTTTGTGGATTTGTGTTCTATGTATTAGTAGATGAGTGTATGAATTAATTAAGATTTTTCTAAAAATAGGAACCAAAATGTAAGAGAGAAAGAAATAAGGATTTGATGTAGTAATTGTTATGATTTGCATGATGTTATGATATAAATGAGATATAGTAAAATAGTAGTTCATTACATAATTTAATTGGATTTTTCTAAAAATAAAATAGAAATCGTAAGAGACGAAGAACCGACGAGAAGTTAAGATTCGATAATAATTTGAGCATATGGTTTTCGTATTTGTAAATCTTGGTAGTTATTGAACGTTATTGGAAAGTTTGAGCAAAATCGGAGAATGTTGAAATTTTAATAAGAGACGAAGAATCGTCGATAAGTTGAGATTGGATAATGATATAGGTTTAATGGTTTGAATATTCGCTAAGCTTAGTAGTTAAGGAACGTAATGGGAAAATTTGAACGAATTCTAAAGAAGTTGAAATTTTGGTAAGAGACGAGTAATCGAGCTTAATTGTCGATAGGAAAGTCGAATAAGGAAACTAATTTGATATTAGTGTTTGTTGTCGATTAATAAACGAGATTGTAGTTGACGATATTTCCATTCGAGAAATGAATATAGAAGTTAGAAAATTAAAGTTAGAAGTTTGAAATGGAAATTAAATAGGAATTTGGTTTAATAATTGATTAGTTGGAAAAGACGAGGAAATGCTCGTCGTTTGTTTAATCAAGAGACGTGAAGGTGTTCCCGATAAAGGAACACGTGTCTTAACTGTAATTTGATAATAATTTCGTGAGCTTAAAGGTTGTATAGCATTGATCGAACCTAGGAAATCGTGCGTCGAGTTTTAACGAGCACCTAGGGTTTCACTCAGACTGTTTTGCGACCTTTCACGGAAACTGTCATAACTTTCTACTCGCTTAACGAAATCGAGATCCGTAAATTGAAAAATAAACTAGAAATCCGTAGCTTTCTTTTGGTACCAAATTCATCCCCTGTTTCGCAGAACTCTGTTCTGTATGAGCTCCAGAGTTACTGCCTTGTGCAGAAATTTTCCGAAACCTATTTTCTTAAGTTGAATTCTTTTTAACTTCGTTCCTTATGAACTTCTAAGTCGTTATAAGTTATCGACTTCCGTTATTAACTGACCTAAGAGTCGAGTAAGGAACCGAGCTAGTTCTAAACAAGACGTGTTCGAGTCTCGTTTATTCGTTAATCAAAAGAATTTAGTTAAAGTGCAAAGGCCTAAAAGTCTTAACCGAATTCGAATTCCTTTTCTTTTATTGTCTCGACCACCTATTAAAGTTTGATTATTTACGTTCAAAGGAGGAAGTCGAATTTAGAAGACAGGACAGAAGACCAAAGTCGGAAGCTTTAGTTGTTCTGTAAATCGCCTAAGGTGAGCTTTTTCTATATATCAAATCAAACGAGCGATGCTCGAAAATGTTTACTTACTGCTTTGATAACTGTGTTTTGGAATGATTATCATGGCATGAAAATA
The DNA here is from genome assembly GCA_029490685.1 of Schizonepeta tenuifolia. NCBI lineage: Eukaryota > Viridiplantae > Streptophyta > Magnoliopsida > Lamiales > Lamiaceae > Schizonepeta > Schizonepeta tenuifolia. Next base: position 24,749,568 of record CM055960.1, on the reverse strand, counting down.
TTTGTTTTATAGGAGTTCTCTTGTGCCTTTCTGAGTTAGCTAAAAGGGGTTAACTAATCGATCGGACCGCTGAGTTAACCGTAAGGGTTTTCCAGGGTTTAGTGTACACGGTAGCCGGTGTGTGTGGTACTCTGTTGAGGGGTAGCCAGCCACGGTGAATAGAACATGCGCGGAAGAAGTTAACTCTTTCCCGGCGTTGAAACAGAAGTTGGGCAAGTTTGAACGTAACATCAAGTAAAGGCTTGGCCAAGCTATATTGTGAAAAGTGAAAGAAAATGTTTAGTAGGCACGGGTATTTGATGAAAAAACCCGATGCGCTATTTATCGAGATGCCTGATTTAATCTATATTTATGATATGTTTTCGGCAATGTGCCCACTAAGTATGTTTATACTTAGCCCTACATATGTTTTATAAAATGTGCAGGTTGAGTGACGGGAGCGGCGGAAGTTGAGTAAAGGTTGAGTAGAAGGTTGTGAATAGGAAGAAGAACACTAGGGTTCTAGTTCTACGTTTTCCGCTGCCAAACTATTTTGTGTTGATGTATAAACCTATCTTTTGGTCTAAGTACCGTACTTGAACTTAGTTTCTTTTAAGAACAACTTGTCGAGCGATCCTTCAAGATCGACTCTCTTTCTTTTTAATAAAGTCTGTTCATAGATATCAGTTGTTGTTTAGTTATTGTCTGTTTATTTATTTATCCCCCTTCTTCACCGCTTCTTTAATTCAATCCCTAGTCGCACCCCGGCTTTGCCGTCCCTCGGGATTTGGGGCTGTGACATGTTTTTAATTTCACTTTTAATTTAGGAAAAAGTACGTTTTATATTGGAATTATTTCATTTTTCATAATTATAGTTCAATCTTAATTACATAATAAATTTGCCAAATTTAATACTTTTACAATTATCTCCTACTTTTAATTTTCAACAATAAAAATCTGACATAGAACGAGAAAAAGTGACCTAGAATTTATTAAGAAAAAAAACAAGCATTTTACAAGAGGGATTATGATTTTTTTTTTTAGTTAAATAGCTTTATTTATTTCAACCAAATCATGCAGAGTACATACATCTTCTCAAAACAACAAAACCAAAACAGCAACCCTAGTCTAGGACAAGAGATAACGAGCTATCTTGCTATCTTTTCTACAACTAATTGCTACATGAACTTGGCATTGTTTCATAACTGCATTAGCTGTAGATTCTTTCTTCTGAAATCTGCGCATATTCCTCTCTTACCAAAAAAAGTAGATCGCAATGGATACCAACATTCTATAAAGGCTTTGCTTTCCTGTATTTGAACCACATTGAGTGATGAGGTAATTTATTTCTTGGTTCCAACCCTGATGTCTGCTCTGTAATTGACACCAAGCATTTAGATTGCTCCAAACCTGCGCTGAAAAAGAGCATTCAAAAAAGTGATGGTGAATGCTCTTATCCATATCTCCACACAAAATGCAACAGTGCTCACAAGTGATCCCAATGCAAAGCAGCTGATCACATGTTGATAACTTTCCTAACAAGACCAACCATGAAATAAAAACACACTTTCGAGAAGCCTTGTGGTTGCAGATCATTCTCCTCCAAGGAACACGAAAAAGAGGCCCTTGCAACTCTTTGTACAACCTTTTGGTAGAAATTTTATGATATTGTAATACTTGCATTCCTCTAGGAGTCAGCTCCAAATATTTCCTTGCTTCAAGGATTTTTCGGACTCCTCATGATGCCTGCTGAGGTATGTTCATGGTAATGATATTGTGTCCTCTAGTGTAGAACCCATGAACCCACTTGACCCACACCTTGTCTTGCTTCTGAGCTAGCCTCCACAATAGCTTAATTACAACTGGTAGCCTTATTCCATAATTTCACTTGCATGATATTCCACCCTCCTACGGATTTAGGCAAGCATAACTATTCCCAAGCTACCACGGCCCCTTTTTGTTACACCTGATTGTCCAAACCAAAGGAATGATCTACAAGCTTGTTGAATAAGCTTAATAACTTTCTGAGGCATCAAGAAAATCTGACACCAAAATGTTTGCATACTGAATAAGACTGATTTAATGAGCTGAATTCGACCTGCATAAGATAATAGCTTGGAGGTCCAAACCGTCATAGTTATTTTTCATATTTTAAAGATCAAATCATTTTTGCAAGCTCAGGTTACCTAAACTTAATAGTATTACTTAAACATGTCTCCATGACATTCTCATTAAAAAAAATAAAATAAAAAATGGCTCCATTACAAATACTACTAAACTTATACTTTTAAATTAGAGACGTCAAAACCCAACCCCCAATTAACCTAATTAATTCCAAATATGTAGAAACTTGCTCCCTAAATAAAGAAGGGAGTAGACAAAGTCATTGAAATATGGGCGACAGCGCACGTTCGTTATCTCAAAAACTATACAAAAAATACATAACTTTATCTCGTGAAATTTAATACTATTGTTCTTGAGTTAGCTATTAATTACTTCTCATAATTGCATTCATTATCTTATTTCTGGAGAGTTTTATTATTAATAAATAATACTAGGTCGATCACTCTTCCATGAGCCCTAGGAGACGGGACTAACCAATCTAGAAAGATGAAGTAAAATCTCATAATCATGGTTAATATTAACACATAATCCTATTGATGGCCCCCTTTGACTTAAAAAAAAAAACAAAAAACAAAATCCAAATGTTAAGCTCAAACACATTAATTTTTTCCTCATCTATATAATATATAAAAAGGCAACTTTCAATTGATAAATCAATTTGCAATCAATTTGCAATTGATTTGGATGGTCATTTTGTAATTGTTATCAATTTAAAGGACACAAGTCTCCCTCTATATATATATATATATATATATATATATATATATATATATATATATATATATACGAATACGAATATCAATACGAATATGTGTATAAGTGTTGTGTTTTTGATAATTAATATATATAGAAATTCTTGTATAACTGTTTTTGATAATGGGGTAATGGGATGATGTGCAGATTTTTTTGTCGAAATTGAATCAACTGTTTTTTAGTTGGACTTGTGTCCTTTAAATTGATAATAATTACAAAATCACCATCCAAATCAATTGCAAATTGATTTGTCAATTGAAAGTTACCTTATATGAAGATAATAATAAATAGATAAATAATAAAATAATTAAAACAAATCTGCACATTCAAAACACTTATACACGTATTCGTGTATATATATATATAATCCACATAATTGCATGTACACTATATTATGAAGATAATAAATAGATAATATAATAAAATAATTAAAACAAATCTGCACATCATCCCATTATCAAAAACAGTTATACACGAGCAATTTCAAATGCAGGGGTCTTTACAAAGTCTGTATTTAGCTTTAGTGTTTGTAAACTAATTTAATCTTCCTAATTCACTAGCAAAGAAGGAATTAAGTTAGTTAATCCTTGCATGAAAATGGCTTCACGTTGTGAGCACTCAATTGGTAGTGTTAGATTTCTACTACAGTTTGATTCAGAGTATTCTCCATCTTGATATTTCATTTTTAGAGGAAAAACTTTCATTTGAGAACGATTAAAATAGTTTTTGTCGTGGTTTATTATTAAATAATAGATAAATTTATAATGATAAATGTAGAATTTTAAATTTTAGATTTTAAAGGATTTGTTGTCGCGCGCATTACAAAACTAGTTTAGATGAATAGACTAGAAAATTACGTCCATAAACAATTCATGAGTGGTTAATTATGAGTCCATTATAGCAACCAAATACCATCTACAATTAACTAACTAATGAAAAGCAGATAGAAGTTGGTAAGTTGGTGTACGTTTTAATAAACGAGCTCATGTGCTTATAGTGGCCTTATACGGTGATTAAATTACATAATTAATACTACTAATTATTTCTAAAGTGGGGAAGATCAACGGAGATGATTAAATTCCAGAAGTTTCATTTACCACACATATTGTGGAGCTATCGTTTTTTTTTTCTTCTAGATATGTGTAGTCGTTAGTTGTTATTCCCACCGGCTCACTCAAGAAGTCTTATTTGAGATATACACGTAGATTAAAAAAAAAAGTTAGAGGGTAATTAAGGTAGTATTTTATTGTTGATGTTAAAGTGGATTGAGTAGAAAAATACTGTACAATAAAGTAAACAACAATGTTCACGTTTGAGTGTGACATAAAGTGGGGTTTAGTGTGTTAATCGTTGTCAAATAAGGAAATAAGACTTATTGAGTGAGACACCCAAAATGACAAAATGAGACTTATTGAAGGGATAGGGGGAGTATAATCTAAATACTTTTCTTAAACATAAAACAAATTAAGACCTTAACTTAAACTTTGCTAAAAAATGCAACTTAATTATTGAGTTTTATGGACGAGGCACAAGATCAAACTTACTTTGATTCAATATTAAAAACTAAATGATCCCATGAAAAATTCTATTGATCAAATGATATTCTTGCTCTTAAAATCTGATGAACAAATCTCATCAACACCTAATACATTAAGATCGTCATATATTTTCTCTTAATATGATCTATCTATACAATATATTTTTTTAAAAAGTACGCACTTCCAATAACGGCTGACTAATACGATTTTCATCCAAAATTAATTTGTTAATGTGTGCACTTTAATAGAGGATGTATACATATATGAGTTACACAAAATGATTTGCACTCTCACTCTTGTAAAACAACACTAAAAAATAAAACACTCGTGTAAAACAACATAATATACTTATGACAAATATACAAGCAATGGATAAACGATTTATTCTTGTGAAAATTCCCATTTAAATTACTGTACGATGATTAAAATTTGACGATTTAAACAAAGTTTGTAATAAATAAATAGATGTATATGCCCCATTATGATTTTTACAGATCTATAAATACTACACATTAATTAGAACCTAACAAATGGTCCTTCCCTTCCCTCTAAAGTCTAACCGTTCTGGTCTCTCCTCTCTCTCTCTCTCTCTCCCCTACAAAATCTCTCTCTACAAAAGCGAAGCCACAATTCAATTCAAAATCCAATTTGTCTCGTTCGATGCGATACAATCACCTCGTTGAAGCCGCCGTCGGATTTTAACCACTTATTCTACTGAGCAAATCGGCAGTTATTATACGGACGCTCTAACTCCTTGCTTTCGCCGCCAACATGGAGCTGCCGGAGATGGAATCCATGGCGTCGGCGATCGGGGTCTCGGTCCCCGTTCTCCGCTTCCTTCTCTGCTTCGTCGCCACCATTCCAGTCAGCTTCCTCCACCGATTCGTTCCCGGCGGTCCCACCGGCCGCCACTTCTACGCCGCCGCCACCGGGGCGATTCTCTCCTACCTCTCCTTCGGATTCTCTTCGAATCTGCATTTCATCGTGCCCATGTTCTTAGGTTACGCGTCGATGCTGCTTTGCCGAAAGTACTGTGGGATTATTACCTTTTTTCTGGCGTTTGGATACCTCATCGGCTGGTATGTTTTTGCCCTTGACTTTTTATAATTATTCGTTTTTCTTAATCTCTCTGTTGCTCTTGCTTCAAGCATGGAATTTCCCGGCTTAATTCTTCAATGGTTTTAATTAATTGTTCCGCTTTGAGGAAAAGGTACTGTTTTTACTGTAACAATTTTATGCCAGTTATATGGCTGTCAGTTTTAGAGAAAAATGGATACATGATTGAGTGTATTATATAGGAGTATTTTGTTTTAGAACTTTGGAAGCGAAACTTGGATAGGTATTTGCATGTGTCCGTGTGGTTATGGAGTAATTGAAGCCAAATAAAGAATAAAAAAAAAAGATTCATTTGATGAGGGGAAATGTTCCATTCCAGTGAATGGATGTCAACTTTTTATTTGATAGAGGTAAGGTAGGTATCCTCGCAGATCATAGTATTTTCTTCGTCATGTCTGTGGGCTGCTATCTACCAATTTATGTTTGGTATTGCTATGCATGCTTGCTCAGTAGTCTTACACTTTGTATAGCTATAAGTAGACGCTCGGAGATTGGACCAGTGTTTCTTTCTTTGGCTGTTGAAATGCTATGAACTACCCTTTATAATTGGCTTTAGATTACTTTAGTTGAAATTCTAGCTCTACATATCTTGTAAACAATGTAATTTGATAAAGGTGTATCTGGAAACAAACCAAGTACTTGATAACTCATAAGCAAATCCAAGTTTTCCATCCCTAACATGTATTAACACCCTGTGTTTTTGCTTTATTACACTCAACTAGCAGCCATTAGGTGAAAGAAAGCAAAATTACATGGTGTTAATTCTATTTTCCTTATTAAGTGATACAATTTTTGTTGAGGCATTAGTGATTGTGGTTACAAGGCTTCAATCTCTTTACTCTTAAATGTTGCTTTCTGAAGTTCAAGCACTGGTTTGGAGAGTGAAGTGATCACTTTGACTGCTAATTATACCCATATTGTTTAGATTTAGGACAAAAGGAGGTGAGGTGTCTCTCTGTATTTAGTGGTTCATATGTCCTTAAAATGTGGCATGCAAGTGCTTGTTCTTGAGCTATACACTGTAGCAGTAGAGATGTCATGGCCTGTTTAATAAAGTATTATGTAATGGGAATATCTGGTTTTAATACGGGGATCCTTTTGGATGGAACGGTTCCTTGAGGAAAAGTTTCTTTTGGTGGGGTTAATTTCAGATCCTTACCAGTAATATACTTTTATGGTTTCTTTAACTTTTTTTGGTTAATAAATTTGGGTTTAGATTTATTTGGATGGTGTTATGGATGTAGGAAGTGTTCGGTGGTTCCAATTACAACATCATATCTGATCTGTTTTGCTCACTGCTAATTATGCCTGTATTGTGAATTGACTTTTGTCATATATGTGTAGTCATGTATACTATATGAGTGGTGATGCATGGAAGGAAGGAGGTATTGATGCTACAGGTCAGCACTGGCTCACTTTCTTTTCTTTTCTTTTTTTCTTTTTCTTTTTCTTTTTTTTTATAGCTTCGGAATCCAGTAATATTGCCATCTTTTTTGCATTCGTCTACTAATGTACATCTTTAAATTGCATTCCATTCGACCATCTTTATTTCATTGTCTGCTATCTTCGGATAGTCAACTCTTATAATCAGAACAAACAATCCATATGGTTGTTTGTATTTTATTAGAAGTTTAAATAGGCTCTTTATTTAACCTAATTCTGTTAGAATGGGTAACAAGTCCATTTTGTTGAGGATTTTTGATGATCTTGGGGTTCACAATATGCAGGTGCTCTGATGGTGATAACTCTAAAAATTATATCATGTGTCATAAATTACAATGATGGAATGCTCAAAGAGGATGATCTGCGTGAAGCACAAAAGAAAAATAGGTTGCTCAAGATGCCATCAATACTCGAGTACTTTGGTTACTGTCTCTGTTGCGGAAGTCACTTTGCAGGTCCTGTATATGAAATGAAAGATTATCTTGAATGGACTGAGAGGAAAGGGGTACTGTATTTATATTAGTATGTTTATGCCTGCTTTCTTTGGTACAAACTTATATTAATTAAGTTCCATTATTAACTTTGATAGATCTGGCAACCTTCGGACAAGGGACGGTCTCCCTCTCCTTACTGGGCAACTTTCAGGGCTCTTCTGCAAGCTGCTATCTGCATGGGCTTGTATCTTTATCTTGTACCACAATTCCCACTGTCTCGATTCACGGAACCATCGTACCAAGAATATGGATTCTGGAAGAAGTTAGGTTATCAGTACATGTCAAGTATCACTGCTCGTTGGAAGTATTATTTTATTTGGTCGATTTCAGAAGCTTCTACTATTATTTCGGGTCTGGGATTCAGTGGCTGGACAGATTCAAATCCACCCAAACCCAAGTGGGACCGCGCGATAAATGTTGATATATTAGGTCTCGAGTTGACTAAGAGTGCAGTGCAGATACCACTTATGTGGAATATTCAAGTCAGCACCTGGCTTAGGCACTGTAAGTTTAATTTCTTTCAGAAAGTGCATTTATGCTGGTTGAAAGAATTTACTACTTTCATAAGCTTGTTACTGAAAATTGGGTGCGTTTTATATAACTTGACAAGTTTTGTCCAAAGCTATAGGATAGTGATGTATTTGACCAAAATTTTGTCTCTAATATAATAATTGAAACACGATATTTCCTTACCCTGCATTAAGATTTAAAACTTGTGGTCAAAAACAAAAAAAGGCAATCAATCGATTCGGCAACTGGACAGTCCGAAATGTGCTTTATAAGGACGTTGCGTTCTATCGGCATCACCTCACTTCCAAGGCCACGAGAAAGATTTTTTTAAACGGGTGCATACGTTGCTGTAAAGCTCTTTTATTTGCTTTTTACTCAGTCATTCAGTGGTTAATTTGAAGGCCAATCTTCTGCTTCCATGACTGATTGAAATATCTCTTCTGTAGATAAGCTCTCATTAGACAAAAGATGTAGGACTTAAAGACAAGCTTATGATAACCAAGGGAGTATCTTCTGATTAACTAAGAATATAAATACACACATAAATAAATATGTATGTGTAAAGAATAGGAAGACATATATATATATATATAGCTCTGTTACAGACTGTTTCTGATTCTGTCAATCTCCGTTTGTCAAGAATTTTTTTTCTATTTCTTAGTTTTAGATTCCGTGATAGTAATCAAAGTACTTTGACAAAGAAATATGGTAATTAGTCTCATTTCAGATGCTGACGCTTTCAGTTGTTTTCCAGAAAATGTGTAAATGCATCTCAAGCTTCTAGTTTGTTGACATTTTTTTTTTGTTTAACAAGTAAAGGTACAAAAACTGTGAATAACTTTGCAAGATTAAGGTTGTTGGGGTGTATAATGATTACTAAATATGTTGATAATGCGTTCAGGATTTGGCTATGCTACAGCTATGCATTATGTTAATTATCATCTAACTATTGTTATTTTGTTTAGATGTCTACGAGAGGCTGATACAGAAAGGCAAAAGACCAGGATTCTTCCAGTTGCTAGCTACTCAAACCGTGAGTGCAGTTTGGCATGTAAGTACAAATTTTATCCATGTTCTATGTTTCTTTTCTTTTTTTTGTCCTTTATAAATCTGTATAATCACTTCTGTAGAATTCATCAGCAAATAAGTTTAACAATGGAAGTATGATTCGGGTGTCGTATCTGATTTCAATATATTATAAATTAGGGATTTATGTTTACCACGGAATACAGATTCCATGGCTTCAGTTACTAAGGGTTTTTAAGGCAGGTTTCCAGGATCTTGAGGGGTTGGCAGCTTCTGCATGTCATGATCATATGATGTATAATATCTGAAAAGTATTAAGTCTAAACAATTGAGTTGCCAAATATATTTGTTTAAAGCTGGAAAAATATCAATTTTTACAAACAAATTGTGGACTAGTAATATTTGACTATAAATATCTCGTCTCAAAGCTTATTGGCAAGAGAAAATGAAAATTGACCCTTAAGGAATATAATTTCCCCCTATCAGCATCGCTGCCTCCCGTTCATACCAGTGTGATAGTATGCCAAAATTGCTGAGTAATGATTAATATGTTATCCGAGTAATCTCGCCGCTCTTCAGTTGAGTGTAGCTGCCGTTTTCCATGTGGGTGAACTTCTTGCATAGTTCACATCTGCTCTTGAATAGTGAAATGTTCTGCGGAAATCTTCTAGTGGTATTTATTATAGGTTAGTGCTCAGAAACTGTCATATCTGAATAAATCTAGGTTTTTTATGGACTTCAAGAAGGCTGATCTGTAATAGATGGTCCTTCTAAGTCCGTAATCATTCTAATTAATAGTAGTTGAAATTTGATTGTTTGAGATGGAAAGGTTTTGATGTCTTTGTCCATCAACATTGTCTTGCTGTACCTTTTGATTCCTTTACCGACAGATTTGTTTACGTAGTTGAACTGTGATTAGTGATACAAATACTGACGTAAAGTAATTTCATCGTTACAGGGATTATATCCTGGGTACATCATATTCTTTGTTCAGTCTGCTTTGATGATTGCTGGCTCAAGAGGTAAAAAAAAATCGAAAATGCTAATATTAGTTGTGAAGGCTAAGCATTTTCATGAAGGCATCCTTTCTAACATTTTTCGTTCACGAGCAGTTATCTACAGATGGCAACAAGCCAGCCCAGCAGGTCTAATCAAGAATCTACTCGGTTCGTTCAACTTCTGCTACACCATTCTCGTTCTGAACTATTCAGCTGTCGGATTCATGGTTAGTTCTTTTCTCCGATGTCATACATGTTGCTTTACAACACGAATGATAACTCCTAGATGAGTGACGGCTATATGGTGGTGTACGGTGCGCAGGTATTAAGTCTGCACGAGACGTTGACGGCATATGGGAGCGTATACTATATTGGTACTATTCTTCCGGTTGTCTTACTCATGCTAGGCAACATCATCAAGCCAGCAAGGCCAGCTCGATCAAAAGCTCGAAAAGCTGAATGAAACTTGAATTGCCTTTTAACTTTCTCATCTATGAGAGCTTGGCGTGAGATTAGTCCATTTGATTCAACTGCATCTCATTGTTTCTTTGTATTTGTAGCATCTCATGGGAAGAATCTCGAATTAATTTTCATAATTTAAATCGCGGTTTCTTCACTTAATCGATCAGCTATGCAACCAATCCGCATTCTAAATAACTATGCGGAGGGATATAAAGAATTTAAATAAAATCGAGCTGAGTCGAATCGAATATAGTTTCCGGTTCATCGTGGTTAAATATGCCAAACTTTCTCAAGTTTGGAATTATATTTGAGTTGCAAAGAAGGTTATTTTTTATTTAAACGTATAAATATTTTTTTTCACACACTAATATCTTCTCGAGTGTTTTTATGATTTTCTTTTGGGTATCACTATAGTTTGGTTCAAGTAAGTTTTCCATCATTTATTTGATTTTTAAGACTTTTTTTTTATGGCTTTTTTAGATCTGTGATTTGTTCCATACGAATCAAACTCTCGGGATAATTATATTCGAGGATCTGATAAAGACACAACCAAAAGATTAAGGACTTATTTTTAAATAACTGAAAATTTGAGGTTTCAATTGCAACATAGAGCAATTTCAAGGACTAAAATGTAAAAGAGGAGGACTTGGGTGCAACCGGCCTCTTCCCAAGAGACCGGATCCGGGTCGGGTTTGACCCGGTCAACGCGGGTTGACTTGTTGACCGGTCATTTTTTTGTTTTACGGCTCTGCCTTCGCAACAATTACTAATATAAGGATAATTGTCGGACAACAATTTAGATTTTTTCGGCTCGCTCTGAGACCTTCGGCTCCCTTCGCTCGAATTTTGACCAAAGAAGAAGCGGCAAACAACAAAACAAAGAGACAAACAAAAAAAGAGGTGGATAAGTGGAATTGTTTTTTAAAAAAAATTGAAATCAAAAACAAAGGATAAAAACTGAAATTCAAAAAACGAAATTACAGAAAACTGAAAATTAAAAAAAATGAAAAAAAATAAATAATAATAATAATAATAATAATAATAATAATAATAATAATAATAATAATAATAATAATAATAATAATACAGGTGCGTGTAATACACGCACCATATGCGACCGGTCGCATATGAGATTTTGCGAATGTAAAAACAAATCAAAGTCTTTTTTTTCAAGAGATTGCTCAAGATGTATATGAATTATCTAATAAATCGTTTCACCACCATATATGTGGTTATTTAGACCACACAAGTGTGAGATCACTGCACTGCAGAGTTTAAGAATGTATTTTAATTTTTAAGTTTTTATTATCATTTCTTAAACTTGGTAGAGTAAAAGTGAACAATCGAGTGAAATACGAGTTTAGGTGGTAGCTTAGATTACGTGAAAGAGCCCATATTTCCACTGCTCCCTCAAAACCAAAAAACTGGAGTAACTGAATATTCATCGATTTATAATAATAATAATAATAAACTTGAAATTGATTTTGTTAATTTTAAATTCCAATCAGATAAAAACAGAGGGTAACCATGTGTGAATCATAATGTTTCTGGCGTCAAGTTCAAACAAGGTTTTCAATAATCCACCTCAAAACCGAATAAAAAGAATAACATAATTCAAATTAAGCCAATTCCAACTGGCAACAACATGAACAAAGCAGAATAATAATTTCAAATTGGGTAATGATATTCGGTCACACGTGTAAAAAAAGGAAAGTTGACTGTAAAAATGGAAATAATCACATTTCCCTCTTAGGGTTTATGCTTCTCAATTAAGGTATATTTCCATTTTCAAAACCTGTATTACGATTTTTAGCTTGTGTGGTTGGCCATGATGTGACCGAATATCATTACCCAAAAATAGCAAAAGACAAAATAGGGAACAAAACAAAAACAAAAGAATTGAAGAAAACTCTAAAATTGTCCAGCAGCCCAGCCCTAATAAGTATTCAACACTAGTCTGAAATTTGTCCATATGAGTGGAGCCTCAGCCTAGGCCACAACCCTATCCGTAGGGTCAACCGCCCCAAGCTGTGGAAAGGTAGGATCCCAACACTCTATAGTCAGTCTATTTTATAAGTGTCTGCTTCTTCGAATAAACGTTGTATCTCAGAATAATGTGAAAAATTTATGTGATATAAGGCAAAAATTTTACTCTTTGGATTTGTAAACAATCGTTTTTGTGAGTATGGGAGGAGTTATTGAGGAATGCATAGACTAGCATGGAAAAAGGCTTTTCTCTGAAATGAGCAGCTGGCTTGGAATTGGATGGCTGACTTTGAAGGCAAGTAAGATTGTGAAAAAATAAATAGTGTATAATGTCATAATCAAAATTGGAGCAATGTGTGCATGAGAATGAGATGAGATGAGATAGAAAGGTGTTTGTTTGTGAAGTTAGGGAGTGGTAAAGCATGTGCTCACCCTTCAATATTATTGGTTTAGTCATTCTCTCACTTGTAACTCATGAACTGGCTCAGCCCCACCCTACTCCTCCCTCCATGGATAAGCTGCACCAGATTACTATTAATAATAATAATAATATTATCATCTCTTCTTTCTTATGCCACATTATTATTATTATTATTATTATTATTATTATTATTATTATTATTATTATTATTATTTCATTTCAATTATTTAGGAATCTAGGCGCGTTTCGTGTTGGGAATGATGCCTGCACACATGTCGCTTCAATACAATAATTTAGAGGTTTCTTCTTACTTTATGTTCTTGAAATCAAGGGTGGATGCAGAAAAAGTTTTTTTTTTTTTTTTAAATAAATAAATTTGAATTAATTTTCGGCAAAGATAATGTTTCAAAATTTGAAATAATGAGAGTTTTTGCACAATGATTCAGAAAAAGTAACGACAATTTCATGATCTTATTAAAAAAAATTCTCGGAAGGAGCGAAAGCCTGCTTCTGCTTGAAATTCCGAGTGTTGTTATTATTTTCATTGTAGGATTAAGGTAGTATGGCCAATCGCAACGTGCAATTTTTCGTAATTAAACATAATTAATTAAGGTGATAATTAGAGGTAATTAATTACAATTAGGGATGGTCTTCATCGGGTTTATAAATTTTCAATTATTATTACAATTTGGATTTTATTAAATTTCAATTATAATTAATTAAATATTATGTGATACTATAAAAATAAAATAATAAAAGAAACACACCAAAGTCCATCACTCGAACTAAACGTGACGTTTCATTCCTGTGTTCTTAGATAATTTGATGAAGTTGGAAGAGAACACGTTGCAAAAAAAGTCGGACTTTTTGGAGTAGTGTTTTGTCCATTGCCGCCGTGATTAGACTAAATAGTACTCCCTTCATCCACGAAATAGTTGCCACATTCTTGACGACACGGATTTAAGAAAATGGTATTAGATAGTAGTGAATTATAGTAAGTATTATTGTAAGTCGAGTAAGGGTCTCACAATAAATGTGAGTGGAATAGCAAAAGTGGCAACCATTTTGTGGACAAACTTAAATGACAAAAGTGACAACCATTTCGTGGACGGAGGGAGTATATTATTTGAGATGATATATATGTTGGAATAAGGGATTATGTGAGGCAATTAGTTGCTTAATTAATTAGTAGTATGGTAGATGCGTGGAAAGGTTTGGTAGAACTATCAATATCTGCTAACGTGAGATGTTTAAATTGAATTATTAAAATATGGATATCCTAGTGATGACTTACTATAAAAAATGACGTATTATAATCAATCAAGTTAGCGATAAGGTATCCGGTTGTAGCAAATTAAAAATCAAATAGTAATAATTTACATTAAATAAAAAGTTTCAGTCGACCTAAAATTCAGAATCCATTGCTTGATTTGGGGGAGTTCCTACATTTTTATAAGTTCAAAACCTAGAGAAATAAAAAGGCATAAACGAAGTAAAATTTTGATTGAGAAGTTGAGAAAATGTATGACATAAAATAAAATACAAAAAATAAGAATCTCATATTTCTATCCATATAAAAGAATTTAGAGCTATCCAACTTAAAAACATGTCAAGTTATATCAGGTCGATTCGAAATTTATTCAAACTTTTTACTTTTAAAACCCAAATTCCTTCAATTTTGATACCTCTATGGGTGTTGGTGAGAGCAAACAAAGAGTGTGAATAAGAAATTAATTGCAAGGGAAATGTATATGATAAATTAAGGTGACAAAGCATTTGTAGAGATTGGTACCTCACATAGAATTACATTTGTGATGTTTAATTTGCAATGCAAGTCCACATCAAATCATCAGTGTCTCTCTGGCAAATTAATTCAAAATGAGGTGACCACTAACTAACTAACTTATTATTATTAATATTATATTATTATCTTCACACACTCAGATGCTGATTTTCATGCATCATCCAACTAAGAATGCATGCCCCTACTTTATATGTTCTTTTCTTTTTTTCCTTGTTTTTCTTTTACATATTTCTGATTGAATGGAGGAATTCAGAGTGAGTTTAATGACCCCTCTTCCATTTTCTTTAGAGTAAAATAAGATTTTATAAAAATAAAAAGAGGCGAAAAGAAAAACCTAACTGATTAGGATGATCACAGATGATCGATTATCCTAATCTACATCTAGTGAAAACTTCGTTAACGAAAAAAATTCATATTTGAAAGCAATGTTATCGACTCGTTATCAATCATATAAAATAAAATAAAAAATCTCAATATAAGTAACCAAGCAGTTTTTCATCTCCAATAGATACTCAAACCCTCTTTTAACAAAAAACTACCGCATGTAAAACAACCGCAATACTCAAACCCACCTCTAAACGAAAACAAAATTCAATTACCCACAAATTTCAGTTCTAAAATGAAAACAAACAATCACATAAGCAAGTGGTTTGTGTTACCTCATCATCTATTATAAGATTCAGGCCATGCAAAAGTAAAAAAGGTAATTTTGAAGAAATTTTTACTTTTATAAAATCCAATTAATATTGATCATTGCACTTAAAAGAGTTACACTGTAAATTAAATTAATTAATGAAGACCTTGAGTTTGAGTTAGATGAAGAATTGAAGATGGAAGAACTCAAGTAGATGAAATCAACTTTTAAATGCAGAGGAGCAAACAATAGGTCAGTTGAGTGTCAATTTCTATTGTTATTTAATGTAAATATGCAATTTTAGGGTTCGATTAATTTAAATTTGTCTACCATGAACATATAGCACGTATGAATCCATTTATCTCCTTTAAAAGAAATCCATTTATTGGGTTTTAACTTTTGCCCCTAATTTTCGAAATTATTGGTGGGGCAAAGATGAATATATTTGTAGCATTGCATACATATAAGGGTATAAGTGAAGTCCATTGAGGGGGGCAATTGCCCCACCAGCCTTGAATGTAGCTCCGCCAGTGAATTCGAACATGCTGGTTCGAATTCTAAATCAATAATCAATAATTAATAATCAATTATACTCATTATTCAAATTTCGCTACATGTTATACCGACATTGGTACTTGAGTCCTATTTAAAAACAAAAGTGAGGACAATTAATCTGAAATATTTGGATTATTTTATTAGAGAGCAAGTGAATAAAATATGGGTGCTTTTAGTATGCTTGGAAGTGAAACTTTCCTTTTTTTGTTCCATCTTGAAGTTTGCTAATATAGCGAAGGGAATGCCATCATGGTTACTAATGAAAGAAATTTAACTAGGATTTTATGTCCTTTGCTACGAAAAGTGTAGTTTCTTTTACCTAATTAAATTAATAAATTCCCACAATCATTGAAGGAATACCCCCTTGTCTACCCATGAATAATCATCAGCCATTAATCAATTTTACTCACCAATGAAATTTGAAAACAGTTGCTTCAAGAAATTGCACTATTCGCTTAGGCTCTCATTATAACAAACAAAAGAGGCTCTTAGTAATTACTAGTATCATCCAAGACTTCACAGGTGTTCACAATACCACGAAACACCTTTCCATTATACCAACCATTTAAGAGAGAGAGAGAGAGAGAGGGAGGGAGGGAGAGAGAGAGAGAGAGAGAGAGAGAGAGAGAGAGAGAGAGAGAGAGAGAGAGAGAGAGAGAGATTAATTAGTGATGTAGTTGGAAATACATAAAGTACAACATTCTTTTTTTTTTCAACATGCTTGATTTGTTGAGTAGTTCAAAGACAATGTGCTAAGTGATGTTGTTGAGAATGCCTAAATTAAGTACCATATTCTTGATTTAATGTCTATGTCCTAATTGAGACATTTTTGCAGTGACATAACATATTGTAGTAATGTATAATTATATGTAAATACAACCATTATAGTGGTCAATGATTTTGAAATTGTGTATATATGCTTGTCTTTTCAGTTTCATTTATTCATTTTTATCTAGGTGACTATTGATAGTGATGGCTGAAATCAGTAGATTAAGAAGCCAATATGTGTCAAGGTGAGGTGGATTGAGATGTAATGCATATATGCCGAATAATATCATATTTTGAAATAAAATTCATCATTTTTTAGAATAAAATCAAATTCATCCTTAAGTAAAGTGCTACTCCATACTTTAAAATTTCATAGAAAAGTCGAACATCTCATTTTGCTCTTGTTCTCAATGCAAAATCTTTAATTGTTCGGTTTGTCGTGCAATAATTAGAGACACAATAAGAAATTTATTCACTCTTTAATTATTATACGAAACTTTGATGGTAGAGAACACTTACTCGATTGATGACAAATGGATTTTTGTGTTGTTGGAAATTACTAAAAAAATTCCAACATTCATATAAACAATCGTTATTACATCTCACAATAAATTATTTATCGTATTTATGCCTATTTATCATATCAGAATGGTATATATTATTCCCAAGTAAATCCATAACATGCATGTCCACACACACACACATTCTTTTACATTTAATATGGATAAGGAAGGCATATCCAAGTAAAGAATCTAACAGTAACAACAAAAGCCAAAAGAGTAAGAATCATCCTTCTAATTAGTTTCCCTGCATTAAAAATTATTTAACATATATAAAGATGAAAGCTATATTCCACCTTTTTTTCTTTTTAAGTTTTCTTTCTCCCAACTATTTTATTCTTGTGCAGCGTTTATAATGTGCATAGAGTAATGACATTCATCATTTCCATCATGTTAACAATAAATACAACCAAACACAAACACACAACACAACAAAGGCAAAAGAAAAACCACATTAAAAAAAAATTAAAAAAATAAACAACCCAACCAAGATATATTCTCCTCCCCTAACCACCCCACCCCACCCCACCCTCTTCATTTATATGTATAAATTCCTACTAGCATCATTATCATATTCTCTCTGAAGTTTCTAGGAAATAAAACCTCCCTCTCAATGAGCTACAAACACAGATTTTGAATAAATCTATTAAAATTTTTTGGTAGGATTTTCATTAGGCATTGCAGATTTATATGTATACATATATTTAGACCATGCTATTGTTGTTGCTCTGACATTGTGGGTCAGAATTTGGTTCCATTCTTCCTACATAGGTATGCTCTTAACTTAGCAGACAAGCACTTACAAAATTCATCTCATCAATTTCTTGTTACACAACAAATTAAATTCTTTCTTTTTATTTTTTTTATTTTTTTTTTCCAATCTTTCTTGACACATTTCTATAAAGGTGTCACACATTCACCACCATGAATAAGAACTACATCTTGAGAATGAAGTCTAACAAGTCCAACGGCGTCTCCGCCACCGCCGCCGGTGAGGCGGTTGGAGGGTGGGAGGTGAGGCCAGGAGGGATGTTGGTGCAGAAGAGGAATTCAGATTGTAATCACAATTCAAACAGTGTTCCAAACATCAAAGTTAGAGTGAAATATGGCTCAAATTATCATGAAGTCGTGATCAGTTCTCAAGCAAGTTTTGGTACATAAAATTTTTAAATAAAGACTGCATTTTTATGATGATTTGATTGATTCTTGATGTTTTTTTTATGTATTTTTTTTAAATTTGAAGCTGGAAGACTTGATTTTGATGCAGGTGAGTTGAAGAAAATGGTGGCAGGGGTAACAGGGGTGCACCCACAAGATCAGAAGCTGATTTACAAGGAAAGAGAGAGGGATTCAAAATCATTTCTTGACAGTGCTGGCGTGAGAAATGGATCAAAGATTGTGATGATTGAAGATGAGCTTAGTAGAGACAGAAGATGCCTTGAATCTCGCAAGAACGCCAAATGGGAAAAAGCATCAAAAGAGATTGCAGATATCAGAGTTGAGGTTGATAACCTTGCTAAGCAGGTGATCTTCTTAACCAAAGTTTAATGCTAGAAATTATATAGTTAGGCTGTCAGTCGAGCCAATCCATTTGATTTTCGGACTAGAAATTTCCGGCTTTAACTCTTTTCGGTTTTGGGGTCAATCCTTTTGTTGCAAGATTGTTTTGTTTCAGTTTATTCGGTTCGGGTCACTTGGGCTAAATTTTAACTTTTCGGTTGTTATCTTATTTTTTTCTGTCTGTTCGGATCAACGCATCAGTTTCGGATTGGATTGACCAATCTGTAATTATTAGTACTTAAGGGTCATTGATTGAGAGATGAATTTTGGTTGGTTAATTGAATTGACTAATACTACTATATTGTGATTGTTTTGTTGATGAGGTGAGATTGGTTGTAAAATGTTAGGTGGCATCAATTGAAATGGAAATTAATGGAGGCAAGAAAGTTGTGGAGACAGTTTTGTTGAGTTTGATTGAATTGATGATGACACAGCTAATAAAGTTGGATGCCATTGTTGCTGATGGAGATGTAAAGTTGCAGAGAAGAATGCAGGTACATGCACCCCAAAAATATAATACTAAAAAATATTAATTTGTTGTTTTTTGAAGTTAGATCTTTAAAATTTGGTTTTGAAATTTGTGAAGGTGAAGAGGGTGCAGAAGTATATTGAAATTCTTGATATGCTGAAGATTATGAATTCTAGGATAGAAGAAGTGGAATTTAAGCAAAAATACCAGCAAATGTACAAAGGATCTATACCAAGATTCCAGAAACAGCAAGAATTCATGCCAAGAACTTTCCAGAATCAGCAAGAATTTAACAAAGATGGGGATTTCAATCCAGGTGCAGTGGTGGTTACAACAAAATGGGAGACATTTTAATTCAGATTCCTTAATTCTCAGTTCAAGAAAGTTGCTGTGCTGAAAAATTAGTATTCCATATAATTGATTTTAATTGGTATAGAAGAAATTATGCACATATATTGTTGTTATTTTATATATATTATTGGAAATATTATATGGACGAATATGTCACAATTTTTTTTCTTTTTTTGTACTCAGATTTTGGTAATTAATTATATGGTCCATTTAGGATGTGGACGCTTTCCAATTTGTAAATAATAATTGGTTGAGAGTGGAGGTTAAAGGGCCACGGTAGCCTGTTTTCTTATGTAATGTTTTTCATTAGCTACAATGCTATATGCTTTAATTTCTTAATTTTACATATTAAAATACTCTTAGTTTATAATATTTAATTTCCTTAAATATATCCATTATATATATTTTATCTAAGAACACTAGTGTGATTTTTTTTACTTTGACTTGGGCGAAGGGGATCGGGTAGATCTTGAATCCGTGATCTTTAATAAAATTTATTACCACTTAGATATCCCAGAAGAGACAGAACACTAGTGTGAATATATACTAGAATAATTTTCTTATCTATTGGAATATTACTGTTAAAAACATAAATTCTTGCAAAATTGAGTTTACCTATAATTATTTTAATTCTTAAGAATTGTTTAGTACTTTAATGTCTTTTATGTATGATAAAAGACAAGAATGTTCTGTAAAGTCCATTATATGATACATTAATGGATAAATATACAGTAATTACACGCACACATAGGGTGACAAATCTATTTACTATCGACCTTGCATGTCTTATATTATGAAAGCTTTTTCCAAGGGAATAATTTAGGTTTTTTGGTGTAATTGATGAAGGCATTATCATATTCATTTACCTAATCTCCTGCATAATATAAGATTCGTTCGTTTCTTGTTGGTGTTGCAAACCATAATGGAACAATCGACCTACCAGTATTCAACAATCGTTTTACTTATAACAAGCATTTTCTCTTTGATCACATAATCATCCATTTACTATAGCTATTCAATTCATTGATCTTCATGACAATTCTATTCTCACATCTCTAATTTTCACCTAAATATTGTCTTCTTTTTCTCAATTGGAAGGAAATCGACAAATTGAAATATTCAATTCTTGGTTTCTCAAATGATTTCAAAAGAATTTTATGGTGGTTGCACATATTTTTCTCTAATTGGAGTTGGGGGCTATGGGCATACGTTTGATTAGAGAGAGATTTATTATTTGTATTAATAATTAATTGGGGCTATAAGGATATGATAGTAAATATATAATTATTTTTATTATTTTAATAAATAGGGGGGCTATAGTGTAAGAAATGACGATAATGTTTAAAATTACCTTTTTTTTAATAGTATTACAAGAAATTTTAAAGACTGCATGACGATGGATTCGAACCCGTGACCTTTTTGTCCAGACATTAACCACTCTACCACTAGGCTAACACACGCACACCACTCTTGACCTTTTTATTTGGAATTGAAAGTCCTTGTTGATTGGAAGTTTGAGGAGAGGCACTAGATTTTTTTGGTAAATTACTGATTTATTTATTTCACCAAATAGCAACAGAGCTCTACAACCTCAAACAATCCAACCAACAAACCTCAAAACTCAAAACCCTACTCTACAAGTGCATAAAGGGAGCAATCTTGGGCACTCTCTTACCTCTCAAAACTGCCACAATTTGGCATTGTCTTACCACTTCTTGTACCAACTTTTCCACTCCTTGAAATTTTCTACTATTTCACTCTTTCCAAACAAAATAAACCACTATCGTAGCCAACAAATGATAACACATTTGAGCTCCCGACTTAGTTCGACATTGGCTTATTAGCCTAGCTCTCTCCATTTCTACAAGGAATCCCACTCCATTGTTGTATTTTTTTCCCACACTTGTGAGGAGAACTCGCACTGGAAGAACAAGTGCCTCATTGTCTCTGTTTCTCTTCCACACAAACTGCAAGTTGCTTCCACATGAATCCCTATTTTGGCTAAGTTTTCGCACGTTGCTAATCTGCCAAGTACACCTAGCCACATGATAAATTTACATTTGGGAGGAGCAGCATTGTTGCATAATATCTTGCACCACCTGACCTTCTCAAAATCTCATCTCAATACCTTATACATCTTCCTCACTAAGAAAACTGGTAGAGCTAGAAGTTTTTTACCTTCCTCTGAATCTCTCACATATTCTCGAGCTCCAAAAATTTGATTTGATCTAAGGATTTGCTGGATAGATAGATTCTTTACCTCGCAATTCGAAAATCCAAGATTGGAATTGATGTCCTTTCATTGATTCCTCCTAAATTGCATTGATTTATCCGATTTGGTACTTTTTCTTTTAGATTTGTATTTCATCGACTTAAATCCAAAGGCAACTAATCAATGTATTTGTTCCACCCCCCCCCCCCCCCCCCACACCACCACCCCCACCCCCACCCTTAAATAAAATAAAGAAGGGCTCTTTTCACATTTTCTTTCTATCTGACAGGACAAACAAATAGGAAGGGATGGTTCTTTCATTGCATTGATAATTGCTTTAGAGGCTTTAGTCCTTGGTAGTTAATCGGAGAAAGAGTTGAGAACCCGTGACTAAGGTTCTGCAATCCTTCCCTTCCTGATCTTTAAAGACGAGCGACAAATGCTCGAAGTCGGGCATAGTAATCAGCCAAGGCTGCGACATCACCGCCATCCACCTCAGTTCCGGCTGGTTCAACTCTGCCCACCTGGTTTACGAACCACCCATGAAGCTTGAGAGTGGATGGTCATATCTTCTTGATTTCTGTCCTTGATATAGTAACCATGTACCCACTTAATCCAAATTTTTACCTTCCTTTTGGCTAAATTCCACAGCTTGGTTCCAGATGTGAATATTAGTGATATTAAACCCTCCTGCAGTGGTAGGCATGCACATATGATCCCATGAAATAAGAGCTTTCTTCGTGATCCCTGAGCTTCGTGTCCACAAAAACGATCTACAAGCTCCTTGGATTACTTTTATCACTTTCTTAGGTATAAGAAAGATTTGACACCAATAGGTTTGTAAGCTAAAGAACACAAATTTAATCAATTGGACACGACCAGCGTAAGAAAGCAGCTTCGTCGTCCAACACTCTACCCTGGCCATGATTTTTTGAATAAGAGGTCTGCATTGCATTATAGTGAGCTTCTTCGTGGACAGTGGAACCCCCAGGTATTTAAACGGAAGCTTGCCTTTAACCATGCCAAATGTATTAAGAATCCTCTCCTGTTGAGCAAGAGCTACTCCACCACAATAAATGCAACTCTTTGCCTCATTTGCTCTCAATTAGAAGCTTCAGTGAAGATATAGAAAGCTTGCATAAGCTGCCGAATTGAACCTACATCTCCTCGAGTAAACAACAATAAATCATCAACAAAACATAACTGGATGAGCCCAAATCTCTTGCAACGCGAATGGAAATTGAATTCTTTATTCTCTTTCAGGTGCAATAGACTGCGGTGTAGATATTCCATGCATATGACAAAGAGATGGGGGGGAGATTTGATCCCCTTGACGAAGACCCTTCTTTGCTTTAAAAGGCTTTGTAACCTCACCATTTACATTGATCGAATAAGTCACTTTAGTGAGACATTCCGTAATCCAGCTCACATATTGGTAAGGAAATCCAAGTTCTAGCATCAAAAACTTCAAGAATGGCCATTCCACGAAGTCATATGCTTTTTGTATGTCGATCTTAATCATGCATCGTGGTGAAATCTCCTTCCTTGAGTAGCCCTTGATTTAACTCATGGCTTAACAAGATATTGTCAAATATCACCCTGCCCTTCACAAACGCAGATTGATTATATCACGGAGTACGGCTTGAAGTCTATTTGCCAACACCTTTGACACTATCTTATATACAAGATACTACAACATGCTATTGGTCTAAAGTCTTTAATGGAGCAAGCATTTGCAGATTTAGGTAATAGAGTAATCAGTGTGGTGTTTACCTCCTTAGGCAGAAATCCAGTAGAATGAAACTGTAGCACTACTTACACTACTGTTCTCCCAATGACTGTCCACGCACTCTTAAAGAAATGGGCATTAAATCCATCCAACCCTGGAGCTTTCTGTGAATCCATTGAAAACAAAGCTTCCTTCACCTCATAATCCGAAAATGGTGTACAGAGTTGAAGCTATTGGTTGTGTGTGATCTCATTTCCCCTTGCTACAATCTCTTTACTGACCATGGGAAGACTCTCAGCTGTTGTTCCCATTAATCCCATATAGAAACCTCTCACTTCCTCAATGATTTGCCACTGATTTATGCATCTAGTTCCATCTGCCATGACCAACTGTTTGATGGCTTTTCCTGATTGTCTTACCTTAGTATAGGCATGAAAGAATCTTTATTACCGTCACCAAGTCTAATCCAATCAACCCGAGATGTTTGTCTCCATATGTTCTCTTCTATCATGCTCCATTTTTCCAACTCCTCCAAGAGATGTCTTTCAGTAACAAATCTGTCCTCTAAAGGGTGCAGATTCATTTGTTGCTGAATATTGCTGAGTTCCCTCCTCAAATTCTCTAGTCTCTCCTTAATATTCCTGTATTGGCTGTTGTTCAATTTCTTGAAAGGAGATTTCAGTTTTTCAGCTTGAACCAAACATCCAACATCACATTAGTGTGTTCCTACTCTCCCCACACATTTTCCACAATTTGTTTGAACTCCTCATGCTCAGTTATAACATTCAAGAACCTAAATGGTGAGTTCTGTCTCACTACCTCAGAATCAAGATTCATAAATTGTGGACAATGATCTGATATACCCCTTTCCAGCAATTCCACAACTACATGATTGTACTCTTTGTGCCAAAGAGTATTAACCAAACTTCTATCTATGAGAGATAGAATCCTAACTTCTCATTCCTGGTTATTACACCAGGAGTAGCTTCCTCCTACCATTCTCACCTGATGAAGCTCATTTTGTTACACACACTCCTTAAAATCCCTTATGAAAAGATTTTGATTATCACTAGATTTTGATTTCATGAAAAGATTGATAATCGAAAAAATTTATTAGGTTAGTACATCCACCTCTTATATAATTAATACTAATACTTTATTAATAAATATAAATTATATTGATGTAAATAGTATTTTTCATATTTACCATACCTTTCGCACACAAAAATATGGCTGCGTGTAATATTATTATATTTCACGTATGTATGTTGTGTTGTCTTAGAATATTTACGATTTTGTGGTTTCCATCCCAATACCTAGGCCTATATATATGTTCCCGCGCATAACTTGCGAAATGCAGTTTACTTTTAATTTGCGATTAGCATGCAAGTTAATTACTACTACACATTAATTTTCACGGAGCGAAAATTATTACTTGCTCTAAGCAGAATCTCCTTTTACTTGATGTTACCTGAATATATTCTTGGAGAAGTTTTGAAACTAGATTATTTTTATTAATTAATCTTGGTCACAATTTTGTACTGTGAATTGGCTATTGTACTTGGAATTCGCTAACGTGTGGAAGATGCCCTCTCCCCAATTGAAGTGGTTACCGATTTTATTCTAGATGTTCATGTTCTTGCGGAAAATAGGGAAGCTGCTAATGTTCTTTGTGAGGATTTGTTTGGTTTCTTTACGATGGTGAAGGAATTAAACATTATATCTGTTAGGTATATGTGCCGTGAAGCAAATAAAGCGACGCATGAGTTGCTTCTTTAGCAACACCTGTTTTGTGACCTGATTGTTGACATTTATTTCTTCTAAAAAAAAAAGAAAGAAAGAAAAGAACTAGTACTCTCAAATACACGTAGTTTTGCTTGCAACTATCACTACGGCCCATCTACTTATATGTCCAAATAAATAATTTGGGCCTCTAATATTTGTAAACATACAAGTTTATGGGCTATGCCGTTTGCGTCTCTCTCTCTCTATATATATACTATATTATCGACATCGTTTTTCAGATTAAGCGTTAATATTCAAGATTTAAAATTTTCTCTGATTAACATTGAAATTTTAAGTTATTTTAGCATTATTTCAATTATTTTTTGACACAAATGAGCTGACAGTATAAATATTATACACCATTCCAAAAAAAAAAAAGAAGTATAAATATGATACTACTACGGCTGTACGGCACTAACTAATTAAGCATATACCAAATATGGAAAAATATTACTCGCTGTTTAAGTATATATACATTTATAGATCTCCTAATTCTTTATAATTAAGTTCAGGATTTTCTTTTTCGTAATAATATTGAGAAATCCAGTTGGATATTCTTTAATAATGTCTCCCTCGTGTAAATTAATATTCTCTAAATATGAATGTATTAAAAAAATGAAAATTATAATGCGAATTATGTGCTGCTCTACTAAGTGTAGTCTGGCTAATTTGTTGATCCCATGTGAGACCTAGCTAGCTAGATCCTGTCAATTAAATATTAAAGAATATACAAATAATAAATTAAATTGTTTTTCTAATCAAATAATTTTGTTGACATAGCTAGGTAACACGTGAGGTGTTAGACATACAATTTGTTCATGAATCATTCCCCAATTCATAAAAATACAATCCATCTTAACTGTTTTCTTATATTATTTCCTTCTATTATTCATGCTATCCACGTCAGCTACACCTTTCATGCTTAATTTTCTTGGAACATTCTCAAATGCCCATATTATTTTTGTTATTATTAAATTTACTGGGTCATGTCATTTGCAAAATATAAGTTTGGACCTCTTGTTTTTAACTTTAATTAATGCATAATAAAAATAAATAAATGATTTTCCTTCCTAGAAAATATTGAGTATATAAAATAAGAGAAGTGATGTTCTACGCACCTTCCTTAAACACTTTACATGAACACCACTCTTGTTTTTTCCATACTAGCATTATTGTATTTTATTTTATTTTATTTTTTATATTTTATGTTATAATACTTTAGAAATTGTTATTAAGATTGTTAACTTTACAAATTATATAAAAGTTATAGTGATATTTGATATTTTTCTCCTTAACTTCAAGAAAATGAATAAATAGAACAAATGGAGCTTTCATTTTTTACAATTTATAAATTTAAAAACTTCTATGACATTAAAATAAAATAATGTATAAAACTTAAATAAATGAATATTAATAGAAACAGAAAGAGAGTGATGATCACGATAAATACCACATGTAAATAAATACCAAATGATATGATGTGTATATCTTCAAAAAATAATCACTCCATAATTATATATATGCACATGAATACAACAAATCCTATACATGTATCTCACATATATATAGCCTATCATATGATCTTGCAAAAATAAATAAATCGAAATCAAAGAAGTGAGAATTAACCTAGTACACACTAGAAATAAAGGTTTAAGTTTTCATGATATAAAATAACCAAATCGAAATGTGTTGTGAAAGTCTCTCCACCTATAAACTTGGAAGAAGAAGCTAAATTTAGATGCAGACAGCAGACCTGATTTTCTTGAGACAATGTTAAAAATTTGAAGTAGAAAATATAATGCTAATTCAAAAAAAAAAAAAAGTTGAATTGATAATTACATTGGAGGAACTCATGAAATCGGGATCGCTTCTCTCTTTTCATAAATTTAATTATATCTCAATTAAATAAATAAAATGGCGACAAAAATGTTAAAAAATAATTATGACAAAATTAAAATTAAATTATAATTATAATAGCCAATTGTTCCAACTTCCAAGATATTGTAAAATTTGTTCGTGAGAGTTTGAGGAATTTAAATGAAGCAAATATCGAAGGCTTTACAATTTATTTCATTACTTGAAATTACGAGTACCTCTTTTGGTCTAAGATTGTGTAGTTGATAATAATTACCCAAAATTTTAACGGATAAATTATGTCTCACTTGATAGTTATGATCACGGACCGAATTATCAAACTAAATATTTATCTATCACGGACCAAATTATCTAACCAAATATTTAATTAAATTTGAGTATTTTATTAATCAAGCATTGTCAACTTTTAATCAATCAAACAAAATGCAACACATGAAAGTCAACCCAAATATTTAATTAATTAAATTTGATTATTTTATTAATCAAGTATTGTCAACTTTAATCAATCAAACCTGATGCAACACATGAGATTCAAGCATAAGGTTATGCCTTCCATTTTTTTTTTTTGGTAATAAAGCTTTTTTAATGCATTTCTACTATAGCAGATCTTTTTTATTGCGAATAATTACTATGTTACCCCTTTGGTTGGTATTTTTTAGTAAAATTTATTCAAAAAGCACGGGGATGCACAATAGAATTAAAACATAGTACAATAGAAGAAATATAAAAACCACAATTTTTACAAATCAAAGCAAAAGAAAAAGGACTACAAATCTAATTTCCAAAGCTAAAACAAGCATTACTAGGATTAAGATTTGAAATTCAAAACTAACACTTAATTTTAATTAACTCAATTAAATCATCGCTACGGCTTAATATACCAAAACATTTGGATAGTATGTTAATACTTGATACATTTAAGTCGGTTTCTATTAGAACTCTTCTCGATATGGTTACAATGTGATCCACGAGAATTCCCACCCTTAAAATAATTTTAATAAAATTATAAAATCATGTTTCCAAAGGACATCTAAACGGTGCAATTTCAATATGTAAGTAGTGAGGTTTCAATTCGGATTTCGTACTCCCAATTTATGTTCTTTTAATTTCTATTCCTTTCATTGGTTAAACAACATGTGACATTGACTAGGGTTTATTCTACCCATATAAAATTATCCTCAAATATCAAATGTCATAAATCCGTCGAGAAATAAAGGATGAAACATGATAGGAAAATAGAGGATCTAAGTTGGTGAGGGATTGAGTTCAAACTCCACCACCCTACACCCTCCCATGTCAAAAAGATAATATTCATTGCTCCACCCTCCCCAATGTCAAAAGATAATATTATAAAATCATAGAGATTACATAAAATTATGAAAATTGAGGGGCAGATATCTTTTTCAACCTTGTTTCTCCGTACTAATCTTGTTGCAACAGAGATAATCTAATAAATATCGAAGGATAACCACTAAATTAAGGTATTGGAACTCAAATGCTATAAAATATTGTTCTTCCTAAGACCTCTTAGTAAAGTATTACTATAGGCGAATCTAATCTTGAATCAAATTATAATTTGTTTAATTTCCTAAAAACAAATTATGTTAAAAATATACCCAGTTTGTCTTGAGCAATTGTCAATGGCATGGACAAACATTTATAAATTTGGTCCATTTAGAAGTGCAGGCGACATGCCGACAAAAAAGTGTCGTCGTATTAAGGTTAATTTTAATTAATGTTGTCAAAAACTAGAAAAACCTCTTCGAAGTGACATGGATTCTACTTTCTTATTTACATTATGTATTTATTTATCTTCACAATATTTATATGCCGACTGCACAAAAGAGGCAGAAAGTTTAGATTATTTTTCAACCTTGTTCCACCTAAAGCCCTTAGATAAGCTTATATATTTAAAATATAATATGCAACCAAAATTTAGGTACTCTTGTTTGAGGAGGTTTCAGTTCTTTTTAATTTTTTTAATCCAACCCAATTAAGCAACTTTCATTCACAATTAAATGACGCCAACTCTCTCGTTCATGGAGAAAGTCAGACGTTTAAATTAATCACTTTGGTTAATCATAATACTTAGTATAAGGAGCTAATATGCGCAACTTAATTAAACAACTTAAAAATGAATCCAACCGAGCCGATCATCTCAAAGCTCAAGTTCGACTCGTTAAATATCGAACTCAATGATATCCCTTTACTTTGGGTTCAAAAACAGCTTGACTTAAAATAGATTAATTTTCTTTTATGTAGTGAATTCGTATTTATAATAGATATTGTTAATAAGGGACGTTTGAATTCGGATCTATGTCGTGAGTACATGTTTTTAGCAATATATTGGCGTTTCTTGCAGGAATAGTTTTTAATAAGTGACGTTTGACTATTAAAATTAAAATATATATCAAGATAAAGCGAAAAATATAAATCATGATGCATTTAAAAAAAAAAGAATTACAGTCCATTAAGGGAAATATATCAAGGTAGTATCATGTCTGTGAACGGAAAGGTCTCGAGTTAAAGTCTTATCGTATCTCTTTTTTTTCCAAGTCAAAAAATAAAAAAAATAAAAAAATTGTAAATTCTTAAAGTTAACATTTTCAATAAATCATTCACTATAATATCATTTTATCTTTCACTACATTATTTTTAAACTTTTTATTTCCGTCAACTTATTAAATAAGAATTGCGTTTCTTAGTTTTTCAATATAATAGTTGAGAAAAACTAGTATTCTCTAGACACCTAACAATACGTATAGAATTGTGGTCCTTTTAAGGATGATTTAGTAGTAAAAGTGGACATCTGAGATTGAAAGATATCAAGTTCAAATCCAATGAAGCGTCTCTATATATCGAGTTTGTCTGTAATTGGAAAATGCGGTTTACATGCCTTGTGTAGTTTGCAGGCTAATACACAGAGACGGGATTTACCCAATGCACATCGAAGATAGCAGCTGCGAGTTTTCACGACATAGAAAAAATGTAATTCTACTATTCTTAATTAGTTTTGTTTATCTTTTTTCTGCTGCAAATTACTTCTGTATACTGAATTTCCGCTAAAAAGTTACTATATATTAAGTTCACGATAGGTGCGGTGGAGATGTTAATTACAAAAGTCAAACTAAATCTTGTACTAATATTGTTAAAAAAAAAAGTCAAACTAAAAAAACAAAATCATCAAAGAATGTACTAATAATACACAATTTTTAAAAAGGGTGTGTGTGTGTTTGTGACTTCGAGCGTGCTCTCCTGAACTTCAATTATTTGCATTAAGCAGTTTGGCAAATTCTTGCCTGCAACGAATGTGAGACCGGTTACCCAGATCCGGGTCTGATCCGAGTTGATTCGGTTAAATCTATTGATTCTTTTTCATTTTTTTTTGTTTGATCATATGCATCACAAAGTGTTTTGATATGCACTACATTGTATAATGAGATGCACCACTAAGTGTATTGCGATGCATAAGTTTTTAATTTTTATTGTTTTCACAATTTTTTTTAGATGCATCACATAGTGTATCCATATACATCATCATGTATAATGAGATGCACAACCATGTTTACCGAGATGTACCACACTGTGTTTCCATATGCACCATCATGTATAATGAGATGCACAACCATGTGTACCAACACTACTAGAAAAATGGCTTATTACTACATTAAGTTTGTGACACTTTGTAGCAAATGTAACTAAAAGTATTCAAAAACTACATCGATCTGTTACTACATGTTATGAAAAGCTGATGAGGCATTTCAGAATAAGTGCCATCAAACTGCCTATTATGCTACACTTAGCAGTGATTTATAATTCGACAAAATTACAGGCCACGTCTTAAAGATGGAAGGAAGAAGAAAAAATAGAAAAATAAAATAAAATAAATATATAAATACATAAAACAAAAGATATCAATTTACTTATTCAGAAACTTAGCGGCAAAAAGTAAAAATCAGCCGCCAAAATACTCACACAAATAATAATGCATTTTTGAAATTAAACACGGTCGGTTCAGTTTTTCGCTTCTCTCCTTTTGTCCCCAAATTGTAAAAACCTAATCCCAAATCGCCATCACCGAAGTTCTATGTGCCATCCCTTCGACAAATCGACCACGACGCCGTCTTTTCACCATTATTCTCACAACCGACGGCGCTCTCTGGCAGACACAACACAACATTAGATTCCCAGGAGTCTTCTACCATGAAGGTTTGAATTTTATGTTATAACGTACGTGAGAAAATTTCTTTTATCTAATAAATCCAAATTTGATTGCAATCTTGATGTCGAATATGTGATTTATTTATTTGAGCGTAGGAAACGTGAATATTATTTGCATTGTGCACAAGAGAAGCTAATTCTATTGATTTTGTTGCAAATTTTGTAGGAACTGACCAAATCGTAGAGTTGAATAGGAATTTTTCATCATTTACTTGGGTAGAATTTGTATATTTAAAACTTTTCTTAGTATCTGTAACCTTCGCGATGAACTCAAAAGTGCTTCACTTGACTCGAGAGCTCAATTATTTAGACTGTGTGTAATCAACTTTCATGTTATTCGTCCAGTAGCAACAAAGCAATCTAATGCATCATGTTATCAGAATATATACGGTTTTTAATGTTTGAATTGTTAATATTAATGGACTAAATATTTCTTCAATTTGAGAAAAGGGCATATCTGTTTTTGATTCATATAAACTGCAGCTCAAGATGGACCCTTTCACTATCCTTGAATATATGAGTTGCCTCTTATTGTCAACAATTTCTATAGCAATCCTATAAAATAGTCACTCCGATTAGTGGACTTTAATGTATGTCCAGTAGTTAGATTGCTTAAAAATATTGTGATTAGATTTATTTTTTATCTCTCAGCATGTTGAAAAACAATAATAACTTGTTAAATCTTCTTCTTGACAATAATGGAATCTCTTCTCAGGCATACCAACTCCCAATAGTCTTCAACTCTACACAAACGCAATCTCTCTGTACTTCACCGTGAAGGTTTGATATTTATTTTTGAAGTTGTTTGATTCTTATTAAGTTGGCCGTAGAGGCCTTCTCACTTTTATTTGATCGTAGATTCACGTAGGTGATACAACACAGATTTGCCTGGATCTTAGGTGTAAAACTAGAATTTCTAATTCCATATATCTAGTTTTGATTCTTTTAAATTATTGAAGCAAAGCTGTACTGAAATTATAATATTAAATTCATTACTAAAATTTATAGTTGTTGTACTTGTATGTATGTTTGTGTGTGTGAATTTTGCTGCAAGGAATCGACTTCATTACATATTTATTGGGTTTAGCTGTATCGTTATCTGTATCAGTTCACTTGTTAATATTGATATGATACACATGTGTTACTTCTTAAGTTTATCAAATACGTTCTATAAATCTGATCAAATAAATAATGCTTTGGTGAACAACAATGTTTTTCTTTTTTCCATTTTTAACACCTCTTGTTTTTCATAGACCACATGGTTTTTAGTTTTACACAGATTCTAAAATCCTAAGACATGTTCTTTTTTAGCTATAACAAATATTTGTTGAGACTCATTCTGCCGTATGAATTTATCATGTTGATATCTGACTAAAAATCTTTTCGTTTGCTTTGCTTTGAATTTTTATTGGCTTCATTATTTTGATATTGTTATTACTGGAATGTTGTAAGCTTTCCTTGATGCTTGAAAGTTTTAAAATTATCAAACACTATATTTAATGTTCCTGTTTCTGTTTCACCAACTTCTAATGACATGTGCTAGAATTTCATATTTGCATTCTTATTCCTTCTCTATATGACTTGATGTGGTTATTTAAGGTGTCATGAGTTTTCGCCCAGTGGATGTGCACATTATTTATCTTATTGGTCATATTTTGTGGTTTAATCATGTGCTGAAGTCTTTGTTGGCGGATAAATCAGCTGAAAGTTCTCTTGGCTATCTGGTATTGATTTCTTCTGAGTTCTGACAATTGCACAGTTTTACTTATTTGTACAGTACTACAATGCAAAAGCAAGTTTTTTCTAGGATGAAAATCGTGCCAATCTTTTGAAATTTATCCCTTTTCTTTGTGCTTCTTAATGCTGATAATGGAAGTTCTATGCATCAGGTTAGTTTACATTTTGTATGGTCTTTTAGAAAATTGAATACTGTGTTCAACTCCTGGGCAAGGCTTGACATTCTATTGTTAATTAAACAGGTAGATACTTCTCTAAGGTTGCCATTTAAGAGCCTGTAAGCCTACTGTACACTGTTTTGATTCTGTCTTGGTATCATCTCCTATGTATATTTGTCCCTATGCAAGTACTATGGAAAAGTTACATCAGATACCTTTATAAATTTGTGAAAGCATTGACAACTCATGGCGTAAAAACATTGATTTACTTGGGCACTTTTGCGACTTATATATAGAGAGTCCGAGAAGATGCAGATTGTGGAAAACGCCCCACAAGTGCTAAGTAGCCTATGATAATCCATTTATGCTTCTTGTGCTGGCTTTTGTCTAGAGTGTAGGCATTAACGGAACAAATTATTGTTTTATATTTTGGTGGGAGAAGAATTTCTTAATGTTTATCCATTTATGCTTCTTGTGCTGGCTTTAGTGCCACTTGCTAGAATTTGTATTAACAATCTTGGCATGCACTTTTAATGATCTTAGATTTTAACTTGTGATTTTTTTTTACAGATCTTTAAATACCCTAGAGAGTTTGATGACACACAATTAGAAAGGTAAGTGTTATACCTTTCTATTACTGCACATTTAATATATTCCATAAGCGTAAATTTATTTAACTTTATACAATTATAATTCCATGTTCATGTTTAATTTTCTTTTGATTCGTATTCTTTTTGTCTTGGGATCAAGATCAGCCACCTATTATGTTCTTTGGTTGATATAAGGTTGTCTGTACATAGGAAAGGGGCCAAGAGCCTAACAAATAATACTTGTTGCTGAAATACTATATGGTTACAGTAAACTATATTATATTATAGAAAGGTAAGTGTTATACCTTTCTATTACTGCACATTTAATATATTCCATAAGCGTAAATTTATTTAACTTTATACAATTACAATTCCATGTCCATGTTTAATTTTCTTTTGATTCGTATTCTTTTTGTCTGGGGATCAAGATCAGCCACCTATTAGGCATGGAAATGTTCTTTGGTTGATATAAGGTTGTCTGTACATAGGAAAGGGGCCAAGAGCCTAACAAACGATACTTGTTGCTGAAAAACTATATGGTTACAGTAAACTATATTATATTTCTGCAAGTTTTGATATCGGCTCAGTGATTACTATAAGATTTGAGATTGGGGGACTCGTTTTAATCAGTTGATCATATTTCTTTGTTTCAATGGATTGCAGGCAGTGCCAAGAGAGAAAATAGTTAAGTAATCTGCGTGGCTCCCAAAGTATAAATTTATTTGGCATCATGTATTTTTCTTTTTTCTTTTTTTGCAGGTAATGAATGGCATAACTGAAGATTGCAAAACTATTGGATAGTATTGGATTGAAGCTAGTACTACTTATAATCTCTTAATTGTCACTCATGTACTGAATAGATTTTTGTAGATTTTTGTAGATTTGAGAAACTTTGTACAAATTTATATATTTTATATGATATTTTTTTATTGATTTTGTTTATATTTCCTGCCCAAATACTTATGATGGTATACTTTTTTCAATTATTAAATAATTAAGATATGATATAAAAATATGGCAAAAATAATAATACAAAAAATATGGCCCAATATAAATGTAAAAAGAGCAATATAAAAATAACATAAATAAATATAAAACATAAATTATAAAAAATATGATAAATAAATTTGAAAAAGAAAATTATTATAAACATTATTCGTATTTCTATATTTGCATATTTTATTAGTCTTAGATCACACTTTTTACTGTCATAATACGTTCATTGTATTGACATTTCAAGGTGCTGCGACAAATAAGATATCATTACACTTTATCCTATCGTGGCATTTACGCAAAGTGCAGCTACACTGTATTTATTATTACATATGACCTATTGTTACATTAGAATAGAGGACACTTTCGACAAATGCCAGGATAGATAAACTGTAGCAATAAATCATTTATATTGGCACTTATGCGTGTCTTAATAAGCCATTTTTCTAGTAGCGCAAGATGTACCGTGTTTGCCTCTTCTTTTTTTGTTAAGAGATCGAGTGAGGGGAGCCGAACGATCCAAATTGTTGCCACTAAAATTATCTATATATTAAAAATGGAGCTGAAGGCGGAGCCGGAAAAAAAACTGAAAATTGAAAAAAAAAATCTGGGAACTGAAATTAAAAAAAAACTAGTGCATCTCAATACTCTTAGTTGTGCATCTCATTATACAATATAGTGCATATAAATATACGTTACATTGCATATGAGCTGACCATTAAAATAAAAATAAAAATTGAGTGCGTTACGCGTGCACAATACGCGCCGCGCACGAACAGTGCACGCACCAAACGCGGGTTGCACATGAGTATTACTCAGCAGTTGAAGCTCCCAAATTTTTATTGCATTGGACCTCAATTTAACATTTTAGAAAGAAAAAAAATGCGACTCGCATATCAATATGTTTTGTTTAACGCACTTTGTCTTTTTATTTTTATTTGTAAATGCATCAATTATTCTACATGCTGAGAGATTATAAGTGAAGTTCTACAAAATATTGTACACAGAAAAGTTGAAGGATGCAATGCAACACAAACAATGGTCAGAGAAATTACTGCAATACGCACAAAATTAAAAGATATGATTTCGTAAAACTTCTTTTTTTTTTTTTTTAAGGGCATAAAACCAAATTTAATAGTTCATGTGCCAATACTACAAATAAAAGAGGGGTGCTACTTTCAAATATACTTTACCTCTCCAAGATATTGAGAAATCATCAAATGACAATTCAGTTGGAAACTTTATCTCGTTTCGATTTCTATCCATGAAATGTACATGAAAGCGTAACGTAATGTCTAAGTGATTATTCCCTTGGTAATAAAACAGCCCACGGTAGTAATTGATGAAGATTAAATCAATTTAAATAAATCAGTTTTTATTTATCCGGACTACATTTAAATGAACCCATAACTCTCTGATAAATTATGCCACACAAGTCTTCATCTTTTGGCTTCAATTTGAAGAATTGGATACGCGATCCATCTTTGTATCTTAAATTGTAATTTGGTCGTTTGAATTGTAATCTCTAAATTTTGTAGTTCGCTCATGAGTTGCTGTCCATGTATTTTTAATTTAATTTTACTTACCCACAAAAAATCTTCATTTTTGGTCAAATTGACATTTAAGTCAAACATTCTTTCTTACAGGACATCCTATTTATGCCGTCTACGGGCATCTATCATTATCCTTGTCCATAACATATACACAAATTAAAATTATCTTTTTTTATGATTAATTAAAAAAGGAAAGAAAAATATATTATGCTAAACAAAACCCATTTGGCAGTATCATGGCCATATCTCGAAAAGTTTGTTGGACTTTTAGAAAGTCAAAACAAAATAAATCATCATGAATGGAACCGTCCATCCAATTAATTTCTTTAGAAAACAAAACAATTTATATGGTCATAATAATCGTACCTTCTTCGTACCACAATTCATTTCTTTTATGTTTAGAATACATATAATAATAGTAAAAATACATTTTAAATGACAAATTCATTATAATAAAATATATACTTCACCAAGAAGCAAATAGAAATTTCGAATCGTAATTTTTTAGCCTCAGTAAACGTTTTCATGCCTGCATCATCAACAGATAAACCTCCTGCAGCAACACATAAACCTCCATATATAAATCTTTTAAAATAAAATGACTTGCAGGCTTAATAGTATCATGACTATGGGCGGTTACGAGAGGACAAGCTTTGGAAAAGATTAATTACGTTGTTTAAGCCCTAATTTGGTCCATCTTATATATTATAGTCTGAACTTTTTTTATTTGACATGAGAAAGGGGAGCGGTGGAGTTCTACCTAGACTTCATTGATTATAAGTTGAATTTCAAAAGTTATAAGTTGATATCTTGGATAGTTTTTTCCAAGAAAATTAACAGATTCAAGAATTCGTCATTGAATTTGAGCCCCCAGACATAAAAGTGAATAATGAATTCAAGTTGAAGCTATTTTTTTTTTATTTTTTTTTAAGTTTAAATCATATATAATCGTAACATTAGAGCATGTACTAGTGAATGCTCTTAGACCAATTAAGTTCATGCCATTGTAATTAATTACTAAATTTTAAAAACACTAAGTATATCTCTTTTGAGAGAAATATTTTGTAAATATTAGTAGAAGAGACAAGTATCAGTTCTTCGATTTTTTTCCCCCTTTATGTTTCATAATGTTTCTTGAATTGTTGAGGGATCTATTTGCGGATTATGTTTGGACGATATTTTATATCTAAATTTATAGAAGATATATCTATGTCGGAGGACCTCGTGTTGAATTGGTGAAATGCCTATGTGTTACAACTATTTTTCCGTGTAAGAAATAATTCACACGCTACTTTTTTTCTGTTTTCTTCTGTATTTGAAAATGAAAGGCTAACACCATTTTATACTCCACAGTCCAAGTCAATCCAAATTAGAGTTGCAGTGTTTTATTTTACTATAAATGCAAAGCCGTCCCCTGCCCACACATGAATTGAAACTCTCTCTCTCTCTCTCTCTCTCTCTCTCTCTCTCTCTCTCTCTCTCTCTCTCATAACAACTCAAAAAAGACAAACCATTTGCCATACCACATAAGTATATTAGAAGAGGAGGGTGTTACGAAAAGATCAATTCCATACATACACCCCACACACAACACCACCCTCTCTCTAAAACTAGTCAAGCAAGCCCATAACTCATTTGCTAATTGCTATATATATCTCTCCCTTGAAGCATCAAGTTTCAACACACACACACACACACACACACTTTGATTTCTCTCAAAATCCCAACAAAACAAAAGTGGAAAAACAATGCAAGTGCAAGAAGAGAACATGTTGAATCCATTGGTTTCCAACACTCCAACATTAAGCAAAGAAACCATGAAAACACCATCATCACATCTCTCTCTAGCCCTAAAAGAATTGAAATCAATCTCCAACATCTCCCTCCCCATGATCCTCACCGGCCTCCTCCTCTACTCCCGCTCCATGATCTCCATGCTCTTCCTCGGCCGCCTCGGCGACCTCCCCCTCGCGGGCGGGGCCCTCGCCGTGGGCTTCGCTAACATCACCGGCTACTCCATCCTCTCCGGCCTCGCCGTCGGCATGGAGCCCATCTGCGGCCAAGCCTTCGGCGCCCAACGCTTCAAACTCCTCGGCCTCACCCTGCAACGCACCGTCCTCCTCCTCCTCCTCTCCTCCCTCCCCATCGCCCTCCTCTGGCTCAACATGCACAAACTCCTCCTCCTCTGCGGCCAGGACCCCGCCATCGCCGCCGCCGCCCACTCCTACATCCTCTTCTCCCTCCCCGACCTCCTCGCCCAGTCCTTCCTCCACCCCCTCCGCATCTACCTCCGATCACAATCCATCACAATGCCGCTCACCTACTGCGCCGCCGCCTCCATCCTCCTCCACATTCCGATCAACTACCTCCTCGTCTCCGTCCTCGGCCTCGGCATCAAGGGCATCGCCGTCGCCGGCGTATGGACCAACATCAACCTCGTCGCCTCCCTCCTCGCCTACGTGGCAATGTCGGGAGTTTACAAGAAAACATGGCCGGGCTGGTTGACGTCGGAGTGCTTCTCCTTGAAGGAATGGCGGTCGCTGCTGAACCTCGCCGTCCCCAGCTGCGTCAGCGTCTGTTTAGAGTGGTGGTGGTACGAGATCATGATCCTCCTCTGCGGCCTCCTCGTGAACCCACGCGCCACCATCGCCTCCATGGGGATTCTGATACAAACGACGTCGTTGATCTACATCTTCCCTTCTTCACTAAGCTTCGGCGTCTCGACGAGAGTCGGCAACGAGCTGGGGGCGGCGCGGCCTCTGAGGGCGAGGATGGCCGCCGCCGTCGGCCTCTGCGCGAGCTTCGTTCTGGGATTGTCAGCGCTCATGTTCGCGTTCATGGTGAGGAATGTGTGGGCGGGGCTGTTCACCGGCGATAGGGAGATTCTGCAGCTGACGGCGGCGGTGCTGCCGATAATCGGGCTGTGCGAGCTGGGGAACTGCCCGCAGACGACGGGGTGCGGCGTTTTAAGGGGGACGGCGCGGCCGAAGATGGGCGCGAATATCAATCTGGGATGCTTCTATCTGGTGGGGATGCCGGTGGCGGTGGCGCTCAGCTTCTGGCTGGACTACGACTTCAAGGGGCTGTGGATGGGGCTGCTGGCGGCGCAGGCGTCGTGCGCGGCGGCGATGATGCTCGTGCTGCTCCGGACGGATTGGGAGCATCAAGCGAGCAGAGCCAAGGAGTTGACGGCGGAGGGCAAAACGGGAAATGAAAATATTAGTAGCGATGAAAGTGATAATCTCCTTCATTCTTCTTCGGAATCGGATTATACCAAAATGGAGGATTCTCCGGCGTGATTGATTAATTAATTAATTCAATTTAATTAATTAATCTTTTCTTACTTCATCTATTCATTCTTTTTTCTTTTCTTTTTTTTAAGCTTTTTCTTTTGGGGGGTTTGTTTAGTGTAAATGAAAGGATAGCGACAAATGTTAGGAGTTAGAAATGGAGCTTAAAAAAAATGAAATGTTGTGTTTTAGATGCAAAGTCAAAACAGAGGAACAAAGATTTTGTTGTTGGTACATTGACTTTTCAAATTCAAAGCTTATAATACAAGTAGTAATTGGTCGTGAACCACACAAATTGCATTCCATACACTGATACACTATAATTAATTATGTAAATCAAGTGCATTAATTTTATTTTATTTTATTTTATGAGGAGAATATTATTATACCGTCGTGAATAAAATGTGTCATCTACATTTAGTAAACTATAATACATGCTGAATTTACTATAGATTTGCATATGTAGTTGTGGGCCCGTATGTGTGTCATTGTATACTTATATTTTTGAGGGATGTGATTGTATATTTATAGATAGTGGATAATTAAAAAAAATCCATTGACACCCTGTCTCAATTTTATGTTACAGTTTCGTGTTATAACTCAAGCATACCATTAAAATGCTGAACTTTAATAGCCCATTAAAATCTCGACTATCGTAATTGGTAGTATATTCTTTCAAATAGTTACACATTAATACATGAAAGGAAAAGGGGAAATTTTATTGAATAAGTTATTGCGGATCAAATGTCTATATAGTAAGTAGTACTAAGTAAATCTCAATAGTAGGGCAATAACAAGATTGCAGGCGTAACAAATATTGATGAATCTAACGAATGTAATAAGAGATATCTCACTAATAGGCAATAAAAGATTCGATCCGAGTGAGACATCAATTATAGACAATATAGCGCATCATTATCGAAATCGAATCTCAGATTCAGAGCAAAAATAACATTTTGATTCCGTCTGGAGAAGCTGTTAACGTTCTTAAGTTTCTAAGTATGGAATTAGTGAAAATGGAATTAATTTAGACAGAGAGTGATGGGCCATTCAATCTTCTCAACTGCCGGCTTACGTAGACGAGTAAACAACCATTGCTTTTCACACACACACACACACTAGAAAGAGTGGTTTGAGTTTGAATGAGAATGTATACAAGTTCGCACGTATTTGAACAAATTTTTGTGCCTTAATTTGGACTTTCTCACCCACCAACTTGTCAATAGATGGCAAAATTTTCCAATTGCATGTAACAATATCTTATCTTTTCATCCTAACTGCATTCTTATACGTCACGTGTTTATTTATAACGTCACATGGCGAATCAATTATAATATATGTGTGCATTTGCACGTATCTTAATAACTTTTGTAGACACTTCTACTTGATTTTGGATGTTTTCACCCAACGACTTGTCGGTAGCCGG
The DNA here is from genome assembly GCA_029490685.1 of Schizonepeta tenuifolia. Lineage (NCBI taxonomy): Eukaryota > Viridiplantae > Streptophyta > Magnoliopsida > Lamiales > Lamiaceae > Schizonepeta > Schizonepeta tenuifolia. Next base: position 24,708,448 of record CM055960.1, on the reverse strand, counting down.
CAACTATCCAAAGATTCTCACATGTTAAAAATAGTATTACATCTCTTATTTCGAGATGCGGCACGTAGACTGAACGTGTCAAGCGCATGCTTCAGATTAAACGCGTGTAAAAATATCTTTTGATTCGGAAATATTGCGTGAAAAGAAAGAGTACTTAAGTTTACTTTTTGACACGAGCTTTGGCCCTCGTCATGCTTTATAGTGTGAGCTTTGGCCGGTATCAGTTTACGACTCATACTTTAATAAAAAAACTAGTTCTATATTTTCAAAGTAATGTAACCCTAGTACTATAGAAGCAAATAACTTTCGAAATAAAATAATGAAAATTCAAATTTATAGACATATTTCTCTATTTTTTGTTTTTTTATTGTATTTATTTACTTACGTATGTAATGTGTATATATACAAAATAAATAAATATTAAAGAGTTCAAGTTAGTTTAGACTTGTGATTGGAGTATAATTTATATATTTTAGTCGTATGTTATAATAATAATAATAATAATAATAATAATAATAATGTAATTTTACATTATTGTTCTTAAATTAATTAGATATATAATAGGAATATAATAGGTGAATTAAATTTTGTAATAAGCCACTTTTATAATAGGTATGGATATAGATTTAAAATACATAATTTGGTATCTCTATTATTTTACTAAAAGGTGTGTTCTGGTGAGTCGGTTGTATAATATACAACCACTTTTTGTCTTATTATAGCACACCATCTTTGACTTTTCAACACAAAAAAATCACGCAGTTACTGTTCATCGCCACGCGTGCGTACTGTTCACGTGCGGCATTGTTCATCCGTTTTTTTTTTCCCTTTCCAGGTTACTGTTTAAACAGTTTATTTTTAATTACATATTTTATTTTGCAGTTTTTTTTTTTAATATTTTTCATTTTTTTTTTGTTTTTATATTTTTCAGTTTTTTATTCCAGATTTTTTTATTTCCTAATTTTTTAGTAAACATTGTCATTACGAAACGTAAAGTTTCACAATCATTACATTTCTTCACGACAATGTCTACTTTTTAATACGACAAGTTCTACTTTTAGTCAAACGTTAAAGTAATTATTGTCGTTGGAAAAAGTAAACTTTTTCACTAAGAAACGTAATGTTTAACAATCATTACATTTCGTCACAACAATGTCTACTTTTTAATACGACAAGATCTACTTTTAGTCTGACGTTAAAGTAATTATTGTCGTTCGAAAAAGTAAACTTTTTCATTAAGAAACGTAATGTTCACAATCATTACATTTCGTCACGACAATGTCTACCTTTTAATACGACAAGTTCTACTTTTAGTCGAATGTTAAAGTAATTATTATCGTTGAACAAAGTAAATTTTATCACTAAGAAATGTAAAGTTTCAAAATCATTACATTTCCTCACGACAATGTTGAAAACACTGAAGATGAAAAAAAATGTGGAAAATAACAAAAAAAAAATCTGAAAAAAAGGAACAAAATCTGGGAAATAAAAAAGAAAACAGAAAAAAAGAAAAAGAAATATAGAAAAAAAAAAACAGAAAAAAAACTGGAAATAAATAATTTAAAAAAAAATAGTGAACAGTAACTGCGCGCGGTTACTGTTCACGTTCGGTGTGAACAGTAAATCCGGGTGAAATAGTGTGTGTTGAAAAGTCAAACATAGTGTGCTGTAATAGGACAAAATGTGGGTGTATAGTATACAACCGGTGCACCAAAATAACTGTGTTTTACTAAACAAAAGTATAATTTTTTATTTGTTTTGCCCCATAGAAGGGCCATGTTCTGAAAAAACAAAAATTTAAAAACAGAAACGACACCTATTATAGATAGTTCAAAGTGGCTGTCACGAGGGATCTGTTTCATTTCATGTCCAGCATGTAATTATTAATATATACCAAAATAATAGTCACAAATTTTGTTAGAACATCATGCTTGATTTTGAGTATTTATATGTTGATATGATGAAAGAATACAACCTTTGTACGGACTACACATGCAATTAGTTAGTATAGAATTAATCAATCTTACAGGATCTCTTGGTAACAGATTGTCCACCCTCTTAACTAAATGGGAATAATCAAGAATAATTATTTCGCTAAATTATAAATTAATTAATCAGTTCAATGATAGATCTTGCGTGTTTGATGCATTATGGAAGTATTATTCACATGCAGATATTTGACTGATAAATTATGAAATTCAATATCTTAATAGTATACGAGTTTTTAGGGTGTGGATCTGATAGGAACTTATCTTTATATGAGTTCATAGGAATGATCATAAATATTACTTACGTAATGCACAAAGTACAATACGTTAATGCACAAACATGTTAATGCACAAATTACACTAACTTAATGCACAAATTATTTCGCACACTTTTAATGCACAAACAACAGTAATCTAATGCATCAATTATTCTGGACCGTCAACGATTCAAATTAGTTGCTAGTTCCTACCTAAAGATAGTTTATATAAGATCCTCTCCCTATATACCTATATATGATATGATTTCCTTCCAACCGTTTATATCAAAATCTCTTGCTATGCTAAAGTTTCTCAAGTAGTTTGATCATGCATATACGTGCGTTACAAAATGATGACTTTCATAATTATTTATAAAATTGAGTTCTTCGTGATTGATCAATACAATTAATCGGATTGAATATAGTTAAGTAAAGTGACTATTCTTTAATTTGATTACTCTTTTTTCATTTTATTTTTCTTTTTCCCTTTGTTGTTGTGTTTTTTCTTTTCATTTTTTTCTAGGGTAGGAAATTGATTGTTCGATCCACTTTTCATATGGTTAAGCCTCATCCCACATATAAATCTAAAATAAACTATAGAGGCCAGTTCCACATATTTGAGGAAAATTTAACGAAAATGAGAATTATGGAATAAAACTTTTCTTTTGATTCTGATATTATAATCTTTGACGAGTCTTTGGGTGTTGGACCAAAGTTGGTTTATGACCACATGCAAAAGAAACATGAGAATTCAACAATTCCCATATCAGATTTTGCAATGCTCGGGAGCCCAACAAAGCAATCTACATATCCAAATGCATAAAAAGTTCACTAAATTAAACTAAAAACATGATTGATGTTGATGCTACTAAAATAGAGAAGCAAGAAAATGAATCATCATGTTTCTAAGTAGAGAACACTGTCACAACTAAAATTTCTAAGGTCATATATCAACTGAAAAATGCATAAATAATAAATAATCCAAATTCGTACAAGAATTCTATCAATGTTGTTGATTCTCGTGAAAAACTAACGCACTATTAGTTTATCAAATCATAGAAATAGTACTTAATGTCTATGATGTGCGATGTGATAACAATCAGAAAAAGCATTTGAGAAATAATATTAGAAATTAAAAAAAAAATCAATTAAGGATATGGGTCAAGATAGTCATATATGTCTCCGTCTTAGACTTAATAATAAACTAGTGTGTTACCCGTCGAAAATCGACGGGGAATTACTATATGTTGTAATTTATAAGTATGTTAAAAATCATCATGTAGAAAGTAAATTTGAATAGGTTCCATTTCAAACACAATCCTAATTTCAAGAATTAATATTTTGTGTATCTTTTTCCCAATTTTCAAATCTCATTGTTATCTTCTACTCTCCCAGCAACTCCTCTAATAAATATTTTTATTTTTATCATCTTCTTTTGCAATATATAAGCACGAAATATAAAAATAATTTAATATTATTTTGGAGTAATAATATTTCGACAATTCATCAAAAAGAGTTTTTTTTTTTTTTTTAATTCCACTTATACCATTATAATACTCTAAAGCCATATTTAGAGATTTGTTGCCTTATACATATAAATTACCATGCGATAGCTTGTTAATGAAATATATTATAATATAATTTATGAATTTACAAGCATAAAATGAGGATTTAAGATAAATAAGAATACTTGATAGAGAGAGCGCCACGTAGGACCTCGAATCCGTTGCACGATGGAAAATTTATAGCCGGATGGAAAATTAACAAATCAATATTGATAACTTAATAATTAGCCAAATAAAATTTTAACGTAATAATTGGCTAGATCAAATAATTTCAATAAGAAATTATTTTTATTCGCCCAATTAATTGGGCCAAACTAAATTGGTTGTGCAAAATAATTGCAGTATGAGAAAATACACATTGATTTTGAGTATTTATATAGGTTTTCAAAGTATGGTGTATTATTGAAAAGCGATGTGGGATAGAATATATTGAATATAATAAGAAGACAGAAATTAAATAATTTAGAAAAACAATTAACAATTTATATAATATATTGTACAAATGGCTATTTCCACTAATTAATACACACGTTTGCATACTGTCTATTACACAATATATGATTATATGCGTTAAATCTTGAAAGATATTTTATGCCCTACATATTTTTGGAAAATTTTAAAATATTGAATATAGAATAAAAATGGTTAAAATGAAGATTTAAGATAAATTGTAATACCGAATAGAGGATGCGCCACATAGTACCTAAAATTAAGGGGAGGATTTGAATCAACATCGGTTTTAATAATATATAGATACACATTAAATAATAAACCTTGCTCAGATCCCTTACGGTCAAATTAAAAAACGACCTGAAATTTCAACAAAACAAAAACTTATTAATAAAAACTCATAAACAATTAAGACACCCGTACAGGACTAAGTCTGCATCATCTCTGATGACAATATTAGGTTCATTCTTATTAACCATGTGGGTTATTTGAGCATCGGCGTAGTAAGGCGCTACAACGAAGTCCAATTTTTCATTTTCGCCTCTTAAGCTCGGCGCGATTGTAGGTAGTTCATTATCGACAGACTCTAAAAAATTAAACTCTTTCTGATTAATCAATGCAAAAATATATTCAAGTGTATAGATCGTGTTGAATATACTTAAGTGAAATATTCTTTGATTTGATTATTCTTTTTTCATTTTTTTTTCTTTTTTTTTCATCGGTAAATAGATTACCTTAAATGATAAAAAAAAGTTTACAAATTACACACCAAACGGCTAACTATGTCAGAATACATGTATTTTAATGAAGTATTAGTTTGCTAAATCATAGAAATATCAGTTAATGTCTTATGTTTTTTTAATTTCACATTTATTGGGAAGTGTTCAGCATTCAAAACACCATGTGCAATGTGATAACAACCCATATTTCATAGCTTATTGAAATTCATAGATATACATCAGAATATTCATTAAAAGCAATTGTATTAGAAATTAAAAAAAAAAATATTTAGTATACTCAATTAAGGATATGGTCCAAGATAGTCATATCTGTCTCCATTTTCGACTTTATGGGCGTCTCTATGCTCTTCATCGATGAGTTCTTCATTGAGATACATCAATTTCTTTCCACAATATCGTATTTTGCAACGCAGATCTCCATAAGCTTCTGGAGAGTGAAATTGGCGAAACTTTTAATGTTTAGACAAATATCTTACATCAAATAATAAATGTTGCTCAGATCCGATATTGTCAAATTTAAAAACGACTTGAAATTTCAACAAAACAAAAACTATTAATTTTAACACATAAACTATTATAATATGAAGCTAAGAAATTATTAAACTTACTTTAGGACACCCGAATAAGACTAAATCGACATAATCTGTGATGATAATTAATATTAGCTTAAAACTTATTAACCAAGTGAGTTATTTGTGCATCAACGTCGTGAGACGCTACAATGAACTCCGCTTTTCATTTTCACCTCTTGAGCTCGGCGTAATTAGAGGTAGCTCATTATTGACATGCTTTAATAAAAGCAAATTCTTTGTGATTGATCAATACAAAAATATATTAAAGTGTGTAAATCGGGTGTCCAAGAGTGAATTCAATAATCTCGTAGCTTTATGTTAATTGTTTGTGTGATTTTAGTAATAAGTTTCTGTTGAAATTTTAGGTGGTTGTAGATTTTACAGAGAAAAGCAAGCTTGTTTGATGCAAGTCAATTGTCCAAGATTAAAAATCGGTCTGTCGGTTGCACCCTTTATAATCTAATGAAGGCAGCCATATTCACTAGTTGTGATTACGCGCCAATAACACCTAACATAAATTTGAGTGATATGATACAACTAGTGGCCCAACACGGGGGCTATGAGGGTGCATTCGCGGCAGTGCGCACACACCGGAGTAAAAGATATCGTGATATGCTCCCAAATCACATTCATAAGATTAGGAGAGCTGTAATGGTATTCAAGCATGCATGAGTGTATGATTCTGGAAGTCAGAGACTCTGCGCAAGAAGATGGAGAGCTTGACTATCTTGGCCAAGAGCTTGAACCCAACCTTGCTACGGACATCGCAACTGGTGTTGTGAATGCTCATACTCATGAACCCTTCCAACGTAAAATTCCTCTTGATGGAGCTTCAAAAATATCTCTAACCATCAATATGTGGAATAACATTATCAAAGTTTTGCTAGTCCTGAGTAATAGTTTTGATCACTGTGATGACTTGACAAATTTTTTAAAGAGCACACACGATAGAGGCCGATTAAGTTAATGTTGGTTAGGCATGAACTACTAATCAGAAAGATATAAATCTTAGTCTTATGGATATAGAGTTGGATAGAGAAGCATACGCCAAATTTATACATTTATTTTTATGTAACATAATATGGAAAAAGTGTGCTCAGTCAAAAAAGACCATCACCAAAAAAATATGATTAGTTCAAAGATACTTTCAAAAAAAATTTGATGGCCTAAAGGGCCAAAGCCCATAAACTCAATATTTAACCAAGATAGGTCGAATTATATTGAGGGAATTTTATCTTGTCCTTGAGTTTTCGTGTTGATTTCTATGTTTAATGACAAAGATATATATTCATTTACAATTTTGATGAGCAGCACCTACCGAATTGAAAAGTACATTTATAGCGAGCTACCTTGTAACACTTACGTCACGCATTCACTAGGGTTTTGCTTTCCTTGAATTTAATTTGAAGGTAGGGTGGGAGGCGATGTGCATTAGTTGAAAGAAGACACTTTGCTCACTTGAATGAATGATATAATTGAAGCATCCATTTATGTCATTTTGTCGATAGAAAAATACATGGTTGTGTTAGTATTCATCATCCATAATTTTAATCAACACAAGAATGTCTAATATTTGTTTTATAGATGAAACTGATGTTTAAAAAGATAGATTATGAGAAGATGAATTTGAATGATAGTCAAGTCTACATACATAAATATTTTGGTTAATCGTTAGCTTAGACTTGATCATGATCGACCAACTATAATATTTATCAAAAAGACCAAAATAAATCAAATGAGAATGACGTGTAGGTGAAACCTGATGATAGATATGTCAAAGTTAGTTACTATCTCCTCACGTTAGATATCATTCGATTTTACAATGCTGTATAATCACATATAAATGACAAAAAAATGTATCATAAACGGAAGGTTGCTCAATCTTTTTTTCTATTCCAGATAATAGTGTTATCAATATTATTGTTGTTTTCTTGTTGCGTTTCTTGGAATCCCCACATTGATGGTCAAATTGAAGTAGAGTTGAGCAGATATCTTTCTGGGTTTCGCACAAAAATGTTTACACTCATTTGTTAGTGTATATCGTGTATCTGATTTCATTTTTCGTTCTATATAGTGTTCAAACTATAATCTAATCCATTTTCATTTTATTATTAATAGTGAAATTCCTTTCACAGACACAAAGTATTTAGTAGTTTTTTTCTTTTCTTTCTGTGATATCAGTAAATGATTTTTTATTTTGTTAGTGTAAGAAATAGGAAAGGGAGTTCCCAATACTATGCGAAGTGTTTTGCTTTAAATTATTTGTTTTATAATTTTCAAGCATATACATCAATAGTAAGATATTTAATTCTCGAGAGACCAACATAATTTTCAGTGTGAACTTTCTTTTTCTTAATGATTCTTTTTTTTTGAACTAGTGAGAAACCCGTCGAAATTCGACGGGGTCACTTAACATTATAATTCTATTTTAAAAACATAATTAAATAGTTTGTTTAAAGTTAGTATAACCACGAATCACTAAAAGAATTGTTAAATCACATACAAATGAAAAGAATTTAAGTGAAAAGAGAGGTTGTATTCGCTCCCTCACAAGCTTGTTTCAGCTGTAAGGAAACAAAAAGACATCAAAGTAAACAAATGCATAAAGTAAACCACATTAGTTGTTGTGTCATGCGCCTTAGCGTCATCGTCACAGATCAAAATTTTGACACTTGTTTTGCTAATGACTACTGACTCGTGAGATAGTAATGTACAACTGATTATGACTAAACACAGGTTTGTACAGGTACAACCCCACGATAAAGCTCAAGAATGTACAACTGACCATAATCTTTCGTATATGAATATGTGCAATTATATTAATCATAAATTTTGTAATGTATTGTATGATTACCCTTTATTTATGTACTAAACACGTCTTTATTTATAAGGAGGAGCTCAAGTAAGGTACAACTGACCATAATCTTTTTAAATCTCATAGTCATATATCAATATATGCAATTATATGAATATCACAAATTTTGTAATATATTGTATGATTGCCTTTTATTTATGTACCTGTTAAACGTTTCAAATCCGATTGAAAATAATTTTACATTATCATCTCGAACTCACATAGTTTTACACGATAAAGCTCTAGTTTTACAAAATTATTAAGAAAATAAATTTAAAGTAGAATTTGAAAATTATACAATTTAAGAAAAGCAATATATGTGTCCTTTATCACATAGAGATTTAGCAACAACCATTTATTTTATTTTTTTTTGACAAATTAGGAACAACATGTGTCTCAAAATGACTCTGTAAATCCCAGAAAAAGAAATTCCATCACCATTACCGCTCACTGTTGTTGCTCGGAAACCTCGACCCACTCAGCTCCTTGTGGTACAGTCCTCATTTAGATAATGGTGGTGGACATTCATGAGGTCAAAAAGTTGGGTTTCAAATCTTATCAATGTTTTTATATGTGGAACTTATCACACAATTCACACTTGATTTTTCTAGTGTGCAGAAAACTCTCCTATTTCGTTGGTTACCGTACATGGGCATCGAGTGCCAACATATTCTCACAATATTAGTAAAATGAATTATCATCTAGATTTTTTACAATGTTAATACTCGTGATAACTTTAATAATTAGTATTGTTATGAATGGCTTAATTTATAACACTACATATTAGTTATTGTAACTACAGTTTTGAGTACATGTAAGGATCTAGCTTATTATATTATTTAAGAATAAAGTGCACCACATTATTCAAGTGTGCGGTGCGGTGCGGTTCACCCAAAGCTACCCTCCCCCATGTAAAAAAAAGAATTATGTTATAGAGTCAAGTAAAAATAAAAATATTGTAGATAAATTATAATCATATTAAGGATATTAGGAAGGCAAAATAAACTATTTTGGACCGATGAATTTACAACGTGACAAATGTAGCCCAATGATTTTTCTTTTATTTTTGTTTTTTTAGGAAAAGTATAGCCAAATCTTAATATATAATACATTCATAAATGATAATTAAATTTATGACAATTTAAACTATTTAGTGCTCCGAAAAATTGAATGAACTACTGCTATTGACACCCGCAATAGTGGTAATGTGAGAAAATTCACATAATTAATCTTTGCTTTGAATTTCTGTCAATCGATATATATGATTGCAAAAATCACATGCACTGCCAACAATTATAAAAGCAACTTAAAAGAAACTCATGTTTTTCTCGATGGATTTATATCTAAAAGGCGAAAGTCGCATTCTAAATTTTTCGGTGCAATTGCAAACTCGGATTTTGGTATCTTTCACTTGCTCGAGTTTTGTTGAAATTTCTCTCCTTCTAAAAACAAAACTCGATTTAGTTAGATTTTTTTTTTCTTGTGCTACACATAAAGTAAAAGTGTTTACTAATTTTTTTCATTGAAAGAGAGAAATCATACACCATATGTACATGTGTCTTATTCACAATATATAAACAAAGAGCCCGATAACTATCCTTCCATCTTTTTACTCCTCATAATGTTAGTATTTGAGCATCATCGAATGCCTGTCAAGTATAAATGGAAAACAATCACTTTTTACTAAATAACCATGTTCGTCGCCAGTTTTTATTTTTGACATCCTTGCATTAGATAGTGAATGTAAATTACGATCACAAAATAATAGGAAACTTAAAAAAAAAAAAACTATTCAGATCAACATGACTTAATTCAAAATATTATTTTTCCTCACCACAGCTCAAGAGCACTCGCTAACTGCACCTTTTTAATAATTAATGATTGAAAAGAGGGAAATTTGTTTTATTCGGCTAACAACCTGCGAAAATTGATTAGATTTATTATTTCTAAAAAGAAATGCATTTGTTAAAGCTGAGGAGCATTGGTTTATCTTGCCGATTGATACACCATTATTTTCTTTCAGGGTGCGGTGAGTACGTATCCACATTAATCTTCATCACGAAGCTTTCTGGCAAAAACAAACTTTCTATCCAGCCTTTGCACCAATATACCATGTTGGCCGCTAGTGTGCCTGTCTAAACAGAAAAGCTTGCAGAATTATCTTTGGTTGCTTCAAAATTTTGAATTCTCATAGATTATGTGGTAATGGGACAAACTACAGGTACAAAGAGAATCAGATAATGCATAATTGGAGTTCATTAGCTTATTCCTTGATAGCCTTTATAGATAAATATTACTTAGCGTTCATCAATGAAAAGTAATTCTCTCAAATCCTTGATTCAATAAAATACAAATATAAGATTAAAATCTAATTTAGAAAAAATGTAATCATTAATAATAAGGAAGAATCTTTCATCCTTCTACTAAAATCTATCATATTCATCGATGATGCTCTATGGAATCTTATAAAGGCTGTAGAAACTCCATCAAAAACTATTATTCTCTAGCCAATAATTTCGTATACATCATTGATAATAACACAAACCAAGGAGAATTTGTCTATTTGGTTAATACATCTTATAAATTTATAGACACAAGACACCATAAATCTAGGTAAGAAATTTAGTTGTTGCCATCAATTAAGATTTTGTAACGGACAAAATTAATTATTTGATTGAAAAATTAATAATTATTAACATATACAATCAAATCAAGTAATAGAAACGGGATTGATTTCATCTAGTTGGGAGAAAACTGAAATTATACCATATTTTGTTTGAGATATTAGATAAATACAAACAAAAAATCTAGAAAAATCCACCTAGAAAAGATAATGAATTTGGTGCTTGCAATAAACATTGTAATGATTTCATTTTTATTTGATCTCTTGAAGAGAAATGGGATAATAGCACTTTTAGGAATAAAATACTAATTAAACTGATTTTAAAACATACAAAACACAAAACTTTCTGACTTTTTTGCCCTTTCTGTCAGATTTTAATATCAGTATAATATGTGAAATCACATAGTAAAATATGTGAATTACATCATTATAATATGTGAAAGTACATGTTGGGAAATTTATTAGTATAAGTTTTGATGAATTCCAAAACCGACTGACCCCAACCGAGTAGATGTTGCCAGAACCTAATGTTAGAAGTTAGGCTCGCTGTTTGAGCAAAGTTAAGATTTTATCTTTACAGGTCTCCAGCTGAAGATGGCAACAAGGCGTCACTCAGACAGAATATCAGTTGTGAAGAAAGACAACTGAGAGTTCATTTGCTCAGATGAAAAGAAAATCATCTGAGGGTTCAAACACAACTGAGTAAATACAAGGAAGACAACTGAGTGTTCAGTTTCAGAACCTCAGTTATAGAATCCGAACAAGGAGTTCAACTGTTTGAAGTTCAAAGTCAGCTGAGAGCTCGACAGATCGGAACATCAGCTGAAGATCACTCAGATGAAGGTCAAGACTTTCAACCGACAAACCGAAGTTGACTGTCAAAGATTTGAATTTCAAAAGGAAGTCACATGAGGGTTTGACCGTTCAGTCACTACCCCATTTGGCCCAACACAAGGCTGTCTCAGATGGAAAGCAGAAGAGCACAAATGCCATATCGGGAAAGTCTGCAGAGATGAGAGACAAGCCATCGCTTTCAACCGATCAGAGATCAACTGCTCCTCCAACGGCTAGTTGATTCTCTCCGCCTATAAATAGAGGCATTCTCTCATTCGAGAGAAAGACACGACGATACATAGACGACGAAAATTCAAGAGCTTTCTTAAGAGAAATCAAAGCAAAAAGCAAATCTGCAAAATCATCATCTAAGAGCATCAGCAGCTGAGAGTTCCAATTTGAGAGAGCATTAGTAGCTGAGGGTTCCTAGAGATCGAAACTGTTTTTGATCTTAGGTTGAGTGTTTATTCGTTCAAACCTTAGATCCAGCTCTCATTTGTGATCGAGCTATAGTTGGAAAAACCCACCCACTCTCACACCCTAAAAAGTGTTAGTTAGGACCCTACTCTTCCTGCAACTGAGTAGATAGGCTGTTAAGTGCCCGCAAACTTAGCATAGGTTGTTAAGAACCCGTAATCTTAACTGTAAGGTCGATAAGTACCGGCAAACTTATCCTTAACGGTTGCTCAGCCCGCGTAAGCTGAGTGGTTCTGTCCAGAAGAACTTGGACTGAGGTGTGTGGACTCACATCTCCCCGTGGACGTAGGAGTTCTCTCCGAATCACGTAAATCTTGTGTGTCGTGTTTATTTGTGTTCAGTCATTATTTGCATATCTCAACTGACAAACTAACCGCATACAATCTGCATTCTTTCACATCAACAGTTTTGGTTTTGACCAACCGTGCATAAAAGCGTGAGTTTGATTTTACGAGTCCATTTTCCACCACATTCCGCACAGCACCACTCTTCCAGCTGAGGTTGCTTACTCAGCTGTGAGATCCCAACTGAGTCCTTTTACTCAGTTGAAGTTGATTTCAAGTGTTAAGTTTTTCGAAACTTGAAAAAATCCTAACTGGTGTATTCCCCCCCCCCCCCCCATACACCAGTGACTCGTATCAGGACCATCAGTACAAATGTGTACATCTACTTTCACATAAAAATATTTATGAAATCACAATTATTTGAAAATACGCGTATAATAATACATGGATTCACTTTTTGCAAATATAGATTTGTGAATTCACATTTTTTAAAATATGAAAATGTTAATAATATGTGAATTCACAATTTTTAAAATATGAACACGATAATAATATGTGAATTTACATTTTTTTAAATGTGAAAACGATAATAGTATGTAATGATACATATCTTTTTTCATACATGTGCTTTCACAGAAAAAATAAAAAATAAATATAAAATCACAATTATATGAGAAAATCACATGTATAATAATATGCGAATTCACAATTTTTAAAAAGTGAAAACTACAATATTATGTGAACCCACATATTTTACTATGTAATTTGGACATATTTACTGATGTTAAAATCCAGAAAAAGGGGAAAAAAAGTCAGAAAGTGCTATTTTTTGTATGTTTTAAAATCGGTACTATAATTAGTAATTTTATCCCTAAAAGTACTATTATCCTACAATATCTCTATATATAGGGTGTTGATCTGGTACGAACTCATCCTTATATGAGTTCGTAGGAACCAAACATTAAAATATTGTAATGCACAAAATATTGTACTTTAATACAGGAAAATGGCAAAGAACACATTACACTAACTTAATGCATAAATATTTAACACATTTTTAATGCACAACATGCAATAATTTAATGCATTGACTAAATTAAAGATCAACGTTTCAAATTTTCATTAATATGTATTTGTGTGTTGAAATAATGTAATTTCGACATTAACTGATGTTATAAAAATATATGGTTCATACAGACTCATATAACTATGATTTTATATATATATATATAGGGTAGGGAATTGGTGAGAATGGATTTTATATGAGAACGTGAGAATGATACATTTTAATTCATGTTTATTATATTGGTAATGTATATATTGCAGAAATGTAATGCATAACCATTGTAATGCATAAATTACTTGTAATGCCCCGTAAATTCCTTACGTTCTTAAAATTTTAAAGTTAATTAAATAAATGGCTTTGCACGCCTAAGTTTACGATTTTGAATTCTAAGACTAATGGCCGAATCCGTTTCTGAAAATAAATTACGGAAGTCAGCAAGACGACTACTGTATTTAGGGTTAGCGCGTACGAAAAGTTTTTAGTTCGTGAACTCAGAACGGAAAACCGTCTGATTTTTACATTCACGAAATCGCGATACGAACTCGCCCGAGAAAGTTCGTTTTTATGTTTTTCCGAACAAAACTCGGACTGTGTCGTCCTGAGTTTTTGTCAAAATAAATTTTGTAAATTTATTTTCCGGTTAAGTTTTGTACGTTAGAATTTACGGTCAAATCGGATCGCAACGATTTTGTGCCGAGCGACGTTTTTCGTCGAACGTTTTCCGTAACGTCAGATCACGTCGGAAAAAGCGCGTATTCTCTTTTCCCTCTCCACCCCAACCGACATCATCACCTCTCTCTTAGAGGATATTTGTGTTTTATTAGTTAATTAAGGGACACCTAAGGTATACTATTCATCACTTTACACCTTGCACTCTTGTTCCATAAATTATCAATTTAAACTCATCTTTCTCCCTCCCTCACTCACACAACTCGGCAGCCCCATATCATCCACCTCCCACCTTCATTTTTCCATCCTCCATTGAAGAGAGCTTCAAGAACATCAAGAAGAAACACACAAGTATTGATTCATCCATCCAAACCTATCACTTTCTTCATTAATTCTCAAGGTAATTATCTCCTCTATAATTCTATCCAACCATCTTTCTCTTCTTCTCATTTCTTCTTTTGGATCGAAAATTAGAACATTGAAATTGATGAATTGATCTTGGAATAATGAAATTGGATGTGTTAGATAGATTAAATAGGGTTTAAAATTGATCAAAACCAAGAACCCTAACTCTTGCATTAATACCGAAAATTAGGGAAATTTTGTAGGATTTTGAATTTCTTCAATTGATGATAGATTCATGCTTAAGAGATGTTTAATTAGTGATTAGAACAAAGAGGAATCGAAAGCCCCATGTTTTTGTGAAATTCAATTAGGGTTTGAATAATGAAATTGGGGATTTATGCATGTTAGTATGTAATTGGATTGCAATTGATTAATTGTTGATATAATAGGATGATTAGTGGATAAATGTTGTTAATTGGAGAAGAAAATCACCCTCTTAATATATATATGAAATCCGAAATTATTTGAGTAATTAGGGGTTTCCACATGTTTAATTTAATTGATGAATTGTTGATGGAATTATGTAGTAATTGATGTTAATTGATTATAGAATTAAATTGAGAATTTTCTAAAATATTTAACGTAATGTAAGAGATGAAGAACACTTTATAAGTTGAAATGTAGTGATGATATGACATGATTGCATGCATGAAAGTGATTCACGTTAGACGTAGTTTAATGTCGTAAAATTTGAACGGAATCCGACAACTTTGAAAATTTCATAAGAGACGAACTTTTAGTCGTAACTAATAACCGAGAAGTCAAATGAGAATTCTAATTTGATATTATTGTCTATGATGGACTTGAAAACAACTTTCTAGTTGACGTCATGAGCTTTCGAGCTTTTATAATATGAGCTTTAGTTATAGTCGAGAACTAGAACGCGTTTTGCATAATTTGTTGGTTTAGTAATTGTTAGTTGGAAGCCGACGTTAGAACGTCGTGCTATTGAACGAATTTTGAGAAGGAGTTCGTCACGTACGGGAGTACATGGTGACTGCCTTGAGGGTCCAGTTTTTAAAGAAATTGAATACGAGAGCTTAGAACGAACCTAAGACGTTATACGTCGAATCTATCGAGCAATTAGGGTTTTCGCGGCAGTTTTGCGACCCTCGCCGGAAACTGTAATAACTTCCAGCTCGTTTATCGGATTTGTGATCCGTAAATTGGAGCGCGAACTAGACATCCCAAACTTTCCAGTAGTACAGGGCTCATCCCCTGTTTCCAAATCCTTTGTTCTGGACAGCCTCCAGAGTTACTGGATTGCGCAGTGAAATTTCAGTTTTGAATCCTTCTAAGTTGTTTAGTTCACAACTTAGTTTCTTTCGATCGTTTAAGCCGTTTTAGCTAACGAATATCTCCCTAATGACCCTAGAGTCAAGTATGGAGCCTTGAGTGATGAAAACCAGTCGAGATCTCATCTCTTATCCGTTTAAATAAAGAAGTAGTAAGCGAGAAATTTCATAAGTCGTTTAAAGAACTAAAACGTAATTCTCCTAAGTTGATTCTTTCCAACTTAGTTCCTTATAATCTTTTAAGTCGTATTAAGTTATCGACTACCCTCTCTACTGACTTAAGAGTCGAGTATGAGACTTTTCGAGTTCTGAACGGGACTTGAACGAGTCTCGTTCCCGTTTAAGTAAAATGAAACTAGTAAGCGTGCAAATGCCTAAAGAATGAAACGACTAAAACTTATTTCGATTCTCTTTGATCGATTATCTTTTACGACCCGTTTTTAAGTATTTTTATTTTACGATGAAGGAGGAAGCCAACTGTAGAGAAAGGACGGAAGATCCGAAGTTGGAAGCTTTTGCTTTTAGTTCTGTATATCGAGGTGGGCTTTTATATACAAAATAAAACGAGCAATGCTCGGAAAATCTTTCTCTTATCGCTTTGATATCTGTGTTTTCAAAGTGATATTATGGCATGAACTGTTTTATGTTTTATGTGAGTTCTCTTGTACCTATCTGAGTCAACATTCGTGTTTTCCAGATTTAGAGTTAATCTATCTAGGTTAACTAACGATCGGCTCTGAGTTAGCTGCTAAGTGCTTTCCAGAGTTAGTGCACTTTGTAACCTGTGGTGTATGTGATATCCTGTTGATGGGTACCAGCCACGGTGAATTAAAATTGGTCAAGATTGAACGTAACATTAGTCAGAAAATGCTCGCGCGAGTGATTTATGAGAAAAGAGTCAGAAAATGTTTAGTAGACACGGGCCTCTTTTCAATAAAACCCCGATGTGCTACAATTATGAAATGCCATATTTATCTATACTTATGATTATGATTTCGGCATCGTGCCCACTAAGTACGTTTGTACTTAGCCCTGCATTGTTTTCTAAATGTGCAGGTTGAAGCGACGGTGAGCGGCGACGGTTGATGTTGAGTTAAAAGATAGGATGCTTTAGTTAGAACTCTTCCGCTGCAGAACTCTCAGTCCTTTTGATATGTACTTTTGAACAATACACTGTAGTTTAAGTCTGTAATTATGAACTTAGTTCCTACTGTGTACTTTTGTCGAGTAATCCGTAGCGATTAACTCTTTCTTATTTATATTCAAGTCTTGTTCATGGTTTATTGATGCCTTTCATGTATGTTTAGTCAGTTAGCCCCATTCTTCCCCGCTTCTTTAATCCAACCCCAGTCGCACCCCGGCTTCTGCCGTCCCTCGGGATTTGGGGCTGCGACATTACTACAACATAATGCATCGTTAAATTTGAGCCACTGATCTACAAAAACCAAGGTCCAGATTTATTCTCATTTCTCACTTAAGATAACATTCTCACATGATCCTCTTCCTATATATATATATATATATATATATATATATATATTAAAGAGATCATATGTAAATTTATTTTCCCGTAAGAAATGAGAAGCGATTTGGACTATTGATCTTTGTAGATCTACGGTTGTGATTGAATGATGCTTTGTAATTGAACATGAAGTGTATTATCGTAACAATGCATTGTAGTAATAAGAGATTGCATTATTATGATGATGCATTGTAATAATAGACAAGTGCATTCTTTTAATACACAAAATGCATCATTTTTATTTTTTACGGGAAAAGTGCTTTGTACGTGAACCAACCCCTATATATATTAATTATTAATCAACTAACATTCCAGGACTTAACTTGAATAATTTGGTGCTTAATTGAGTAATCAATGCTCATTGACTAATTGACTATCGATGGTCAATAAATTCTGAAAAATACACCATTAAGATTCATCAAATGTAGAATGCTACGCAAGATATCACAATAATTGAATTTTTTTTCAATATTAATTAAATAACTTGTCCATCCCCAATGAATGTTAATATTCAAATCATCTAAATAAATAATTGTGGTCAATAAGATGTGTTACATGAAGAATCGTCTCGTTGCAAATAAATATCACATGAAGGAACATCTTGTGTAGAATAAAAAAACTACAAACATAAAAAATTGCACACGCAATGAAAACAAACAAACAAATAAAAAGAGCAAAAATATTAGAATAAACAAAAATAATAAATTACTTGAATATGAGAAGAGCAAGACATTGATAAGGGGTACTGAGATTAAGAAAAATTTCATGGAATAATGTTGGTCATTCATCGTGATCTTGATTTTAAACAATTGTTGCAGGGAAAATATATAAATCAAGCCAAAGTAAAAAGATCCAAAAAACTAAATGCAAAAAGGGAAACAAAGAATAAAAAACGAAAACCCATCTAAATTTATTCATTAGGAATCAATTCCAAACAAATTTACAATTCTTAATCAATCATGGCAAAATAATTTCCACCTATCTTAATTTCATGTAAATTTCTCTATTCAAGAACTATATCCTATACAATCAATCGTCTCCTAAATCTAAAACAAATCATAATAATAACTAAAGGGAAAAAAATACATATTTTTAAGAAGAAAAGGAGAATATTGAAAATTTTCTTAATCCAACAACACATATGGAAACAAACTAAATACAAATCCAAGAAAAATAAAATAATGGATATTTTCATTTAATCCAACAAAACAATTTGTAATTATTTTACACAAATCAAATAAATTTAGTTAATATTATTACATCTAGAATTATACATAACTCAAGGAACTCTCGATCTCCAGCTCCATCTTCAATTCATCCGTCCTAACGTACTTTTGTTTCTGCCGTTGCAAGCTCTTGAACGTGATTCTATTATCCATGTCATATAAATAAATCTCTTTTTTTTTGCAGAATTATAAATTTATAAACACAACCTAAACCAATTCCTAGACAAAGAGAAAGTTGAAATGTGTGAATATTTTTATTTGTGGAATTCTACATTATATAGGCACCATAATAATAAAATAAGGAAATAAATTAATTGTTGCCATTAAATTTAATTTTGTAATGATTTTATTAATTAGTAATTGTCAATATTAATGAATAATTGAGATATACCTTTTAAAATATTGTAACCCCCAAAAACTTTATTTCACATATATTTAAAAATTGATATTTTAGATAATTAAAAAAAAAATTTCTAATAATGCCACATAAGCAAGAGAATGATTGTGGTGGCTTCTATCAACATGACAATTATATATTGATTAGGAAAAATCAAAGGGGTGAGCCGGTGGGGTTAGAAATGTCCAAAAAAGAGGTTCACTTCAACAACAGTGGCCCAATCCACCTAACCTACATAACACAGTTAATCGATTTTCCTAGTCGACCTTGAACGAGTTCTTTAAATTTTTGTGAACATTTATCAAAGTTAGTGCAAGTTTCCACGAAAAAAAATTACTGCAATTTTTATGGACGGTTTTAGTAAGTATTAATTATAGTTAACGTGAAATACGCTAATTAACTACGTAATTCTTTAAATTCTCCTAATTTTTTAAATTCTCTAAGAAAAAACAAACTCTAGAAATGATCTTAATCTTCATAATCCTTTTCATATTGTTTTTTTTTCTTTTCGAAAACATTATTTGTCATATTGTTGACCATTAAAAATCAATTTTAAAGTTTTATAAATAAATCACGAACTTTATAATTTTTGCAATTGAGATCTCATTAAATTTTTTTGGCGATCGAAAGGACTACATAGATTGAAGAATACGACATTGTTTTGCTAAAGTCCTTAAACGACATTTTTGTGCATAAAGCACTTAATTCGGCTCGAACTTCCTCAATAAATTTATAACTTTTTCGATCATGTGTTTTATTAAGAATAAAACGATGTTGTTTTAAGTATTTTAGCAAAATAATTTCAAATTTTTCTGTTCATATTGACATTCACATCATCGTTCGGGTTGCCAGAAATTGAAGATGTCTCAGTTCAAAAAATCATAAAATTCGTATTTTTTTGTTGTTGAAATATGGTCAAAATTGTTAAACAACTAGAGTTCTTGATTTATTTTGTCACAGCTCCAAATAAAATAAAATTCAAATCTTAAAATTTTAACAAAAGTAGAAGAGAAGAAGCGAGAGGGAAAGATGTCATGTGTTGTATGAAAAAAGGTAAAATCCAAATTTTTCTCAAAAAAAATAAAAAAAAAAATAAAATCTGAATTGAAGCCTCAAAATATGCACAGGTATAAAAGAAAAGAAAAAGAAGAAATGAAATCGTTAATCCCCTCAAAAAGAAAAGGAAATCGTGTAATAACCGAACAAAAGAACACGTTTTTAGGCTGAAATTTTAAAAAAAAAGCAAAAGGACCAAAACGGTGTCGCATTAAGGCAAACGCAAAACCCTAACCCCTTTCCGTCTTCCTTATTTCCCTATTTCCTTTCCTCTGTTGAGCTTCAGTCGAGACCTCTCTCTCTCATCTTCTCTTTCTCCAAAGTTGAGCCATGGCGGAGATAAAGCTCTCGGAGATGCGAGACCTAACCCGAATTGAACGAATCGGTGCACACTCCCACATCCGGGGCCTGGGCCTCGACTCCGCCCTCGAGGCCCGCTCCTCCTCCGAGGGCATGGTGGGACAGACTTCAGCCCGGAAAGCCGCCGGCGTCATTGTCAAGATGGTCCAGGAAGGAAAAATCGCAGGCCGGGCAGTCCTCCTCGCCGGCCAGCCCGGAACCGGCAAAACTGCCATTGCCATGGGCATGGCCAAATCCATAGGCCAAGAGACCCCCTTTGCTATGCTCGCAGGGAGCGAACTGTTCTCGCTGGAGATGTCGAAAACCGAGGCTCTAATGCAGGCCTTCAGGAAAGCAATTGGGGTCAGGATTAAGGAGGAAACTGAGGTGATTGAAGGGGAGGTTGTGGAGATACAGATTGACCGCCCGGCTGTTGCTGGTGCGGCGTCGAAGACTGGGAAGCTTACGCTCAAGACTACGGATATGGAGACGGTGTACGACTTGGGGGCGAAGATGATTGAAGCGCTGGCTAAGGAGAAAGTGCAGAGTGGTGATGTGATTGGGATTGACAAGGCGTCGGGGAAGATCACGAAGCTCGGAAGGTCTTTCTCGAGGTCGAGGGATTATGATGCAATGGGGCCGCAGACGAAGTTCGTGCAGTGCCCCGATGGTGAGCTGCAGAAGAGGAAGGAAGTTGTGCATTGTGTTACGCTTCATGAGATTGATGTTATCAACAGCAGGTAGTATCCTTTGTCTTGGGACTATCCATTAAATTATGGTTTATGAGTTTTCTGCTTATAATATTTAGTTGTTTGATGCATTATGAATCAACACTGTGCTTGAAATTATCTGTCGTGGAAGTTACAAATTTGGGTTGGCTAGGTATTTCTTTACCTAATATATTGGGCTAATTGAGTCAAGGGCGGGACACTAGGAGTCGGGATGGGGGATATAATTGGAGCATAGCTTGTAAGCCAAAGTTAGCCAAAGACTCAAAACAGTATAGAATCATTGAGATGAAATGGTTGCTTCTATCCTTGAGACGTGTTCCCAAAGATTCATTGACAATTTTTAAAGGTAAGCTTGGTTAGGTTTCAGAGTTTTAGAGCTCTGCAGTCTTCTAGCCATCATAAGAAATACTCTCTCTGAAATCAGGCTTGTATTAGTGGAAGAGGCTAAGATGAACTGTTAGAATGCTGTTTTATTTCATTTCTGGATTAAAAGAATTTTGTCGGATTACCTTATTACTTACTTTGTTCATCAAATAAAGATAGATCCCTACTCCGATTTCCTCCATGCCAAACTGTTTTCCATTGCCTTAATAAAGTTACATTGAAATATAACTTTTTTAGATGTTTGTGGAGATTAAGCATTTGCTTTCAATTATTTAGGTTGGCTTACTAGGTTATTGTCCCTTAAATTTTTTACTACCCTGTTGCCGCCACCATATGTAACAAGGTTTATTTTAATGCTAAAATACCATGTGGTGTTTACAGACTGGTTTGGTTAATTACATAGTGTCACTGAACATCTGGCTTTTCTGAGAAACACCGTGACTTTGCTGTTTTTGCTTAGAAACTTAAAGTTAGAGTCTGCCAGTTTTGGTTATCAAGAACTTACCTTGCAATGTCCCGACTTTGTGAGTGGAGGAGATTGAGGTGCAATAAGTAAAATTTAGTTTATTCTCAGCTGCTGGTTAAATTTGAAGGGGCATATTTAATTTGAAGACATATTTGCTGTCTTAATTCCGAAGTTGTGTAGAAGCACACCCTGTTCGGTTTGGCTCATAACTCAGACTTGTTTGACATTCCTGAGCATTTGAAGGTCGTTAGTGCATAAAATGCTTGAATTGAATTTGAGCTATAAACTGCGTTTAGTAGTATCAGTTATTGCATAAGCATATCATCTCAATTTAAATGTATAGTTTTGTTTGGTACTTTGATTTTTTGGCCTTCTCTTGTTACTATTTTTCTCTGTGTTTCAGCATGTTTTTTATTTTAAAATTCTGTTACAGCTGAGTGTTGACTGGATGTGATGTTGCACAGCTTAGTCCTTTGGGCCTTCCCTCGACATCTTGTTGTCAAAAGCATGTCTAAATTAAGATTTTAATGTATAGCGGGCGCAACGACAATGATTTGTTTATCTTTATTTGAGAACGAGCACTTAAAAGTTCACTTTTTCATTGCTTTCATTGATTTCTAGCGCTGTTCCTCAGATATTTCCTAGTTTTATTATTGAATTTTAATACCCTCGTAATCATGAATCAAACTCCTGGTTCTATCAATTTCTGTTATAGCTGACTGTCTCAATTTCAGAACCCAGGGATTTCTGGCGCTGTTTACGGGTGATACCGGAGAAATTCGTGCAGAAGTTAGGGAACAAATTGACACAAAGGTAGCAGAGTGGAGAGAAGAAGGAAAAGCGGAAATTATACCGGGCGTTCTCTTCATTGACGAAGTACACATGCTTGACATCGAGTGCTTTTCTTTTCTAAATCGTGCATTGGAGAACGACATGGCACCTATACTAGTCGTAGCGACCAATAGAGGAATCACTTCCATTAGGGGCACCAACTACAGATCCCCACATGGTATTCCAATTGATTTTCTCGATCGCCTGCTCATCATCTCCACACAGCCGTACACAGGTGATGATATCCGGAAGATTCTGGACATTAGATGCCAAGAGGAAGAAGTAGAAATGTCTGAAGATGCTAGAGTGCTATTAACAAAGATCGGAGGAGACACGTCACTGAGATATGCTATAAATCTGATCACCTCTGCCGCGTTGGCCTGCATGAAGAGGAAGGGAAAGGTTGTGGAAATGGAAGATATAAGGCGCGTGTACGAGCTCTTCTACGACGTGAAGAGGTCAACGCAATACTTGATGGAATATCAAAGTCAATATATGTTCAGTGAGGTGGTGACGGGCGACGTGCACGAAGACGAAGACGAAGCCAATGCAATGGTGTCGTAAGGAGACGGAAAATGGTATGTTTGTCTTCTGAATTATGTTATTGGCGGCTGTATTATGTCAATTATGAAAATGTTAGTAATTCGAGTGTTGTTAGTGAATATTCTGTTGCATGAAATTTGTAGGTTTTTTTAATTCCTTGTCTTTTGTTTTAATGGATTATTATGCTAGTAAACATTATAAATATTCAAGTAGAAGCGGTTTATTCTGAAGCTTATGTAAGGTGGAGTCATGCATGAGCAGGACTTGGGTGAGGTGGTCGCACTGTGTGACCGCGTCCCACGTGCAATTTCAATTTTTCTGTAATTTGTATTTAATTAAATTTTAATTAAAATAAATAATCTTTAATTAGGATTAATAATTTTTACGTTGAGTTATATACATCTTCACCGACTATATACTATCATACTTCGTCATCTCTTAACTTTTTAGTTAATTTAACTTTATTAATTAACGAAAATGTTAATCCTGTAGATTGAATAAACTAAAATGCACACTACAATTAAAGTACGGTGAAAGTGACGAAATATAAGCTCTTAAAATATTTCTACAAAAAGATTATTCAATAACTAATACTTTGAATAACACTAAAAAAAATCAGGCCGTGGGAGCACATAGTGGTGGTCTCTCATCAAATAAGCATCCGATTATTTTTTAATGGCACTCTTAAAGATAATATATTAGTAATAATAAACTTAGAAAAATCTATGATGTCTTCCCCAATTGAGAAATTATGAATCAACCTAAATTCGGCGCTGCGCGCACCGTCATACATGCATATGTTAGCTGCGTTAATAAAGCACTATTCTGCGCCACGCCGTCGATCTTCTTAGCGGCTGAGATTATACGTCAAATAAACGTCTTCACATTTTAGTTCTGGTATTCCTAAATATCTATTCAACCAACTCTGGATAGAAGAAAATGTTTGATCTTGTTGGTCAATCAAATAAAATAGGCCAGCTAATCGAGCGGGATCACGGGGAGCAACGACAAAGATTTCTTCATCGAATAAGGATCGAGATGGCGGCAGCTAATTGGATTTAGTGATGGATGGTGGAAGAAGAAGCGTGGAGGAGATTTGGGAAAATGAGAGAGGGAGAGAGTGTTTATTTTTATTTATTTTTAATTATTTTCCACCTTGATATGATTCAGGTCACACTTCGACGATCCTAATTATCTTAGATTTTTGCTCCCGTTCCATAAGTATTATAGTGAGCCAAAATCAAACTATATTTAATTTTTTTTTAACAGTCATACTATAAAGTAATTAAGGGGTGAAAAATCAGACCATAAAGTATAGTTAACCAAAACATATTATTTCCATGTTCTAATTTCTTTTCTTTAGTATGAACTTGTATTGATTTATAAATTTATAAAGTTGATTTTCTCCTCAAGAAAGGAAAACGCAAAAAGAAGTAAGAAATAGTAGTAATAACTTATTGGATTGTTGGGTTGTTGATTTGTTAATTGTTATGCGACAACAAAAGAGAACTAAAAATATGAATACGCCGTTGCCGGGGATCGAACCCGGGTCACCCGCGTGACAGGCGGGAATACTTACCACTATACTACAACGACTTGATATACACAAATAAATAAAACAAAACAAAAGTTTAGAAGCCCAAAATTATTGGGAAAACACAGCGAAGGTTTCTCATTCTCTGAAATCGATCTCAAACTCGGATACAATGATTCTGGCGGCGGCGATGCGGCGGAGCTCCTTCTTTTCACTGAGTTCTCAGCTGCAACAATGTCGTGGCATCCGAGTCAAGGTTGTCAACAACAATTTAGATCAAGCTTTAATGTTATTGCAGCGGAAGATGCAATCTAGCGGAATCGAGCGAATGATAAAGCAGGAGCAGCTCGCCCACATCAAAAATTCTGAGAAGCGTGTTTTGGCTAAGAAGAATTTGGAGCGTAAGATTCGCGCTCAGGATCTCGCCCGCAAGCTCAAACAGATTCTCACTCAGAAAGTCAGGTAATGTCTAGTTATGGCTTTATTTAGTGACTTTTATATTGTATATTTATGTGAATATCTTTAATTAGTTCATATGCTCCTTATGAAATGGAGAAGTATTGGTGAAATTTGAGTTATGGTTTTGGTTCATTGCATCGTTTGGTTTGAATGTTGAGGGAAATTGATTGAATGAAGATATTGTTATTGTGTTTGAATGCGTATGATATATTGAGGATATGCTGTTGAAGATAAGAAATGAAAATCTCACATTATAGAGGGATTCTCTGTTGCTTTTATTTATAATAGTCCTGTGTTAAGTTTTGGGTTTATTGGAATCATGTGCCTCTAGTTGGCTGAGGTTCTCGAGGTAGTCTACAGGAAATTCTTTTCGAAGTAGGAATTGGGCATAGCAGAATTATCATACTATTAGATCTTGTAATGGAGCAGTAAGGGACACGATTTATAAACACAAATATGAGTAAATTATTTGTGGATGATGAGTGTTCTACAGTGAGTGAATGATGAATAATCTCCTCTGTTCGAGCAACTAAGAGGGGGCTACAATCATCCAGATATTGTTCATATCCTCGATTTTCTTATTGGACGGATTAAAGGAGGCTATGTGCCTCTTGTGACGCAGCAAAATGATTTGGACCAGATGTCTTTTTTTTTATGGGAGATTTGTTTGATTCTTGTTTTTCCTTTTGTTCATGAGCAAAAATTAGGTTGATTCTTGATGGATATTTAAGTAAAGGGTGGGGGTACAAAGACTAGGACTATTCAATTTAATTTCTTAAGAATCGGAGGGCTCATGCTGATGATGTTGTGAAACCTGATTCTAAACTTGGAATTGCTTTAATTTGGTTATGCAGCTAGATCATGCTTGAGTTAATTGGGGCTGGACAAACATTACAAAATCGAACTGTTCTAGTTTAGCATGACATTCCTACTATATTTACTATTTGTATTATCAATAAAAGAAGAATGCTTTGTTGAGTGGCATAGTGCTTAGTTTTTGCTGGCATGTGTTCTCTACTCTGTTCCATCTGCTTCTTCGATTCAGCATATGCTATCGAAGTTCAGTTTTGTTCTCATCGTAGAAAATTTTGGTTCCTAAGCTGACTTTTGTAATGTTTTTCTGCTTGCAGGGGTATTTAAGATTTGGTTGAAGGGCCAAGTGGAATAAATAGTGTAGTTTCAGTGGTTCTTGAGGTAATATTTCGTTGGCCAGGAACCTTTAATGGAAAAACTCCCAATAATAGACTTAATAGCTGATACAAGAACCAACAAATGAGCCTTTCAATGCCAAATATTTTTGATGTATGCAAAATATATATTACGTCTCCTCTTTACATTCATTGCTTTTGTACTCTAGTTGATTGAACATAACAAAATCAGATGTATCTTTTTGCTTACTTTTGAGGTTTGTTGTTTGAGATTTTCAATTTTGTTAGCATATGCATTTCCTTTTCAGAGCGACTTTACTAAATCTTCATGTGTGTCTTAGCCTTTGAGTATACATTTAGCCTGATTAATAAAATCTTTAATTATTCAGACTTATCTTTAATTGTCTTCTAACCAGTCCTAATCTGCTAACATTTTGTCTATAGACCGTAGGTTGCGGCTCAATCCCATTTAAGTATTTGTCAATTATTTTATTTTATTTTATTTTTATATTTGACTTATTTTAAATTTGAGAAGTGTGTCAAAATTTGGTTATGTGCTATTTTAACTTCAGTCTTTCACGTCTTAAATCTGTCTTCAAAGTATTCGAGGCTGGAACTGAAGCCAAAAGGGAGAAAAAAAAAAGAGTTATTTATACAACAATGAGACACAATTGATGGAGGACATTATGAATTTCTTTTAGTTTCAATCTCACGCTCAGAATTACATATACACACACTTCCCCTAAAAAAAAAATCAAAAGATGAAAAAGTAAAAATAAATCAATGTTTTAAAAATCGTTTAGGACTGGCGGCCGATCAAATCGGAGGTCTGAAAAAACCACCTTTGAACTGTTGAAATCAGGAAGAACCGGCCAAAACCGGAAACCAGTTTTAGAGAAACTTAAAATTGAGGCAAGAGGGGCATCGAACCCAACCCCTCTAATATGCAAATCGAGTGTTTGCTATCTCAACTAGCAACTTACTTGTGAATATTTCTAACTTTTAAATTATTATAACGTCTTTTGAATACTTTTAGTATAAAGTTAGCCAGTTAGGTATAAAAAGTTAGATTGTGGTTGAACCGATTGACCAATCGAACCATGATCTGGAGGCTTCGCCCGTTCGGTTTTTAAAACATTAATAAAATACGCCCACCGAGTACAAACCTCACGCCGTAACAAACAAAATCCAATCTTTGTTGATGCATGCATGCTACATTAATTACATTTTGAACTTTAAATGGTATTCCTAAGTATTTTTTTAAACCTTTTGTAATTTGATGTGATTCTATAAGAAAATTAAAATTAAAGCAATTTACTGGTTTGGCCCGATGGCATGATATCCAATTGGGTCTAGGTTGTGGAACGCATCTTCTATTGTCTTAGCGTGTGATATTTTTTATTGTTTTTGTTAGATTAATGATATGTGTAAATTTAAAGATATTTATATAGAACTGAGTTTTACAGAAGTTGTTGTTTTTCATATTACTTAAGGAAGTTAGAGAACCAGAAGTTATCATACTCTATTTTCACAAGAATCTATCTTCTTTTACTTAAATGTGTAACAATTTTTATTGCTTATGTTCAACAAACTCTATTTCCAATATTTGTCGCATGTTGAACATAAGCAATAAAAATTGTTAATCATGTTACTTATCATGCCTACATATTTGTTGGAATTGAAGATGGCAGTTAAAATTCTTTCACTGTTTGAGGAATCACTGTTGTATTGATTCACATTTCAAGCTAAATTACGATTTTACTGATATTTGTTCGGGGTGTTTGATTATGTTCGTTTGCTGCTATTTTGCAACCTAAGACGATTCTGTAGCCTAGTCATTGTTTATATCAATCTGGGTGCTTCTAGATTTCTGTATTTGAGTCGGTTTGTAATATTGCGTTTCACTTCTTCAAAGGTCCCAATCGCATTCGTCGACAGAGTGTATGGAAGCTCGAAACTGGGAGGATCAGAAATAGTAGAGTATCTTAAGGGACTTGTATACCTTCTGGTTACAACTTGAAGAGGATTAAAAGTGGGGCCCATCATTTTGCAGAGTTTTCTACTTACAGGAAGTTAAAAGCCATAGATCTTTCAATTTGAAGAAGAAATCACTTTAGCTTCTTTGATAGTTTCTATCTTCTCTATTTTATTACACAAACTCAATTTTGATGCGACTGTAGACTAAATTTTGAGACTGGAAATGATAAATGCTTAATTCATCATGGAAACTATCTAATGTATTTTGTCACGTGTAGCATCTATAGTCGTTTTATTGCGTACACCATCCAAAACAGATTCCA
Organism: Schizonepeta tenuifolia; assembly: GCA_029490685.1. Lineage (NCBI taxonomy): Eukaryota > Viridiplantae > Streptophyta > Magnoliopsida > Lamiales > Lamiaceae > Schizonepeta > Schizonepeta tenuifolia. Next base: position 24,679,433 of record CM055960.1, on the reverse strand, counting down.
TTTTTCAAGCATGAAAAAGTGTTGACAATTTGGAGTGGAATAATTATCCAAATTGTGTTATCTTCCTTTCAAGAGAAGGTGGAAAAAAAAAAAAAAAAAAAAGCAATGAAATCAACTTTTTTTTTTAGAATAATCAAATTATTAATAATAAATCGATTAATAAAATAATATGGTATTTATGTTCAACATTATGATGAAAAAAGAGCAATTCATCAACTCAAAAATCAACAAACATTTGGTGCACAAACTGCAAACCACAATCCTCAACTATAAGCAAGAATATATAGGCTATTTTAGCATATAACCATAAAATTCCACAAATTAAAATCCAACAATCTTCAAATCTTTCTAGTCCTAACTTTCCTCTCAGTAATCCAATCCCCACAGATTTCTCCAAACTCATAGCAGCAGCCATTGGGATAGGAGGCTTCTTATTCTCCTTGCTAGTGCTCCTTGCATGCAGACTCTCTCTTCTTTGCAGACTCAACCCTTACACCAAGATCATATGCAGGCTTCTTTTCATAGCCCTCGACTTCGCCTTTCGTTTCTTCGTAAAACCTCCCGACTTCGCCTTTCGTTTCTTTGTGCAGAATATTCATCGTAAAACCTCCCCCTCTCGAACAAAGGGCTCCTCGGACCACCAAGAACACCTCCATCGCATGAGGGATTCCCCATAGTCCCAAGCTCTTGGTGCACCATTTTGGCTCACAAGAAATCGTGTGGTATTCCACGTCCCAGCTGCGGTTAGGCATGTGGGATTTTGTTAGTGAACCTGTTGAATTCATCAAGATTCAAGATTAATCAGAAATGAGCAAGATGTTTGTATAAAATTGAGGGGAGTTTCAGTGTCAAACAAAGTAATAAAAATTACAGTAATTTTTTTATAGTGATTATTGAAAGTAGAATCATAACCGTTGAATTCATCAAATCAATCAGAAATTAGCAACAGAATTGTATATAATTGGGGTGAAATTCATTAAATACAAAACAATCAAGGGAAAGAAATTGGCATTAAGATAGAACTCAGAAAGAATTAATCAATCACTAAAAACCAAATATTTATTGGCAAAACAAAATTGTGGGTGGAATGCCGACAGACTCAATTGGTCACGCTAAACATGGCAATACAAATTTTACCCGTCCATAATCAATAGTGAATTATTTTCGTTGCCAACATTTTGAGAAAAATAAATAAATAATCTTCGAATTTCACTTAAGTCACACTACTGCTCTAATATGGCGTTGAAATGTTGATCTTCTTTGTTACAAGGGTGAATAATTTTTTTTATTAGTCTTATGTAATATCATTGTTTTTGTTTGTTTTTATTTTTAAAAGCTATCGTTGTTTTTGTTATACTGTCGTGTACTGCAGAACTAGGTAAACATAAATACATATTCTGATAGATGTTGGAAAAGAAGAGGAACCTTAATATCAATACAATAAGTAATAATTGATCAAAATGATGATTTTATTCTCGATATTATCTCGTTTATTCGATAATAAATGTTTACGCTATCTAAAATTATATTTCATCTCGTGTTGGTAAAATTTGAAATACTACTTCTACTCACGTCTTTACTACTCCCTCCGTACGTGGAATAATGCCCTACTTACCTCTTTTTTTTCGTACGTGAAGTAATGCCCTGTTTCACTTTTTATATATTTATACCCCTATAGAATCTCTCTTATTTACACTCATTTGTCATTGATGGCCTCACTCCACAACAACTTTATCACTATCTTTTGTCAATACCACGATCTTTTTGTCAATATCACTACCGATACTTTCTAACTTTTACCCCACTCAAATTAACTTTACCAATTTTCTTATTCTACGTGCAAAATCTCAAATGGGGTAAAAGTACTAACTTTACCAACTTTCTTATTCTATTAGTAAATAACAACAATGCCATATATATTCTGGAATTTCAGATAATTTGTGAAGGAGTACTTTATAAAATAATAATATCCATTTTATTTGGAGGAAAAAGGAAACAAAATAGAATAAGAAAAAAAGAGGAAGAGCCGTTATTTGAATTTTTGAAGGAAAAGAAAAAGAAAGAAAAGGAAGAGGAGACGGAATGACGCCATTTTCATTCCAAAGCGAATAAAATAGTGGAACGTCGCCGTTAGTTCTCACAGTAGGATCCGCTCCCTTATACAATGCAGTGAACTCGACATTTCATTAAGGCCATGTTTTGTAAGAATGTTAATAATATTGAGATAAATAATATGGATATGTATGATAAATTATTGTAATTGTGTGTTCGGTAGAAAATATAAAATTATTTTTTGTGAAAATTTCTTGTTTGGTACACCATGTTAAAATCAATATTAACTTATGCATTTCTTATTTTATCCCTATCCTAACTTAGAAATTACACACAATACCATCTTATAAAAAAACCCTTTTCTCTGTCTCTCTCTTTCCAGCTCTCACTCTCACCACACCCACACTCGTCTTCGACACGGCGGAGGAAAATTGTAAGAAGCTCAACCACCCACCGTCGCTCCGCCGCCACCAAGATGATTCTCTATTAATCATGATCCCCGTCGTCGCCGCCGCCGGCCTGCTCTGTTTCCTCCGCCCTGACGGTGGCTTTGTCATCAGCAACCCCATCACCGGCTCTTGCCGCCACCTCGCCTCTCCCTCTCCGGCGCCGCCGCAGCCGATTCGCGCCATCACGATGATGGCGAAGGGCGAAGGCTTCAAGTTCGTCGTCGTCTCCGGCGAGCTTCCCAGTTTTAAAGGGGGTAGGGTTCGACTCAATTCAGGCGAAGTTGCGCTGTCGGGAGGCAAGTGGGAAGAAGGCGATGAGAGTGACGCCGCCACCGTCGTGAGGGAGGCCAATGAAGAAATCGGATTGGATCCTTCAGTTGTGGAGGTTGTCGCAAATCTTCACCCCTTCTACACTAAGGTATATTATATTTAACCAATTCTCTTTCTAAATACAAGCTTTAAATTTTGTTTTTTTGGATTGATTCTCCTTGTTGGATGTGGTTGACATAGCTATATATATATATATATATATATATATATATATATATATGTCTAGCTTGAAATTTTGAGTGAGATTTAAGTTTGTTTGTTTGCAGTGTCATATTAATGTATATCCAGTACAACTCCATCGCGTAGAAATGGGACGAAGAAGTTTCTCTCACTAGAAATGCCGACAGCGGCGGCGACGCCGTCGCCGAAGAGAGCGACGAATGCACGATGTATTTCTTGAGCAAATGCGGCAACGTGGTGAGAATGAGTGGAGGAGCTGCCGCACTGCGGCGTCGACGGCGGCCGAAGAGAGTTTGTTTCTGCTTTCTTTTTTAGCTCAGGATTGAAGGGGATGAAAAGTTGCCGGAAAATCTGACGGTGAGATGAGAGGTAGAAGATAGAAGATGGGGAAGAAGATGAAGAAGAGTGGACAATTTTGTCATTTTGATATTTAATGTGAGTTACTGTAGAACTGAACATTAATAATACGAGGGGGGGGGGGGGGTGATGGTATTATTAGTATGCCTACCTTTATATTATAATACAGGGCTTGGACCAAATAAAGGGCTTTTTTCAGTATTAATAATTTTTCCTACCAAACAATACATTAACCTATATTAATAATATAATATGGCTTAATACTACCTACCAAACATGGCCTAAGTATATTACTACTACTATAATCCGCAATGTATTTGATTATGGAGTATTTTTTTTTGAAACAATATTACAAAGAAATTTAAATACCGCGTGACGGAGGACTCGAACTCGTGACCTTTGGCCCGGGCATTAACCTCACTACCACTAGTAGTATTCACATTTAAATATTATCTATTTCTCTTATTTTCTGTTAAGCATTGAAATTTAGCTTTATAAACAGCTATGACAAACGAAACCTGAAAACCGATAATTGGATACTCTGATTTTATCTTATTCTTTGCAACCTATATTCACAGGCAACCTTCAGTTGTTGCTGCAATATTTCTCTCTCACTAAAAAAAAGAAAATTCTTTTAAAGTTTTTCATCGAATAATTAAACTCATCAATAGCTACACATACACATACATTGGAACAACCTTTTGATTCTAATTGTTTGTTTTCGGAAGGTAAATGCGATTCTGTTCTTGCAATTCATTTTGTTGCTATGTTACTGTCCGGTCGAATTTGGAGCATCGCGATGGAAGATTTTGTGTTTTAGGGTTTAGCGATTTCAGATGTGAACATGCATGCATTTAAATTCTATCTTTTAGATTGACTTTCGATTCAATTGGACGGGTTTCGTGTTTTATTGGGAATTTCAGCTTTGAATTCAGCAATTGGAGTTTTGATGAGCTCAGTAGCCTCTGTTTAACTGCGATGGGTTTATAAATTTATTCTCGTGCTGATTGAGGGGAAGCTGATTTGAATTTTATTTAGATTTGGGGTTCTCGGATTTGGTTGGTTGAATAAATGATTTTTGATTTGTCATCATTAGATTCATCAATGAAGCTCGTTTAGGGATGATAATTTACCTGCGGGTAACCGATACCCGTGGATACCCGACCCTAATAGGTGCGAGTTTGAGCAACATTTGATATCTACGGATAGCTTCGTGGTTAGAATTCACTATCCATTTAGTTCGTAGGTATGGGTATGGATAATTAGTATCTGTACTCACGAAACCCGTTTACCGTCAAAAATACCCGTAAAAATAACCGTAAAATCTCCGCAAAATACCCAATTACTACCCAACTATTTTATTTTCATTTCTAACTCTCAATCCAAATCTGTTTGGCCCAAATATCTTTAATGTTATTTGCCCAACTCCAAGCCAAGCCCAATCCAAATCTTTAATTTTATCAAGTGACCTACGTGAATGTTACTGCTGCTTTGCCTTCCCCTCCACTCTCATCTCCCAATTCTCCTCCGCCGCTGATCTCTCTCGTTTCCTAGCCTGAGTCGCGCCTCCCTCCATCTCGTTTCCTCTCCTACGCCGCTGCTCTCTCTCATTCTCTCTCGTTTCCTCGCCTGTCGCGCCTCCCCCCATCTCGCCGACGTCGGTCTCTCTCACAGCCTCGCCTGAATCGCCTCCCCCCAACAATTCATGAGAAAGAAAAAGATTTCATTTTTATTCTTAGAGCGAGAAGAGGAAGAAGAGAGAAAGAGCAGGAATTAACCGTTAAAGGTGGCGCTAAAAAAGGGCTGTAACGTTGGGGCAGTAAAGGGGTTGAAAAGAAGATAACTTTTTTGTTGAATTCTGGGTTTATTTATTGTGATAAGTCAAAATTTGAATGGGCTTAGTTTTTGAAGTTCGCTCATCTCTGTTCTTTTAAACATCAAGTCTTTGCACATACTGTTTGATAAATGTGTGTCTGTGTGTGGAATTTGCATTGTTTGTTGCATTTGTGTTTGTCGTTGAGCACTAGTTTGGCATAAATCTAGTTATGAACTTATGATTGGAATTGTTTTAATGCTTCTGAAATGTATATTTTGTGGTTGTTTGAGCTTAAGCATTTCTTAAATTCTCGTGATTGATTGTTGGATATCCGCGGGTGGCAGATTGATGGATACCCACGGGTGGTGGGTAGGCGGGTACCCGACGGGTGGCGGGTATGGGTGGAGGAAAGTACCCGTCACGGGTGGCGGGTATGAGTTTGGCTCGCGGGTACGGGCATGGATATCCACTGTTCGTGCCCGCCGTACCCGATTGCCATCCCTAAGCTCGTTGGTAGTTAGCAATCAACTCTCAAGAGCAATAACGCTGAAATTTTAGTTCTTTTTGATCTACTAATCAGTTGGCAAGCAATAATGCTGAAATTTTAGTGCTTTTTGATCTACTAATCAGTTGGCAATCCCCTTCCTCCTAGAGGTTTTGAAATGAACGCCCCAGCTTTGATTTAAAATTCCCTTTTTAACCCGAGATAAGAGAACGAGATATTTAATACTTAACTTAGCTTCCTAGAAGTGATTATTGGTAGGGCCTAATTCGGTGTTAAGATGATGGCCTTAGTTGCTTGACTTGGTGAAGGTTGCAAAATTCAAACTACCAGATCGGTTGTTAGTTGTTACTATAAACAATACATACGATTCATTATTCTGAGTGCTGAGGTGTTAATAGATGCAGTTATGTAATGAAAATATATCAGAATAAGGAGATGGTTTTATTATTTCTTAATATGATAATCAACATTGTTGTCTTTCCTTTTTGGTATCGTCCCCTTGGATGGATACAACTATACTGAGGAAATTGTTCACAAATGGGTTGTAGCTACGGTTTGGTTTCCCTGCTAGTGGATCTTTTGCTGTAGGAATGTGACTAAGTTGCCAATAAACTCTTTTTGTGAAAATTATTTATCCAAGTCCTAACTTTGGTAACATACAGCTACCCTCATTTAATTCATGTGGGGTACAAGTGCTTTTTCTTTCTCAGCAAGGCTCATAAGAAGTAAATGTGCTGTATTGACGTAGATGGTGATTCAGGGATGTGAATTTGTTTCACGAGTAGTCTTGCACTTTGCCTTATGTCCTTGCTTTTCTCTTAGCAAATCTAATGAGGGGGCTATGTCTTATGGTAGTTTCTACTTCACACCATTATGAATGATATAAAATGTGCTCCAGCTAGCTCTGTTGCTTCTTTTTTGTTTAATTTCCTCTAGCTTTTAAGATTAGTTTTCAGTATTTTGCTCTTTCAAATTCACATGCCTCGGCCCATTCTTGTTTAAGTATTGTGAAGATTGGATATTTTTTTTCCCTCATGTTTGTGGATTGTAATGTTGTCTGATTTTTTCATCAGGTCTGAAGAAGAATGACCTTTTGGCTTTTGTTTTGAGGATTCAAAATGTCAGGGGTACTAAGTGTAAGTTCCGCTTTACTTGGTCATTATTTGTGTTTCTGTCAATTAGCTAAGTGCTTATGACTTGATATTCTTGAAAAATTAAGAAATTGAAATAGAGTGTGACTTTTATCCCTTGTTTCACTTACCTTGATAACTTATTTTATTTGTTTTTAGATTACTTATAAACTTAATTAACATGGAAAATTTGGACACAGTCAGGTTTGAATGGATCAAATTCAAATATTCCGGATAACTCTGGAAGAGCTTTCACGACTTCCTTTTCTGCTCAATCAGGATCCTCTGGAGCTGTCCTAAACCAGTCCGGTGGTATGCACTATAAAATACTTGAGTCTAGCTTTATTTTTCACTAGAGATGAATGAAGCAAAGATTGTATTTTCTCATCAGCAGGTAACATTCAGGGGCTTCACAATATCCATGGTAGCTTTAACATGTCAAACATTCCCGGTCCGTATCCATCAAGAAATTCAGCGAATATTAGTGGTCTTCCAAATGGTGTCCAACAAGCTCCAGGAAGTGTATCTAATGGGAGATATGCAATGAATAGCCTTCCGAATGCACTTTCTCAGGTATAGCTATTTATCTAGATTATGGTAAAATTGAAAATTTGATATAGTTGTCACAGGAATGGATGTGCATGTTGATGCTATGTTCTAACATTTACTTATTAAAGATGTGTTTAACCGCTGATGACGTTTTGATGTAGCTATCTCTTGGAAGCTCGCATGGACATTCAGGTCTTACTAATACTGGGGGTATGAGTGGTGATTAGTTCAATTTTGGTTTTCACATATGCTGTAGCCTGGCCCTGGTTTCTCAGAGCTCTAATTGCTAAAATTGGATGTTTATAGGCCCAGGAGTGCTTCCAAATATGGGAAATACAGGGAGACTTACAAATACTATTGGTGGTCTTGTGGGTGGGGGCAATGCTTCAAGAGGCGCGAGCTCTACGGGGGTTGGAAACATCCCTGGTCTTGCTTCTCGGTTGAATTTGGCAGGTTATTATTTGTCGTTTATTGATACAATCTTGTGGTAGCTATGACATGTAAATAGGGTTTATCATAACCTCGTTTGAAAAGCCAAAAAGAGACATACATTGTGATGCAGTTATGTCCTGAAAGTCAAGCCTAGTTGGGGACTGGATATCATTTACTTTTTAGTAGTTGCTCAAAAAATGTAACCTAATGGCTACTTTTCATTATATGCTGGTGTTGGATTTTGTAACTGATACATGTTTATTTGCTATTTTGTGTTTGTGAGAAATTTTAATTAAAATGACGGACTCCAAATCAGAGTCTGCACATTATTTTTGCCTTAGTACTATTGGATTGACAAATTGAATTTTCAGCTCCACAGGTGGTATCCATGCTGGGAAATTCTTATTCTGGTGCTGGTGTGCCACTCTCTCAAAACCAATTTCAAGCTGGGAATAATAATTTTAGTTTTATGGCTCTATTAAATGAGTCAAATGCTCATGATAATGCCGCTTTTGATGTAAATGACTTTCCTCAGCTATCTGGGCGTCCTCCTTCAGCTGGTGGCACTCATGGTCAAATAGGTAATTCTATGTAATAGCAAGATCACTATATGCTCCTTTTCTAAGTGTCAGCATAATTAATCTTTACCTGTCCCTGTTGTGAAGGTATGATGCAAAAGCACAACATTGGTTTTGGTCAACAGAACCAAGAATTCAGCATTCAGAATGAAGATTTTCCTGCTTTACCGGGATATAAAGGTGCTTCAATATCTTCTTCACATTCTGAGATATGTTTACTACTGCTCTTTTGAGGGAACTATCCAATTCTAGACTGAAAGTCCAGATGGTTTATGGTGATCTGTGTATTTCCATTTTGTGGTGACTATTGGATTGATTACCTTTATAATCTTATTTTTCTAGAAACTATAGATTTTAATGTTAATTATAGTTGTAGTGCCTCTGCCAAGGCTTAACTCATAAATTTTTGCATATGGTGAAATCCTTACTCATAGCTTGGTTTCTGCTGAGTATTAACCCAATACAATATGTGAGTTTCATGATAGCAGAACCCTAAAATGGCTGACTGACTTAATTTTTAGATTGACATTAGAATACATGTAGAAGGTTCACCAAAGAAAGGTCATGCTGATTGGTCATTCAGAAAGAATACAGACATTAAAATTGGCAATGAAGAATATCTAATAATAACATAAATGGAATAGCTATGACTGAAATTGAAACTATAGACTGCTTTGGTCCAGTTCAGAAATTTAGAATTATCTTGATATGATGCTTCATTTTTTGCATGTGGATTGTTTTGTTAAGCGAGACACAACTGCCACTATAATTTTAATGCTGCTTCTTTTAAGAATTTTACCATATCGTTTTCTTTTTTGGATGCAATCCTTATTCATTGGTTAGACATATGAGGAGGTTTTATCTTTTCTGTTAATATGTTTTGCAGGCGGCCTTAATGTCGGTGGTAATGCTGAATATACCATGAACACTCACCAAAAAGAACAGATCCATGACAGTATGACAAATTTAATGCAGCAGTCTCAGCAATTATCTGTAAGTTACTGTACTTGAATGTTTCATCTGGAACATTGCGAGTGCAACCTAATGGCTGGATGCTTCCATTTTTTAGATGGGCAGGTCTTCTGGTTTTAATTTTGGTGGCTCATATTCATCACACCATCCTCAACAACATCGTGCTTCCTCAATAAATGGCACAGGTGTTTCCTATCTAACATCTGGCAACTCAGATCTTCATTTTCATGGTCCTGAGGTACGGGCCAGCCTATGCTTGTTACACCAAACTACTTATGTGACTTCATGCTTATTTAACATCATTTACAAGTTTTCTCATCATAGATTTTGTTATTGTCCATCTCTTGTTTAGTGAAGGTTGATGATTTCTTAATTTAATGTGATAAACATCATTTTCCAAGGCCCGTATCATAGGTCTGGCAATCATTCATTTGGTACTTTTAATTGCTCGGGATCTTATGATCATCTTATGCAGCAGTATCAACAATTCCAGCAGTCCCAATCTCGTTTCATCAATCCATTTAGAGATAAAGACATGAAAGCCACACTGGGATCCCAAAGTGTACCAGATCAGTATGGGATGCTTGGTCTGTTAAGCATCATAAAAATGGTCAATCCAGCTTTGACCTCTCTCGCTCTGGGACTTGATCTGACGACGCTTGGTTTAAACTTGAACTCATCTGAGACTCTTCACAAGAAATTTGCATCTCCCTGGTCTGATGAGCCCGTCAGAGGAGAACCTGAGTTCAATGTACCTGAGTGCTATTATGCTAAACAGACTCCTTCTTTGAAGGTGAGGTTACTATGTTTTAGTTTATGTATGCTAGGATACTTATGACACTAAATAAGCTCATCCACTGAAAGTGACATTATCTGTTTGTGTGTGCTATGGTTTTTTTGTGGAAGGATATCATTTTCTACTATGCTCACTTTAAGGATATTTTATTTCATAACTGCAGCAAACTTATTTTGCAAGATTCCGGCCAGAAACATTGTTTTACATCTTTTACAGGTACGGTGTTATCAGGTTCTTGCACAATTTATTTATTGGTCATGATGATACTCATTACATGATTGTAATTTCCTGTTATAGCATGCCAAAAGATGAGGCACAACTTTTTGCAGCAAACGAACTGTAAGTTTCTTTTTCCTAATTCTTACTCTCTCTAAGCTTTGTTCTGACATTATTGCACATAAATTTAGAAATACATTCCCTTGATTCTGAAGATAATACAACATACATTATTAATAATTGCTTGGTCATGTGCCCTTCAATACAAAAGTTCTAGTTGAAAGCATGATAACACAATAATTAGTGCATCACCTACCAGTCATTCCATATTAATACTATTCTTCTTCAATATTATGTCTTCTTCCATGTCTCATAAAAAATATACATTCCTGCTGTTGTACATGACAGATGAGAATAATGCGAGGAGAGACCGAATTATTTTTGTTGAAAAATGTCTCCAATTCAAGCAATGACTTTGTTTACTTTTATAACTTGAAAGGACTTGGTTACACATAAAATATGAAAACAGTGTGTTGATGAGATGGATAAATGCTCAATCTAAAGAAGATTGTGAAGAAAGAGATTGAGTTGGAAATTGAAATGGTGGTTTGCATAACAAGTAGGACATAAAATTAGATTCATCACAGCCATTAGCACCAGAATTTAAGTTATGTAACATTACAGGATGCTACACTTGGTAGAATGTACCCAGTCATTAGTTTCAAGAACCCTGATTGCTGCTATTTTTTCTTTTATGATCCTATTCTCACTTTGCCTTGAGAGTATGTTTGACCTTTCAAGTTCGGATGTGGTTTTTCATAAGGATAATTTCAAAAGGGATAAGGTACATGCCACTGTATCATTTTTGTGGGCTCGACACTTTACACTTTGTTTTTTTGGTCCTATCTTACCCCATAAACTATAAAACATGGAGCATATGACTATGAGCTCCCATGTAATAATTAACATGATTATTTCACTATATTGTTGCATTATTTTTGGCTTAAAAATATAAGTACTATAATGTTTTATTAAGTTGTTAATATCACAGTTATTTCTAATGAAAATTGATACCTTTTTAAAACATACTAATTTTCGTACTTAAATAATCACCACCTGAATAACATTCACTAAAAAATTTAGAATGCTGCAAAATTTTTATTAAATTAAAATTAACATATTGTAGTAAATGATTGATTTATGAGATATAAAAGGATATAGAGGTATTATTTTGGCTTAGAAAACCTTTCACGAGACTAAATTATTGACATTATAATGTATTAGTATTTGAAAACATAAGACACTAAAACCTTTAACTATATTATAAGAAAACCATAACAATGCTACAAAATAGAATAGCGGTTGACTTAAAGGCTTAATTATGGTGGGTCTTATTTGCTCCATTTTTTATAGTCCTTATTTGCTTATAGTTTAATAGGTTCTACCCTGCAAAATAGCTCAGTGCTGTATGTCCCTTGTCCCTCTCAGAAGCCTTTTTTTCTTTAAGAAAGAACAAGAACTATTGAAATCCTGGTGTTGTGATATTAATAAGATAGATTTTGTAACACATCCATGCTTGCTAGTTCATCTTTGGTGAAAGTGCAATCATATACTTCAGTTCAGAATGAATAAAAATTCCTATTCATGTATTATTCAAGAATCTATGGTATACAGTATATATCTCAGCCCATCTGTTTAACTTTTGTTGCAGTTACAACAGAGGATGGTTTTATCACAGAGATCTCAGGTTATGGTTGACAAGGGTGAAGAACATGGAACCTCTTGTGAAAACAAACAGTTATGAGAGAGGTTGCTACTTCTCTTTCGATCCCAATTCATGGCAAACAGCAAGAAAGGTTTGTAGTACATGATTTGAAATATATATATTTTTTTTGCACTAGATGTCTTATGTAATTCCTCTTGTTATGAGTGTCTTGAGGAATAAGTGGAGGTTCCTCTTGTTGCAGGATAACTTCGTTCTGCAATATGAAATGGTTGAGAAAAGACCCGTGCTACCTCAGCAATAGCCATAAATATTATTCTCCCTCGTCTAATCAATTTTTAGAATATTGTGACATTGCTATATGTTGTACTTTGAACCACACCCCCACTGTTATCCCTGTTTAGAGAAATTCTTCTAATTTTGAAAGGAATTACGTTTAACACGCCCCATTTTTAATGGTTGTAATTGTCTCTTTGCCTAAACTGGACGGGTGACCTCAGAGCTTGCTCTCATAAAATCGATCCAATCACGATGTGATGTTAGATATGTTGCAGTGTAGGTTAGAGTAATTTCCTGTAATCTCATGCTGATATTTTGTTTTATATATGGTTGTATGCTACTGCAACTATAGCAACTATAGTTTGTTGGAGTATTTTGAAAAAAGAGTGGGTTCTTTTCTATTATTGCAATTAGTTTTGGATTAATTCGATTGTCGATTCTTTTGACCAAAATGAACTCCATCAAATTGTTTTCTTTGAGTTGCAATTTATCAGCAAAACTTGTAGGGCAATCAATTTATTTTGGTTTTGTTTTTTTGTATAAGTTAATTATTGTCAATTTATAGTGTCCCCGAAAAAATACCGACTCTCGAGTGACTTTCTGATAATGGTCTAAATGTTTTTCATTTGTTGTAATTTGGTTATCCTCAATTATTGCAGACTATAATAAAATATGGAGTTTTTGGCATAATAAATCATGAACTTTAATGTATTTGCAATTTCAAACTGGTTTTTAAAATTCTGCCTACACTTTATAATTGTTGCAATTGAGACCTTTCAGATTTTCCGATGGCTCTGAATGACGACATGGACTGATGAATGAAATTTTGCGCCTGAATGAAGACGTGGACCCATGAATAGGACGTTTTGCTAAAGCTCTTAATTAATAAAGTAGTAATAGGGTTTCACCTTCCTAAGCAAATTTCTACTTTCGTCCATTATGAAAACGACATGGTTTAACGACTTTAATAATATAACACCATATTCTTCAGACCATGTATTCGAGATCAGATAGACCATCCAACCAGCCACAGGCCACCTTTATCAATATATAATTAATTTCTCTCTCTTCCACATCTTCAATATTTTTTCAACCCAGCCACATTTATCTTTTGTAGTTTATCAATGACCATCCCAACCACCCAACCTCAACATTATATATTTTTATTTCCATATTTTAAATTCTCATTTTCAACCCAGATCCTTGCGACTATTAACACTCAATACCAAACTAGTTACGGTATTCCGTTCAAGCACTTGGACACATGAATGATCATCAAGGATGAACCCAACATCTTCAGCTAATTTAATTGTAATTATTTATTTTTAGAGTTTCAATAATTGGTTGTAACGTTTTTTAATTCTGATCAATAAATTTGGCATAATCGTTTTTTTTTTAATGTGTGAAACTATAGCAAATTTGATATCTATTTATAAAGTATGAAAAAATACGAATTTTAGTATAACTTTTATTTATTTTTAAAATAATATATAAAAGATATGATGATTTTGTCTTAATATCCAAAATAATTTGACGAACCAATGAAATAGAGACAAATATCTCCATCCCATTGAACAATTGCTTGAGGAGAGAGAGAGGTCAGCCGTTGGCTTTTATCTCTCGGTCGACCCAAAAAATGAGGCCAACTTCATTTTTTTTAATAATGCATTTATCCATGTGGCGGTTGGGTAGGGCGCCGATAAACATGGTCTCAGTTCACGTTGGCGTTCATGTTATTATTCGACCCTCGGAAAAGTTGGGAAAGTCCACTCTTGGTTCATACACATTATTTGTTTATTTGGAAAACATGTCGAGTTTCTGGGTTACTGGAATAATTTGGTGTGTATTTTAATTGCAAATTAAAGTGTGGTGGCCCCAATTAAATGCAATACATGACTGATAAAGATCGATCCATATTAACTAGTCCAAGAGTAATTTTGTCATAGGTGGAAGAACATGACTAAAAAAGGCAAGATATGGTATCACTAATCTTTATACGGTAGTATTATGACATTAAATCACAGGTGTCATCTATCCAACCAAACACATTAACTTTAGTCACGATACTAAATATAATCTATTTGTGGCAACCAAACACCCGTAGGGGCGTTTGGTTTGATGGATGAGATACATAATGTTTTTTAGGATTGTGTATGATATGATTTTTTAGATTATTTAGTCTTATGTTTGGTTTATTTGATTGTGGTATAAGATAATTGAAAGTTTATGTGTGTGTGTGTGTTGTTATGTGCAATGTGTGTGTACGTGTGCAGTGTGTGTGTTTAGTTATTTCTAGAATTTTGCATCATGGATTAGACAAGAGTAATAATCAACTCAAATTTGGGATGATAAGTGATCATTCATTTGAGTGATTAGAGGACACGGTCTAATTCTTTATCACGGATTTTTTTAAATCAAACATGTGATTAGATAGGATTATATTATCAATCACTCCTACTCAAGCAAACCAAACGCCACCTAAATAAATGAGGATCTAATTTTTGAGTTTGCTAAGTAGTCTTGTTTTGATTGATAATTTTCTCATTCCCATATTTAATTTGTTGCAGTCTTCTTTAAATCTTGCTTAGATACTAGCTCATTGTGGTTTTAAGACTTTATTAAGGGGATTTTAAGTTTTGGGACTTTTTTAGTGGACTTTAAAAGTCTTTTAATTCGTTTTAAGACTTATCAAGGGGATTAATACATCCGGGGATCTCTTACAACGGATAAATGCCTGCAAATAATTACAATTAGCAGCATTATATTTATATAATTAGCAACAATTGAATCAAATATATATATATATATAAATATAATTAGCAACAATCTTTTTTTTTATTACTCAATAGATCCTCTCATATTGCAAGAGATCATTTCATATTTGGGTATTAAAACGACGGCATTCGCAAGTCCATGAATAGTAGGGATAATTTGCACAATTTTATTTCGAATGTTAGGATACTGTCAACCCCTAATCTTTGAGGGTGTAATAGCATCATAACTACAATTATTGTTGTAAACAATAACCAATTGTCATCTCATTAGAGAGAGGGATCCCCTCCCCATAGGAAGGAAAGAAAGAAAAAAAGAAAAAAGAGAGAATGAGAGGAATATATTTTAACAATTTTTTCCATGTTTATCTTTTTTGGGCTACTTAGTGTAGAACCCCTCCTCCTCAGGTGAAGTTTTATTTTTATCTTTATCTTTATTTTTTTAAGTTATTTCATTAATGAAATACTTTATATGCATGTTTGTTACTTGCACCAGTGTATTTTATAAAATTTGTAAAAAGTATAAGGGACCAACAAATAGTAAGACTGTAGGCAGCGGCGCGTGCTCGCTGTCCTTGCAAGCTCGAGGTCGACGCTCTCTTTCCGTTGGTGAGACTATAAAAGCATGTCAAAACTCCAATTGTAGTTCTCATTCTCTATTCGATTCTTAATTATTTTTGCATTACATATAATTTATAATAAATATACGTAAAAATAAAATATATAACTATATATTATGAGTTTACATAAGTATTTATGATGAATTTTTATTTTATTAGTTACAAATTTTTAAAATTTTAATACTTATCATTTATTCTACCTTAAAAAAAATATATTACTTATCATTTATTTATATATTGAACGGTTCGATTATACGGTTCAATCACGGTTGAACCGGTTGAACCATGATCTGGAAGCCTTGCCGATTCAATCTCAGATCCGATTTTTAAAATATTGATATTAAGTATAAAAAATGTATTTAGTTCATTTTATAATGCAATATTTTAATGCTGCTAATAAAATTTATTTTATTATCCACTGAAAATAGGTGAGAGTTTATTTAACAATATTAAATATAGATTAATTATTAATTCCTTTTTTTAGAAGAAACAAGTCAAATAGAGTGGGACGTCTCTAAATAGAAAACATGTCTTGTTCAATGAGACATATGGAGTAATAACGAATGTCTTATAGTAAGAGATAAATTCTATTTGTTGCAATATTTTCGTTATGCATATAAATGAGACTATTTAGATGGGCCAACTATACTTTAATTGTTAGCCCATTAAATATTAAAAATAAAATAAAATGGGCCAGGCCTAACTAATTACGTCAGATGTATTCATTCGGGGTTTCATTTCGAACTCCTCTTCTCCACCTCTCTCTCAGTCTCACTTGTCTTCTCCAGCAATCGGCGGTCATTTCGCCGAAACGCAATGATTTCCGATTATATATCTTCTAACAGTTGTATGTTTAATTATCATCCTACGAACTTCAATTTTTCCTCTGGATTTCGCTTTCTATCTCTGATCGGCTTTTAGTAATTTTTTTTCCAGCTCTAATGAAGCTTATGGCTTATGCAGGTTTGTGATTCGTTCTTCGTCTGTTAAATTGAAGATTACCAGCAGATCTACTAAGTAAGTAGACAATTACGAAGATTAAGAGCAGATCTTTACATTATATACTTAACGTTCTGTACAAGTCTCGAAGGTAAGATAATTTTGTTTTTGTTTTTGTTTTTGTTTTTGTTTTTGTTTTTGTTTTTGTTTTTGTTTTTGTTTTTGTTTTTGTTTTTGTTTTTGTTTTTGTTTTTGTTTTTGTTTTTGTTTTTGTTTTTGTTTTTGTTCTTAGTCCGGATCTCGCAGTGTTATTATAATTTCTTTGTAGTTTAAGCGATTTTCTTAGATTTAATGTTAATCTGTGTAAGAGGCTTTGATCTAATATGATTCTAGGTCATTTATGTAAGTAATACTACTTTGCTTTTCTGTGTATGATAATTGATATTCTTAGCTTGATACGAAAATTCATAATTTTGCGTGCTGTAGTTAGTTGGAATTCGTATGATTATCATTGTAATGGTATTCACTTAATTGAATTGTATATCTTGATACTACTGCTACCCTGATTGCAACTGCTCAAGCATTGAGATTTGTTTTGAAAACCTTGAAATTTAGTCTGAGAAATATGCAGTGAACTCGACATTTCATTAAGTATATTACTAGTATAATTCCCAATGTATTTGATTATGGACAAAACCTGGAAACCAATAATTGGACACTCTGATCATTTTATCTTACTCGTTGCAACCTATATTCTGGACAACCTTGTTTTATTTGCAGTTGTTGCTGCAATATTTCCCAAAAGTAACTTGGTGAATTTTCTTTACAGTAAAAGTAGATATGCAACACAGTGGTGCAAAGGATACCCAACTTCGTGAAAGCAGCAACCAAAAAGTTCACCCACAACCAATGGAAGAGGCGACGAATCAGAACCCTGAAGCTATGGAAGCATTAGTTTCTAGGATATTTACAAACATCTCCTCGCTCAAGTCTGCTTACATTCAACTGCAAGCTGCTCATACTCCTTATGACCCCGATAAAATTCAAGTTGCTGACAAGCTAGTGATATCAGAGCTAAAGAATCTTTCTGAACTGAAGCATTTCTATAGGGAGCACAACCCTAAACCTGTCTGCGTCTCGCCGCAAGACTCTCGATTAGCTGCTGAGATTCAAGAACAGCAGAGCCTGTTGAAGACATATGAGGTCATGGTGAAAAAGTTTCAGTCTGAAATTCAGAATAAAGATTCTGAGATTGTTCAATTAGAGCAGCAGATCCAGGAAGCCAGTCAGAAACGAGTAAAACTTGAGAAGAACCTGAAGCTTAGGGGTTTGTCAAGCAAGGAATCTGAAGGGAGTGGTGGTGATATTGGGGATTTGTCCCCTGATCTTTTCAGGTCAGCTGTGGAAGCTGCTTCGAGGGCCATTCATGATTTCTCCAAGCCGTTAATCAACATGATGAAAGCAGCTGGGTGGGATCTTGATGCTGCAGCGGACTCCATTGAACCAAGCATTGTTTATGCAAAAAGGGCTCACAAGAAATATGCCTTTGAATCTCATATTTGCCAGCGAATGTTTATTGGGTTTCAGGATGAGAGCTTCGGCATGAAACCAGACTATCAGCCTGAGACGAAAGAAAGTTTATATCAGCAGTATCTTAGTTTGAGGGAAATGGATCCGCTTGATGCTGTGGGCCAGAATCCAGATTCGTTGTTTGGAGAATTTTGCCGGAGGAAATACCTTGCTGTTGTTCATCAAAAGATGGAAGCATCATTTTTCGGAAACTTAGATCAACGGAACTACACAAAGGGTGGAGGACATCCTAGGACAGCTTTTTACCAGGCTTTTCTGAAATTGGCCAAGGCGATCTGGCTTTTGCACCGGTTGGTGCATTCTTTTGATCCTCCAGTTAAGATTTTTCAGGTGAAGAGGGACAGCGAGTTTTCAGAGGTGTATATGGAAAGCGTTGTGAAAGATTTTGTCGTACAAGAAGGGCACGAGAAACCTAAAGTCGTTATGATGGTTATGCCGGGATTTTGGATAGGCGGTAGCATCATCCAATCCCAAGTCTACCTAACAGGTATAAAGGTCGTAGAATGACCTTAACACTCTCCTTTCCTTCTGTGTGTTGTGTGTCTCGAATACGTAGAGAAACGCAGGTCCTAAGGGGTAAATTGTTCTAGTATAGAATGTAATGTGCCCCTCAATATTGAACTTTGGAAGTGTTTCTTTAATTATGTATTTACCTGTTGTGAATACTGAATGTGTTGTTTCATTCAATGAAAAGGTAAGATGGCAGATATTTCATTTTATTGTTCAGATGTGTGAGTCAATTTTTGGTTCGTGGAATTATTAATTGATACTATCATAGAAGATGTCTCAGGTGAACAAAAATGAAAAGTTAGGATTATGAGATTTGATTGATTGTGACGTTGATTTTGATATTCCACATTTTGAAGCTTTTTGTACTGTCCTCTCGTGTTGTCAATGTCATCGTCTGACTCTGATGGATGAAATTGAGTCGGGGCAAAGGCAAAGCCTTAACTATGTCGTTCTAACTACATGATTCTACTCGATTTGAGATGATAAAAATTATGACATGAGATGATAGTCTCGAAAATTGGCTTCTAATATGTTCACCCCAAAATTATGATAGGTCTGAATTATAAGGATAATAAGGTGAAGGAGGGCCGTAAACGAGCTGAATTCGAGTTGCTTAAATATTCGTTTGCTTGAGCTTAAGTCGACTTTTTACAATCGTGATCGATTTCGACTCGATCCAAAATTAACGAC
This sequence comes from Schizonepeta tenuifolia, assembly GCA_029490685.1. Lineage (NCBI taxonomy): Eukaryota > Viridiplantae > Streptophyta > Magnoliopsida > Lamiales > Lamiaceae > Schizonepeta > Schizonepeta tenuifolia. The sequence goes on along the minus strand of CM055960.1, from coordinate 24,659,949 downwards.
CTTGAATTCTTCTCATCAGATATTAGATAACGAGTTTTTCGAGCTCGAGCTCAAGCCAGACTCATCAAGAACTTGATTATATAATATTTGATGGCAAAGGTTCAATGGCTTTTATGTAGAATACTCGAGCCATACACGGTTGTAAGCTCGCGAACATATACGATAAATATGTGCCAAACATTTGTGCAATTATGTCTAGTCGAGCAATACAATGCTCGAACTCGATTCGATAAGCTTATCGAGCTCGATTTTAGGATCGAACTCGATTCGATTAGTTATGGAATCGATTGCTGAACGAGCTTCTTTCGAGTTGGTTGCCGAGTAGCTCACGAATAATTCGGCTTGTTACAGTCCAACAATAATAAAGTTTTTATTTTTATTTTTTGAAAGGAACAATAATAAAGTTAAATCGTGAAGAATCAGGTTGAACTGTCATCAATCCATTATGTCATCTGTCAACCATGTTCTAGGTTTTTTTATTTTCAACTATTGACGTTAAATCATGTAGGAAAGTTGTGAAAGAAACATTTATGCATGGAGTAATATTTTTTCAAAATGTGGAACACACCTTTTGCTATGGGTTGAATCATGTCTCAAAATAATAATTCTGTCTATGGTGAAAGATGATTCTAATCAAAATATCCCTTTACTCGTCTCAGCCACCCATAAATAATTAAAATATAAAGCATAAGTCTACCCTTTATTATATAATCAAATAACCCACGTCGCTCTTCTTTTTCTATTCTTCTCTCTCTACTCCTCCGCCTCCACCGCCTAATGCCTATCACTGCTCCGCTCTCCGACTCCGGCATGCGGCCAGCTTCCAACCACTTTCAGATTAAAATATGTTCTAATTAGTAATTTTTTTTATATTGTGGGAACGTGCAGCAGCACAACCGTTATTTTCGGTGTGCACTAGCATGGAAATCATATAAAATAGGTAAACTACACTTTTCAAAAATAACTGTAACAGATTGTACTTATAAAGACATTAGTGGAGGTTTGAATACATTCAGTTTCAAGCATCTCACTCCCATGGAGCTGCATATTAAAATCCCCCATTTTTCAAATATTTTAAACATTTGTAATGTTGTATATATTTAAATTTTATGAGTTTTTTCTTTTAATTGTTCAACTTTTAAGTAAGTTTTCTTTTGATGTTTTATTTTATGTCCATTTTCTATCTAAATATTTTAGGTGTTTAATTAGATTATAATAATTATAATTAGAGAAAACTTGGGGCCCCAAGTTCCATTTCCTAGCTCAATCATTGCTCACTATACCACTAAGCTATCCCTTAATAGAATTATTAATATATTTTTTTTAAATAATATTACAGGAAATTTTAATGACCATGTGACGGTGGATTTGAACCTGTGAGTTTTTGCCCTTTTGCCCGTCTATTAACCACTCTACCATTATACTAACACATTATTAGTATTTATTACCTCTCAATCATGTCGTTAGGTTTGACGTGGACAAATATATATCATTCTCACCAAACCGCCAATACAGGTTTATAAGTTGAAAAAATCGAACTTGTCTGGATTTGAAATTGAATATATTTTTTGAGTCTTATATATCAAATTAGTTCCTTCGAAAAAAATATATAGTATCAAATTAGTTCCTTCGAAATAAATAGGGTAAATGGCCTGTAAATTACTGAACTTTTTACAAATTTTCGAATTGCAACCGTCAGTTGAACTTTGGCGAATTAAATACCGTGCTTTTAACTTGTTTCAATTTGCAACCAAATTACTGTGACGGCGAGGTCGATTGGGGATTTTTTTCCCACGTGGCTAAGAGTGCCCACGCTGGCGCTTATGTGGCGCTTATTGTTCTTTGAATGACGTCGTTTCACTAAGCTGCTTGAAGAACATCGAATGCAGAAATTTTCCTATTATTGAATTCATCTTCTTCATCGATTCCTGGCGTTTTTTTTTTGCGAATGTTCGATTCTTGTCGGCCTTGGTATTAGAAGTTGTGGTGGTCCAGAGGTGTCATTTTCTGCTTCGTGGGCGAGTAGTGCTTCGTTGTGGTGGTCCACTCTCAATTATTTTTTCTTCTTTGCATTGTATAGTCAATATCGATACAGTTAGGGTTAGGGTTATGGTTTGTATTGAAGCTCGATTTTTTTTTTTAATTTTCTGCGTGAAATTTGATTTCCTTTTATTTATTTTCTGCAGTAAATATTTTTCCCTGAATATTCATTATGGTGGTGAGCTTCGAATGAAAGAGTTCAAACTGCAGTATTTAGGTGGTCAATTTGTGGTAAAGACATCAATAGATTGTGATAGATTTGGATTTTTTGACCTTATTGACTATATTTAGGAGTTACGGTTTCTGATTTGGGACAAGTTGTGGTTTAAGATACCTACTACTCATGCATATGAACAAATATATGATGATTAGGGAATTATGAACTTGTTGTCTCATGTTGGTAAATATAAATCAGCCAGTGTATATGTAGAAGGTGGTAAGGGTGAGGGTAAGGGTGAGGGTCAGGGTCAGGCTGAGTCTGAGGGTGAGAGCAGTGATAGGAATGATTACATGCCTAGTGTGTCAGAGTTGTCAGATGTTAGTCTAGGAGACCTTGATTATATTTCTGACGAGGAACATGTCAAAGTTAGGAGAAAACTGGAAGAAATGGTAAACTTATTTGATGTTATTAATGAGCCTGATGGATTGAGAATGAGTTTGTTGAAGAAAATGTGTCTGAGTATGAAGATGATGAGAAAGAGTGGGATACTGAAGAAACTGATGAGGAGTGTGATGTCAGACTGAGAGCAAAGAAGGTAGTATATGATCCCAAATGTGATCATAAATCTTTACAGCTTGTGCTTGGCATGTATTTTGCTGATGGTTTTCAGTGTAGAAAAGCTTTGACTAGCTACTCCATTGAAAATTAGAGATTTATTAGGTTTAGAGCTGTGACAAAAAACAAGTGTCTGGCTAAGTGCACCCCTCTATGCCCTTGGCAGATTTATGCTAGTAGAGTGAAGTCAACTGGAGCATTCATGCTCAAGTCATATGGTGGTGATCATCAATGTATGATGACCATGAGCAACAAGCTTTTGAGCTCAAAGTGACTTGCTAAAAAATATTTGAACAGGTTTAGGTTAACATTTCATGTTGATATACAAGAGTGGGCTGCAGATATTTGCCAAAGGTTTGGGACTAGGGTTCCTAAGAACAAGCTCTACAAAGCAAGAACAATAGCCCAACAGATTGTGAGAGGATCGGTGGATGGCCATTATGCCATGATGAGAAGATATATAGCAGAGCTTAGGAGGGCAGAGAGTGAGAAAGCTTTTGATGATTTCATGGCAAGAGATACAACCAAATTCTGTAAGGCTTTTATCTCTACAACTCCATCTAGTGATTCTGTTGATAACAATATAAGTGAAACTTTCAATTCTTGGATATTGAAGGCAAAAGGTAAGCATTGTATTCATATGTTAGAAATGATTAGGAGTTCTCTTATGGTGAGACAGGTTGAGAAATACAAAGAACTTAGGAGGGTGTCAGGTAGGTTGTGCCCTAGTATCAGAGACGTTGTAGAGAAAAACAAAAGGGAGAGTGTACATTGCAAAGCAATTCCTGGCATGCATGAAACTTTTGAGGTTTACTGTGATGGGGAGAAGTTTATTTGTCAATTGAAAACTGGAAACAATGGCATCAATTCATGCAGTTGTAGGGCATGGGACTTAACTGAAATTCCATGTAAGCATGCCATTTCCTGTGTGAGGTATATGGAGACAGACCCCATTGATTATGTTTCTGATTATTATGCTGTTGAGAGATTCTTATCTGCTTATGAGTTTGCAATCCCATAAACTCTTGGAGAGAAAGCTTGGCCTGAAGTTGCAGGTGATACTGTAATGCCACCTCAGAAACTGAAAATGCCAGGCAGGCCAAAGAAGAAGAGAGTTAGAGTTCCGGAGGAAAGAGATGGGAGAATGACAAAACATGGGATTACAATCAAGTGCAGCAAGTGCAAGCAGGAAAGTCACAACATAGCATCTTGCAAGAATCCAGCAGTCTTGGCCACTTCAGAAAAGGTATTTTGATCCCAACTTGCTGCTTATATCCTTATTCAGACGTACTGATTGTTTGTTAACATTTCCCAAAATAGAGAAAGAGAGGAAGACCTGCCAAACCAGCAGCACAAGTGCAGAAAAAGGACAAGCAACCAGCAAAGAAGAAGTCAGATTTTTTTAGAGATAGAGCAATTGCCATGAAAGGAGCTGGTGTTTACATCAATGAGAGCTCTGGAAATACCTTTTTCAGAGTATGCTTACTTCTACTTATTTCCTGTTTTGGTAGTTGATAGAGTTTGAAGCTTACTTTTGCATATTTTTCTTGTTTGGCAGTCTTCTTTGAACAACAGTGTGTTGATGAATTTGTCCAAGGGAAGCAAGTACAAAAGGCCAAGGCAAGTTGGAGAAGGAACATCTTCAAGCATATAAACTGAAATGACTGATGTGCCCATAACACAGGAGAGTGGGACTGGATGAGACTGTTTTCTGTTATAACTGAGCATAGGAATTTGCTACAAACTTGAAGTCATTTTGTATCTTGATCAACTCTTGGTAGTCTTTTTTGATGATGCTACAAACTTGAAGTCTTTTTTGTGTAATTTCCAACATTGGTATTTGTATTTGAGACTTCAACAATCCAAGTATATTATGATGATCAACAAGTACTCAGTTTGCTAAGTTTATTGTGTCTTGATGATGATTTGTTTCAGTTTGCATCGATATTCATTAGACGAATGAAATACAAATACAAAATTCAATACTTCATAAATTCAATACTTAGTGGCATTTCCAGATAATAAGCAGATGAGAAAACAAGCTAATACTTACTACATCAATACTTCATAAATTCATTAGATAAGACAACATCAATATTCGATTGTAACACAGGCTAATACTTACTACAACAAACTACAAACTACAACAAACTGCAACAAACTACAAACTACAAATAACACAAGCTACAAACTACAATGATGATCAACACACAATTACTTCGATTGTAACAGACATGCAATGATGATCAAGAGAAGAAAAACAACATCTTCAAAACCCTAATCTTCTTTTCCTAAGCATCCCAGTGGCTTCTAGGTTGTGAATCTTCTCTTGTAAATCTGCAATGGTGCAATTCATATCTTCAATCTTCTTATTGGCTTCATTGCACTCATTCCTTAGTGGCTCCACCTTACTTTCTCTCTCAACAAGGCGTGACGGAGCTGCTCTTGTGCGAGGTTATGCTCATTTGTTACCTCGTTGATGTAATCTCGGTAATGATCTGTGAGTGGATCATCAATCCAGTCTCAAATTTCACAAGTTTTCTGTTTTAATTTAAAAAAAAATTATTAATTGACGCCATATTTATTCTAAGAAAAAAAAAGGAAGAAATTGAGTAGAACTCACCCCTCCAACGTGGCAACAGTAGAATCTTCTACTGGTGTTATCAGGTGTGAGCGACGTCCATACCACACTGCTCCCATGCTTGCAAACTGGACCTGGACGGCGTGGAAGATAGCGGGGCAGATTCACCATTGAAGGGTACACTTCATCAGACGTCGCCGGAATTCCACTTGAGCTTGCCATTGCCTGTGTTAACTTGGTCGCCCGATTCAAACCAGCTCTGCGTTTAGGGTTCGTCGGGTACATCGGATTTTGGGGGAATGAATTGGGGGAAATGATTTGGGGGATAGCTGATGAAATAAGAAGAGGGTTCGAATTGGGGGAAATGATTTGGGGGATAGCTGATGAAATGAGAAAAGGGTTCGAATTGGGGAAATGAATTTGGGGTTTTATTGATTTGAAGCTTAAACGGCGTCGTTTTTGTTAATTTGGACGGTGCTTTTAATTAGCCAAAACGACGTCGTTTTGGCTAGAGATCCGACAATGACACGGTGGCATTTCCAGCCTCCATATCATCATCGACCTCGTTGGTAACTTAAGTTGGTTGCAAATTGAAACAAATTAAAGCACGTTAATTCGCCAAAGTTCAACTGACGGTTGCAATTCAGAAATTTGCAAAAAGTTTAGTAATTTACAGGACATTTACCCAAATAAATATAGAGGTAATGTGGTAAAATAACCTTTTTTTCTAAAGAAAAATGTTAAAATGTCACCCACATTTTAAAAGTTGCAAAATAGCCTTTTAGTTTTTGAAATGACCTAAATACCCTTAATGAGTATACAAGAAAGCTTACTTTAATTTGAATCATACAAGAACACTAACTTCATGTATAAATTTCCGGCGACAATTTCCGGCCAAAAAATTCCGGCGAAAGTGATGTGCACCTCGATCACACGCACGCGGAAGACTCGAAAAAGATACGATAGATGGAAATCCCAAAACCTCCGTAACAGTTTCTCACAAGTGAACTAGGCGATTAGATCCCTAGAACCCAACGATAGGACGCTACGGCAACTCGGGGACAATGAATGACACACAACGAGGGATGATTGACTCGTTGATTCGCTGGATAATGAATTCGACTTGGCAAAACCAAGAAGAACTCGAAAACTCTCAAGAGAGAATAAAACTCACGTTATAATTAATCAAGGTGTAAATTTCGTTCATGACAAAGGCCCCTATATATAGGGTGCAAATCCTAACCCTACTAGGAAACTAAACATGGAAAATAACTCCTAACCCAATAATGAAACAAAGCCCTAGTCTAAACAAGGCTTAAAACTCAAAACTGACTCAACTAAGGCCCAATTTCGGCCACTCTAATTAAACCCACGAAAATAATAATAAGTCTAACACTAATGGACTACACGAAAGTAAATAAATAACAAAACAAGTCTTTAAACTTGAGCCCACTCGCACATGATTAGATTAATGTAGCTCGGACCATTCAACTCGCCAACTTCGATAGGTTTCTTCATCAACTCTTGATTCCAAACTTCTTGAACTAAACTCATCAAGCTCTCCTTAAACTTCTTGGCTCGAGATCTTGTAACTGGTCCAACAGGAACATGCACCGGATCTTGCACCAACGACGATCCTTGGACTCCATCAGAAAGTTTTTCGGTCAAAAATTCCCTGCAAAATTTTCCGGCCAAAAATTTCCGACGGAGGGATTTCACATACAAGAAAAGTAATATACATAGAGATAACATACATGCATCATATTTACATACAAGAATATTTACACACAAGAAACTAAACATACAAGAAGTGTTCATGGCAGGAAGAGTAACATACATGAATTCCGACATACAAGAAACAAGACATACAAGAAGAGTCACGTATATGGAAAAAGCAACATACATGAAGATATTTCACTTACAAGAAGAGTTACATATATGGAAGAAACAACATACATGAAGATAATTCCGGCGAAAAATTCGAATTATACACGAAGCCTAACTTCATGTATGGTTCATACACGAAGACTAACATTCATGTATGCATCATACAAGAAGACTTACTTTCATCTATGAATTTCTGGCGAAATTTTCCGGCAAAAAAATTTCGGCCAACAATTTCCGGTGAAAATTTGAATCATACACGAAGCCTAACTTCATGTATGCATCATACATGAAAACTAATCTTCGTGTATGCATCGTACACGAAGACTAACATTCATGTATGCATCATACACGAAAATTTTCGCCGCTAAAAATTTCAAATTTAAATCATACATGAAGATTAGTTTTCGTGTATGCATCATACACGAAAAAAAAACATACACGAATGCATATCTCATACAAGAAAAAAGCGATAGAAGAACGATCTTATACACGAAGGCATTCACGCATACACGAATGCATACATACATACAAGAACAATCTCATACAAGAAGATCGTCATTGCCGGAGAAGAAGACCTACGTCGCCATAAATTTTCGTCGGAAATTTTTGGCCGAAAATTGTTGGCCAGAAAATTTTGGCCGGAATTTTTTTGGCCGGAAAAAAATACACGAATGTATATCTCATACAAGAGTAGAGAATAGAAACACTAAGGAATAAAAAAGTCTTAAACTAATAGCCTAAGGGCATAAAAAAGTCATGAAATAAACTAAAAGGCTATTACAACGCTTTTTTTTTTTTAATGGCTAGAATTCATCTTTTACTTTTCAAAATAGCTATTTTAACTTTTCCCTCATAAATATATATCAAATTAGACAAAAGTGTGTTTTATTACTCAAAACATTTAATTTCAGATATAAAATTATAATTAACTCTATGTTTCTATGTTTATTTGAAAATGTTTTTTTTTTGGGGGGGGGGGGGGGGGGGGGGCTAGCACAAATTCAAAGAAGAGAAACGAAGTCATCATAATTCCTTACAAATTGGTATATGGAATCTTTTCTTATTAATCGTGTAAGATTTTCACTTTGGAATAATTTACATGTTTGGTGTATATAGGGTGCCATCATAATTCCTTACATTTTTCTTTTATAATAATACAATAAGAGATGAATTACCTTTGGAAAGTACATAACAATGTTATATACTGAAAATTTTGGTGGCTTTATGAATGATGATAGGGGAGTGAGTTAGTTCATTTTAAGGATGAATTGAACAACAATATATTAACAATATTTGAATCATATCATAGAGTCTAGTACTGTTTTTATTATAATATTATAATAAGATTAACATAGGGTAATTCATGAACTTCCCTTTAGGAAAGTATTATCATCGACTAAAGAAAAAAAGATATTCTTTTGCAGCCAATAAATTGAGAGTAAAGTGATCTACATAGTCCAGGCCGAATAGATTATTAATCACTGTATACCTACACTGTAATATGCTCATTATTTAAATATAGAATTGAATAATGATTAGAATGTAGTATATCATTGTCCACTTATTCATACAGAATATAATCCATGATAGTTGTTGATCAATATATTAACCTGTATTATATAATATTTTTTCCCCCTAGAACTGCTATTTATAACACAAGTGTTTGCAGAAGAAAATACTTTTAATCGTAGATTTCAATTAATATGTATAGAAATAATTAACAGTAATAAAGATAATATTTTGGTCAATATTATGTGACTTTACTGGACTAAATCCATCATGTTCGGTTCTTACATTAGAGAATCAATAAATATATAATGATAAAGTGTGTTTATAGTGATTAAATATATACTTGATAAAGCTTGATTAATAGAATAATCAAATTTAATTATAAGTTTTGTTTGAATGTTTAAGCTCGTAATGGAAAATATGGCTCATGCTCTTATCCACCAATTGTGTGATAATTTATCATTCCAAATTTGGGTGGATTATTTGTCACTCATATGATCCTATAAATCTTATCGATATGTATTTCATTTATTTTATTTACACATTAATACTAAGTTAAAATTATTTCAGGACAATAACATTGGTGATTTGCAATTTCAGGACAAAGTTTTGCGGGCCTGCAATTTAAAGATAATATTTTTCGAATTAAGCATCGGAAGGATAAAAGTGAGCCCGATTGGGCTAAAAATTAATTATGCAGACAAATGGCCTCAAACTTATGAATATTATTTTAATATATTGTATCTCAAAGTGTCCTATGACATATATATTTTTAGCCCTGAATAGCGAGATGATAAAACAATTGCAGGGTCAAGGAACCATCTAATAGCTAGATTGTTCATCATTCCTCATGAAAGTGGTTATGGTCGTCTACAGAAAATTGTTGCCGAGCTAGTGATCAATATTGTCCTTCTGGTGCCTAATTCGAAAAATATTGTCCTTAAATTGCAGGCCCCCAAAATATTGTCCTCAAATTTGTATGGATGGATTATTTAATACGCATATAAACCTATCAATCTTATTGATCATATATCATATCCTACAAACCAAATACCACCACAAGATTTTCATTTATTTTGATTACACATAAATAATCATAATAAAATTTTAAATAAGTATCATTAAAACATCATTAGATTTTTGCCTTTTTTTAAGAAAGATTATAACGAGGTCCGACTCTGCAGCTTATTACTACTTCCTCAGTCCCGCCAAATACGGCCTAGTTCATATGGGTACGGAGACTAAGAAAAAGGGTATTGGTATAAAGAAAGTGTTTAGTGTAGTGTGAATACAATATTTTATAATGCTAATAAAGTTATAGATGAGATGGTTAAGTGTGTAGTGGAGTAGATTAGTGGGGTCTAGATGAGATAGTTGACCATGTATATAAACTAATTGTTTCCTTTAAAGGAAATATGTCAAGTATAATGTGACGTCCAAAATAGAAAACAAGCTGTATTCGATGGGACGGAGGGAGTATAATTTATACCATGAGCCAGAGTGGTGCTTATAATATAATATACGACCAGTTTATTTGCCACTAAACCTCATTTTTTATTAATAGGTTTCACGTTCTACAGTATTACTACTTACTGTATTATTCTTTTTAGAAGTAAACTGTAAAAGCACGACGGTATCATTAATTAGTATATACGTATTTTCCTTATTATATAACACATCAATATGTTTGATGAAATACGACAAATTACGTACTATTTCTTTTATTTGATGATATACTCAAATTATTATTTTCAACATGTACTACATATATTAAATTATCTTCAACATGAGCATTAATTAAGGTAGGAACACTAAATTATTACTACAATTTAGTCTAAACATAAATTGTGTATGATTGTTTATCCAATTAATCGTTACGATGTGGGAGCGATGCCAAGCTATTCTTCACAATATATGTATTTTTTTAATACAATTATAATGGGATAAAAACTACATAGTATATATTACAATCAAATAATGCATGAAACTAGGAAACCTCGTGGGCCCAATATAACCATCTCCTAGGAGGTATACATTAAAACAAAAAAGAATAATATATATATATATATATATATATATATATATATATATGCTGTCTTTTGCTTTATAAAAATTTACATGTTTTGAAGCAAAATAAGTTGATATGAGTGTCAACATATATTATGTACACATATTACCCGTAGCAAACAGGCCATATATCAACGAGTGCAAACCCACCTCACCTCCTTTATCCAAATCAAAACAAGAAAAAGAAAAAAAATCGAATGTGTCACGCTAGCATGAGTTTATTCACTTGCCACTAATTCTCAATTCCTAATTTCGTAGATAGTAAAGGTGAATTTTAATATTTTTCTGATTATCTACAAAATATATACTACTATTAAAATGTTAGTATGTTTTAAATGATAGTATATAAAGTTTTAAAATTTAAATGATAAAAAGTAGCATAACTCACAGTTTTTTGTAAGATAAACATATTTTCTAACTTCTTATGTACACAATATGATTGTCACTCTTGCTATACATGTGAGTATATCCACGATATGATTATCACTTCCATGCATTTATAGTAGTATGATTCTTATTCACTCTTATATTTCTCACTACTCCACTCATATTTATAAGAGAAGCACTTGGGTGCATATATTTGTCACTTTTTTTTTTTTTCAGTTTTTCGGAGCTTTCGATTTCGATTATACGGCTCCGCCTTCGCTCCGATTACTAATATAAGGATAATCGGTAGGCAACAATTTGGATTTTTTTCGGCTCGCTCCGAGGCCTTCGGCTCCCCTCGCTCGAATCTTGACCAAAGAAGACGCGGCAAACAAAAATTGAAGAGGCAAACAACAAAGGGGGGGGGGGGGGGGATTTTGGAAAAAAAAAGTTTGAAAAGAAAAAAAAGATTTATTTTAGCGCTTGAGATACACGCACCGCGCGTGCGTCTCATGCACTGGGTCAGGCAGGTCCGGGTCGAGTATTGCACGGTAGTTTTTGTTTATTTATAATTAGACCCTTACCCTAATCACAACAATACTCATTACTATCCACCAATATCCACAATTTATTTTTTTTAAATTCGTATCGTCCATAATACTTATTCCGAAAAGGAACATTTTTGAGTTGTCGGAAGAGAAAAGGCTATAAGTAGCATATTTGTGTGTTGACGTGTTTGCCTGTGAGTTAACAACTAGGTTGCATTACTGCGTGCGTGTTACAGTAGTGTGTGTGCTGTGTGTGTGTGCTGCCTATTTCTCATTTTCACGACGAATTCCCCACGCTCTATTTTTTCCACTCTTCTTCTTCCAACACAACTCATTTAATTTCTCTCTCACTCTTATATATATACAAACATTTCCCTCCTCTTCTCTCCTCTCCTATTACACACACACACACACACCTCAGTAGGAAAATATATATATAGCTATAGATACACTAATACTTTTGTACGTACAACTCTAGCTAGCTACAAAATAAATATATATGGCTGATTCTCCTCATCATTTTAACATGAGTCAACCTTCCAATTCTACTCCTTTCCCTCCTCCTCCACCACCACCGCCGCCGCCACGACCCCCTCCTCCCCCTCCTCCCCTTCCGCTTCACTCGCCGAAGGATCAATCACAGCATTTGCAACCCACTATAGGAACCGAATCGCTACCATCTCCCAAAAAGGTCAAGAAAAACGCAGACGCCGACGCCGACGCCGACGCCGCCACCTCCTCCGCCTCCGCCGGCCGTCCGACCGGCGGGAAACACGCAGTATTACGCGGTATTAGGAGCCGCAGCGGAAAATGGGTTTCGGAGATTCGGGAGCCCAAGAAAACGACACGTATATGGCTGGGCACCTACCCCTTGCCGGAGATGGCTGCGGCGGCCTACGACGTGGCCGCGCTGGCCCTCAAAGGCGGCGGCGCTGCTGTCAACTTCCCCGATCGGGTCAGCACGTATCCGGTCCCGGCTTCTTCTGCGCCCTCGGATATTCGCAGAGCCGCAGCCAGCGCGGCGGCCATGATGAAGCCGGTGAGAGCTGGTGATGAGGCGGCGGGTGCCGGACAGCGGCGGAGTGATGAAACTGCTGCGGCGGCGGCTGCGGATGATGCGGAAACTGGGGCGAGCGAGCATGAATTCATCGATGAGGAGGCGCTGTTTTATATGCCTAATCTGCTGGTGGACATGGCGGAGGGAATGCTCGTCAGCCCGCCTAGAATGGTGTCGCCGCCGTCTGACGATTCGCCGGAAAATTCAGATGCTGAAAGTTTATGGAGCTACTTTTGATGCGCTTGTTGTTCAACAAGGTAAAATATATATATAAAAAAAGGAAGCAATTATTGTACCATTTAATTGAGGATTATACAAATATATATACAGAAATTTGTGCTAGCTAGAAAATTTGACACAAAGGTTTAAAATTTCCGTCTTCTTTTTTCTGTTAATTTTCAGTTTAAAGCTTTGCAATTCATTAGTTTCAAATCTGATAGTACCATCTTTAGGATTTTGCAAAGAAATACTATATTATTATCATTATGCTGTGTGTGTGTGTGAGTGTGTGAAAAGATTGGAACAAAGAAATAGGTATATATCACTTTGACATTTTTTGCCCTAATGCGAAATATATTATATATGCATGAAATATTTATATCTGAGGTTGACTTTAAAACCAAAATTAAAACAAAACCGTTATATTTCTTGTTCTCTTATCAATTACCTTTATCATGTTTTCTTCTTTAGCACAAGGTTCTGTTTTTTTTTTTTTCGGTTTTAATTATAAATGATTTTTAATATTGTTTTGAAATGTGGAAATTGAATTTGATATGATGAGAGAATAGACGACAAAGGGGTTTCAATTCAACGGATCAATTAGTTAATTTGGGACAAAAAGGTTTGGTTGATGATATGATGAGCAACAAAGAAAGGCCTTTCCGAAAATTTAGAATTTCTATGGTCAAACCAAATCCTTCTTGGGAGTCGCTTTAATTTTAGCTCAAGCAAATAACTATCATCATAGGCATTAATTTGTTAAGTTAATTAAGAGAAACTCTTTTTTTTTTCTTTTTTTTTTTACAAATATAAAATTGCATTCTTTACAAATTTAGCTTAAATCTTATTCCATACTGCAATGCAAACAAGCCCCTATATATTGCAGATAATTAATACTTCTAACCAAACATAATACTAAGATATTATACAGAAGATATATTACAGTTAAATATATCATGTTTTATCCATTTACTATGGCAAACAGACGAATCAATCCTTATGTCTGTGTTTTATCAAGTTTTATCCATTTAGATAGATATTAGGTCGTGTATGTTAGTCGTGTATGCATAGACATATTTAATCGTTTTTTAAAAAAGTGGCTATATTTGCAATTTTCTTTTCGGGAGTGGCTAAATTTGCACTTCTCCCTATTTAAAGTTCTAAGGATAGTTTTAGTAACTACATAAATATGTGTTTTATTTTTCTTAATATAAGATAAAAATTCACTTGTCTGTCATTATTTATTTCAATATAAATTATATGTGTATTATTTGAACTCATACTTTTTACTTGCGCCATACGCGTAGCATGGCTAATCTTTCCATAATCTTCCTTTGATGAATCAATATTTACATGCATTTGTAACTAACATAGGTGACTAGTGGAGTTATTACATCAGTAAGCATTATATTTACTTAAAGATGCGGGGTGGCATTTGATTTACAACAAAAAAAAAAAAAAAAAAAAAACTCTTCTTAGTTAAGCGGTCTTCCTAAATCTTCCTTCGATGAATCAATATTTACATTATATCTAACATAGGTACATTATAATCAAGCATCAATTTATCTAAAGAGTGTGATTATTCTTTACCATTTAAATGAGTATGAATCATTTTAGGGTTTGGATGATGTATATATGATAGATAGGAGATGTTTTAGTTGACACCCATTTGAGATAGCATACTAGTCGAGTAATTATTTTTGTAATCAAATATTTTATATCCGACTCACATCAATATCTCATATACATATATATAGATTAAAGTTGTGATAAAAAGAAAATGTTTGTACCCTCATTTCCTGATTTCCATGAGGACATTTATGATTCCAAGTGAATTCTAATTCTTAAATGAGAAAATTAAGTAATTGAGAATTATAAAGAATGAGATTGGACGGAAAAACGAGAATATTATAGACGAAACCAATGGTTTTTGGAATTAACTACTTTAAGTACACAAGAATTATTTATTCGGTCCGATGTGTAACTAAGATGTGTCAAACCAAAATACTATGTGTTTTTCGTTATACAATTACAATAGAAGAACAACTATATATACGAAATTAATTAACTCTTATCTTGTCACACTAGGAAACACGTCTGGACCCAAAAAACAAACAATATGCAGCTCGAAAAATTCGGCTCGTGGGAACCCCCTGCCACCTTTTCAGGCTCAGTACTCTTAACATTTCGCACCTCCAAATCAAAATCCTGGATCCGCACGCCACTGCTCATATGTAGTCAAGTTTGACAACGCACTACGTTTTCTACTACAATTTATCCTTTCATTCGTGATTTTCAGACTATTGTACATGATTGAAATTTATTAATCACGCATATCCGCGATAGCAGCTGAAGGTTATAATCCTCAGGCATTAAAAAAAAAAGGATGTTACAGCTGACTGTTGCAAAAAATTCATTCGTTGTTGTTGAAGGGATGTCATTCAAACATACAAAGGCTGAAAGAAAGACAACTTGATCAAAAGTCTTAGATTTTCAAGGAAATTAATAGTTGAGGCAATTATTTATATGGTGTGGGGCTCATTCTGATTTTACCCTAGTTGAAAGATATTTAATTATTGAAGATCACATTCACTCAATGCCCCCCAGAAATTAGACCAGAGATCTTATTGTATAATTTATTTTTAATTTGTTGGGGGGGACCAGGGTAGAGAGAGAGAGAGAGAGAGAGAGAGAGAGAGAGAGAGAGAGAGATTGTAATTAATCTTACCTACGACTCAATACTTGAGCCAATTAACTCCTGCCTGACGTGAAAGGTGCTGAATTCAGTTTGACATAACTACGAGAAAGCTTGACATGCATATGTACATGTCATCCTTTAAAAAAAAAAAAAAAATCTAAACTCGTACTAGCTAGCTAGTGACAAGTTCATTATGAAGTGGTCGTTTGAATGGATTTAACAAGATTGATCTTGTATAATATGTGTTTCCCATTGAATTAGTACTTAGCCCCCGAAGCAAAATGATTTCCGATAATCTTGGGGCACTTTAATCTTAGGTAATCTCGAATCAATTTTTTTTAGTAACCCTAAAAATAATATTTTTATTATTGTTTTTTTATATCGTGAGAATCCGCCGCCGCTACCTTCAAATACAAATATTGATTCGCTCTCTCTCTCCCCCTCTCTCTTAATAGGTAGGCGGTTTGGACAATTTGAATATTGAGGGACCTATTTCAACCTAGGAAGATAGAGATTTTTCGATGGACATTGTGGCCAACACAATGTGCTTTTGTCAACTCAACTTTGGGAAACGCCCCCAATTTTGATGGATTAATGGCACGAATTTTGTTTGATAGTAGTAAACCCTAGCTAGCTACACCATTTTACTATATCTCAAGCTCAAATTATAATAAAATACTAGCTAGCTATCCATTTTACTATATCTCTCAAGCTCAAATTATAATAAAATACTAGCTAGCTACATCCATTTTACTTATCTCAAGCTCAAATTATAATAAAATACTAACTAGTAGTACTTCTTTCTAAGTCGAGTTGGTTGTATGTTAGTCTAATAGTCACTCCGTCCACCAAATTTGTTCATCTTTTATAGACACGATAATTAAGAAAGTGAGTTAATTTAGTTGGTAACATTATTAAAATGTGAATTTTGTAAGTTGTTCTGAGTGGAATAAAGTTAAAAGTAAGTGAAATATGTGGGTTACGATACCATACAATATCGTAATTAATTAATGTACTCAAAACCACTCACAAATAGCGGCTGGTTCACTCTCATCATTAAAAGTAAAACAATAAAGTTGAAGTTTCTCTGGGTTGGTATGATTTTCAAATGAGATGAGAATTCTGGCTACCGAAAATCAAATAATAATAGCAATTGCAATCTACGCTCACCCTTCGTTTCTTAATTACTGTAGTTAATTACTTTTGTACGGATTTTTTTAAAAGTTATTTTAACATGTGCATAATTGTATCTTCTTACCGTTTAAGATCATTTATCTCACTTTTAGTGTCTCATGATCTCATCCCCTGTACTATCTTTATAACTTTGGTTTTTTTTCCCTTTCAATTTCAATTCTTTGTTTTCGTTTTATTTTATGATTATTAATTAAAATTCATAATCTCATTAGGTCTTATAATTATTTCTTTTATATTTAATTTACGGTTTAGGGTTAAAAACTGATTATTATGGTTCATTATACTTCAAAAAATAAGATATATAATTGGTAATGTAATACTTTAGTGAACTTGGCGGTATAATAGTGTACTGGCGATATAGAATATACGTGTGAAAATTCCAACCACATAAAGTGGCTAATTTCGAGCCTTTTTCAAGATTTTATGATGACGATCTACTTAAAGATATAGTAAACTATCAAACTTTGACAAAAACTTGGTTGCAGCGGCCGCATTAATGCCTGCAATTAGATGGTTATAATTACGTAATTAATATTTAGTAATTAGTTTATAATTAGAGATTAGTAATTCATAATTAAGCTTGTTATAATTTTAAAGGATGGTGGCGCGCGACGGTTGGAGAGATATAGTTGGTAAAGGTCGGCCAATATTAGAAAAGTTATTTTTTATTTGTCCAAAATTGGTATGATAGATTAGTAAATGTGAATTAGAATAATCCCATGATGAGAATATGCAATTATTGTGAGGAAAAAAAGTTAATATTTGGTGGGGCTTTCTGTCTGATACAGAATCTCACAAAGAGGATTTATCATATAGTATATATAGATAGAAGAAAGCCGGAAATTGCTTATGTTTGGATGATTGAGAAAAGAGATTATACCTTTGACCATTGAAAACACATCTATGGCCGACATCAATATACTCCTTAACTACTTGCTCTTGGTAGACTGTCTTTCTCTATACCCTAAGATTTTCCTTCACTTAATTTGAATTGTTGATTTTTGTAAGAACAATCTATGTTCAATTATATCGTCATATAAATTTGTTCTTAAATATCAACACTTATAGTGATCCGTCTAACAGTGAAATTGTCCATCGTAATTCACGTAATTTCTTGTAGTGAGTAATATAATGCAGATAAAAGCGGTCTCAAAATATGAACATTCTGGTACCATTGTAAGGTTGGTGCAGTCCATCTTGTGTTTTTAAATTATTTATTTATTATTGATTCATTTATAATCAACTTTTGAAATAGCTATAATGGGAATTAAAACACAATATTTGGCCCACCCTCTTCAAAAACATAAATTTTGGCCATTATTTGTAATTGGGGCAAAAATACTCTTAATGAAGGGGGCGCACCCCATGTCAGTTCGTGGGCGGGCATCAGGATTGTTGTAATATTGGTACATTAGGTACATATTTAGTCATTAGTACCCTATATGTCCCAAAGTGTTGTTGGTACAATTGATATGAATAAAATATCATTTGTACCAAGTACTAAAGTGTCTATAAATTGAATAATGGTCCGATTTTTTTTCCAAAATCCAAGTGGTTTAAACGAAATTTGAGATAAAATTGATTGGAATTAACTTCCCAAGGTGATGAACAGAACAAAAAAAATGATTAAATCTCTAGAAGTAGAGCATCGATTGATGTAAGGAGAAAGATAGCAGCCGGAGATTTTATGTTGCTAGTTGGTACAAACGATTATATTGGTATTAAATGTACCAAATTAAATATACCAAAACGACCTGAACCCGCCCGCGCCTTGAGCCGCGACCCAAACCTTCCTTATTAAGGGTAAATCCATCCCAAATTAATAGTAATTAATAATTAGGATTTGTGTTTTTGAAAAAGTTGGGCCAAATATTATATTTTAATGACTATTATGGCTATAAAACACAATATTTTCATTCATTAATATATATAGTGAGAAAATTAAGATCAGTATATTACATCGTGATGCATGTGAGGTTAACTATATATATTCACACATATATAATCAAATTAGTTGGGTTAACCTAAATCTAATGGGGACAACAACAAGAATAGTTTATACATGAGAGGAAAGAAACATAAGCTTGAAAACCTGCAAGTGGGAAATGAAAAGAGAAAACAAAGGTTCTTTCTGCCTATTTTGAATGTTTTAAAAATGAATTACAACAGCATTTTTGATAAAAAAAAAAGAAAAAGGAGGGTTAGGTGACGGAGGTAACATTCAATAACCCTTAATTATATTCAGCATAAAACTTTGTAGTTATTTTATAGGAAAGTATTTTCTTAAAGAGCAAATTTAATTTCCTTCCGGTCTTTTCTTTCGTTCTAATTTAAATTTTTTTCGATCGTATTATATTATTGGTAAAGCACATCAAATTAAACCACGATTATACCCTAACGATTGAATTAATACAATATTAATTTAACTTGATGTTTCTTCGACATAATTAATTAATTTATTTATCTCACTAATAATAATTTTAATCAAATACAACCGACCGGTTTTCCAATAGAACTTTTTCGAAGGGGAAACAATTAAGGGTGCAAAAGTATTCGACATTCACTATATTTTTCTCCAAATTGCACATATTAGTGTGTGTGAATGAGAACGACAACAATAATTTTATATTTGCATCATGCATGACTCAGCATGGCTTTTATTTGTATTTGTAATTTTTTTTTTTTTTTTTTTTTGTACTTTTGTTTCTTTCGGTTGAATTATATTGGGTTGTTTGGAAGAATTCAGACAAATATATATTGGATATAATACTAACTGCCCAAGCTTTATTCCTGAAATGGGCCAACCGATTATTTTTTATTTGTATATTTTATTTTTTATTACTAATATTCCATTTATGGAGGCTAAGAACATGCATGAGAATACGAGATCATCAACCACCTGATTAAAAATATAGTGGGTCCCATCGCCATACTGATCGGAATAATTAGGTTTTATTCGTTATGAAAATTACATATTTTCTCTATAACAACAATTAATATAAAATTACATATATAACGACCTCATGATGATTCTCAGAAGATCAAGAAGATTGTGCTGAAAAAACAGATTTAGGTAATTGCTTAAAATATTATTTTATTTGTCTTGTACATAAATCTATGTATACGTATGTATGAGCCAAAAATATTATAACCTCAGATAATATAGATTCTGTTTGAATTATTGTTGTTGATATAGTAATAATAGTGGTAGTATTTTATTAGTCCGTTTGTTGTACCGTTAGTTTCTTAATCTTATTTGTTAATTTCAAGATTAGTTGCAACCCTAGCTAGCTTCGTTTCTTCTCACCAGATTCCTCTTACTGTCTCTATTATCTTTACTTTTGTTTCTCAGCGTGGTTTTTATTTGTACGTAATTTTGTCTTTTCTCAGTAGCTTTGTATATATATTAAAACAAAATCTATAAAATAACTAAGGAAGTACAGATTTATAGAAATAATATCAGTTGAGTATCTAAATATGATTCTTTTTATGATTGAGCTCTGACTCTGGTCCACGTGACGTTACCACATCAACAGTTGGTACGTAAGTGGGAGCGGTTCTTATCGAAAACATGTAGTTACAACATTTATAAGAAAACACATACTTCTTGACATCTTTGTTCTCAAAAACTTCTCGACGTCTTCAAATTTTCAACCTAATTTTTTCTTTTCCAGTTTTTGGAAGATTCAAATATTTAATCTTGTTCCTTAAAAATCATTTTCTAAGTTACATTTGATTTCGGACAAATGTTAACGTACCCAATTCCAATAATAACAATACTTTTTTTTTATACGGTGGAGTGGAGACGATGAGGTTCGAACTCTAGACCTTACTGCTTATATACTAAAACCATATTATGAAAAAAAAAAAAAAAAAAAAAAGAAGCTCTTCTAACCACTATACACTATGAGAAAAAAGTGAAAGAAAAATAACTTTGTAGTAATTTCATTATGGCATGTGATCATGAAAACACTAGGTAATTTGGAGAGAGAACTAGTTACATCTAGTCTAGTGATTTAAGAAAGAAAGAAAAAAAAAACATGGCCCCAATTGGTTCCATAAGAAAAACGTGGATTCCAGAAGTTGGTTAAATTACTATACTCCGATCCCTCCAAGTTATAGCATATGTTAAGAAAAATAAGTTCTTTGTAATAAAAATTCGAAAAAGAAAATAATTTTTTAGATGATATCTTTATCACTAAATAAGAGAGAGATGGGAGAATAATTTTTTTTGAAGCATAAATATCATTTATCAATTATGTTACGAGTATTTAATGTGGGGTTATCATAATTTCTATATTAGAAGATAACCTCTTAAAATGAGAAGTAGTCCATATTAGAAAATCGAATTTATTGAATTGAAACGGAGGGAGTACATGTTATTGTATTGACCTTGATCTGATTGATAGGTTAGATAAATGTCTCCTTATTCGGCACCGTTTAAAATTTATCTTTGCGTAATAATCTCAAGTCCGATTAAAAATAGTAATTTTACTATCCGTATTCGTCCAAACTCATATAAAAATATCTATTAATAATTCGAACACGTTTAAATTTATAATGAATAGTTTTACTATCCAAGTTCATTTTATTTATCATCCTATTAGAGCACTTCTGATAGTTTACTCATAATTCACTTTTAACTTTAAATTTAAGTTTAAAATAACAAAAAATGAGATTGAAAATCCATCCAGCATATATATCACAATTTGGGTGTATCCCACAAAAATATTTACAACTCCCTAATTTTATCTCAAATTTACATCTCCTTAGAACATATATTCCGGCTATCAGGATAGTGTCACCACCACTTGTGCATCCCATATTTCTAATCTGCCGACACGTATCGACTGACATTTAGATGATTAAAACTAATTCAAAAATTAAAAGTGCAAACTATGGTTTGGGCTTGCCTTTTGAAATTCATTGTGAGTACTTTAATTATGTCCTGCAATATTTTGTTCTCTCCTTGCCCTTTCTCTTCTTCCCATCCCTCTTCTCCGACCCACCACCACACAGATTCCGGCGGCGGCAGCGATGTGGGGTACGATCGATCGACCTCTTTTGCAATTTTTTAAGGGAAGGAATTCCCCTTTCATTCTCATACCAAATTCTATGAATAACCCTAAACATCTATGAACTTTTAGGAATTGATTGTTTCGATTGTTAATGGGTTAAGAAGCTTGAGAAGAGAGGGGTGCTGGTTGCAGCGAGGGAAAGGATTCTTTGCTGTGGAGTTGTGGGTGTGCTGTGCCCACACCGCCACATTTAAATTTTTATTTTGTATTTCTCTTTTCTTCATTACGTGGTAACTTTTTAATTTTCACTAGTATTAGATCCATGTATTAAAAAAAATCGCCTCATATATTACTATATGATAGGAACAAAATTTGAAGAAAATACAATATAAATAAATTAATAATGAAATAGTATAATTAAACAATATTTAATATTTTTTTAATAATATCATTTTTTTTATATCGTGAACCTGCCGCCACTACCTAGAAATCTAAGAGGTAAATTCTCGTCCTTTGTCCAGTAACCTACAAAATAGTAATATCACATTTATATTCACAATGTCCACATGGGATCAAAACAACGTCTATTCGCATTAGAGAAAAATGTAGATTAATTGAACAATCGATATATCGCTTTGAACCACCACTGTGAATAAAAATATTTTTCATTTTGTTTTTCTTTACTTGTAAAATGTAAAATTTTACATCTAATTTATATGGATAAAAATAGAGAACATTTTTTTTTATCTTATAATATAAATCTTGATTTAAAATTTTATTGATACAAGGTATTCACAATCAATGTTTAAAAAAATTGGAAAAAGTTAATAGATTGAAGAATTTATTAATTATTAATATAATCAATTCCATAAAATATTTGTATGATCAATAATTTGAACTTTCATAGAGTCACAATTTAGTGATTACGAAAATAAAAAAAAAATATTCAAGTGGAATGATACATTGGCTCAATCTATATTTTTGGAATTGTGTCACAATTTTGTGTAGTTTTGCATGTGTGTAGGTAAAACAAAGGTTTAATGAGGGGAGTCCTAAAGAAGATCGAATTGAGGAATTGGGGCTAAGAAGTAAAAAAAAAATCGGAGTAAACGGACAAAAATGGCAAACCAACGGTTCGAGAAAGCTAACCAGCGACAAAGAGCATCAAACCAGCAGTCCGGCCGGCAGTCTCCCGTTGGACCGCTGAAGGTCACTGGATTCATTGAGGGCTTAAAGCTGACCGGCGGACGTAACGAAGGTTTAGAATGAAGACGCGTAAATAATGTGAAATATGGATAAAATTGATTGTAGAATTCTATAATTTATATGTAGAATAATAATATAAAAATGGAAAATTAATTAATATTATTGATTTTTACCACAAATTATGCTTTGTTAACGTACAACATTAATTAGTTGATCGATAAATATTAATGAACAATTAGAATTATATAATTATGAAAATTATTTCCAAAAATGGAATAGGGAAAAAAACTGAAAAGATTTTTTTTTGAAAACGACAAGCCAACTTTGCTATTATAGTTTATAAAAATTTCATGTGTTGGTAAGTTACATTTAGGCAGATCCTCATCCTATAGTTGATGTTAATTGTTATTTTTATTTGGAACCCGTTGTGTATAAATGACGCTACTTTAGTACAATTTTGTCTTGATTTCTTATGTTTGATTAAAAATTATAATATAGAGTATATAATATGTAATATAATATAGTTATGAAATAACCGGTTTGGTTAGAGGAGATTAATTTCTAATTCTTCCTAACTCTAATATAATCTTCCTTTCCAAAAAGAAAATTCTTAATTTCTAACTAGAATATTGGTTGAAATTTAAAATTGAAAAATGAAAACGGCATTTGTGAAATAGTTAACCCTAGTTAAAATCATAAACTAAAGATTAAATATTTATAAACATATAATTATTAGATTCAATTTATATTGCATATTTTAAGAAGAAAAAAATAATAAATAAACTATGAAGTAATTAACCACGGCTATGAAATAAAAGTGACCAATTAAAAGTTACCGACTACAAACCATAATAATAATAATAATAATAATAATAATAATAATAATAATAATAATAATTAGAAAAGTATGAAATATAATGAAAAAACCGAAGAAGAAAAAATAAAAGTTACAACACAAAAAAGAAAAAAAGAATCAATCAACTAATAATTTATATTGGCTAACTAAAAATACATTACCAGTTTTTAAATTCTACCATATAACAATTATTACAAGTTGCAAAATTAAATCATACTTAATCACATAAAACTGTACATGAAAATGAAAATCATCGTTTTTATCATACTTTCAGCATATTTCTTAACTTTATATAATTAATTTTTTTTATTTATTTAATTTTATCTTTATCCTTTAATCACATCCCATGAATCTATACTAGTGTCTTTTATTCAAGCCACTGAAATAAAAGAATAATTAACGAAATAATCAAATATATTAATAATGATTTAGTAAAAAAGAACAAAATGAGACAAAGAAATATATTGGATTGAAACAATAAAAGAAAGGAAAAAAGAAATTTTTGCATATCTAACTTTATCATGATTGAAGTCTTACTATTAGAAAATAAAAAATAATCTACCAAGTTATAATTAATTCAAAATAAAAAATAACTTCCAGATGTAGGGTGGATACTAGAAGGATGCACCTTTGTGGTGCCACTATCCAATTTGCCATATATTCCCAGTAAAATTCTCAAAATTTTGCTTATAAATCTGCTTTTCAAGTTTTCTTATACTATTTCTAACTCCTATTTACAAATGCATATAATAGGTTTCTTATTTTCTAATGATTATTTTATAAAAATTGTGGGTTCAACTCAATTTGTGAGATAGGAGAAGATTTACGGAGATGTAAATTTGAGGAGATCGGGAGGTGTATATAATCTTGTAGGGCCTATCCAATTCAGGAGATCCATTGGATGAACCTTTTAGCACATTTTTTATTATTTTAGCTTAAATTAGAGTTCAAATTAATTTTGATTAAATTGTTGGGAGTGCTCTTAAGAGCATTCTCAGAGGGAGTACTATATTTTGTCCATATTTTACAGACGCATACATAATTAAGTTCTCCTATTTTCCATTAATTATATTATAAACATGGTAGATATGAGTAGATTTAAGAGGTGTAAATTTGATGAAAAAATTTAAGGAAGTGTTAATATTTTTGTGTGGCCACTCAATTTAGGAGAGGTATGTTAGATGAACATTTATTACTTTTTGTTATCTTAGCATAAATTTAGAATTGAGTGATTATAAGCGAGCTGCTATGAGTACTCCAAATCTACTCTAATCTCATAAATTGAATTAGTCCCATAATTTTAACATTTCGTCCTACTATTTTTTCTTTTTTTTTTTTTTTTTTTTTTTTTTTTTTGTGTTGTTGTTGTTGTTGTTGAATACTAGTATGACATACATCATCATACATCAATACTTTGCTCCAAAGTCCAAATAACTTTTCCCTGATAGCCCCCACAACATAAATTGATGAATTAACTAGCTACTGAAACAATTTGGGTTTGTATGAAAGAATAAGAACACCCAACAAAAAAAGAAAAAAAGAGTAAAATATTATTTATTCATGATCAATCATTGACTTTATAGTATTTAGGCGCATTAATTAAACATATTGGACAAATCTATGAGACAAAAAGACATATCTCAATGAGGCATATCGTTTTCCTTTCTCTCATTATAAAATCTTAATATTAAAAGTGGAAAACTTGGAGAAGTGTCAACACTTGAACCATGATGGCCCCACCAAAATATGTCCCCCTCCTTACCCAAAATTATTATGTCCATCTAGTACTCTTATATTGGTTGTTCTCATTTTTACTTTATGTTACAGTTAATCAACTGAAATGATTGATTATATTGAATGAATTTTCAAATTAATTGGTTTTTGGCCTATGCCAACTACTTGTTGGAGTCCCCCCATGTACTGACGTACGGTTTTTGTTTTTGTTTCTATGATCCGCGGCTATTATTCGAGAGGTGCGGTAAATAAATTCTATTCATGTGTAATAGTTTGTAGATCAGATACAAAACATAATTCGTAATAGGTTAATTAATATGATGTGATACACATACACTAGGTATATAAAATTTATGCAATCATAATTTGATGCTTCATTTTGAAGGGAACTATTTATGCTTAGGCGATTGGAGATGGGAAAGTAAATATCTCTCTCTCTAGAGCCTCTATGAATGCAACACGTTTCATATCTCTTGTTCGGAAAAATTATATCGACAGAAATTATGATTGTAGGTATAAATCTATGTTGATTTTGACAAGAATGTTGATATTGTTCGTTGGAAATGACTAGCAATTTCTTATCTTTTCAATTCCCACTTTCTATTTCTTCACTTGTGGCCTCATTACTAATTTTCTGTCTCTAATCTACCTGAGAACTTGGGCTATGAGCTATTGTTGGGCCGAGATCTTTGTCCCAAATTTTAGTAAGGATAACTTTTAAAGATAAATGATAATCAGTTTTACCAAATAAATGATAATCAAAAATGCTCTTTATTATCTAATATTTGTGAATACATACATGAATATGTAACATGACATACATGAATACACCAATCTATACATGAAAAATTAATCCTTACATGAATACATATATGATATACATAACATACATCAATACATATACAAATGCATACATGGTACTCATGTATAATTTCATGTATGATACTCGTGTATGCTTAACAAAAGCCGCATGAAAATTCTTGCCAGAAAAAGTCATCGGAAAATTCTCCCGGAGACTGCGCTGCCGGATTTTACCACCTCGTATATACTAATCATGTATAATAATCATGTATGATAAAAAAGTAAGGCACCATAATAATTTTACAGAAGTTTTAATTAATATTTTTTTTTAAAGATCAATAGTTAGAATATACTTTTGCTTTTGTGAAATAGTTATTTTAACGTTTTGATCCAATTTTATTCTCTTTTAATGGATTTGACCCTAGTTGATTGAGTCTTCCTCATCTTTTTTAGTCGCTTTAACTTTTATCAATTGAGCAACGTTTTTGAAAATGGAAGATTCAGAACTCCAGTTTTTTCAGCTAATGGAAACGTGAAAGGGACACAAGTCAACAAGAAAGCATTGATTTTTTTTTTTTTTTGGAGAAGAATAAAACATTGAACTTGCATGCAGCAGTAGTAGTAGAGTATGCACTTTTTTGTTAGTGTTGTGTTAATATTAGGGAGTGATCTGACCTAAAAGGACTAGCACTCTATAATCGGCCCAAATTACTTTCACGGTATTGGATTTCAATATTAGGGCGTAGGGATGGCAATGGGGCGGGTTTTCGTGGGTACCCGCACTTTCCAAATCCTGATGGGACGGGTTTGAGAAATATTAAATGGTTTTGGAACGGATTTGGATCGGGTTTGGGCAATTATCTCCGGGTACCGGCTACCCAAACCCATTTATATATATAAGATAAAAGATATTATTATATGTATTTATTATATAATTATAAATATTAGTATAAATATTAGTAGATTTGGGGTTTTATCTGATTTTCTTAACCCACACACATATTCCGTAAGAGTCAAGTCTTTAATATTTCTCCTCTACTTTTGTAAATTTACTTCCGAAATACGATGACACAACGACAACATCAATAATTCATACTTCTAGTTATGTTTTAAGATTTTGTAATACTTTGCTTTGAGATTAATTTTAGTGAAATTTTCTAATGATGTATATATTTTAGTCATATTTATAATATTTTGTTATTTGATGTTTACTTTTTAGTATTCGGGTTTTTAGCGGGTAATAAACTGGCATTACCCAACGGTTTCGGGTCGGGTATGAGTTTTAAAATTATTTTTTAATCGGATTTGAGACGGGTTTGGATGTTGAAAATTTTTATGAATTTGAATTTGGAAAATGCTTAATGGGTGGGTACCCGACTCATTACATCCCTACTAGGGCGCAACATTTTGTCGACCTATATATCAATTTAGTTTTAAACACAACACGACGTTCACAAAATATGCTTAGTTGGTAACTACTGTACAACTTATGTAATTGGAATATTCTTTTAGCCCATTTTTTATGTTCCTTCCCAAGTCTCATTATCATTTTTAAGGTTTTTTTTTTTGTTTTTCCTTCAATTTCAATCTATTATGTTTTTGGTTTGAGGGAGTCTCTGATGCAACCGGTCTCTTTTCATGAGATCGGATCTGGGTTGACTCGACCCGGTCAATACGAGTCAACCCGATCAATACAATATTTTTTTTTTCAGATTTTTTGTGGTTCAAATGATGATGATAGTTTGTTGAAGCGTTAATTTTTGCTTGGAAACTGGAGTTCATATTAATCAAACTAAATCCTCTTGATTGATATTCGATAGCTACTACATAAGAGACATAGAATTATCTAGTGCGCACCGAAGAAGCGGCTATAAGTTTCCACAACATAAAAAAAAATAGGGTGATTATTTAATGGCTACACATATAACTTAATGTCATTTTTAATTCATTGTACGAATATGAGCAGTAAATTACTCCCTTCGTCCCACTTAACTTGTCTTTCTTTCCTTTTTGTATTGTCCCATTAAACTTGTCATGTTTCGAAATAAAGAAATAATAAACTCTTCAAAAATTATGTAAACTACTCATTTCGGTCATCCCCGTTTACCCTTTTCATTAATAAATAATCCCAAATAGTAACAAGACAAGATCCATGGGGAGGAAATATTATTTTTGGTATATCGGAATCAATTTGTTGGTCTAGTTTGTTTATTAGATTAGAGTCTTTTACCACAACTGCTGCACAATAAATCATCTTAGTTGAGGAGTGGAAACATGCATCTTAGCATAGCAACACCCAAATAAGTGTAAGGTTGTGTTCACTTGGAAGAATAAATTTATACCTCCATTTAGAGGTAAATGGAGGGATAAATAAAAATTTCACCCTTTAAATCATCCCTTCTTTTTGAAATCTCTCATTTTCACCACCACAAGGGGGATAATATCATCACATCTCTCATTTCCACCACCACAAGGAGGGATAATATTATCACTCCAATTTAGAGGGGATAATATTATCCCTCCTTGAAGTGGTGTAAATGAGAGATTTTAAAAAGAAGGGATGATTTAAAGGTTGAGATTTTTGTTTATCCCTCAATTTACCAGAAGGCATTGTAGCTAGCCAGAGGGTAATATTGCCCTATATCTCTGTTTTTGCTCATTATCAGAAGGCATTGTAGGGCTCTCTTCAAATCATTGCTCTGCATTGCTAGATCAAATTCCAACCTCTTGGATATGCCAGGAAAATGAAGTACTTCAGTGACATAACCCATTCCTAGCACAAATTGAGCTAAATCATCATGATGTTCTCTACGAAGCCTACTCGCCCATTTCACAGCACTAACAACATCACCCTATGCTGCAAGACATCCACAACGGGTATCGCGATGGTTGAGTGATATTGCATGAGCAGACATGTGCCTGTCAATTAGCCAGAGCACACCATCTCTAACTCCTACGACAACAAGAGGTCTAACTGGTCATTTTTGTTCAGCTGGGAATCTAGTAACAGCAACCGCAACCCCGCCACCACCTACAACAACTTCATTAACTTTCATTTCTTCCATCTCTTTAGGTATTGATGCATCATTTCCTTCAACTTTAGATTGTTTAGGCAATGTTAAGAAAGGAGGTATTGAGGGAGCATGCTGAAATGAAGCCAGTCGCACAACCTGTAACATAGGAGGTCTTAGTGTTATCCTTTCCTGTGGAGCTGTTTGTTGACTATCAACTATTATTAATGCCAATTCTCCATGCTCAGCAACTGCTCTTGACCGCACCTCTTTAAGCCATATCTCTTCTTTCCTTTTTTTTTGTTTCTATATCAATAGGTGCAATACCAGCATCCACAAAAACACATTCGATGGTGGTTGGTGTAGCAACAAACAATTGCCTTCGGTGCCATACACCTCCAGTTGCATGAGGAATTGCTACATCTCCTAGGTATCAAAACTGGGGACGCAAGGAAGATAGCACAACATATTGTTGGTAGGTAAAAGCACAATATCCAACAGTTTGGTCCCATGCAATCCATTTTGGTTGAGGAAGAAGACCTCCAACTGGTTCAAAGGTCCAGCTGTAAAGTTGAAAGTTTGGAGGTGTAGCTTCAGCCGTAGTTTTTTGTGAAGAATATCCATCATCCACGGTGCTGAAAGAAGAGTTGGAACTACTACTCCTGACAAGGGCATGGACTGAATCGTAGAAATAGCTGTTGTGGAAACAGGGTGTTAAACATGGATTTTCTCATCTTTATAACATTAATTGATGTCAATTTGTATTGGAAAATCATGTTTGTAATGAGTTTTGTGTTTAAATATTGTTAATTTGTGAAATATGATGCTTGTTCGTTGTTTGTTTGATTTTGCAGAAATTTGGAGTTAATCTTATGCAAATTGAGCATGATAGGATGAAAGTACAGTTCGATATGAGTTCGTAGGCGAAAACGGATCAAAAATCGGAGTTATAACGAAGGAGAACGGGCCAAAACAAAAATATTGCGTGCTGGCCCAGCACACACGCGGACAGCACGCGAAAATTTTCTAGATTTGTGCTATTTTTGGTTATTTTCTCCTATTTTGGTTATTTCCTACTCCTACTAGGATACAACCTTGTACCCCCACCACCTATATATATATATCCTCCAAAACACATCTAGACACCTCTCTCATATATTATTCTTAGTTTTAATTTTCTTTAAGCTTTGTCTTGGAGTTTTGAAGACTTGTTCAAGAGTTCAAAACGAGATTTGTTTCGACTACGGTTTTTTTTTATTTAATGTTTATGATTTCTTTTTCTTTTGATTGTGTGTTTTCTTTAATTATGAGTAGCTAATTTTCTTGTATCCTAGGGTTAGAGAGTAGATGGATAATTAATCTTTGATTCTTAGTCAATTAATCAATTACGACATTCTCTTCTTTCTTATGTTCTTGATTTGTCTTGCATGCTTGATTGATTGGCCACCAATTTTGCATATTAGTTGTGTTAATTCAATAGTCGGGAGATGAGGATTAATACATGAACTGGAACATAGAACACGCATTGCAAAATAACCGGGAGGGGACGAGCCTTGTGTGAGATCATTAATCTTAGGATCTTTTCGGAGTTGCATGCATATGATGTTTGTCGGGAACGAAAACCCTTGCATGTGATCCACGGTTTATTCGTTACAGGAGTAGGTTTAAGCTATCTTTGTGATTGTTCTAAGAAGAGTCGAGTCCCAGTATTAATTGATTGATTGATTGAGATTTGAATTTTAATTGTCCATTGAAATCGAAGCCTTAGGATACCTTTTTCTTATTTGCATCTTTACAGAGTTTTGTCTGCTTTTTATTTGCTATTCGTTTTCTTAATTAGTTTCATTAAAAATCCAAAAATTAAATTTTGTAGTCTAAATAGAGGATAATAGTTGAAAGTAGTATTTGTTAAGTTGAATCAGTCTCTGTGGAATACGACCTTGTTTCCATATACACAATAGCACCCGTGCACTTGCGGGGTGTTAAAGAAAAGTGCGAACACAGGGCTTGTTCGTTCAGATGTCCTATAGGCAACACCAAGCAGTGCTCCCCCATGCAAACCGGTAACAGGTTAACTCCGGCTACCAACTGATCTCATTAAAATGTTTGATGTTCGATGTTTGATGCAGCTGCAGCTTCCTTTGCTTTTCGCAATGAGCTTTCTTTAGGGGTTATAGGCATTCTGGGAGGTAAAGCAGATTCCAGCAGGGAAAATCTATCTCTACAACTATCCCAAGCTAGGAACCGTGCACTATCGGAATCGACAATTGACCAGTCACTTACCTTGTAAATTGAGAAATAGGGAATATCAAGCCACACAATGGCAACAAACCTGCAAAATTAATAAGGCAAATTAAACATATCAACTTCACAATCTCAGACTAAGTATGTATACATCAAAGATAGGGACAAGAAAAACAGTCAGAACATTTACAGTAAGTATATATGTAACAAATTTTATTGGAAGTGTTCTGGAACAATGCTGTTGTTGTGGTATCTCCAGAGGACATTGATAAGAAGAGACTACTTACTTTTAGGAACTGCTCACTGAAAGCACCGAGTGTGAGCAGCTTTCCACCAATTTAACCCCAAATCTTTTGTGAGAGATAATACACTTTTTTTGCATGAGCATTTTTGAATCTAATTTGATCCCCTTTTTCCTTATTCTTACTAAACTTTCTCTTAGTTTTTGATATTTTGTCTCTAAACTGCAGTTGCGTCGGCACGAAACTAAGTTCTCCAATGATGATTTTGTAGAGAGCAACTTTGTCAGTAGCTTCATACAAAAACAAGCGTTCGAGGAGCAATATATCATCTTGATGTAACCAAGTCCTTTCAAATGGCACCGTTGCTTTCTTTCCTACCTTTGGTCTGGCTTCAGCCACGCTGTTTTTCAGAGGCTAAGGTGTCTCAACTGGCTTCCTGAACTCACCACCTTCTCCAAAGGAGCACCAACAAAATCCTATTTAAGAATATAATGTGAATTGGTCTCACGTGGATTGGATTATAACAATGATGAGATCAAGGAATGATATGATAAAAATGACATACCAGACATGGAAAAGGTTGTGACTGAACTGGCTTCCCTAAACTCACCATATAGCTATTTAAGTTATTGTAGAGTGGGAGCTCACTTGTTTTTGTTGTAGCCTTCTCCTCCTTCGACAAAGGAGCACCAAAAGCATCTTGTTTAAGAACATAGTGAGATATGCAGATTATAACAATGATGAGATAAAGGAATTGGCATGTTAATAAATGACGTGCCGTACCAAAAATGTGAAGGGCTCCCGCAAAAATTTCCTCAAAGCAGCTAAAGTTGCGCCTTTTGAAATCTTGAACTTTACAAATAACTCAATCTCGTCATTAGACACCTCTGCTGCCTTGTTTCGAGCCACTATATATTCTTGAATCAAAATCTTCATCAACTGGAGCAGTAGATACGTCTACCTCCAAAACAGATGCATCACCGTTTACATCATCCATTTCTAATCGATGTGTCAAAGATCGTTCAACTTCTATCTTAAGCTTGTGGCGACCTCTAAATAAGCATCGGGCTTTGTCCCCATATTCTAGGGCTGCTAAATTTTTATTCAAATCCCTAAGGTTGCCGCTGACACATAGTATCATCAAAAGCTTCGAAGAGTCTTCCTCAAAAGAATCCTGCTCAAAAAAGTCAATGATCATAACTGAAGTGAGACTTAGAAAACTAGATGAAAATAAACTAAGCATTAATTCTTGGATAAATCAGACGACGTTTCATGATTATACATGAAGTGAGCTTAAATATGCCAACCTGAAGAAGCATGGTTAACTTGCTATCACAAAACAGGACATGAGTCGCCATTTGCGATAGACTCCACCACTCTCCTCAATGCAATTTTTTCTTGATTAACCTTTGTTGTCTGCATGTTACAAAGAAGAGATTTAATTCATATTGTCTGCATTTTATCAACTATAATAAACTATAGCAAGTTGGATCCTCTGCGATATTGAAAATGACAACTTAGAATGTGATCATTATGTTTAAAATATACATGATTTGACCCATCTGCACATTGTGTGCTAGAATAGACAGTTAAACATGCACATTGAAAATAAATTCTTCAACAAAAACATAAAACAATCTTGTTTACAAAATTCCAAACAAGAAGATATATCAACAATCCTTGGTATGCAGAGGCAAATTTTTAGTATAATTTTTCAAACAGAAAAAGGAAGGCAACAAATATATGAAGCAAAAAGTGCGAGAAATCTAATCCTTGTCTATACTAAAACATAGAAAAATCTACACCACATTCTCCAATAAAAATCTACATCACATCCATCACTCCAATTGTATGCAAGACCAAGACAATGATTTCACATGATTACTTAGTATAATATTAAGAGTTACGAACAACAATCTACATACCTGCATCTTGGTTTCCAATTTAGTTTGACAACCTTGTTTCATATTTTCAGTAACCACCATATCGACAAGAATCAGATGCCCTCCAAAAGTCGGAATATCAACTATTACCTACAATTTAAATAAAGAATTGATTAAATTTCACACCATTCAAATGATTAAAAACAACTTATTCAAATGATTGAAAACAAGTTTCCAATTAACTTTACCATTAAATGGATTTCGTTGCAATGAGTGTGCTTCAATGCCCTCATCTTCTCCACTTTCTGGATCTCCCTTATTATGTTTCTAGTATCATTTCCTGAAATAATGATTGCGTTTTTCGCCTTCTTGCCAATAATTTCAAGTTTCACCTTATAATTTTAGCAAATTTGAACATAAGACTTAGAACTTTTTTTCTTAAACTCGTTATATAAATGAAATAGAATTTCAATTAAACTATCATAATAAACATATACCTTAGCCGCTGCATATGAAGTTGAAGGGAAACAATCGTACACTTCTTCATTGTATATTTCGAGCATGCTGACATCCACATTGCTTCATCCTTCACTACCTAAAAACTCAACCAAAAATTCACAAACTAGGCCGATCACTAAACCCCTCCCAGAACCTGGACCATAGATCAATACAGTCCCTTTTTTTATCTAACGTCACCTTGGCCTTCACGAATTTACTGTAAAACTCTTCAACAGTGTCGGACACCAGAAGTTCGTCTAGAATAAAAAACCTACTCCACCTTTCACTCATCACTGTGATTGATTTTCCTTCAGAATCGATTTACATCTTACACGATAAATACATGACATATAGCTAATTTCATGATTCTCATAATATATATAATATGCCATACACCAATGAGAACTCAAATGCCCCCACATGACAACAATATACCGGCATAAAGTATGAACATATGAATAAGATGGAAATAATGCCCAAAGTCTTATATAAGCTGCCATACATCTTAGATGCTGTAAAACAAGATTTTCACATTTGTATATACAGACGAAGAGAGTTAGCAGGAATCTCTCAATTCATTGTGGGGGAAGAAAAGTATATATATATATATATATATATATATATATATATATATATATATATAGACATGATTTGACCCATGTGCTTATTGTGTGCTAGAATGGACAGTTAAACATGCACATTGAAAATAAATTCTTCAACAAAAATATAAACAATCTTGTTTACAAAATTCCAAACAAGAAGATATATCAACAATCCTTAGTATGCGGAAGCAAATTTTTAGTATAATTTTCCAAACAGAAAAAGGAAGGCCACAAATATATGAAGTGAAAAGTGGGAGAAATCTAATCCTTGTCCATACTAAAACATAGAAAAATTTACACCATATTCTCCAATAAAAATCTACACCACATCCATCACTCCAATTGTATGCAAGACCAAGACAATGATTTCACATGATTACTTAGTATAATATGACACACATGCAGCACCTACAAGGCTACAAGGACACTAGCAATTAATAAATTTTATCTAACAAACAAGCATAATTACCTAAAATACTATTTACATCTTACTAGCATTTACATCATGCACGATAAATACCTGACATATAGCTAATTTCATTATTCTCATAATATATATAATATATCATACACCAATGAGAACTCAAATGCCCCACATGACAGCAATATACCGGCATGAAGTATGAACATATGAATAAGATGGAAATGAATGCCCAAGGTCTTATATAAGCTGTCATACATCTTAGGTGGTGTAAAACAAGATTTTCACATTTGTTAGATGCGGACGGATAGAGTTGGCAGGAATCTCTCAATTCATTCTGGGCGAAGCAAAGGATATATATATTAAGAGTAAGTAACAACAATCTACATACCTGCATCTTGGTTTCCAATTCAGTTTGACAATCTTGTTCCATATTTTCAGTACCCATCATATCGACAAGAATCAGATGCCCTCCAAAAGCCGGAATATCAACTATTACCTACAATATGTTAAATAAAGAATTGATTAAATTTCACACCATTCAAATGATTAAAAACAACTTCTTCAAATGATTTAAAACAAGTTTCCAATTAACTTTACCGTTAAATGGATTTCGTTGCAATGAGCCTGCTTCAATGCCCTCATCTTCTCCACTTTATGGATCTCCCTTATTATTTTTCCAGCATCGCATCCTGAAATAGTGGTTGCATTTTTCGCCTTCTTGCCAATAATTCCAAGTTTCACCTTATAATTTTAGCAAATTTGAACATAAGACTTGGAACTTTTTTCTTAAACTCGTATTCAAAAGATATAAATGAAATAGAATTTCAATTAAACTATCATAATAAACCTATACCTTAGCTGCTGCATATGAAGTCGAAGGGAAACAATGGTACATGATGGTCCCGAAAACGAGTTACTGGTGTATGGGGGGCGGGGGAATACACCAGTTAGGATTTTAAAACTTAACCTTTAAAAATACTTCAACTGAGTAAAATTGACTCGGTTGGAATCTCACAGCTGAGTAAACAACCTCAGCTGGAAGAGTGGTGCTGTGCGGAATGTGGTGGAAATTAAAACTTTTAAAACAACTCACGCTTTTATGCACGGTTGGTCAATAACCAAAACAGTTGAATATGTGCGGATGCAGTTTGTATGCTGGTTAGTCAGACAGATGAGAATGCTAGAAATAACTGAGTAATGAAAAACACGAGCACACAGAGATTTAACGTGGTTCGGAGATAACCCTCCTACGTCCACGGGGAGTTGTGAATCCACACAACTCAGTCCAAGTTCTTCTGGACAAACCACACAGCTTACCCGGGCTGTGCAACCGTTGCAATAAGTTTACGGGTACTTATCAACCTTTACAGTTAAGTTTACGGGTACTTAACAACCTATGTCAAGTTTGCGGGTACTTGACAACCTAACTACTCAATTACAGGAAGAGTAGAATCCTAAAACCTTTTCAGGTATGAAAGATAATGTTCCAACTAACAGCTCGAACAAGAAGTGAGCTGGGATCTAACACTCTACGAACTCTCACAAAGTGATGTTCTCAAGGTTCGATCTAAAGACACTCAGACACAATCTAATGCTCTAGAACTCTCAACAAGTGATGTTCTTAGAGACTAAATCTAAGTTAGCTCGAGTAAGGAATATAGTTCTTTCTTTCGCTCTGTCTCGTCTCGTGTGTCTTCTCTTGTGTGTCTTCCCTTCTTAATCTCCAATGAATGGAAGCCTCTATTTATAGGCGGAGAGAATCAACTAGCCGTTGGAGGAGCTGTTGATCTCTGTTCTTTGATAGCGACGGCTTGTCTCTCATCTCTGCAGACTTTCCCGATATGGCATCTGAGCTCTTCTGCTTTTCATCTGAGACAGCCTTGTGTTGGGCCAGATGGGGTAATGACTGAACGGTCAAACCCTCACGTGACTTCCTTTTTGAAATTCAAATTTAAACCTTTGTTCGTCAACCTTGGTCAGACGGTTGAAAGTCTTGATCTTTATCTGAGTGGTCTTCAGCTGATGTTCTGTCTGAACCGTTGAATTCTCAGCTGACTTTGAACTTCATCTTGTTGATATTAACTGATTGAGTTTACAACTGATGTTCCAACTAGAACGCTCAGTTGTCCTTCTTGTATCTAGTCAGTTGGGTTCGAACTCTCAGATGACTTCCTTTTCTTCTGATGTTCTCTTCCTCTCTACTGCTTCTCATCTGATGAACCCTCAGTTGGTTTCCTTCACAACTGATGTTCTGAAGACTTCCCCCTCATTCCATCTGAACATATGAACTCTCAGTTGTCTTTCATCATAACTGATGTTCTGTCTGAGTGATGCCCTGTTGCCATCTTTAGCTGGAGACCTGTAAAGATAAAATCTCAACTTTGCTCAAACAACGAGCCTAACTTCTAACATTAGGTTCTGGCAACATCTACTCAGTTGGGGTCAGTCGGTTTTGGAATTCATCAAAACTCTTACTAATAAATTTCCCAACAATTTCCCCCTTTTTGATGATGCCAAAACCACTTACAACTTTAAACCACTATTGATCTAAACCTCACTAACTTATCTAAAATCTCAGCTGAAATTCTAGATAGTCTATAAGATAAAACATCAAAGGGTTAGCACAGTTATAACATGGTATTTAAAAGACTTTGTGATTCAGAGCTTGGACAATGAGGGATTGTTCATCAAGGTGAATCTTATAACTGAATAGTTTTCATTACAACTGATTGTTACAAAAGATAGGTTAAAAAACCGAAAATTACAACAGTTGCTAGAAAACTAACTGAGCTAGTATTGTAGCCCATACTTGCCAAAAATCCTTACAAAAATTTCCCTCTTAGCAGGTGACTCCTTGGAAATGTCCACTCCATGCTCCTTGCAGACCTGCCTCGCCTCAAATGCAATCTTCGTGCGGTTCGGGTTGCTGGAATTCGGGAGAAGAGGTGGCCGGGTCAATCATGGCCCTCCTGAATTGACTGAACATGCCCGGGTCACCTGAGTGCAACTCGGTCAGCGCCTCCTTGAACGCTCTCCTTGGGTCGTCAGTTGCGTAAACCTTCCTGTAATAGAAGTCGTTCACGAACTCCTGCTTGAACAACTCTCACTCCTCATTCCACTCGGTCGGCATCCATTTGTCGGTATGCCTGAACCGACTCTCAACCTTGGACTTTAGAGGCAACCTTTGTTGCTTCAATCGAGCTTCCGCCTTTGATTGGATTCTGTTGATGCGGCGTCGGCTGCGAGAGGCAACGTTGCGGTCCAGGTTCTGAGAAACCTTCTTCAGCTCAACCTCGAACTGGTTCACCCTCCTCGCCTAGCTGGCGGCAAACTTTTTGATCCAGTTCGGGTTCATGTAATCCTTCTCCTCTACAACCATAGCCTTGGCCGCTGCTATGCACTCTTCGGTTATTATCCCGTCGAGTTCAGTATCCAGCTCGACAGCGATCTCGGCAATGGAGCTGTAGGAAACTCCAATCTTCTTTGCCTGCTCCAAGTCTTTAGTCATTTCGGCACCACCGACTTCGGTTGTCTTGGCATCAGCAGACTTCCTCCTCCTCAGCTGAGATTTGGATGGTTGAGCAGCTGGCACTCCTTCTTCTCGGGTCTCTTCTTCTTCCTGTGCTTCACCCTCTGTCTCCTTCTCTTCCCCCTTTTTGGCATCAGCAACAAGACTTGCTACTGAACCGTCCAGAGAGTTGAGTTTGGCCTCGGTTGATTGAACATGGTTGAAGAGTTCATCGACCGCACACTCCAGCTCCATCTTCTTTGCCAGTTCGGAGTCCTGGCGCTCTTGTTCTGCCTTCTTCAAAACAGAAAGGTTGTCATTGACCTCTGTCTGAAAGACAACGAACTTAGCCCAACGCGACTCGAACCGGGACTCCCATTCAGCATCCTGCGTCTAATGGGACTTGGCCAGATTTGAGTCAGCCAAGGACTTGAAGACATTCACTTCCGACTTAAAGCCCAACATAGTGGACTTCAGCTCCGACACGTCCTGACTGGTGGAGGAGGAGAAATCATTCAGCTTCGTCTTCAGCTCGACATTCTCCTCCACCAGTTGTTGGTACTTCGCTTCTTGTGCTGCCAACTCCCTCAGCTGGTCATCTTGTTGGTGCTGGAGGCTGATGAGCAGCTCGGTCCTCAACTGGTTGACCCTCTCAGCCATTAGCTCGCAGATTTGTTCTGTTGAAGGAGCGAGCTGAGCAGCTGGAAGGGCTTGAGCGGACTGAGCTAGAGGCTCAGCTGTGACCATGGTTTGCCAGGTACAGCTTCAGGTTTTCCTCCTCTTCCTTTGCGGCGGCGGCTGCTGCATCGACATCCTCAAGGAAGTCGGCTGACTTCGCCACCATGCTGTCCAGGAAGTCAACAAACTCCTTTCCAGCTGCCTCCCTTGTGTCCGTCCCTTCAGCCAGACTCTGGTCCATCCATCTAGTGAGCAGCGCGATCCGGTTGTTGTATGCCACCTCCAAGTTGGAATAGTTGAAGTAGGCTCGGATGCGGGACTCATCAGACTTCAGCCTGTCCCAGCTCAGCACCCTGATCGTGTCCTCCTTGACTACCACTGGCTAAAGATCAGGTGGAACTGGTACAGTAGCTCGGTTCCCAGAGTGGCGAAGATGGGCATGTTGCGAGCCGCAGGGAACAGACCCAACAGCTTTTGAAAGCAGAAGGCCACCCTGCCTTCGTGCTCCTCAGCAACAGCCTGCAGGTCCTCCGCTTCGTTGATCGGGGAGGGGGTGAGATTGTATGGTTCTGGTTCAAGAGGTTCATCGATGTTGGCCAAAGAGTCGGTCACAACATCGGCATCGAGCTGAGAGCTCGGAATTTGGGATTCAGTTGGGGAAGAGGGTGCAATGGTTTCCTCAACATCGACCGAAGGAGCGGTCACGATGTTGGCATCGAGCTGAGAGCTCGGAATTTCTGGCTCGGTTTGGGTAGAAAGAGCAAGAGGCTCTGGGGGCAGTACAACATT
Source organism: Schizonepeta tenuifolia (assembly GCA_029490685.1). Taxonomy (NCBI): domain Eukaryota; kingdom Viridiplantae; phylum Streptophyta; class Magnoliopsida; order Lamiales; family Lamiaceae; genus Schizonepeta; species Schizonepeta tenuifolia. The sequence goes on along the minus strand of CM055960.1, from coordinate 24,619,514 downwards.
CTCTCCAGCTGTGGGGGAGGTGGTAACATCTTCGAGGTCCTCAGATGAGGAGGATGCATCCGACGTCTCCATGCCCTCAGCCTCATCAGCTCCGGGGCCTCGAGGTACGATCTCGAATGATGCGGCCTCAACTGAGCGGCTGGATTCGGAACGCTCCTCAGCAGGTGTGGATTCAACCTGCACTCCCTCCTCGACTGGAGCTTGTTCCTCATGTGGATCAGCTGGAACATCAACTGGCTCATCAGCTGACTCATCAGCTGGAACATCAGTTGGCTCATCAGCCGGCACCTCAGCTGCCTTCTTGGTGGACTTCTTGAACCTTATCCTTAACTTTTTCTGGGCATGTTCGTCAGTCGACTCCTTCTCAGCGTCAGCTCGACGACGTGAGGCTTTGGATTTTGCGGGGCGAGCAGCAGCTTGTTCCCCCTCAGCTGTTGACTCAGCTGGCTTTCCCGACTCCCTCTTGTCCTTAGGAGTGTAGACACTCCTCAGCACCTCCTGTGCTTTCTTGGTTGTCGGGAACAACAACAACTTCTTCAGCGGCGTCTCCTCGCAGTCAGCCCAGACCATGTTGCGGTCCTTTGTTGCGAGGAGGATGAGGGCGGAGACTTTGCAGCCGAAGTTGAGCGTGCCCTTCACACTCAGCAACTTCTCTCCAGACTCGGTTGTAGTCTCAGAGATCTTCGACTTTTCCACCATCAACTGGTTCAGAAAATATTGAAACCAGTTGATTTGGTGTTGGTGCTCCAGGGCCACCAAATGCTTCAATTTAGGTCGGCTGATGTCGCCTAACGCACTACTGTATCCGAACACTACCTTCGACACGGCGTCGAACAGCAGGCGGTGTTCCGGCTTCAGCTTTGTTCATTGCATGTTGCTCCTCAACTGCTCCGGCTCGATCAAAGCATCCTGAAGAAATTCATCTGCTTGTTCGTCGGTAATATTCTCCAGGAACTCGGTGGCGGTGTGGTTGATTGGTATGATGTACCGGAGGACATCGGACACGTCGATGGGGAAGGAGACACGACGTATCGTCCTTGCCGGAACATCTCTTTGTCGGCACGACACCACCGTGGAAACTCCCTCCGAACTATCAAGGGGGCGAACGAGATTGACGTAGAATTCTCCGTCTTGGCGCCTGAGCAAGTGGGAGGGGCAGAGCTTGGCCCATTCCAGTAGTCCGTTCTCACGGAGAGTGTTGGCGAGAGGGGCTAGGACCGACGACTCTAGATCCTCGTCGGAGAGGATCTGCTCGAAGTGAATCTTCGATACTAACATATCGAATGACTCTTCATACGTGGTAGGCACGAGGGAAGGTCCGGATGATGCTATTCTCTTGCTTTTAGGTGCCATTAATAATTACTGCAAAGGTAATATATAGGAAATGAAAGAAATCTTTTTGCAGAAACGGGTTAGGCAGAAAACTGGAAGACGATGAACAGTTATAATTGATAAGCACAAATGAGGAAAGTAGGAGATATCTTCCTGGTTTTTCGCCTTATATAGGTCTTTGACTCGGATGAGATCAACGGCTGGGGTTAAATGGCGCAAATCCATCAACGGCTGGGATTACGCGACTGTTGACTATCTTTGACTCGACGTTTTGATCCGAGTTCCAACCAGCGCGTGAGAAGGTGTACAGTTTCATGTGTCAGCCCAGTCGCACTGCCAGCTGATGTCGAGATCAGCTGTATACCTCAGTTGTGTTCCTCAGTTACCGCATACCATCAGCTGACTCGAGTTCGTCTGTTCAGCTGATGTCTGATCCATTGTTGCAGCATACCATCAGCTGACTCGAGTTCGTCTGTTTAGCTGACGTCTGATTCCTTTAGTTGGCAATTCGTATCTGAGATTCCTCCTTCATCTGAGCTTCCCCATCAGATGGATATCTGACTCTTCATCTCGGATGGATCCTCTGCAGCTCGGATGATTCTTTAGCTCGGATGGATTTTCTCCACCTCGGATGACTCTTCATCCGATGGATCCAATAGTCCAAGAAGATCACACAACATCTTGAACCGAGCTTCAGGAAGAGGTTGGTGAAAATGTCAGCTCTCTGAATCTCAGTTGGGGTCTTTTCTCCAAGGAAACGTCTTTCTTCTCAACTGTGATCTAGAAACTCAGTTCCATGATCTGATTGGATGGAAATAATTTTTATCTCTTGTTGGTTCGATATCCGATCCATCAACTTGGGTAGCTCATCTCGGGTTTCACTTTTGTGGCGCATGAAGATGGTCCACGTGTACCTTGAGTAATCATCAGTTACAACCAGTGTATATTCGTTGCCGTTTATGCTCTTTGGTGTAACTGGCCCGAAGAGATCCATATGGATCAGCTGTAACACTCGGTCGGTTGAGAGAGTTGACTTCAACCGGAAGGAGGATCTAGCGAGCTTTCCCAGCTGTCATGCACTGCAGATGTGTGTTGTTGAAAACACTCGGTTGGGTATGCCTCTTGCATGTTCTTGTCTGACGAGTCAGTTCATCGTCTTGAAGTTCAGATGGTTGAGCCTTCTATGCCACAGCCAGCTCACATCAGAACTGCTCTTTGATAACAGACAGGTGTCAGGGAGGCTGCTGTTCTAGTCAGCATAGCAGACGTTCCCTGTTGGTGATCGATTTCCCAACAATATCACCTGCTTTGATCCGACATCTTTAACCCTGCAACCCTGTGCATCAAACATAACCTCTGGTGTAACCTTTTGAGTTATCACCAAAAGTAGCTGATGGACCTTCTTTTTCCACGAAACTTCCAAGCAAAATCCTTCAGATTTGTCATGTGTTTCGAGTATCCACTATCCATCACCCACATTGTAGCAGACGCCTTCTTCTTCCTCAGTTGTTTCTCCTGTACCTGCAAACAGAAACTCGCTTAGGTCCCCAATTTCAGTTGGGTCCTGGAGGGTTAGAACCAGTTCCCCCTGAAACTATGCGTCGTTTTTCCCTGTATACACGAATAGCCTTGTCATTCCAAATGATCTGCCCATTTTCATCAACTATAACAACACCTCGGTTATCCTTAGGCTTGTTGTTAGAAGTGATGCTCTGTTTCTTGGGAGGAGTTGGATTTCTCCCATGTTGGGCTTTAGGAGGTGAGGCTTTTCCCCTGTTTTGATGTCGATTTTTATCCTGTTGAATTTGTCTATGAGGTTGGACGCCATGTTGGAATCTTCGTAGCTGATACTGATTCCATCTTCCTGACTGATGACGACAACTGGTCATGCTCGGATGTTGATTCAAGTTGTGGCATGAATATCTCCAGCTGTTCGAACTGTTCCTCATTGGTTGACTCGATTGGAACTTCTGGTTGAACTGATGATGGAACCGCTGTTGATTCAGATGGTTAAGTCCTTGTTGGCTCTGCGGTCGGTTCCATTCTTTCTGTGGTCGGTTCTGTGGACGGTTCTGATTTTTTTTTGTTTCGGTTGTATCTCTGACGCCTCTGGTTCCTCTTCTGTGACTTGGAACATTCCCCCTCGGTTGATGTCCCAACCGATGGAACGTTCTGTTCATCCACTGCTTCTTTTCCCTTCTCAGTTGGAGTTCCCTTGGTCGGTTGAGCTTGCTGAGAAGTGGAAGTTGCATTACTTTGGGGAGATTCAGATTCAACCGTGATAGGTTCAACAACCTTGACCTCAACAGCTTTGATGAAGGTTGCTGGAGGAATTCCACTATCTTTAACCACATCGTAACCGAGTCCTGACAAGTCATCCATCTGTCGGCTGTAACTGATTAGATTCTCTATGATCTTGGATGACTGATATAGCTTGAATAGGTTGTCCTTTTTAGTTTGCAACTCTTTGAGAAGATCAACTATATACTTGGACTGTTCGTCTGACTTTTTCACCAGCTGGCCGATCTGCGCCTCTTGCTTGTTCAACTGATCTTCTTGCTTCTTGATCTGTTTCTTTAACTCCTCATCAGTTGAAGCCTTAGGTTGGCTGGCAGCATTCAGCTGATTATTGAGATTGTCAATCTCTTCTTTTTGGCTCTTGATCACATCGTCCTTGTCGGTTAAGGATTCTTCAAGCTTGGCGAATTGTACTTGAAGACTCTTAAACTCAACCGACTGCTGTTGCACTTCCTCATTGAGTGCTAAGAAGTCGTCCCATGAGAGTTCCAACTCTTCATCTAGGATTTCCTGCATGTTAGAAATATTTGAAGAATTCAAATTAGCAGGATTAGATTGTACCTCATCGTCTTTGACGTCCATCTGCACACAACAACAAAAGAAGGGTGCAAGCAGATATGCACTAGCGTGATAAAGAGATCTGTTTAGTTGACCATTGAATAAAATCCCTCGAATTCACACCTTGTGAAACAGAGTCAGCAGTCTTTTGAACCACTGCTCTGATACCACTTGATGGTCCCGAAAACGAGTTACTGGTGTATGGAGGGGGGGGGGGGGGGAATACACCAGTTAGGATTTTAAAACTTAACCTTTAAAAATACTTCAACTGAGTAAAATTGACTCGGTTGGAATCTCACAGCTGAGTAAACAACCTCAGCTGGAAGAGTGGTGCTGTGCGGAATGTGGTGGAAATTAAAACTTTTAAAACAACTCACGCTTTTATGCACGGTTGGTCAATAACCAAAACAGTTGAATATGTGCGGATGCAGTTTGTATGCTGGTTAGTCAGACAGATGAGAATGCTAGAAATAACTGAGTAATGAAAAACACGAGCACACAGAGATTTAACGTGGTTCGGAGATAACCCTCCTACGTCCACGGGGAGTTGTGAATCCACACAACTCAGTCCAAGTTCTTCTGGACAAACCACACAGCTTACCCGGGCTGTGCAACCGTTGCAATAAGTTTACGGGTACTTATCAACCTTTACAGTTAAGTTTACGGGTACTTAACAACCTATGTCAAGTTTGCGGGTACTTGACAACCTAACTACTCAATTACAGGAAGAGTAGAATCCTAAAACCTTTTCAGGTATGAAAGATAATGTTCCAACTAACAGCTCGAACAAGAAGTGAGCTGGGATCTAACACTCTACGAACTCTCACAAAGTGATGTTCTCAAGGTTCGATCTAAAGACACTCAGACACAATCTAATGCTCTAGAACTCTCAACAAGTGATGTTCTTAGAGACTAAATCTAAGTTAGCTCGAGTAAGGAATATAGTTCTTTCTTTCGCTCTGTCTCGTCTCGTGTGTCTTCTCTTGTGTGTCTTCCCTTCTTAATCTCCAATGAATGGAAGCCTCTATTTATAGGCGGAGAGAATCAACTAGCCGTTGGAGGAGCTGTTGATCTCTGTTCTTTGATAGCGACGGCTTGTCTCTCATCTCTGCAGACTTTCCCGATATGGCATCTGAGCTCTTCTGCTTTTCATCTGAGACAGCCTTGTGTTGGGCCAGATGGGGTAATGACTGAACGGTCAAACCCTCACGTGACTTCCTTTTTGAAATTCAAATTTAAACCTTTGTTCGTCAACCTTGGTCAGACGGTTGAAAGTCTTGATCTTTATCTGAGTGGTCTTCAGCTGATGTTCTGTCTGAACCGTTGAATTCTCAGCTGACTTTGAACTTCATCTTGTTGATATTAACTGATTGAGTTTACAACTGATGTTCCAACTAGAACGCTCAGTTGTCCTTCTTGTATCTAGTCAGTTGGGTTCGAACTCTCAGATGACTTCCTTTTCTTCTGATGTTCTCTTCCTCTCTACTGCTTCTCATCTGATGAACCCTCAGTTGGTTTCCTTCACAACTGATGTTCTGAAGACTTCCCCCTCATTCCATCTGAACATATGAACTCTCAGTTGTCTTTCATCATAACTGATGTTCTGTCTGAGTGATGCCCTGTTGCCATCTTTAGCTGGAGACCTGTAAAGATAAAATCTCAACTTTGCTCAAACAACGAGCCTAACTTCTAACATTAGGTTCTGGCAATATCTACTCGGTTGGGGTCAGTCGGTTTTGGAATTCATCAAAACTCTTACTAATAAATTTCCTAACAGTACACTTCTTCATTGTATATTTCGAGCACGCTGACTTCCACATTGCTTCCTCCCTCATTATCCAAAAACTCACAAACTAGGCCGATCAATAAACCCCTCCAAGAACGTGGACCATAGGTCAGTACAGTCCCTTTTTTCACCCAACGTCACCTAGGCCTTCACGAATTTACTGTAAAACTCTTCAACAGTGTCAGACACCGAAATTTTGTCTAGAATAAAAAACCTACTCCACCTTTCACTCATCACTGTGATTGATTTACCTTCACAATCGATTTGGAGGCCCGATGATTTATTGGGGTGGTTGTAGATCCGGCCGACTACCTCAATCGGGTAGTCGGTCGGTCGGATGGCGGCGACGCGGAGATTTGGTTTTGAATGGTATGGGGATGGTGTTGCCATTGCTCATAAGGAGAAAGAGAGGAAGAGAAGTAGTGAAATAGGGAGAGTCGGATATCGAGAGAGAGGAAGAGAAGTAGCGAGATAGGGAGAGAGAGAGAGAGAGAGAGGAAGAGAAGTAGCGAAATTGGGAGAGTCGGAGAGAGAAGAAAGCTTGAAATTAATCTTGAAATTAGGGTTTAGGTTTTCTGCGTAGAATAGAAACTCAAAGTAGTGACAGAGGGACAACAAAGTTCGCAATCAATTTTGAAATCGATGCTAGATTGTTTTTGTGTTTATTAAGGTTTATAAAAGCCTCTTTATGCGGACATGGTTCGAAGGATCCTCACATTAAAGAGTTTTGGTTCGGACCGTTGAGTTATGGAAGTTTATTTTTGTGTTTAAAACTAAGTTATTGAGTTGGGTGGAAGTGGAGAAAAAATGTTTTAACTTCTACTTGCGTATAACCCGTCGAAAATCGACTGGAAATTATATTTAACAAAATTTACAATATTGTTAGATAGTAATATGTGATAGATTAAGTTAAATTTTATTTCTTAATATTCTCTTTCTTTTTGATATTTTTCATTCTCTATTCTTCTACAAAACTGTTATGATTGAAAATATATTTGTTTCTCAAAGGAAAACGACTCTTAAGTTGATTTTTTTAATTTTTTTTTAAGAGAAAGAGACAAGAGAAAGAGAGAGTGGGGAGAGATAGATACGAATAATACTATAGGGGTTAAGATTGTATGTAAGATGAATGTGAGTTGCAAAAATTCATTTCATTTTATAAAAGTGCAATTATCTTTTACAAAATAGATGAAGAAAGTTGTTTTTGGTTCCATTATTCTCTATTTTACCTGCATGAAATCACTATAAATTTTACTTTTGTAAGTTTTTTTTTTAATTTTTAATTTAATTGATTGATTTTTTTTTTTTACAATTACCTCATAATCTGTCGAAGATTTCACTGTACACGACATTAATTGTCCTATCGTGTGTTTGGCCATCCTCGTCATATGCTAAATTTTTGAGTCCTTTTTTGCTGGTGACTCGTGAGATTACAACATACAACTGACCATGACTGAATACAAGTTTCGGAAGGTAAAGCCTACATTTGAAAGAGACTGTCCCTGGTTCTTGTTTATCGTCATAGCAAAGCAAACGTTCACATGAAAATTGCCTCCTCTGGAACCGAATGGGAAATTTAGTGAAATCAATGGACTCATTACCATTCTTGCAATTGGGAACTTTTTTCCTGAAATCAATTGTGCTTCAATTACCCGATCCCCAAGCTTAGTAATTATCATTCCGGTGCTATTGCAGAGTTCATTGGAGGGATTGATATTTCTTAGAAGCATGATGATACAACCCTTCTTCAATTTTATTTCGTGCCTTGGCAAACCCGAACAATGTATCGTATTAAGATGTTCTACTGAGAAAACTTTATCGTCGTGATCAACTTTTCCATCCGATTTGCAAACATTATCTGAACTTAGGTATACCCTTTCTTTGACTGGCATCAATGATATGACATAATCATTAATGGTATCAACCATGTCATTTCTTGGCTCTAAAATAGCTCGACTCTTAAAAAAATTACATATTTATTTAAAAATCATACGTACGTATTGTCACCGTTATTGTTAAAGAATTTAGGGAAGAGAAAAAGAAAGAAAAACAAAAAAGAGAGAAATCATACACTTTTTATGAATAGGAAAGAAAAAATAATAAAAATAAGAGCATATATGTATAGGAAAGATTAACGGCATTCATAAATCATTTCCCTCGAAAAAATTGGAACCTCTCTCTCTCCTCCTCTTTCTCTCTCTCTGTCTCTCTCCCTCCTCTCTCTGTTTCTCCGGGAAAGAAACCAGCCTTCCCAAGAACAAATCTGTGCATTTATCTGTTGCTGCGTATCGCCATTTCTCAGGTTTCTTCCAATAAGAAGCCTTAACCTCGTAACGCTGATATTTTAGCCAAAAATATAGAAATAGATAAATCTGCACGAGGCATTCACATATCAGACGAACTCTGATTTTGTTTCCGCCGTTAATTTGCTTTTGCCTTATGCTTCCCTTTCATTTCTCCATCTACAACGTCGTTTTTCATTTTTCATGTGTTTCGCCTGAAGAAGAAGAACTACTTTTGGCGAACCACCCAAACATATAATTTATGCGGTATTTTGATTTCAAAGTTTCTTAGAATGTTTGTCTGGTAGGGTTTTAGGGCAATGTCGCCCTAGAAATTGTTCGAAATCTGAATAAAGCGAAGTTGTTGAAGAATTGTTTTTGTAATTGGATGGTTTGCGGTGAACTCCTTCCCAAAAATAGGGGAAAAAAGAGGAAAAGCGCTGTAAATGTCTCCAGATTCAACAGCTGCGAGCTCCTTAGAGGAGATGCTGGATTCTCTGGGGCGAAGAGACAGTATGAAGCCCAAGGATATGCCTCCGGCGCTTCCGGCGCGGCCAACCTCCCGCACTCGCCGTCCATCTGCCAGGCGGCCTGCGCTGCCTGAAATCGTTGAATCGGTGATGAAGCTGAGCGCATCTAATTCTATTGCGAACAAGGCAGGAGACTCCAAAGGATCGAGGTGGAAGAGTCTTGGGGCTAAAGATGTTCAACAATTGAACCTCGCGGCTGCTTCAGATGAGCTCAAGCCGGGAGAGAATGGCGCTACCGAGCTTGCCAACTTGCCCCTGGAGTCGAGCTTTAAGGACTCCGACTGGCACGAGAACATGGAGTATTTTCTTAAGAAGGTACATTGGCTCGTTTCGTTTTTATGATGCTTGTGCTGTTAAGTTGAGGTTGATCTTGGACCTTAAAAGTACGTATAGTTAATGTGCATGTGAGTTCTGTTTTGTATCATCTAAAGAGCTGTGTTATGCAGCTAGAATGATCTGGATGATCGTATAAATTGAATGATGAAAATTCTAACTGTGGCTATATGTTTGTTACTGTAATTTCCCCTGTTGTTAATGTGCCATTGGTCTGTTTGGTTGATGTGTTAGGTTAAGCGAATGTACGTTATGATTTACATGATATTGGTTTAAGTGAACTCTTATTGCTACAATCTTGGCATTTAGATTGGTAGCTGATTTCGTAATTGTTACTACAACAGCCATAATTGAGTCGTTTATAGTAATAAAATCTATGAATGTCAACATTCTGCTACATAGATTTAATAAATGGCTGCTACTTTCGAACTCTTTTCAGAATCTTCATGTTTGGTGTCGGCTACAAAATGGTCCATGGGAATCGGGAGAAATAGAATCGACTTCAGGCGATAAAGCTGCTGTCCTTCTGAAAAATGGAACTGTTAGTTCATGTTTCTCTTGACTATACAGTAATTATGATGACTCAAAAATAAAAAGAGTTTTACATACTTCTTGTTATAGGTTGTCACAGTTAGCAAAGTGGATATTTTTCCTGCCAATCCAGACATTCTTGAAGGGGTGGATGATCTTATACAACTAAGTTATCTGAACGAGCCTTCAGTTCTTCACAATATTCACTATAGATTTTCTCGAGACATAGTATATGTAAGAAGCGAGCCAATATTTTCTTACTGTGTGCGTTTTGTCTTCTCTATTAAGCAATATCTTGTCTCTGTTTTTCCTAGAGTAAGGCAGGAACCGTTTTAGTGGCAGTCAATCCTTTCAAAGATATCCAACTATATGGGGATGATTATGTTGACGCTTATAGACAGAAGCTTTTAGACAGCCCACATGTTTATGCTGTTGCCGACAAAGCATACAATCAAATGATGACAGGCACTATACGATACCTTAAAGTACTTCAAATGCTCCTTATATTTGACATATCACCTAGCTAGAGGTGTTAAATCTCATTTTATTTTTTTGCTAATATTCTAAATTTTGCAGATGAACGAAATCAATCCATTGTGATAAGGTTTGTTGAAGTACTCCTGCCTCTTGGCTTCCATTTCTGCTTTTGTTCTGATCCTATTACTTGTTTCTTCAATTTCTTTGCTTTAAATTATATTTCGTTCTGTTGGGTGGATAAGAAACAAGAAGCGAAACATTTATTAGTGAAAGGTAAAATTAAGTACAAAGGACGAGGAGCAACAATGGGCAAAATAATACTTCATCTGGTTTAACTTTTTCTATTTTGGCAGAAAAAAATTGCTTATGTTATGAATGGGTATATATGGATATCTTATTGGAAAATGAATGAATGATGTTTATGGCATGCAGTGGGGAGAGTGGGGCTGGGAAGACTGAAACAGCTAAATTAGTAATGCAATATTTGGCTGCACTTGGTGGAGGGAACGGTGGAATAGAATCTGAGTTTCTGCAAACAAGCGCCATATTGGAAGCCTTTGGCAATGCTAAAACAACGAGGAATGACAACTCCAGCCGATTTGTAAGTTTTCCCATGCCTAAAGTGCCCTTATTGTGGAGAGATCCCACATTAAACTTATAAATCCTGACTCGATAGTACTTCAAAATTGTTTCAGGGAAAGTTAACTGAAATTCATTTTAGTGCTACTGGAAAAATTTGTGGTGCTAAAATTCAGACCTGTAAGCATACTTGTACTTACCAAGTTGAGCTTCTTAAGAAATAGCTTACTGACTTATTTTCTGCAATTTTATACATGCCAAACATCTACTGCTGGATTATTTTATTAGTCCTGCTTGAAAAGGTCAGTTTGTCTATCTGACATAATGACAACTATCTTCTCTACAATATCTCCTTTTATAGATTAACATTTTGAAACAATTCGCTGACTGTATCAGTCAAGAGTTGTTCAGTTGGCTCAAGGAGAGAGGTCGTACCATATTTTCTATCAGCTTTGTGCTGGGGCTCCTTCTTGTCTCCAAGGTCTGTTTACTGCTTTTGCCCCATTTCTCATTGATGTCCTTTATTTTTGCTTTTGCTTTTCTTATTCTATTTATTTTTGCCCTTTGTCTTTTATATCAAGTTTCTTCTTTGATTAGTTCATGTATTTTTCAGTGTGAGATAAAGACGAAACTGCTATAGGTCTTTATTGATTGTTGGCATTAAGTCAGTTCGATAAATGGAAGGTATGCCTATTGTAATGATGATGGAAATGCCTCTTGGAAGCAAAAATAACCTTGTTGCCATGGTAGGATTCTGCATATATACATCTCCAAATATTTTCCCTCCCTTCAATCCTTTGTTCAGATTTAGGAAACTGACGTCTTATCTAGCATTCTCATCAATCATCTGCTCTGATGTTATGTCCAAAAACTCACGAGAAGGCCAAAGATAACTTTTTAGCAAGTCTAGGTACATGTATGCCATTTGGCATAGTAAAAATTACAGGAACATAAACATCCTTGATATTTAGCAACAGAGAGTATGGTAATGTTTCCTTTCGTAGCAGCTTTAAGGAACTATTTGCAATTTTGAACTTTTGATCTCCAGTACAAGGTGTATATAACGAAAAAGATTGCACTTCCCCTTTCGTATGGCCAGAAACATCTGAACTTGATATCCAATAGCCATTAGAATTTCTAGACACAATGTTGTGGAAAAGTGTTACCTGTTCCATAGAACAAGATGAACTAGAATTTTCTGCAGAATAAGGCCAAAACACTTCAAGGAGTTATCTCTACTTTTTGGTCAAAGGAAGAGAATCTAAGTAAGGCCAAAACACTTTATGGAGCTATCTCTAATCTTTGGCGAAAGGAAGAGAATCTAAGTATGACGGCTTCGACAGGTGTGTGCTGCTGGCTTGAGAAGCATGGGAATCCTAATTGTGTATCAGCTCGCTTTTTCTTATTCCAATTTGCACTTATTTGTGAAGTATCCAGCATGTGCATGTCTAATGCATATGCCAAGGCTTTTGAAATGAGCACCCCAATACCCTTGTTGACCGACCCGTTACACTTCTCCTCTCGAAATCATTAGCACAACCAACTAAGGCAGAGCCACAAGTATCTATGTTAAGTTTCAACATATCATAAAGATTTCTCATCTCTGAATCGTGTTTCTACAGACCTGTGCAAAGATAAAATCTCTAACCCAGGTTCCACCCCAGTCTACTCAGTTCAACCCCGTCATGGTCGTTGTTCTGACCAGCAGAAGTAGAAATGCCAGTGACTCTCTGCCTTCCTTTGGTCGGAATACTGTTACTTCTGCTCTCCTAATCTTTATTGTCAAACGTATCCAATTTCTGGCCACATTGTCATCATCTTGTTATATTATGTTGTCTTCTCTCACTACCTTGCTCCATCCGCCATATCCATATTCAACGCAAACAATTAGGTAATTTGTCAAATCTGAATGAGTTGCTTAAACTGGTTTCCGAATTCTCAAGCGCCAAGCATAATTGGTTTGATGAGATGAAGATTAGCCAGGAAGTAATTGGGTATCATTGGTCACTGATTATTACACGATGTGGTCAAATATCTAATTTCTCTTTATTGTCAATCAATAAAAGCGGGATTCAAACCACTTAATTATAGTTTGGCAATTTATTTATGAATATTTATCTCAGAAGATCTTTCAATGAGGGTAACAGCAGAAGAAACTGGTAGGGAAACCCTTAGCATTGTCAAAGGCATCCATGGCAGCTCTGAGATTCATGATTGAACTCCTTAGACTTTTGATACCATGGAAAAAAAGGGATAATCTCTTCATTAATCATTCTGTCTACATTAGTTTGTACAAAATTATATATCGAGGCAGGAAATGACCACTCCTCAACATAAAAAACTAGAGAAAGGGTGCTAAAATCAAAATTAGGAATTAGGATATAGTGATATTTAATCCCTTCATTACAGTTTGTTTAGTCTAACTATAGCAGCTTATCCCCAATAATTCAACCAATCCCTAGAAACAACTAGTAAATCATGATTGACATATAAATTTACCAACAAATACTTTTCTTTGTATTATTAATTGTAATTTGTAATTTTTACAAAAATAAGAGCTTGTGTTCTAGATATAGACTGCTAGAACAAAATAAAATTCAAGAAAATGGTGCAGCGAATTCTTCAACTACTGCCAAAAGTGTCTGCATGGCTACTATCATCCCAACAAGTATAAAATATAAATACTCCCTCCGTTCCGTTCTACTTGTCCCATTTGAGTTCGGCACGGAGTATTAGATGGTAAAAACTAAAAAGTGTGTTTAGTGTATTTTGTGAAGAGTATTTAATTGTTAATGATAAAGTGGGTTGAATGGGAAATCACTGTGCAATAAAGCATAAAGTGGGTTGAGTGGACCTAATAGGGTTAGTGAGCTTAATTATTTCCAAAATAGGAAATGAGACAAGTAGAGTGGGACACCCAAAACGGCAAAATGGGACAAGTAGAATGGGACGGAGGGAGTATTAACTAATAGTGCAGTGCGTGATAAATTCCTAGCTGACCAAAGTGTAGGGAACATTTAGTATTTCTCATAATTAATTCTCTACTCTAACACGTTGAATTACCGAAAGCTAGTCCATACCAACTATAAGTTATTTGAGCAAGTTAATAACTGATAATATTTCTTTACTGATGTGTGAATCATTTCACAATTTGAACCAAGAAAGAAACCTTTCTTTGTATGTTTTTATTATATCTGGAGTGAAGTGGAAATGGAAATAGAAGGCAACCAAAAGGTTGTTTATTGCTTAAAAAATAATTAAAGTGATCCATTTGATATATTGTGTAAACCCATAGACCAAGTAGCATCCTATTTAAAACCAACGTATTCACTCATTTTCATAATGATCCCGTCATCTGCAATCAACTTTATTTAAAATATGTAAATATATATAACTTTTCCCTAATAAGCTAGTCAAATCATAATTATGAATAAATTATACTATCAGCCAATTTGATGTATCTTCTTTCCCTTCTCTGGTACACATACAAAATGGAAGATTCTTATTGCTGGCATATTCATTGTAAGATATATGAATTATTTAACTTCCTGAACCAGCTTTAGTATCTTTTATTAATTACATTGTTTCCTTCTCAGATCGATTGAGGTTAAAAAGGGCTTGTGATTACATCTATCTCAATCAGAGTGATTGCTTAGAGATCCATGGCGTTGATGATGCCCAAAACTTTAGTATGCTTATGGTAATGTTCCATAACCAACAGAAATACTGGATATGGTGTTTGCTATCGACTAGTTAAGCTGTCACACTTCCATTAACTAACCCTTCTTGCTTTTGGTTTGAAGAGTTTTGAGTTTTTGCATCTTATATACCGGTGATTTTTAAAACCCTTCCCAAACTCGACATGAAGATCAGACAAGAAATGTTGTTAGAGAAGATAGGGATATCTGTTCTGGGGAAAAATCTGATGCTGGAGTAAAAAAAAGATCACTCCAAATTAAATAATAAGTTAATAGAAATTGGCTACTCTAGAAACTAATTCAATAACTCATCATGTCAATTTCCTTTTTGCTCCCAAGTCTTACTACTGCCTGTAATGTGCTTCTTTGTAATAGGAAGCGTTAGATATTGTTGGAATATGCAAAGATGATCAGGAACAAGCCTTTGAGATGATTGCTGCAGTATTGTGGCTGGGAAACATATCATTTCTTGTCATTGACAATGAAAACCACATAGAAGTTGTTGCTGATGAAGGTACATATACTCTTCAGTTGTATTCCTCCCGTTTTCTCTTTTCAGTTGTGTATGTTCAATACTTTTGTTCAAAGTCCAATTGGGTTATATGTGTTATATTACATATAGGTTCCAACACTATTATCTAATTACCTTTATATCAAAATACTTTTTTTTTTAAATACTTCTCAACACTCCCCCTCAAGATGGGCGATTTCCACCAAGCCCATCTGACCCTTTGTGAGACAAATCTGCCACTTGATTCTCAGTAGGAACGTCTGACCCTTTGTGAGACAACTAGAACATACTTCGCGATGAAATCGATACTAATATCCTCCTAAACAAGGTGTGGAATAGGAAGCAGACTCATTGACAATGATCAGGAGCAAGCCTTTGATATGTCTTTTTATTGCACCTCCTTTTCAAACACATTACAAGATAATATCTTTTTATTTTTCGCATTTTTTTTTTTCTTTTTGAAAAGAATCTTTCTGATGTTGTTGGCTAAGATTTTTGGAGTTATTTCCTCGTACCTACAGCTATTGAAAATGCTGCTAATCTGATCGGTTGTGGTACTTCTGAGTTGATGCATGCTCTATCAACGCATAACATACAAGCTGGAAAGGATAAGGTTGCCAAAAGGTTGACGTTGCAACAGGTAGTTAGTTAGCTGATATTCACTTTTACATGGACATGAACATGGAGGTGACATATTTTTATTTCTAGTTGTTTCACATTTTAATACACACGTCCATCTAGCAACTCAGTCCAAGTACAGTTTAATCAAAGATTTGTCTCCACTCAATTTAGGCAATTGATACAAGAGACTCATTAGCCAAGTTCATCCATTCAAGCTTGTTTGACTGGCTTGTAGAAAAAATCAATTTATCACTTGTAAGGGGCAAACAACACATTGGAAGGTCCATAAGCATTTTAGATATTTATGGGTTTGAATCTTTTAAGGTAAACTATGTTAAAGGTTATTACTCTTTTTGATTCTTGAATTTTGAGCAATGTCCCAGTTTCTTATTCTTATTCATACATTTTTGCCTCCAGAATAATAGCTTTGAACAATTTTGCATCAACTATGCTAATGAGAGGCTCCAACAACATTTTAACCGTCATCTCTTCAAGATTGAGCAAGAGGTAAAACATCTTTATGCGTACTCCAGCTATTTCAAGATGGCTTCTTCAGAAAGTTAAGAACACTCTGTCTTGCTAAAGGCATAGCATTTAATCTCGTCCAGACCTATATGTCCTACTTGATGTATCTATTTCTCTGTAGTTTCTTTGAAATATGGATATTCATTTTTTTATACAGTTTTGGAGTAGGTCCTAAACTCCTATGAAATGGCTAATGTTTTTATTCATTGATGTTTTTACCCTATTCTTAGGAATATGAATTGGATGGAATTGACTGGACAAAAGTAGATTTTGTAGATAACCAGGAGTGTCTGAATCTCTTTGAGAAGGTAAATTCTCTTCCCATATTCAGAAATCTCAGTGATGAATCCTGTATATTTGTGAGTGAGTGGTCATTCAAAATATCGTTAATGTGAGTTCATTCTTCAATTCCTTTGTTGTGGTGCAAGAGGTATTTCTTAGCCAAATCCAGATTAACTATTTTTTTTTGCCAGCTACAAAGCTGAATGGTGGGCTTCATTCATGCATTCATTATTCACATTGGTTATGTAACAGAAACCTCTTGGACTAATATCTCTATTGGATGAAGAATCAAATTTTCCTAAAGCCACAAGTTTTACTTTTGCCGCTAAGTTGAAACAGCACTTAAAAGCTAATCATTGCTTTAAAGGAGAAGGGGATGGAGTGTTTGCTGTTCGCCATTATGCGGGAGATGTAAGTTTTATGGCTATACTTTTCGGAGTTTGTACAGAAACCTGTTCGATCTAGTATGTGTGTATTCACTAAAGTGAGATTGTAATTTATGTTACGCATTCATGTTATTATATTTCTTCAAATAATGACTTGATTCAATGTTAGTTACTAGTGTGTTGGTTGACCATTTCATTGTTATTTTCTAATTTATACCCCCTATGTTAACGATAAGTGTAGTCTTGAGGGAGTGGTACGGGTTTTAAGTGTGGGAAAGTGGGTAAGAATGAGTTAGATGGATATATTGTGAGTAAAAAATGAGACCCCTAGTTATTGTGAGTGGAGAGTTGATTAGTTAACTTCCATTTATGGAAGGACCACACTTATCGTGGATGGCCCAAAAAGGAAATCAGACCACACTTATCATGGACGGAGAGAGTATAACATAAGTAAATCTTGGTCAATTTTTATTTACTTCTATATGATATAGGTGGGTAATGTCTCTTCTGATATGAAGTCATTCTATCTATGTTAATTTGCATACTAAAAGAGTAAATTATGCCAACACCTGTAGCTCTGAAAATAATAAATTGACAAGAAATGATATGAAGGCAATGCATCATGCATACATAGTACATCACTTTTGTTTGCCTAAATTTGGTCCCGTTGGGATGGCAATTGCTAATTGTTGACTTGCTTTATAGAAATCACTTTGATGACATCAAGCACTGAAACTCCTAAGTTGAATTCTTTTGGGTTGAACACTTCTATTGGACATTCAAACTTTTTGTTAATGGAGTAAGATGTTAATTTCAGGTCCTCTACGACACCGGGGAATTCCTGGAAAAGAACAGAGATCCATTATGTTCCGAAATCATTCAACTATTCTCATTGTGCAATAGCCAATTGCCTCCACTTTTTGCCTCTACGATTAATCCATCCCACAAAAAATCAAGCTCATCAATGTCTCATAAGCAAAGTGTTATAACAAAATTCAAGGTGCATAGAGTGATCTTCCATTTCTATGCTTCTTTTTCTGCGCCCACATACATATTGAAATTTGGGTCATGTAGAAACCAAAATCAAAGTGCATTCTACCGATAGGATCACAATGTAGTTGGATTTGATTTTTCTTCAATTTGATAGCCTATAATTGAAGACATATGACAAAGCTTGCTCGTTTACAAATTTGTTAGTGACCATCATATTTTTCTTTGGTTTTCTGTTTCATAGTACATCTCTTCATACGTAATATGTTTCTCAAAAGTTTGTAGAAATTTTATGGCTGCAGGACCAGCTCTTTAAGTTAATGCAGCAACTAGAAAGCACAGCTCCCCATTTCATTCGTTGTATAAAGCCAAATAGTAAAAAGGTTCCTGGTGAATTCGAGAAAGATCTTGTATTAGAGCAGCTTAGATGTTGTGGCATTCTAGAAGTTGTTAGGATCTCAAGATCAGGGTATCCAACCCGGATTACACATCAAGAATTCACAAGAAGGTGAGATGCTGCTACATTTTGTCCATTAAACTTCTTATGGTTACTTCAAATCTGTGCATAATATCTTGGCGCGGCTTTAGGTATGGAATCTTACTTCCTGACAGTAATGTATGCCAAGATCCGTTAAGTACATCAATTGCCATTCTACAGCAGTTTGATATCCATCCTGAAATGTACCAAGTTGGTTATACAAAATTATACTTCCGAGCAGGACAGGTGACTCTAGGCGACTCTGCCTAAGATTTTGTTATTATAAATATCTAAAGCATTTTCATGGTTTAGGTTTTCACACTTTTGCTTTCAAAGGGTATAGTATTTCTAGATTCTTTGTTGAATATTTTATGTTATTTTGATAGTCTTATCTTTATTGTCAATGACTGCAGATTGGTTCCCTGGAAGATGTTAGAAGACAAGTTATGAGAGGTACTCTTGAGATACAAAAATGCTTTCGAGGTCAGCGTGCTCGTCGGAATTTCCAGAAACTTAAGGGTGGGACTACCACATTGCAATCATGTAAGTCATCACCTTCTGCATCATCATGATTATAATCCACTACTTTTAATTGGAGCAACCAATGATAATGTGAATGAGTTAGATAAACAAGAAATACTTATACATGTATGCAACAACTAGCTTATCTCTTAGTACTAAGGGCACACATGTTCGCTTCTCAGCTAGTTGTGGAATCTAAGTGCCGAGGCTTTTTATTTTTCCTAAGTCTTAAAGAAGAACCAATTAGTTTGTTAGATTCCATGTGTGCATTATTAAAGTAATTTTTCTTGTGGCGTGACAATTATATAACTGCAGATGTCCGTGGTGAAATCGCAAGAAAAAATTTTATTGCTTCACTTAGGTTGCAAAAGCAAATTGCTCGCCAAAAACTGAATGAGCAGCTCGCAGCAGCTCTGCAAATACAATCGGGTAAAGCTTCAATCATTCAGTCGCTGATTATGTATTACAATGATATTTTCTATTTCAAGGTATCCTCTTGTGCAGTAATCCGTGGATGGTTGGTACGAAGACATTCTGTTAACACTCAGGATTTGAAAGAACCCAAAGAGAGTGAAGAACCAGAGAATATGATTTCTGAAATGAAGGTACTTAATTGTACATTAGTCTGCCATCATGCTATTAGATCCTAATTATGTCATGAGCAAGTCAGTTCCTTTAATTCAATCTGTAAAGTTGCCTGATATTCAAGGACTGTTTTCTGTCATTATTTTCTCAATCTACATGGCATCTATAAAATGTCAAGAGAGCATGGTTCTAGTTTATTTAAAGAACTTTATTATTTCGTGCGCACATTCTTTTAGAATTTAATGTGTTAATAGATGAAATTTGAAGCCCAGTCTTTTCTTTGGATACAAGTGATGAAACTTCTTTTATAGTATATTCTCTGAACTCTGTTTCTTTCATGAAATGATACTGTAAAGAAAAAAAAAATTAAGAAAGAAACGAATACAGTATATGGTTTTTGAAAGTCATTCCGTGCTGTTACCCATTTGCCTCTACTTATCTTATGCTTGATTTGCCTAAATGCTTTTGATTGTTGAGCAGGACACGGAAACAGAAACGTCACTTTCAGCTATTGAACTGCACAAACGCTTAGTGATATTAGAAGTGACTCTTGGAAGGAAGGAAAAAGAAAATGCTGTGTTGAGAGAGCAACTACAACAATATGAGGCAAAGTGGTTGGAATATGAATCCAAGATGAAATCCATGGAGGAGATGTGGCACAACCAGATGGCATCATTACAAGTGAGTTATTCGCTGTTAGTCGATTGAGTGAATGTACGAAGCCGATACTAATATAGTCAACTAGACAAAGTTGTGACCACAGATTCTTAGTTCCAAAACAGGCCAAAATAGCTTAATGAATGTGGACTAAACTAATTCTCTTGATTTGTTGCAGATGAGTTTGGTTGCCGCAAGAAAGAGTATCAGTACTGAGAAAACTATAGGTCAACCTGAAAAAGTTGTGGATACTGAATCGCCTCGATTTTATGATTGTGATGATGCTTCTTTTGGATCTAGTGGTGGTGCCCTCGTCAAATATTCCAACAATAGTAGGAAAGCTGCTTCGGCTGCTACAGTTGTTGCTACATCTGGGGACAGTAAGTGTGGCTTGGATTTAGCTGCTCCTCTTGTGAAAGAGTTTGAGCAGAAAAAACATAGGTTTGATAATGAAGCCCGTGCACTTATAAAGCTCAAGTCAGTGAATCTACCTTGGGTGAATCATCCTGGGGATGAATTGCAGAATCTAAAACAGAGGTTTGCAGCATGGAAAACAGATTTCAAGGGTCGGCTAAAGGAAGCAAAGTCGAAAGCGCAGAGGCCTGCGCATACTGATGGTGACAAGATTCGTCGAAAATGGTAAGCGACTACTTGTTTTATCACTCATTTTGTTGGTAAAAACAACTTACATTCCAATGCTAATGAATTATCTGTTTGTTTTTAGGAATGATCTTGTAGCACAACGCAGTCGATTCAGTTTACGCTAGTTAAGTATGCCTGGTGAATGTGATGTTTATTAATTTTTTCTGTAAACTTATGAGAAAAGAGGAAGCAAAAGTGTAACATTTTAACGAGGTAATAGATGTTTGGTGGATATGGTGTATATAGTATGTTAATATTATTTCTATTCATATTCAAACTAGAGGGAAAACAAGAGAATGCATTCAACCATTGTAATATGATATGTGCTTTCCTTCTTCAGATATGTTTTAGTAAGCTAGCTTTCGTTTTTTGTAAATAATAATTAAGTTCGTTTAAAATTTTGAAATCGTTATCCTAGGAGAAGGATTCTTTCGCATTTAAATATGCAAATTTGAAATCGTAAGTTTGGTAAATAATATTTTTTTTCCACCAAAGTGAGCAAAAGGAAGAAATACAAATATCTTGCAAATGATAAAATAATTAAACAACAAATCATATTATTATAACTTTGAAAAAACTTGTCTTTCTATCTCAACGCTTCGCCCTCACCCTCTCTCTAGAATTTCTCTTCAAAGACAGACTTATATTTATAAATAATTTTATATTTTATTTAGAAGTTGTTATGTTGTTTCAAACTTAGTAAATTAATTATATTTCACGTATCTAAACTTATAATTATGAATGACAATAAACCAGATGTTCTTTCATCATGCATTTTTCAAATCTAAATTTGTTCAAAATTTTTCTACATCTCGATTAAAATAGTGACTTTTATTGTATATACTTGTCGCAAACATGTTGGATAATAGTATTCGATTAAATCTGAACACTACAAAGTTAATATTAATTAAAAAAGATTAGTAAAAATTCTTCTTTTTATGTCTCATTGAATCGTCTCGTTGGTTTAACAGATTTTATTTTATAGTTGGGATCAACCCTCTAGCCATAGGTATGAAATTGATGAGTTTGTGTCCAATCTTATCGTTTCTTGTCCTGATAGACACGATGAATTTCATGTCTGAATTTTGTTATGTTCTCGACAACATGTTAATTTTTGTGTTGTGTTTATGTTCATGTTGAATTGATCGATTTTGTATAACACAATATTATCTCTATTTTTTTTTTTTTTGTTATTTTTTCATTGAGTAATATTATATTTCTTACTTATGGTTTGAATTTATCATGTTGATATCATTTCGTATCAACACAAACGAAATTGTATCACCTTCGTAATCATCTCATGCTCAAGTCTTGTTCATATATATATAAATTACAGTGTTCATATTTCTTTCAAACATGTTCTTAACATATCGTGTTCTTATTTAGTTGTACTGTATCGTTTCGTTATCAAATCCATACGATAACGTTACAATATGCAAGAATTGTCAGTCCTTGAAAGAAACTAATAACAAAGCCCTAGCAATTTCTAAATTAACTTAGTGAAATAAAAATTAGAATGCTTGATGATGTGGTTCCTTACAAATTTTTACTTTTGGTAATTAATATTTTCTCTGTTTCTTTTCCCCCTCGACATAATTTAATGGAAAAAAACCCGATTTCTTCACCATAACCCCGTATTTAAAATACTAATAAAAATTGTAATTGATGTGATGTTTCCCTCTATAGCCTTCATTAATATTCCAAAAAAAAAATATCGTTATTACTCTGTCATTTTGATCCATGGTTTGTTTTTCTGTGAGATTTCTGAGTGGGTGGGTTGGGGGGGGGGGGGGGGGGGCGGGGGGCTTATGCCCCATGGATTATTATTTTATAAAATTTCTTTGAATTAAGGGGAGGGGGGGTAATCCGGAAAATAGTGAAAAAGAAAAATCAAAATGTAATCACGCTCTCTACAAAGTACAAACTCAATAGAGGAAGAGAAAATCTCATGGGCAACCGGTCAGTTGACTTTTATAAAGAAAAATAAAAAATTATTTCATCCATTCATAAAATATTTGCCTACTTTATCATTTATAGGTGCCGATGAAAGATTTACCTACTCCATTAGGTTCCATCATTTTATTTTTAATTTTAATTTTATTTCACTCACAATTACTCATAATTACCCTTATAACCAACTAAATCAATCCAGAATAATAATATTTGGATACACTGTGGCCAGCTACACGCGCTAAAAATGGTAATATAGGTTTTAGAAATGGAAATATACTTAATTGGAAGCATAAATCCTAGGAGGGAAATGTGATTATTTCCATTTTTACAATCAACTTTCTCTTTTCACGCGTGTGGCTGGCCACAATGTGTCCTAATATCATACTATTTTTTGAATTCATACACCGTCATATCTCAATTTATTTAAGGCAATCTCTTAAATAAATTGATTCCAGTCTTTAATTTCAACAATTCACTTTACTTTCAACATTTTACTAGTCCTTTTATATCTATACACAATCAACATAAATTGTACGACTAATTTCTCAAAAACCACACCATCTACCTAATTTTTTACCCCCTCCGATCCATTGATAATGTTTTCTATTTTATGGGCATGATTATTAAGAAGCAAGAATAAAAAGAGAGAAAATAGTAGCTCTCATCTATTTTGAAGGGTTAAATATTTCCACTTATAATAAGGAACATTATCAATGGAACAGACAGATTTAAAAAGAGGGATATTATCAATTGGTCGGAGTACATGATTTTTGAAACATTACAACTTGAAGGTACGATACATGTAAATTTGTTAAGGTTAATCTAGTTCAACAATAAGTTTAATAACTTTCTTTCATTAGCTTTCTTTTGTTTATTAAGTTGAAGGTGTGATATTATAATGAAAAATAAAAAAGAAAGTTCGTGTACAAGTTGTATGGAATATTCTAAAAAATAGGAAGGAGAATACGGCGCCCACTATAATAAGAAAAATAATGATTATATAAGCGGCGATTACTTAAATTAATTTAGTCGACACTGTTAGAGTGCTCCACGTTGAATATAACCTTTTAATTGTCCCCGTCCCTTTCTTTACACTTAAAGAGAAAAATACTACTAAAAGAAACCCACGTTTTAATCATTTTTGGATATGTTGCTAATATAGATGATTCTTCTTCTTCTTTTTCCTTTTTTTAAAACAAATACTACTATTTAGATTCTTAATGATATAAAAGTAGTACTTGGTAATAAATCAAGTCCTAGCCACCATAGACCCGACATATATTGCGATCATGTAATATTTTGGATAGTTTCTTTTTTCGTTTAGATGTGATGAGAATCTACAATCACTTTCTTTAGTACATAATAGGTTAATTTTTATCCACGTCCAATAATTTACAAACCATACAAAGTAAATAAATTATATTTTTCAAGTATATACAGTGTGACAAAATATTTTAGATGTTGCATTCATTTACCGTAGATAAATTATGTCAATTGAGTAATAGTGAAATATTTATTTTTTCGAAAAAGAGTAATAGTGGAATTTTTTTTTGTTAAAAGCATTTCCAACATCTTCTCTATAGTAGAGC
This sequence comes from Schizonepeta tenuifolia, assembly GCA_029490685.1. Taxonomy (NCBI): domain Eukaryota; kingdom Viridiplantae; phylum Streptophyta; class Magnoliopsida; order Lamiales; family Lamiaceae; genus Schizonepeta; species Schizonepeta tenuifolia. Next base: position 24,595,369 of record CM055960.1, on the reverse strand, counting down.
ATGATTTTGCTCTACTATAGAGCACATTCAACATAGCATCTGCAACCATTGCTCTACTTCCTAGAGAAGAGTTTTTTTTAGGACGGTAACTTTAACCATTTTTCAATTATAGGCCAAAAGTTTGCGGGCTTTCAATTTTAGGACAAAATTGAGCCCGATCGGGCTAAGCCGCACTTCACTCTCACGTGAACTCAAATCTTTGGCCCGATTCCCACTTGGCTGTCAACTAGGCGGTCCATTCATCAATTGTATATATTATTATTACAAACAAAAATCAATTATTCACCCTACAAAGTAAACTCGTCCAGAAAAAGAAAACAAAAACACACAACAACCGCCCCAAAGCTGAAGAACCTTAGTCACAATCGATTGCAAATCAGAATTTTTACTGCCCGAACTAAATGTAATTGACATAATCGACTCTTGGGGCGGCTGCGGTGTGGTTTTGTTTTCTTTTTCTGGACGAGTTTACTTTGTAGGGTGAATAATTAATTTTTGTTTGTAATAATAATATATAGAATTGATGAATGTACCGCCTAGTTGGCAGCCAAGTGGGAATCGGGCCAAAGCTTTGAGTTCACGTGAGAGTGAAGTGCGACTTAGCCTGATCGGGCTCAATTTTGTCTAAAAATTGATCAATATTTTAGATATTGTCCTAAAATTGATCAATATTTTAGATATTGTCCTAAAATTGAAAGCTCGCAAAATTTTGGCCTACAATTAAAAAACAGTAAAAGTTACCGTCCTAAAAAATTGTTCTTCTCCTACTTCCTATTCTATTTCAAAAAACTTATATTATTTCTTTAATTTTAAACACTATATAAACCTTATATTGATGATAAGATATAAATTAATCACAAATAAATGCACAATATCAAAATTAATATTTTTAAGAAAGATAAAATTACAAGTTTCAGTAATTCTATAATTAAAAATTTCAGGTACAAGCCTCATTAAAACCTCTCATATTGAAATCATTGAATAGGAAAAAGAGTACTCGCCTAATATTAATGTGACAAACAAGCCGGTTAGCTTAAAAAAAGAGTACTCGTCTAAAATACTTCTTAAGCGAGCACGTTCATAACAAGCCGACTCTACAACTTTAGAAGCTAAGATGGAGGATGACTTTTTCCGCGTATTGTTAGTTTGTTTCGTTTGAGAACTTGTAATTTAATTTGTTTGATTTTCATATTAAAGGTTGGATATCATTGATAAGAGCAATTCTTCTGTGTGACGCGTCGCATAACTTGCGACCGCACGTGGCGTGTGTTGTGCACGATCGCTCTAAGGTCTTTGGCTCCCCTCACTCGATCTCTTAATCAAAGAAGAAGAGACAAACAGAAAAGAGGAGGCAAACAAAAAAAGAAGCAAAAAAAATTAAAAATTAAAAATAAATTCAAAATAATTAAAAAATTAATTTGCAACTCTATTTTTGCAACTCTAAACTGCTTTCTCTTCCAAAAGAGATTACTTTTAATAATTTTAAATATTTTTTAGATTCAACCATCCATATTTGACTTATTTAATCTTTTTGAGGCATTCTTTATCCATCTCTCTCACCCCCACTTTTTACCAATAGTGGCACTAGATTTTTCCTCTATATTGCATATTTCAATTATATTATATTAGGAATAAAGTACTAATTGGTAAATAAAGGTAGAATCAAAATTGGTCACCAAGTATATATATAGGGAGTGGTTCATGTGAAAACTCATTTCCATATATCCTAAAACCTAATCTAATCCATCCATTTATGTTAATATGTTAATCTAACGTCTGCCATTTTTTTTTCTCATTTCTTAAATCTAAAGGTTATACTCGTAAGTTTCAAAAGATCTATAACTAACAACAATCCTTAAATCACAGGGTATTCCTTATTTGATGCTTTTTGTTTTAATTTAGACTAATTAACTGTAATCAAGCAGTGTTTCTTTTCTAAAACACTTAATTTCCTATTTCACGTTTGAGATTATTATTTCAAGAATTGCATTATATATGGAGATACTTTTGTAAACAATTTTCAAATTTAATACATATTTATTAACCTATATGTTTATTCAGTATTGAAATGTTATGAAATTCAAAGTATTGCTTATTTACTACAAAAATATTGCTTAAATAGGTTAGTTATTGCTTATTCACTATATAAATATTGCTTATTTACTGTATAGACACTGCAAAGTACAATATACATATTTATTTACGATGAAAATTATTGCTTAATTTAAACATAACCAATGCTTAATTCAAATATACGTGTTGCTTATTTATATAAATGGTGTTTAATTTGATGATTTTTTTGTTACCGCCATATATCATAATTTAAGCATCAAAATTGTTATATAAAAGCAACATATTTTACACATGTAAGCATGATATTCTAGCTTTTTGAACCAACAATAAATTAGAAAATGGAAAATATATTGTGTAATTAAACTATCAAGAGAAGATTAATGTTATCTATTGATATTCTGACTGTAAGAATAAAACAATTACACGAAATAACATTTCTAATCGGAAGAAAAGATAATTTTTTATGATTTGAAGTTTTCCCCTTAAAAGTGAACGAGAATTACGGATATATCATTTTTACCCTCATAGAGGAAAAAACATTGATACACACGTTTTCATAATTTATACCAGATTAGCTTATATTAAATCTAGGCCACACAATTTAAATGAATTAATGGCTAGGATATAGTTACTAGTTAACCCATGGGATTAACAGTATTTCATGATTTAAATTTGATATTTGTAATATCCATAAGAAACCACAGTCTAATTAACTTAAAAATAGGAAGGTAATTTGTTATAATAGTACATGATCTAAACATAAGATCAATATCATTAGTTATGAAATAAATAATGATTTGTTTAATTAGTTCCAGAGTTTATTAGCAAGCTAATGAGTCGCGTATCGTCAAACTGATACATAGACTACTTTTATCAAACCGAAATTTGTGTAGCTTGGCTTATTTACAATGGTTTGATTAAAATTAATACTTTGATTGTTAATATTATGCATAAATATTTTTTTCAATTATAAAACTAGCTATATATTATTTGCAATGCACGGACATAAACTTAATAAGGATATTAAAAGTGTATCAAAAGTTTCAAGAATGTACACTTTTATGAGAATAAAATAGAGTTGAAATTCGAAATACCCACTTTGAGGATAATATGTACTCTCAATACCAACTAAGATAATTTACTATCCCATATACCCACTTGGCCCACTTCTATTACTTTTACAGAATTTGAGAAGAATCTATCTCTCTCTTATTAGATTCGGTCAAAGAATCTCTCTCTCATTGAATAAAATATGAATAAACCTTAAACCCTCTCTGCATGTAACGTATGGATAGGTACCGATTTTTTCTCTCTTTTCAGAAATTGAGATAACCCCCACCCACCTGTTACAGATTTTCAATGAGAATAAATTCTCCACATTAATAATACAACGGTAAAAAAACAAAAAAAATTCTGTACAGCCCGTGAAAGAGCATACAGATTTTCTCTTATTTATTTGCTCCACCCACGCATAAGAGCATACAGATTTGTTCTCCATCCTTCATCTTTTTGTTTCTTCTTCCCCTCTCCCCTGTACAATTTATACATAATTTCCTTCCCCTCACCCCTGTACAAATTCTTTTTATATTAAACCCTTAATCTATGGCGTCAACATCACGCTCAAAGGGAAAGGGAAAAATCACCAAAGGCGATGAAGGATTAACTGAAGCCCAGACACAACATCTACAAGAGGTAAATTTCTTACAGATCGATAAATAACTATACAGGTCGATAGAATGATTGTTTTTAGTTAACACGGCCTGTATACTTTTTATACGATCTTTATAATTTTTGTTAAGTCGAATATTATTATAATTACTTTAGACACATTATAGACATGTTTTTTAGATATCTCTGTGCTTTTACGATTTTTATTATGCTAATTTGTTGTTTCTTGATATAATTAGTTAGTTTAATGTTTAATTAATCGAATAATTAATATATTTTCTCTAGTTTAATACCATAATTCATGTTATTCATAATATAGGAAGAACTTAGATCGAACACTTTATAAAAAAAAAGTATACAGGTCGTGTAATGTTTTTCACGACCTGTATACTTTTTACACGCCCTGTATAGTTTCTGCTTATTTATTATTTAATTAATGCTATAATTGCGATGATATATTTAATTTTATTATTTTATTAGCTTAAGTATTACTACTATGATGCATAATTAGTTTGTTGATATAATTAGTTAGTTTAATGTTTAATTAATCGAATAATTAATAAATTTTCTATAGTTTAATAACATAATTGATGTTAATCATAATATAGGTAGAACTTAGATCGAAAACTTTATAAACAAAAGTATACAGGTCGTGTAAAAACCTTACAGGTCGTGTACGATTTTTTGCGACCTATATACTTTTTCCACGGCCTGTATAGATTTTGGTGGTTTAATGATATATTTAATTTTATTATTTTAGTGGTTTAAGTATTACTGTGATGCATAATTAGTTTAATCTCACTGTTATGTCACGTTTAAAAATAAATGTCACGTTTTTTTATTTAATTAATTTCTCAAGTTTATTAGTTTCTTAGTTCTGTTTTGTAATTGATTATTGCTTTTATTTGTGTTTCAGCATGGTTGGTGTTGGGTACGTAAGACATTGCAAGAAGTGACGTGTACAGTGAACATGTACAACAAGCTCAGCATGTTGGCATTGATAGAGAAACGACTGTTAGAAGTTGGGGGTGCAGAGCTTGTTCAAACATTCGTTGTGGGTGCTTTTGGGCATTTTTTCAGAATGTATCAGGGTAAAGCGTGTGCGAAAGCGCTTCATATGGTCGTGGCTAGAGAGGTGAAAGTGGCCGGTGCTGATCCGATGGATCTATGGTTCCGTATTGGTGATAGAAATTTGAGGTTTTCACCCCGTGAGTACGCTCTTATTTCGGGACTTATGTTTGGAGCGTCTGCATTTGATCCACACGGTGCAGATTTGTCGACGGAGAATGTGGAAGCATGTCGGGCCTTTGCTGGTGACGTCCGAATATTCAAGGACGTGTTGGATGATTTTTTGAAAGTGGATGGTTTAGAAGCACATTTATATCTTCGAGTAGTCCATGTGCTGGTCGCACAAGCAGTATTATTAGGTTGCGACGTTAGAGGCAAGATACAGTCGTGGCTTTGGGTATTATCGGATGATCTCAACCGATGGAACCAATTTCCTTGGGGCGGCTATTCATACAAAGTGTTGAAGAACTATGTCTCGGCGGCACCGCGCCACAAATCTGTTTTTGGAAAGAATTTTAGGTATAACATTTATGGGCCGGTTTGGGCACTGCAGATGTGGATGAACGAGGCTATACCTTATTTGTCAGCAATTACTGCGAAGAAAGTGGACGAATATGCTCTTTCTCGTTGTCTGAGATGGACGCTAGATCAGGCTTTGCAGCGCAATTTGGATGGGGCTTTTGTCGACGGGGTGAATTGCCGAGATTCCCTGCACCCTGAAGAACAAGAAGAAGGGATGTGGTACTGGTTCTCTTTGGTTAATGCTGAAAACCCGCTCGCGGTGAATTATGTGAAGCCCATCAACCTACTATCCGAGGGTGAACAGCCTGAACGTCGTGCCCCAGTTCAGCGACTTTCTAATGACCCTCCAGTGTCAGAGCCTAGCGTCGAGCCGAGTGTTTATGAGCTGAGAGACAGGCCCCCACCTAAAGATATGACGAAAGCTAAGAAAGGTAAAGGAAAACGTGCTCGTGTAGTGCAGTCGTCATCATCGAGCAGCGGCACAGAAACCGGCATCCGGAGAGAGGGGAGAAGAAACAAGTTCATGGAGGAATTGCGAGGCCTCGTCAGAAGTGAATTGACTACACAGTTGAGAGAGGTGTTTTTTCCGGAGATCAAGTCTTTTTTCACAGACTTGTTTAAGAAGAAGAGTAGCCGACGTTCTAGCCCGAGTGGACCTGTACCACCACCGCCCAGTGCCTCAGCCCGCGAGAGTCCAGTTCACCAACCACAAAAACCCTTTGCGCCAGCCCGTCATTTCGCCGCCGCTTCAATGCACAGGCCCCGAATGACTTAGAATGGCTGGCCCTCAGTATGCTTATCAACCAGATGATCCTGAGCCCATTCCGGCGACACCCATAGCTGCTCGGTTTCCTGATGAGAACCCTCAGGATGTGTTGTGCAATCCCGCTGCATATGCTGATTTTGCTAAGAAGTCGTTCGGGCAGACACGACCGGATGAGCCAAGAACAGGGAAGAGTATCACCCGTGCCGAAAGCTCACGCCGAGACACGAGTCTACTTCAGCAAGATCAGGAAGTTCCTCCTCTCGATCTTCACGACGAAGACAAATGGAACAGATACGACCTGTTTTTAAACAACAGAGGCTCGTGCGTGTATGTGGGAGCAATGACATGCAGCGATAGCTACTTTCGCTGGATTGAAAACCCAAAGGCTGACATGGATCATCCAGTAAGTTTCTAAAATTTAAAGTTGTTATCATTAGTTTTACGTTGCTTTAATAAATATTTTTTTTTTGTGTATATTCTCAGGTTTTCGTCTTTGCCGTCCAGTTATTGCAACAGCGTTTGAGAGAACGTGTGCACCTCATGGACCACATTACTGAGGCTAACACTGTTCTTTTGAACGTCGACTTCTTCGTAAGCAAGCTTTTATTTTAAAATTATTTATTTTTATTTGTATGGACATTTATTTTTCGAGTGACCACTCTCGTGACATATAGAGCATTTTTTAGGTGCTCGTTTTTTACTGCTTGAGGCACCATCGTCTGTGGGCTGACGTCTTCTTGCAGTCAAGTTATCCTAGAACGATCGTCGACGAGTCTTGCTTGGGCGACCCGCTTGCCTAACCGGAAGCATAGGCAACATTTTCACAGCAGCAACTTGGGGAGGAATAAACCACTCATCTCTGGGAGGGACAGGATTGACCTCTAGTGAGTAAATCTGCAGTTGGGTATTTCTCGTGTAGTAATCCGCCACATAATTGTATGGGTGCTGGCCATTTCATCTGCAAAAAATGAAACAGTTAATACACGGAATAAGTTATACAAAAATGTACAAATTAGAAAACAAAACTCTAATTATCCTTACTGAATTGCTGCAACGGCGTGAGAACACGGTATCAAGTCCAAATCCCACACTCGACATGGACAGCTCCTCGCGTTGAGATCGACATTGAGAGTCTGATTTCCGTCGTGGACTTTGAATACACCATCTCTAAAGGGAATGACAGTGTACGTTCTTGACAGTTCAACCTCAGCAGCAAGTTTAGCATCTGTCGTGCTCGTGACAAACGCAGTACTAGATGCGTATAATTGTCGTTTTTCATCAAACCACCTCTCGACTGTCATTCTAAGGGTCTCCAAACACGAACAAATTGGTATACATCTAGCAAACTTCAAAACTTTATTGAATTGCTCTGCGGCATTCGACGTCAGGTTACTATATTGCCGTCCTGGACACATACATCGAGCCCACTTCTCCGGACCAATGGATATCAGCTTGGCATGCGCTTCGGGTTTTGCCGACATTATATTGTTCATCACTTTCTCGTAAGCTGCTCTCCTCTACGCAAATGTTGCTTTATGATACAACTTGGTGATAGACTTTCCATAAGTCACCATGCTTTTCAGTATGTGAAAGTAGCACAGGCCGTGGGATATGTCAGGATAGATGTCCCGAATGGCATTCGCAATACTAAGATGGGCGTCTAAGATGAACACCAAATCAGGGCGAGAAGGATATGCCAGCTTCAGATGACTTACAAACCATGTCCACGAGATGTCATTCTCAATTGGACCGATCCCCCATGCTAGCGGTATAAGTTGCTCGTTCCCGTCCTTTCCCATCGCAACGAACATAACTCCCTTATTCTTTCCCTTTAAGTGCATTGCATCCAATATAATCACCGACCTAAGACAGTACTTGAATGCAACGATACAAGCTGACAACGACACAAAACAGTGTTCGAATCGGAAATCATCAGGGCTAAAACTGTAGTCAACAATCGAACCTGGATTCTCTTTCTGGAGCATGTAGAGATACTGAGGAACCATCTTAAACGAATTGACATATCCACCATACAGCATCTCCAGGGCCTTGTTCCGTGCTCGCAGACACACATTGTAATTTGTAGCCACGCCATATTCCCGCATAAGACTTGCCATAATCATCTTCGGTGTGATGATTTCTTTCTGATTTTTCATGGCTTTCGCAAAATGAGCTGCAATCACACTAGATTCGACCTTCCTCTCCATTAGAGGATGGTTGATATTGGTTGTGCAAGTATGCGTCGGTTTGAATAGGTGAATATACCAATAGTTACCCTCTCTCCTTCCGCGCAATTCGAAAGGACACACATCTCGAAACCTGCATTTGTAAGTAACACGCCCTGAATCTGATTGATCTGTACAAAACTCAGCTCGTTGTTCCAAGTGCCACAACCCAACTGCAAGCCTCAACTTTGTCTTTAAATAGGGAGCTCATACTCAAAGGACCCTCAGGTATGTTATCTAGAAGAGTTTCAACAAGCGAAGCAGCAGGTTCCAATGGAATCATGGGAACTAACCAGTTTTGTAGGTCGGCCGCTTCAGAGGTGAGCTCCGTCTCCTCGTCAACAAGGGGTATACGACTTTTCTGCATCAACATTGCCAGGAGCTTGTTCACACCGCCTTAAGTATGCACCCAATTAACAAATTCAGCAAGAGTTCCAATTTGCAGAGTGGCTGTCTGTTCCTCTTCGTCATCAGTGTCGTCAGACTCAGATTCAGCAGAATATTCTTCTTCTTCATCATCATCATCCTCCACGATAGTGGCATAGGATTGCACAGGCTGTGGCTGCAGCTCCGGCGCTTGTGATTGTCCCTGAGCAATGACAATCGCTGCACTTTCAAAACCCATTTGCGTCTCGCCAAACCAATTGCATGAAGCCATACGTGCGAGGGAATCGTCGTACTGCGAGTACTGAGACGGATACACATCATCATAGAAAAATTGCGAAGAAGCATTCAAATCAAAGCTAGTTCTATACACTGAATCACTAATATACAACGTAGGCTCAGACTCAGTACCACACAACCGACGAAGTTGATCATCATTACTCAATTTAAATTTTTCGACGCCGAATTGAGACGTTGAAAAATCGAATATTTCAAAATTCTCACTTAACGATCTAAACATCATTATGAAATTTATTTGTTCCTTAATGTTGGAAAAACTTATCATATCCAACGGAAGATAGAATGTGCGCTCTTCTCCGCCATTATAAACAAAATCGTCCCAAACACCGTTGAATTTAACGCGGAACATCTTGCATTCCATCTGCCAAAACAAAACCAAAATTTAATAATTAAATATACATAAATAAAACTAAATTAATTTATTAAAAAATTCAATTTTGTACAGATCTAAAAATAATTATACAGGTCTAATAAAACTAATTCCGGACCTGTACAGTTTTTTTTAGATCTGTACACTTTTTTAGTTTTTAGAAATATTTAATTAATATTTTAAACACTCCAATTTGTAAATTTAAATGAATAAACACAGTTTATATAGATTTACCCTCGTTTGAAGAAATGCCTATATATGGGATTTCGAATTTAGAGTGTATTTATGTAAAATACATATATTAATGTTATAAAAAGAACATAAAACATAAACATTTAAATAAATAATGTAATTAAAAAAAATTATATAGATCTTATAAAAAGTATACATATCGCTTTAACACACTACCGACCTTTACAGTTTTTGCTCGATCTTTACAATTTTAAATTTATTCAAAAATTAAATAAATTTTAAATACTTACATTTGGAGATGAAAATTGCAAAATCAATGTTAATTCTCTTCTAGCTTGGATTCAACCCGTTTGAAAGATGCCTAATTGATATTTCTGTATAATACAAAAAATAATGTTATAAAAACTATATAACAAAACATAAATATATAAATAAATAATATAATTAAAAAAAAATTATACAGATCCTGTAAAAATTATACAGCTCGCGTTAAAACACTACCGAGCTTTACAGTTTTTTGTCGATCTGTATAATTTTTTTTTTTTTTACAAAATAATAAAAATTTGTATCATGCTCACCTGACTTTGAAAAACAGTAATGACTACTATAACTCTTCGATCTAATATTCGCTCAAGTTTTCTCTCTATTTTTTTCGTTCTTATGTTTGCATACAGCTCCTTCAAACTATGAATCTTATATAGGCTGAAAAATTCCAATTCAATAATGCATTCAATTCTATATCTACCCGCATGCAAAATTACTGTTAAAATTGGTACAATTTTTGCATGCATGCCAATTTTAATAGGCTTTATTCACGTGAAACTTACACATTTCTCATCCCACTCAAATAAATTTTGGCCTTATTCAAAAAGCTAGTCAACTGATGAGATTGGCTGCATGATTGTACCACAATTGAATAAAAAATGACTTAAACAAATGGTGGAAAGTACACTTTGTGGGCCAAGTGGGTATATGAGATAGTAAATTATCTTAGTGGGTATTGAGAGTACATGTTATCCTCAAAGTGGGTATGCATGATGATTTTCTCAATAAAATAAATAGTACAGTTTTTCAAGTTGACATTTTTGTTTCAAATAGTAGAGTTTCAATTTTAATTATTCATGTTTTAGATGAAAAATTCCTACAAAAAATTATTGATATTTCAATTTCGATTTTTACTTTTCAGTAAACTACATAAAAATTATATTCACTTATTTTATATAATGACAATATATTAGCATTTTTATAATGACATTAAAAGAAAAGTTCAATTAAAATGCAAATAATAGTAATTATATTTGGACATACATGGAACTTTATCACTTACACTACTTCTTTAATTCTTGGAAGATCAATAATACAAGAAATAACGACAATTCTTTATTTTTATTTTTATTAATGATAGAATATATAATTTTGAGAAATTGTAAAAAAATCAATAAAAAATAAACTAAATATAAATTAATTTGTCAATATTTATTTAGTAGAATCATTTTTTTAATGTGCGAGCGCACATTATTTATACTAATACCAGAATTTTTTTTAATATTATTATAATAATGTTTCAAAAATCATGTAATTTCTAGTGTAATATGAAACTATGTTTTTTGAGAACTTAATCGTACAATTTACTTTAAGGGAAACATTATGTATATCTATTGAAGTGGTGACAATCTTAAATTACTTAAGTCGAGTGAAATCTAATTACATATATTTGGACGTTTAATCCTTATAGCTTCCTTTAAATATCTTCTTCCGTTTTATTGTGAATTGCTTAAGTGATTACGTTCAAACAACTCATTAATAACTATTACTACATCCGTCCCAATAATAAAGTCTTACTTTCTTTGGGCACGGTTATTAAAAAATAAGAATAAAAAGATAAAAAGTGATGGATCCTGAAACCTTTAAAAGATTAATTATTTTTATTTTTGGAGTAAAACTATGCTAATAGAACAGACCAAAAAAAAATTATTATTGGAACGGAGGGAGCACGAGTTTAAAAGATACTTCATGCATATGATCTTGTTCCAATTATTCACATCTACATTTAGCTTTGATTTTCATTAGAAATAATTTTATAAACTTATAATCCCGATGTTTATTATAAAATATTAAAATGGAAAAGAAAAAAACATAACTCTAATATTGAAAAAAAAAAAAATGAGCAACAAGGACGTAACAAAATTGTCGTCGTTTTAGCAAATGATAGCTAGTCAGTAGTCAAAAAAAGGTAAGAATAGAGTGCCACGTCAGAATATCCGCACGTGTGATAACATGTAGGGCAGCCCATGGGACCCACCCACCCTCCCTTCTCTCTTAAGATTCTTCTTCACACTCCGTGTTGTCGCGTCTATTACGTATTCACGTGTCCAAACTCTTTTCCCACCTTAAACTCACTCACACTTTACACACACTCATGCATGTATATATACACTCTCTCACACCCACACACAAACTGTAACTAACTGCCGGAAATCATCCAACACCAGATTAAAACTACTTTCCTTCCTTTTGACTGTACACTTTATCCACTAATTAACGAGACACATGCAATATTCACAAGAATCAAACTCCGATCCTTATTCGCTCATCTCGACGCCGGAGATTCAAGAAACGACGTCGTCGTCTGCTCACTCCGACGAGGAGGTGATGCTCGCCGCCAGCAACCCCAAGAGGCGCGCCGGCAGGAAGAAGTTCAAGGAGACGCGCCACCCGGTCTACCGCGGCGTGCGGCTGAGGTCGAACTCCAACAACAACAAGTGGGTCTGCGAGCTGCGGGAGCCCCGCCACCAGAAGCGGATATGGCTGGGGACCTACCCCACGCCGGAGATGGCCGCCCGGGCCCACGACCTCGCCGCGTTGGCGCTCAAGGGCACCGCCGCCTGCTTGAACTTCGCCGACTCCGCGTGGAGGCTGCCGATTCCCTCCTCCACGGACCCCAAGGATCTCAGGAAGGCGGCGGTGGAGGCGGCGGAGGCGTTCCGGCCCGGATCGGATGACGGCGGAGATACGGCGGCGTATTCTGGGATGTTCAACGTAGATGTTTGCGAGGGGTCGGGCGTGGCGGCGCTGGCTGAGGGGGTGCTGATGTCGCCGCCGCCGGTGTTGGGGTGGAGCTTCGGTTGGGATGACGTGGAAAGTGATGCTGAGGTGGATTTGGAGCTGTGGAGTTTCTAAATATGGTTTGTACGTTTTTTCACTTTTTGAGGTACGGCCGTTGAAAACAGTAAATAAAGAAATTAGAGTAGCAGACTAGAAAGTGTGAAAAAGGTGGATGGCGTGAAATGTTTTAGTAGAAAATGGAAAGTGGGATTAGATAAGTAGTGTGTAATAATTAAATAGTTGGATTTTTTTTTTTTTTTTGTTTACATGAGATAAGTAGTGTGTAATAATTAAATAGTTTGGTTTTCCTTTTTTTTTAATGAGAAGGAAGATGATTTTTTTTTTTGTTTACATGAGATAAGTAGTGTGTAATAATTAAATAGTTTGATTTTCCTTTTTTTTTAATGAGAAGGAAGAGTGGTGGGATTTCAACGTCAAAAGTTAAATCTTATTAATTACAGATTAAAATCGTACTATTTGAATATTCACCGAAGGCCAATTAAATACTAGTTTGATTAGCAAACTAGAATAGCGGTTAAAGTATCGTGAATGTTGTTATTACTAGAGATAGCTCATTAAGTCGAATATTTTACATGACACGGCATTCATCTAATTTAAAGTAATGGTTTTTGTATCTATTTAATTAAGTACACATTTGATTTTCCAAAGCCGCTTCGTTAAGTTGGTGTACGTTAAAAACTCGACACTTTTCAAGGAATGATTAGTCATGATATATATATATAAGGAGCGTTTTGTTTGATGGATGAGATAAATAATATTTGATAGGATAATGTAGGATATGATATTTAGATTGGTCTTGTGTTTAGATTGTATGATTTTGGTGTAGGATAATTGAAAGACTATGTGAGTGTATGTTTGTGCTACTGTGTGCAGTATGTGCGCGTGTGGGTGTGAAGTGTGTGTGCGTGCGTGTGTGTGTGTGATTATGTGAGGTTATTTTTGTAATTTTACATCATGGGATTAGATGAGGATTAATAATCAAACCCAAATTTGGGATGATAAGTTTATCACTCACTTGAGTGATTGGAACACGTGTATAATTATCTATCACGAGTTTCATCCTTCTAATCAAACATGTGATTAGATGTGATAATTTATCAATCACTTATAATCAAGCAAACCAAACATTACCATATAATTATTTTCCTTTTTTTGGGCGTTAGTTGGTAACCTTATAATTTTATTCGCGACAACTTATGTTGGGAGACAGAAACGTGACTATCGTTTCCTTGATAAATAAGTTTAAAATGTTGAAAACGACTTTAATGTATCTATCTATACAATAAAAACAAAAATTTAGTACACGTCGCACAATATATAAAAGCCACAGCATGAAAGTTGATTTTTGGAACAAGTTTATAATATACACGCTCACTGAACACATTACACACAGCGCTCACACTTACACCACACGTGCGTCACATATATACTGTATATTAAGTATTTTTTTATGGTTTTGTTAATATGAATTCTCTTAAAAATGTTTTCGGCATAAGTAAAAAAGCATTAAGAAAAAAAGAATTAAAGGTAGCAAATCTTTTCTAATGCATTGAAAAAGAAACTTGTTTCATATTTATAGCTAGATATCAAATTGATAATGAGCTATTGACTTTTCATGTTGTGGCGGTTGGTGTTTGTTTTTGGATTTATTTTCTTCTTTTGTGTAAGAAATATAAAACGAAAGTAGTGTCATATACTTATACTTTGATTGTTAAACTTATGATCATTGAAAATAGAAGAATAAAAACTTCTCACCCTTCATATTTCTCCTTTAGTTTCCATCATTTTCTATACCAAAAAAAACCATCCTCTCTTTCTCTTTTTCATTGCAAAAAGGGAAATATTATCGTGAGTAGTTGGTGTCATAATATTTTCTCTCATTGAAGTAAAAATAATAAATATGAAATGGTAATTTTTTTCCTATAGATATGATGAAAAAGAAAGGAGGGATTTAAAAGGTTAGAATTTTATTTTCCTTTATTTTTACATGATAAATCTAACAACCAAATTAAACGCAGTGTGATGGGAGATGATCATATAAGATTTATTTAATTGTACGAGAATTAAGATTTAATTTAAGTTGGATATAATTTAATCTCATATCAATATCACAATTTTGATGCATCCAATTTTTTTTTATTAATTTTGAACAAAACTTGCCAAATTTTTCATGTCATGTACTCCCTCTGTCCCGCGAAAGATGAATCACTTTCCTTTTTGGGTTGTCCCACGAAAGATGGGCTCTTTCTGTTTTGGGAAATAATTAATTGCATTCACACTGCTTTTACATTCTTTATTATTTATTCATACTATTTTTAAATTTTTTATCAATAAAATACTCCACTAAATACACTCACTACTATTTCTTCTTAGTCTTCGTGCTCAAACCAAATGGCTCATCTTTGATGGGACGGATGGAGTAGTACCTTAGGAAAAACCCATAAGCATAAATTCAAAACAATGTGCAATTGGCTACAAGATCAAAAGCATATCTGATCGATAAGTGGGGACTCGATCCAATTATCAATTCATAAATTAATTAAACATTGCTTGATTGAATGGATTTTTCGGTCCACTTGTGAAACACACACTAATTTAAACTAACATCACAATGTTTAAATTCTCTTTGAATTAAAAGTGGTCGGCGATGATTTTAAATACCATGAAACAAATTAAACATTACGGGTGTGCGTGCCATATGATGGGATTAAATTTGAAAACCTATTAAATGGTGTAAGAGTCATGTATTTGGATGGCTCTTGACTCCCTTAACATGAAACAGTCATTTCGGTTCGTTAATGCAATTAACTGTGTTTAATTTTCCACACGAAGCTAGCTTTTAAATGTCACGCATAAAAATCGCCTCTTTATTCTACACAATTGCATAACATATAGCGTTCAAGTCCAATTCTCGTCTCTCTTCTAGTTCCTCACAGCTCGGGTTAATTTGCGGTACTGCTACTTTTGAGACGAAGTCATTTTGTCCGGCCAAGAGCACTAATTGAGATTCTATCTGGACTTAACTAATTTTAATTTGTTAATTGTCATGTTAGTGTTCGGTACGAATATTAAGAATAAAGGTAAAAAGATAGATCGTGGGTTGGTCTCATCACATTTGAAGAATTTTTAAAGGTTATACTAACTTTCTTTATTTGGAAGATGAAAATATGAATAAGACGTCTAAATAAAGAAATGATGACTATATGAGTAGTTCGTAGGGAATATTCTATTTTGTATTTGAAATATTTAATCTAACAATTTATGCATATAAATTGTATACGTTACTGCAAAACTTAACACAGATATTAGCACATAATATAACGAATATGCTAAGTAAATAACACACAGAAATGGTGACCCGGCCAGTTCGGTTAGTCAACCTACGTCTGGGAGGGGCATCTTGCCCAAGAGAGAATCAATCCACTAGTGTAAGTTGTAGTTACAGACTCTTACACATATAGTTCGTCAACCATATGAAGTCTCCAACTCACACACTTCCCAACCCAACGTGAACCAACGAATGTTCAAGACGCACTCGAACAATCTAAGCTTGAGTCGCAACCCAACGCTCACCTCTCTCCCAAGTATTTTAATATGAATAAACACTCTCAAGTACAATACTAAAAATACTCTCTCACGAGAAGTATACTAGCTATGAATATAATGAATATAGAACGACGGCAGCCTTCAAATGATGTTGATGTTGATGTCGATATATATAGGTCTCGAGAAACTCTAGATATGATCTCCACCGATTTTGCCCTAGTTTCCTTGTTGATAGAAACTTCCTTTTTTAGGCTTATCTTGTGGAACAAACAAAATCTTCACTGGATACGATCTTCTCCGCGTCAATAATGGATAAGGAAAAGATCTCCGCATAATCCGCTTAAATATGGAAAGAATGTTCTGAATCTGTTTCGACCTGTTCCACAATACTCTAGCTCAGACTGAAGAACAGAATCTCCATTCTGTGTTAGCACACCTTGTAACATTTCAGTCTGATCTCCTTCTACATAAACTTGCCAACTTGATTGAACTGCATGCTCGAATCTAACAGTATTTTCAGTTTATTTATTTGTATTCTCACTTTGTACATTTCTTAAGTTCAAACTTTAATGTACATGTTAGCAGCTCATTCAAGATTGTCATTCTTTCTTGCTCGTAAGAATCGAGGTAAACAAAATTATTTCAAAGTTCCGCTTATTTTCGAATATTTTCGTCTTTTTATTTGTTAGATTATAAGTTTCTAACTCTAACACACCCTTAAGGTTCAATGAACCGTCAATCAATCTTCAAGTGTTCTCACCTAGCAATCTAAACACCTTTTACAAGTTCATTTTTTATTTAGATCTTTCCCAGTATGGCCATCCCATCGTGGGGAAAATCTAAAACATAAGCAACGTCATCTAAGTGTGACGTGATTATATTGAAGGCTAACTCATATATACATCATAAAAATTGGCTAAAGGTTCTAGTGAACTTAAATTACCTTCCATTTTTTAGTAGGGCTATATTTTAGTAGATGGAGTTATTAGCATTATTAAGGTTAATGGTTTCGGGATTTTAATTTTTTTTAATAGTTCAAAATTTGAAAGTTAAATGGGCCATAAAAATGATAGCTCTATTGATGTTAGTGTAAAATAAATTGTATTAAAGTGATAACATTAGTCGTATGATTTTTATTTAATTTAATTAGTCGTGATTTTATGTACTTCATCATGTAATTATTTTTTTAGTAAGATATTTTACAAATGATAGTTCAATCTTTATTCAAGCAAAGGAAACCCACACTGACTCAACCTGACAACATGACGGTGATGCATTGGATTTAATTCCCCTATAATGCCGCCTTGGTTCACTCTAATGAATGTCAAAACCCATTTAATTGTACTAGTACTATTTTTTAATTCAAAATTTAGTTTAAATATAAATACTAGTATGTAATTTAGCCGCCAGTTTTACTTTTGTTTGTTTTGTAGGTTTGACGCAAAAAGTCATTCATAAAATATACAGTATTCAAGCTCACTCTATAATCCTAATGGGCCAAATATATTCTATTTTCATTGATATCGGATTCAAGAAAACTTGATAAAATCAATAAATCAACTCATAGAGTATTGTTGGCTTATTCATTGTAATACTCTAAAAAAAAGTATTATTGGCTTATTGATCTTTTTTTTTGTCCTTTTCTTTGCATTACTTTTAATTAATAGACTTTATTTTTAATTTGGGCCTTCATTCCGGTTAGTATATTTCAAAATTGAAAGAAGGGAAATGGGGACCATAAACTTAGAATTTGAATATTTATTTATTAATGTTTACGTTTATTCTTAAAAAAATAGTGATTTTTAGAGAATTTTCTTAGTAAAAAACACGCGAAGGCGAATCATATCTGGAAGATTAACTAATTGGGTTCCAGCAGCACAATTTGATAACATTATTTAATTGTAAGCCCAATTATGGCCCACATCATCATCAAAAAGTAGTCAGTACATATCTATCTTCTTATTTATTTTCTTCATGCGACTTAGGTTATCGTGTATGCTTCATAATTCAACTCAGAATTCATTTTCATACCCCAAAAAAACAAAAAAACAAAATTCTAAGATTAATATATTATTCTTGCAGCTCTATGGTTGGGGCTGAGATGAAAGGCTGTGGTGTTTGCAATAACATAATGTTTGAAAGCTCAAGTTGGCCCTATTGAAATTTTCTCAGATTCTTTTACCATAGCTCAGGCTTTGAGCAATCCGTAGGAAGCTTTGGAGCTGTTATCAGACGATATGTATAATATTATGGAAGCAGTGGAAAATGTTTTCGTATTAGGTGTTTCATGTTTACAGAAATGTTGTTAAAGTTACTCATTTTTTAGCGCATATTTCTAGTCCATCTGTTTGAACTAAAGATTTTCCAACTTGGCTTCGGGAGATTGGTACTTTGGATATTTCGTAATTATGAATACATCTTCTTTTTCAAAAAAGTATATTCTACTTGAGTAGTTTGCACCCCCAATTAATCGGTCCAAACTCCTAAAGAAGTACTCCCTCCGTCCCACTCAATTTGTCACCTTCTTGATCTGCACAGAGATTAAGAATAAGGGTAAAACGATAGAAAGTGGATATATCCCAACACTTTTGAAGGATTTTGAAGGATTAATTCTTTCTTTATTTAATATGTTACAAAATTGAATGGAATTTTTATTTAAAGAAAGTGAGACAAATTGAACGGGTCGGGGCCGGGACAGAGGGAGTATTATAAAGTTCTCAATACTTATTACTCCTACCGTACACTAGCTAGTAAGTTATCATGATTTAATTAATTGTAGTTATCATGAGTTTTTATAATCATCACGGCACAAGTGAGTTTGAAACTATTTACAAATCTAGGGAGAAAATTAATTCATGTTTAACACCCAAAGTTTGGGTCAACTAATTATAATTGGTCGTTCCTTAGTTATAGAATCAGCCTTATAATAAGATTTGAACCGTATTCTTTGGGTTGGGCACAATTTATCATTGCACCACAATACAATCTGTCCTAAATAAAAAAATAAGTTTTTTTTGTATAATTCACCATTCTATTTAATCCATTGACAGTATAGTTGAAAATTTTAAGGAGTACGAACTTGGTTTTCGGTTTCTTATTTGATCCAAACATTTTAAAAATTGAGAGTACTTCGTTAGGACATCTTGGATCTTGATTATAAACATTGGGTAAGTTTTCGGTTGAAAAGGCAAGAAATTGAGATGAGATGAATACATATATATGTGAGCTTCTTTCATTTATCGCCTTATGCCTCAAATTCATAATCACTTATACCGTGAATTTTGCTGTGTTTATAATTATTAGAAAAGAAAAAAATTACATATTTAAAGAAAAATAAGAATGTAAATTGAGCATAAATAAATAGTAAATAAATTAAAAATTGTTTTCATTTGTAGTTTTTACTTGGAAGAAGCAATAAATAAAAAATTGTTTTCATTTGTAGTTTTCACGCCTTATTTGAGACGAGCTAAATTTAGTAGGTCCTTTTTACAAAAAAAAAAAAAATACCATAGTGAATTAGTGATCTAGCAATTGAAATTTTTTGTTAATGCTTTAGATCCATTATTTATAATTGTCCCATCAAAATATAGTTACTATTTTGCCAGTATCAAAATTCAAAATTGTGGTGGTCTGTTTCTGAATGATAAACAAATTGAAGTCCATAGAGTGATATTATTAGTTCTACATGTTTTTTTTTTTTTTTTAATTTTTGAAATTCAGTGATACATGGTTACTAGTGACCTTTCTGAGGATTTTCCGGAACTAATAGCATGAAATTCAGAAAAAATAAAACAGAGAAAAAAATACAATTTCCATGTCGGATGGTGTGTGCGCGTGAGAATTAAATGTGAAGGAAAGATTAATAAAATAAGCAAACAAGGTCAATTTCTGGTCACTCCTCAGTCTAACAGCTGAGATTTGCATCTAAATCACATATCAAACGTAGTACTCTTTCTTAATATTTAATTAATTAATTAACCATCTTAATTTCAGTTAAACTAATCCCAACCATCTCTTTCAAATACAAACAAAATACCGCAAATCCACACAAATTCAAATCTATTTTTCTAATCATACTTGAGATTCAAAAAATCCCTATCAAGAAGCATCCATGCTTCTTCTACTCCTCTCTCTCTCTCTCTCTAGATCAATCACTCTCTCTGCAAATTTTTGCTACACTCTTTGCATTTACTGTTATTTTGTATTAACCTAGAGATCTTCACCATAAGAAGCTGCCTCTGACTTTCTCTCTCTCACTCCCTCATTTTTACCCTTTAAAGCCAACTCTCTTCCCTTCTCTTCATGCTCTCTCTCTCTCTCTACATAATAACTGAAGCTGGCTCCACCGACTGCTTCATTTCACTGGTGCTACATATGTCGAGCATTCATTCATATCTTTAAACGCCAACTTTTAATCAATGCATTCTGATTTTGCTTCTTCCATTCTGAGAGCTTAATTATTAACACCTTCTTTGCTCCAGCTTTTTCATCGCCATAATTTCTCTGGTTTTGTATCCTTTTAGTAGAATTTGCTAATATTTCAACCTTTTAAACGTAAACCCTAGCTACTAAAATTAACCTCTGCGATCGGTCGAGTCCGTCACACAAGATTTTTTCCCTCGAAATTCGAGCCATGGATACTCGGATGATCAAACCGATTAGAGCACTGCCGAAACCCTTGCTGCTGAAGGATCATCTGTTGGATGACATGAGCTCCTGCTCATCCAACGGCTTCAAATCATTCCCGCGCCGGCAATGCTGCACCACCGTCAGATTCCTCCACGACACGGCGGCGGCGTCCGACCGCAGAAACAAGCTGCGGCACCGCCAGAGAGCTTACGTGAGCTACACGAAACCGCCAGCGAAGTCGTCCGCTCTCGCAGCTCTCATCACCGCCGTGAGACGCCTCCCGTTCGGCGGCGCGAAGTTGCCGGAGAAGAAGAAGAAGAAGTCCAAAATCAACTCGTTCCTGCCTCGAAGTTTCTCGAAGAGAATGTTCGGAAAAGGTAGCTTCTGGAAGAGGAAACCGGAGCGGAAGGAGATTATATCGGCGATCGAGAGGTGGAAATCGTTCGATCAGCTGCTGAAGGAGGACTTTCAGCCGTCGGATCGCTCGATCACGACGACGGATGATAGCAAGAGTTACTGCTGGTCCGGGAGCGATTTCACTGTGTCGGACGGCGGTAACTCTTCTTCGGAGGTAAATTTGAATTTGTCTGCTAAAAAAAACGACATCGTTTTAATATCAGAAAAAAAGGTTGACGATCACGGAGAAAAAGTCACAAACGACGACGCTTCGGCAGAGTCAACTACTAGCAGCGACTTAAGTTCAATTACCAACTCTTCCAACGAAACAAAGGTTAGGTTTTTAACAATTATTATTTAAAAAATGAATTGATGGTTGACCTAACTCCGACTTTGATGCTTGCTTTTTGTTCCTACAATTGATTGATTGAATCGGATTTTATCTTACATTTTTACATTCATTTAAATATTTACCATGAGTAGAGAGGTAACATAGTTAAAAAGTTAGCCCTAGAATTTAAATTTAAGAAAAGAGTAAACAAATGGGGAGGGGAAATTTGAAATGGTTAAAAAATTATTAGAAGTTTCGGTAACGGTGAGAGTTGACAGCGGTGAAGATGGAGTGAATACAGCTGGAGCAAACACGTGCGGGTTATGTATAGGGAAAGATAGAGTACACTTGAGTCTATGATAATTAGGGTGTTTCGTTTCATTATACTCCTATATTTTATTTTCAAATTTTATTTTAATCTTTCAATGATGATGTACTAATTAATGTAGTTAGTGTGTGAATTATTTATGACCTGTTTGAAACAAACAATTAAACAAATAAAGTAGGTTAGTTAATACATTCGGTGTTTGTCTTTTTCTTTTTTAAGTTATATATGCAACAAGAAATTGACAAAATAAACAATGTACAAATTTGGACTTTTGGCATCTTATTTTATGTCTTAGAATATTATTGAAAAGTAATACTCCGTAAAGATTAGTTATGGTGTCGTACGTAGTCTTGCTTGTAACGATATCTTTTTTAAATGGTCCCAGTTTTAATTAAAAAAAAAGAAGTTTTTTTTTTCTTTTTTTCTTTTTCAATATATATATGTAATTGAAGGAGAACAACAAACCTTATCAAGAAGTAGAACAATTTTATTGTAAAATCTTTCAATATAAATTCAACAAGAGATAAAAATATTTTTCCTTGTCTAGTTTGTACTGAAATAGGTGAATTTGTGGTTGAAATTACGAGTTTTACTTTTCACTAATGTTTTATAAACTGAACACGTCTAGTATAAGTGAGATATTGGTTTTGGGTATCGAGTCTAGTCCCTAGAGTTGCTTGTTATAGTTTGGGAGATTGGATTTGTAATCCATCATGTTGTCTTGAATTGTTGTAATTTGGCTTGTTTCATTTTCGATAAAGTTTGTATCTTGTCTTGAGTTGCACCCCTCGTATGTTTATAAATAAATTTTCATTTACCAAAAAATAAAAAATTAAAAAAAACGTCTAGTATAAGTCTTGCCTAGGAATAAAATGCTAGTGAAAATAAAGGTGTTGCATTTGGGTCTACTTTTCTTCACACTTGTTTTCTTTTAGTGAGAAATTAGATAAAAAAATGGATTCATTTTGGAATTATTCACATATAACATATTTCCTAGTTTAAACTCCAACGAAATAAACGGAAATGAATTTTTATATTGTCGATATTTAAGCGTATAGAAATATAGTTAGAGCTAATGCATACACGAATTTGATATGAGCATTAAAATAAGTAGAGAAGTCAATCATTTTACATTTACCTTGGTTGTGTTGGTTTTGACCCATTCCAGCAGGCCTTAGAATTTCATTATTTTTTGTTAATAGAGTATAAAAATAACTAAATAATATTTAATGAAGAAACAAATTTTTAAATGTTAAGAAATGCAATTGGCTAATGGCATAAGTAATCTCTCTATGTCTATAATATATTTATACTCAGATTCCGTTCGATATTTAATGATTGGAGAAACTTAAAAGTTAGATATCACGAAATTATTAGACCATATGATATTTGAGAGGGAAAGAAAAGCCTTTTTTTTCTACCTTGTTTTTGTTCCAAACATTCTCAATTCAATTAATTTGTTTTATTCCAAATAAAGTTTCATCTTTTATTCTAGCATCTTGTGTACGGGATCGAAATAGTGGGGGAGGCCCCTACAAGCATAGAGCAAGCTTTATAAATAAATAATTGGGACATAAATTTTCCCTTTTGTATTATTGGGCAATCGTATATATGTGAGAGACTAACCAATAATGATACTTGATTGATCGGCTTTTCATTTATTGAGACATTAATGTTGTCAAATATTGCTTTTCATTCAACAAACTTGCCCTTTGGGGTGTGGTGGGGCCCCAACTCAACTCCCTTAATGTTGGATTGGAATTGGACCATACAATATTTTGCTAACCACTTAACATGGCAATTGGCAATTGCTTTCATTTAAGTTTGTCTCATCCAACATTGCCTTCTATGTAGGGAATCAAATTTCACAAATATTTTAAGTAATTTTGCTACATTATCTCAAATACTAGATTGATTTAAGACAAGTCAGTATATAAAATTTATTCAATCGCGTGCAAGTCTATACGAATTTCATGAGATACATAAGAAACAACAGTCTCAAATCAAAACAAATCAAGACACATGAGTAGGATGAAAAATCCAGTTTCCTACACTAAAAATAGGGAATATATGATGAATTTAATAATTACATTATTTCCCAAGCTCCTTAATTTAAAATGCAATATTGGGTTTAGGAATGACTATTTGATCTGAAAAAGCAGTTGAATTGAAGAAATTAATGTGTGTGTGTGTGTGAAAAAAGTTTTTAATGGTTAGTTGTTGATTTGATATACATATAGTGTGAATAATTGATGTGTGAATGAAAAACAGAAGCAATGGAGAAGTAATCAAGAGAAGGAAGAGCAGTTAAGTCCAGTGTGTGTGCTGGACTGTCCATTTGAGGAGGAAGAAGAAGAAGATGATGAAGACGAAGTCTCTTCGCCTTTCCAACATAGACTTGCTCGCATGGAAGGTACCATTTCCGTCTTTTTGAACTATGCGGCTTTACTTGATTAAATACAGATCGCGGTATCATAAGGGTATGTAAATATTAATTCATCTTCTAATAGTCGAAACTTTTATCAATCATGTTGTCTAACCTCCAATAATTTACAAGTTTTCGACATTTTTACAATTATGCTATATATGCGATATTTCCAACACCCGAAAAATCTCACATTGCTAGCCAAGATTTTAGGTGGTGGAAATATCACATTGAAGATAACTACAAAAAAATTGAAATACTAGGTGTCAATTACTTTATAATTTATTTCATGTTATGAATAGTTGGAAATATGTTGAAAGATTAGGAGATTTTCGAAATTTTCCTAAATATAGTTCAATATGTGGCATGACCATAAATGTATATGTTCTTCTAAATACCACAAGTATGTATATTTGTGCCTATGTCAAGATATCAATGTTTTGTTATAATTTGTTTGCTCATCTCTTGATCTTTCAATATATAAATGAAAATATGTAGGAACTAGGAAGAAACTCTTGAAGAAGATCCAAAGGTTCGAGTGCCTAGCAAAGCTCGAGCCCGTGGACCTAACTAGAAGATTTGCACCACAACCAGACTCGGATGATGAATCCTCTAACTCCCCTCTCCCACATTCCTCGTCCTCCATAGACGAAGAACAAGAAGATGAAGAAGAAGAGAAGGCAATAGAATTGCTTGATCAAGTGAAGGCCAACAACATGCCATCTTATGGCCTCAAATTCAAGGCAGATAATTTGATGCTAGATTTCTTCAGAGAAAGCATATCCATTGCTCTACATCAACGAGACGAGTCCTCATTCTATGAGAAGTTAGTAGAGATAGCTGAAGATTGGTTAGACGAGCGAAAGCCCCGTGAGTTGTTCAAGGAGTGGGAAGTGGAGAAGAACAGGCAAGCTTATGTTGAAGATATGGAGAAGGGTGGAGAATGGAAAATATTATATCAGGAAAAGGAGGAGGTGGTTTTGGAGATGGAAAATGAGGTCTTTGCTGCCTTGTTGAATGAAATGTTACTAGACATCATAAGTTAGAACCAAATAAACTTAAGTTAGAAGTGAAATGCTATTGCTAGCTTTCTTGTCTGATGTTTCCTCGAAGGAGACCGGGAAAAAAATGGTGGGTTTGAGAATTTTTGCTTGATATTTGGAGAGATAATTAGGTACTAGCTAGTACTACTTAATTTCTCCATGTATTTATTTTTCTCAGGCCATGACTATTGTTACTAGTTGTGTTCAACCCCCGGTTGACAAAATTGTAGTACCATGAAGTAGCTAATATGTCCAATATCTCTTTACATTTACAACCATGACTTTAGTATCCCTTTTGATGTGATGAAAATCTTTTTTTTTTTTTTTTTTTTCTAATTTCTTCAATTACACCCTTTTACATATTGATTGATCCAAACTAGACAAATATCCTAATATGAGTGATAGTGTTTCCCTATTGGTAAGAGATCATCCTTGATCTAGGTCGATGGATAGGGATGTCTGTGCTTAAAAGAACTTAATGTAAATTCTACTAATATTTATAGATCGAGTCTGTAACACATAACTTTTCTAGTACAATATACTTATCATGTATAATTTGTACATACAAGAATATAATTTATTCATTATGCGTTCTCGGATTGAGATTAAGGATTCTCCCTCACCATCATCAAAAAGAGGGTTGTTTGATTTGATTAGTATGGGCTAGTATTTAAGCTAACAATTTCAATTGGGCCTCACTCCAGTTACACTGTGCATCGGCCTAATTAGAATGGTGGATACACTGTGATTTTCTTAGTATATATAGTAGCCCCTAATTATTGGCAATATATTTTCTGTTGCGGGCCGTGGGCCCATCTGAAACAGCCCAAACCCAATCTCTTGGACCCATAAAAAAATCACAATAGGACATCTTACAAAGAGGAGTACAACGTTTAGTGATCGGTTGGTTGAAGTTGAGGAATGAAAAAAGAATGAAATTAAGTGTAGGAGATGAATGATAATAACAATCGTTATTTTTATAAAATGTTTGATGCAACAATGAAAAGAAATTACTTGTAAGAGAAATGACTCCGTGGAGAAAAGAAAATTTTGTTATTCCTGTAGTTTGGGAGGTAATTTTTTGGCAGATTGGTTACCCTCAAGTAAGGATAATGGTTAATCCATTATCTAAACCAAACAAGAAGTAATGGATTCAACTAAGTGAATTCATTCCATGCCTAAAAAATGGCGAACCAAACATCAACTAATTTTGTCTCTTATTCTAATAATTCGATACAATGAGTAATAAATATATATAATTTAAAAAAGAAAAGCATTCTCTCCTCGGGTTCGATCTTAGAAAGAATCGCCCAATAATACAAGTTATATGAATTTGCGTATATAAATATAAACTGTCGACAATTTCGATTTTCGATATTCTCAAGTCAACAAATTATAATATCGTCTTATGACTTGTATTAACCTCAAGTTGTATTTTGTCAAGACGTATCGTAGTTAATTACCTATAAATACAACATGATTTAAAGAATTTCAGCTTCCGAGACAATTCACAATTTTACAACTTGGTATAACTGTTTTCGCTGATTAATAAAAGAAGAAAAAATAAACACTGATACAAAGAGATGAGTTATTTTTGTTGAAGATATACAGTTCTTGCTGTTTGTCAATTCCAGCAACGAGAAATCATCTCGTCACAAGATGTCCCAGGTTTTTCTTTTTAATTGGAAATTGTAATTTTACTTATTTATTTTATCTATTTATTTATGTATTTCTCTCATGAATTAATTAATGAAGCTAGTGGCAAATTTAAAGGCTCTTTTCGTTGAGAAATTTCACCTTTTAATTAAGTTGAACATATTACATCTTCAATAAAAAAAATTTTAAAAAATTATATATAACCATGCACAGAAAGAAATTACAGAAAGTAGTTTCACATTGAGAGAATGCTTATTAGTTAGTATTAGGCAGCAGCTTTGTATTAAGGACTCGTTTAATTTGTAGGGAAAATTATTTTCTTCATTATCCTGTGTTTGATAAATAACTAGGAAACTGTCCTTAATTATTTTGATTTGAATTAATCAAAAAACGTAGTAATAGTTATCATTAAAATGCTTCAATTTTTATTTTATCTTATCCTTAGTAACGTATGTTGTATACTCATACAATTCCAATTTATATTCACTATGATATCCACGTCGATTAATTCTTTTTTAACATGAAACAATTGGTGTGATAGGAGGATGACGTTGCATGCAAACACAAACAAACTTGGCGTTATTTCAATTGCAAAATTTGGATAGATTGTGTATAGCTCGATACCATTTTGACACCATTTTAGATTGTTTATGCCCGACCTCCAGACTTCTAATACTTATATAGACAAAATGAATGGAACAGATAGAGTACTACGAATCAGACTTGAGATTGAAATAAATGGGCCATTGATGTCTAACCAAACTAAAACCGATCAATATCAACCTGTTCAAATCTATTATGCCAGACCGACACCAATTTCCGGTTCTTGTTCAAGCAGTCGATCCGGTCCAAATTTTAAAATTTTGCTTTGGAGGGAATGAGGGATATGTGTTGGTTTTTATATTAGAGAATTATTATTAAAGGCAAACTTACCTATTCACCCAAGGAGATAAATTGAATAGCGTTTTCTTAGAGTGTGTTTATTTTGGTTATAAATTTATTACTGAAAAATGAGGGAAAAGAAAAAGTATGAAAACATTGTCATTCCCATTCTTTTTATCATATGTTTACTAGAATGGAAAAAAAATTATCGCATTAATCTCCACTCTCTCCCCATTTTTATGTCTTGCAGTTCATTAGAAAATATTATCATGCTTCTCCACCATATTAATATTTTCCACAATTAGAGTGAAAATGATGGAAAAAGGACTGCCGTGGAAAACTATCCATCATGTCCAAGAAAAATTAACAATCATAGTACACGTGTAAAAAAAATGGGAAAAGGGTAAAAAAATATTTGTATTCCACCCTTTTTCCATTAAGGTAAACATCACTAAAATATTTGTGTTGGTTGCTGTTGTTTTGATAAGTAAAGTGGGCAGTTTTCTACTATTGAAACATTACTCTTTATATAATCTCTCGGACAATTCTTTTGCTCATAACAGCTAAAGATTATATCAGAAATAACCTCAGATGATTTCAAATTATTTCTGAAATTTAGTACCATGGCTCAAGACTGCAGTTTATTCACAAAAGCAGTTCCCCATCATTCAGGTTAATGAACCAAGTGGTCTAGACAGTGACTACAATGATTCAGAAACGACGCAACGGCACCTACGGGCTCTGATATTCGTCGTAGGCTACACTGTATTGACACTGTCCTTCGTTATTTGCATCTACCTAAGAAAAAAAATATGCAGAAAGAGAATTGAAGAAGCAGCAGCAGCAGCAGCAACACAACGCGACGGATATAGCATCAGCATCACAATAGCAACAAGGAAAGTCGACATACAAGTAATGGAATCGTTTCCTCAGATAATATTTCCACAGACTGATGCTAAGTTTCACTTCACAGACTGTCACATATGCTTGGAAGAGTTCAAACAAGGGGAGAGTTTAGTGGTGCTACCTACCTGCGGCCATGCTTATCATAAGGATTGCATCCACCGCTGGATGGCTACCAGAAACTCGTGTTGCCCAGATTGCCGACATGATTATGGGTCCGTCTCGGATCATGTATAGCATTCATATCCCTCCAGAATTTTTAGCATTACTAATTAGCTGATCAGGTTCTATTGTATCAAGATTTCAAGAAAATGTGGAAAAGTTAAGGTGATGTATCAAAAAATGCAGCACCAAAGGTTGAAAACGTTTTAAGACCTACGTACAAAACTCGTACAGTATATTTGGGTTGGAGGTTACAACAACCAGCAATACGAAGATATCTAAAATACAATCAAGTAATGTGGACTTTAATTTTTATGGTCAACGGAGCTAGACCTAGGAGCAGGAATACGATGACATGATACCTCGCGAAGCAGCAATCTTGTCCATGTTCCATGATATGGCTAGAAGAGACGTCGGTGAATTAATTTCTCCCTGAGAAAATGTCTGGACTTTGTGTCTTTCACACTTTAGAGCTGCTCCTGGCAGCACTTCGTCTTGCACAGCACCCAACAAAGTAAATCGTAGACTGCAATGAAATGAGCAGACAGATAAGGAAAAGTAATCAGAGATAGAGGGTAGTTCGTCTAGAAATGATGCAAGAAACATTGAAGTTCTAACATCTTATCAAGTAGGTGATTGGAATAATTTTTAAGGAAATTTAGGATTATATATATAAATAAATGTGCTATACCAGGACGACGAAGAGAATAACATTAAAGATTGCAACCACCCTCCACTCGATTTTCATGTACTGTGCCACTCCAGCCCTGGGTGGTTGGTATCATGCAAAGAAATGCAATGACGCGTAAGAATTAATTAGTGTATAAAGAAGACTGTGAACAAAGTTCAGCAATACATACTTGCAGGAGTCACAATTATAGCACTTGATAGCCTTGGAGTTTTTGTAGAGCCTGCAATCTTTAATGGAACTTATCGGATGGAAGCTCAGGTCGTAGAATGAGGCATTGACAGCAGGGTAACCACACCTGTTACATAAAGATGATGTCAGAAACGTCACTGATAAACGCTAACAGAGCAAAGAAGAGAATAGAAGAGAAAAGGAAGAAAGAATAAGAAAAATACTCAGACGGTGGTCGACAGCAGCCAGCTTCAATGGGGCTCAATTTGGCAGATTTGTATTGCTTGAGAGTCTGCATCAAGCAGGACAAATACATGAAATTTGATGGAACAAAAAAATGAATTTGCAATCAAAGATAGATCATAAGAAGATGATGGAAGTTCAAAGTTGAATGATAACCTTGTATTTTTTGGAAAGGTTATTGCAATCATCGGATTTGACAAGGCAGCTCTTTAGTTCCTCCCAGTTATGAGAATTGTTAAGCTGAAAAATAGGTGGATAGTGGATGACATGATTTTCTCTCATGATTCAACCTTTTCATTTGATATATCATACTGATTTCCAAGCTTCTATGGATGTGTAAATGGAAGCTTACTTGTTTCAGAAACCAGGAACTATAATCTTGAAGTTGATACTCTTTATACCTAAATGGAGAGGAATTATACCATAAGTTGAGCTGAAGTGAGATAATAAATAAAGATGAAGCGAAAACGAGAAAGAAAATTTATTAAACACTAGCTCTAGCAAACACAGGAGCAAGGGGAAAGGGAATTATGGCACTTTTAAGTTTCCAATAACAAGAAGAAAAAATTGTAAACCTAAGCAGTAGTAAGTTGTCATACCTGAGACCCTCAACATTATGACCAGAGCCATTGTTCGTTATTATAAACCTGCAGCACCAACATGAAAGACAAATTCATACATAAATGGTAGTCCGATACGGCGTCTTCAGTAAAAATATGAAGAAAGAACACAGTTAAGTCAACACAAATCTCAAAAAGGAGGTAAAGGACTACAATGGCCCGAGAATTTCAAGCAGTCATATCATAAAAAGTAGAAAATATTTTGCTTATATAAAAGGTTATCCCGAAAAAAACAAAATTCTTACGAGTTCCGGAGAAAAACTAAAGCATTTCAAACACAATTTGATAGGAATGTCTGGAATCATTTTTAATCAACTATGTGGTCCGCTAGCTTCTTATCAAAAATAATCTACACAGTTCAAGCAAGTTATCAAAGACTCGTATATGTTATTCGGAGCAGCCAATTATTACTGAACCACCTTCAGTTGTAGAGCCTTATTATTCAAATAACCAGAATAAATACAACAGTTCCCGATTACTGAAGTCTTAATTGAAAGGCATTTCCATCTCTCAAACGAGAAAGCGCTTCAGGTCGTGTGAGCCACTCAACATCTATCTGATGAATCAGTTACATTAGCCTGCCTTCCAGGAAGCTGGGACCTAATGTTTATTTTCTTTCAGTTCAATTATAATTTCTATTTGAGACGTGCACTGTCACAAGCGTAGTTATAGAGCTAAAATTACTTCTTCACTAAGGGTGTGTTTACTTTGATGGGAAAAGGGTGGACTACAAATATTTTCACCCTTTTTCGATCTTTTTCACATGTTTACTACGGTTGTTAATTTTTCCTTGGCAAGATGGATAATCTTCCAGAAACAGCCCCTATTCTATCATTTTCAATCCTATTGTGGAAAATATTAACATAGGGGAGGGAATGGGGGGACCATGTGACAATTTTCTATTCTATCCTAGGAAACATGTAATAAAAAAAAGGATGGAATAAAAATATTTTCATACTTTTTCCCTCATTTTCCAATGATAAATTTTCAACGAAAGCAAAAACACCCTAAAGGGTCCAGTTTGCCTATTTCTTAAAAAGCGTTATACTTTCAACTTAGTTACTATGAGTACAAGGCCAAGTCCCTTTAGCTTTTAGAAATTGATCCAGATTTTTGAAGACACTATTTAGAATACTATAAAACATCATTTGATACCACACCTATAAACTATAAAGAGCTTCAATAAGTGATAATACAAACAAAGATAAGCACAAACATGGTAGGCAAAGAAATTGCAGAAGATATTTCCATAAGGCTATCACATGGAAATAATAATAAGTAAATCATAACACAGTAGCAAATTTCCATATCGAGGGAATACTCACGCTAATACTGTAAAAAGCAGAATCGCCACCAGTATGATGCAAAGCAAGATGAGATACTGCAATCAAAGGCTAAGGAAGAGCTGAGCAAAAGCACGAAACAATACGAAAAAAATAACGTTTGCCTAGAAGCCCAAACATGGCAAGCTTAGAGCTGATAACTGATAAGGATACGATCCACAACAAGATTGAATTGTTCTTCAATGCACCCAAAAATCCAACTATTGATCTGAAAAGATGAATAAAACATTGATTGACAACAAATAAGATAAGGTTTTAAAATTTGTAGCCAGTAAAGAATATGATAACAGCACTAGGAAGCTTACATTATGAAGATAACAGCACCAAGTGCTATAACAGGAAGTGTGAGAGATTTCCTACAACTGTCATGATGAGAGCTCATCCACACTCCAAAACCAACAATGCCCACAGCTATTAACTACCAACATATTCAACACCAGAGCTCTTCATATTCATGAGAAAACAAAAAAATAAAAATAAAAAAAATAGCAAAGCAAGCATTTTTATAATCAATTAAGTACAGCCTATTCACAATTTCCATGATTGTAAAGTCAACAAACAGTGTGGAATATAATTTCTACAGGCAAAAACCAAAGTAAGTTGATTAACCAAATAAGGCATCATATTTACTTCAACAACCATAAAGACAAATGAAATTAAATTTTGGCTGCAAAGTTTCCAAATACTGCACAAGAATCCATTTTTAAAAATTGAAGCCATTAAAGAAATGACGACAATCCCACTAAAAAAGGGTCATTAAAAAACAAGAAAAATGGTGAATCAGCAGTGTAGGGCTTGTATAGAAAGAAGCAAAGAGCAAAACGAAAAGGGCACACACCATTGTGAGAAAGTTGATCCATCGGATTACAAAAGTACTTGTTCCTGCCTCTGAACTCATCTTTTCTCCTAAGCTGCTTCACTTCCTGGCTCAATGTCAAGAACTCTACAGACACACTAAAACACACAGAGCACAAACTGGTACTTGGGTGCAATTATTGAAAAAAAAAAAAAAAAAACTCTAGAATGGTAGTAATGGCGGATTGGAGAGTGCAAGCCAGAAAAATGGGGGAGGGATCCCCTGCTGTGGGAAGTTTAGTGTTGCAAATACTAGTATACTAACTATTTCATTTCTTCCATCTCTTTTAACTTCTTTATTGTTTAAATTTATTATTATTATTATTTTTTTTTTTTTGAGCAGATTACTTTGTTTATTGTTTGTTCTTCAGACTGGAAATTAGTTTAATTATGTTTTTATCATACAATAAAAAACAATTCCTTTGTCTCAGTTGTACTTGGTATTCTATATTTCTCGATTTTGAAAGAGATAAGAGTATTTTTCCCTAATCAATGTTATGTAGAGAATATATACAACATAAGTCGTGTAGATCAATAATTTCTTATATAATTTAAACCTCAAGTATTAAATTGTATGTAATTTCAAGAATAAGAGCCTTTGGCATAACATATTTGCAAGATACACAATAAAATAAAATAACAATATTTAAAAGGGTAATGTTATTTGAATACACTATAGTCGGTTACACAAGTTAAAAAATATAATATAGAGTTTAAAAAAGAAAACATATCATAATTGGGGAATTATAAATGTAATTTTTTCTATTTTCATAATTAATTTTTTTTTCTTACGTGTATGGTCTGACATCGTGTGACCGAATAAAAAAACAAGATAAAAAGAATGTTTGTTTTTCGAATAATATATTAAAAATCTTGAAAATATATTGAAAAGAAAAAACGAGATGAAAAGAATATTTATTTTTGTGTATGATTAAAAAATAAAAATTAAATTAAAGTTTCATAAGTAACTTAAAATTCATAACAAACAAAAGAAAATGATAGGGACAAATAAAGTCGATACAACGGGCGAATTTTCATCCTTTTCTTTAATTTAATTGAAACGATATATGAATTTGCTTGTAATATTATTTCAAAGAAAAAAAAAAGAAAGTACGAAGGGCAGTGGGGAGAATTCGGTGTGCAGGAGAAGGGTAGTTTGGGAAGAGAAGATAAATGCCCACATGGTTAGTTGGTTTACCAGCTTAGCTTCGGATACGACAAGAGACAGATAAATAAATAATTCTAATCAAAAGTTTGTGGGTTCAGTCAAGAGTCGCGCCTACTTTTGACCATTGTATTGCGATTGTCTATCCTTATTAGAGTAAATGCTGGTTATATGTTTGTATGACCTATTTTAGGAGGATTTTATATTACTCATTTTATCCCCACTTAGTATGGTGTAAGCGGTGCAAAATTTTTAAAAAAAAGTAAATAAGTACTTCATTCGTCTATGAAATAATTGTTATATTGTAGACGATACGAGTTTTAAGAAAATAGTAAGTATTGTTATGAGTGGAGTAAGAGTCCTACAATAAATATGAGTGAAATAGCAAAAGTGGCAACCATTTCGTGGACAAACTTAAATA
This sequence comes from Schizonepeta tenuifolia, assembly GCA_029490685.1. Classification (NCBI taxonomy): domain Eukaryota; kingdom Viridiplantae; phylum Streptophyta; class Magnoliopsida; order Lamiales; family Lamiaceae; genus Schizonepeta; species Schizonepeta tenuifolia. Next base: position 24,560,868 of record CM055960.1, on the reverse strand, counting down.
GCAAAATTGACAATCATTTTATAGATAAAGGGAGTATTTAGTATGAATATTTTAAGTGGAAATTGAATCATTTATGATGTTTTGTTAATTTTTAGATGATAAAGATTCTTTATAGGAGTAAATATATTGAATTTTTAAAGGTAAAAAAAGTAAAAGATATGTACTAAATAGGAAATAACATACTAAATTGGAACGACTAAAAAATAAAAGTAATCATACTAACCCGAGACGGTATGACTATATAGTTACATGTGATGATTTTATCTTTTAATATGGATGGTGTTCGGTTATTTAGGGCGGTCATAATTCGTTCCATTAAGTGAAAGCCCATCAATTTAGTTAGATATTGTATGGACCTAAAAGTATGAGTAAGTATTTTATGTTTAATGTTTTGTATCCTTAATCTAAATTCAATTATAATTAGTGTAAATATAATTCACTTCCATTCTTTTCACAAAAAATTATGTATTTCCTTTTGTTATATATATCCAAATTTATGTAGTCTTTAGATCCATATATATCAAGAAAAATTTGTATAAAATTAAAAAATGTACAATATTAGAACTTTTAACCAAAAATTTTAAGTTGATCAAATTTGTGTCCTTATCGAATCAATTTATGGCCGTCCATAATGTGGTTGTATAAAATTATTCTTGAGTTACACTCACATGCAACCGGTCTCACAAAGTGAGACACGCGCCCCTTCCACACGCCCCATAATTGTTTTTCGATTTTTGCTATATAAAGTGTGGTGCACATCAGTAAATATGGTGGTGCATATGCATACACTATGTAGTGCATCTCAAAAAATAGTGAAAAATAATATTAATAGAATTTAAAAATTATTCGTCTCAATACACTTAATGATGCATTTCTTTACACAGTGTGGTGCATATTACTACACGTTGTGGTGCATATCATTTGACCGTAAAAAAAAATGAAAAGTCCATAGATTGACCGGATCTTACTCGGATCCGATCCAGTCTCACCTAAGAATTTGTCTTTATTCTTTTATACAACATATGGTATACTCATATGATGATGAAGTTCAATAAAGTTGCTCTAATATATGTCGTTGTCCCTTAAGATTTATATTAATAAGGGCAAAAGTCCCTCAAAGTTCTATAACTTCACTCAGATTTTAATTTTGAACTCAAACTATTAATTTGACCTATAAATGTTTAAAGTTTTCTCAAATTGTAGTTTTCATCCAAACTATCAATTTGACAAATTAAATACCAAAACTTAATTCTGATTTTGATTTTGCACACGAATTAATTTTCAAGCGGGATTGTATCACAAGCTAATCGGAAAGTGACAACATTACTTTTATTGTATAAAGTGGCTATCGAGGCGACAAAATAACAAAAAAATGACGATATACGCTTATTATCTATCCCAAGTTCTTATCATTTCTAAGGGGTGTATTGGATGTGGAGTTTGACAGATTTTTAAGGAGTTGAATTTCATGGAGTTAAAGACAGTTTATGAGAGTTGAGTGTTGAGTTGGGAGGAATTCGGCGTCGATTTTTAAGGAGTTTGGCCGAGTTCAACTCCACATTCTCGCTAGCGTGGACGATGCACGGTCGCGCACGACCTCTCCTTCTCGCGATCGTGGATAGTGCAAGGGCGCGGAAACTCATCTCATTCCCACGATCGTGGGTGATGCACGGTCGCGTGTACTAATTTGGGGATCGGGAGTTTAAAATCCACACCTCAACCCTAATTGAACACACTCATCCCACATTCATCACACCCCCCGCCTCCCCTCAACCGTCGCCCCTCCACCTCCGCCTCCTCCATCGACGCCACAACTCCGCCTCCATTTTCAGTTTGACGCCATTTTCAGTTCTCCGTGGTCGCGTGTTACCCGCTGTCGCTGGTGCCCTCCATTTCACGCTGTCGTGTGCTCTTTTCATCGCTGACGATGCCTCCTCGAACCAAGATGCCCGGCAGTGCTGCTGAATCAAAGCCCCCTATAGACTACACAGAGAGGTACGAGTGTCCATTTCACTTGAAATTTGACTTGGAGGGTCAAATTTACGTTAAGTTTTGTGAGAATCATGTTAGCCGTCCCAGATATATTTAGGATTACAGCAAAAGTAGTGCACTATTTGAAGGTTTTGGGTTTGGAAACTTTTGCTAGAGATGCAGTCAATGCTTGTGCTTATGATAAATTGTGTATTGAGTTTCTAACTTCACTGAGGATCACCACTGATAAAAGCAAGATTGTTAAAATGAACAATACGAAGTATATGATAAAAGCAATATCGATCATTATGTCCGACAATAATAAAAAATGTTGCTACCATTTCTTCAACGCTTATGAATCTTGTATCTTCCAGTGGAGTTTTTTCTCTAATGAGAAAGCATAACTTCACAAACACTTTCGGATACATCCTATACATTTGTCGAAAAGTATGTGGATCCCCTTGCATCATATCACGTACAAAACTTTCTCCAATGTTACTAATTGGTCGTTGCTTCAAAGATGCTTCAATACGAGGAGGCATCGTAGCAAGCTGTTGTAATAAATCTATCAGGACCTTAATTGTAGCCATTAACATCCTCAAGTCTTCTTCTTCAGTATCTTCTTCCATTTCTTCATCTTCTATTTCTTCTGCTTCCATTTCTTCGTATATAACATCGTGATTTTCCATCTACATGATTATAAAATAATATTATTGATGGGCTAATTTGATTGAGATACTTGCATGATGATATCGTTCATCAGTACATGGATTAGACATAACCAGCGACCGCGACAGGCCAGCGACCGCGTGGTCGCGTGATATCCAGCGACCATGGCCACCCAGCGGTCGCGGGTTATTCAGTCTAGTAGATTTGTTAAACACAAACTCAAAATTTGTTCATCATAAAAATTACATTAATAGCAACCTAAACCATTGATATCAACTTTCATAATATAAAATATAAATAGAGTAGCAAAAACACCATTACATCCAAAAAACAGAACATAGGTTCAAAATTCAGTAGCATCAGTACAAACTAATCAGTAGCAATATTTAGTACATATTTGAAATAATAACTATACTCTAAGCTTGAATTTTACCCAAGATGCTCGCTCCTCAATAGTCATTTTGAAGAAACCGTCTTTTTTGGACTTGGTGTTAAGCAAGTCGAACGCCTTAAGACATGATTCTTCATCCAAATTTAGAACCTCTTTGATAGCATCCCAAGTAGTGTAAGATCGTTCTTTTTCTCTCTTCTTTAACATTTCACTCACTTCATCAAAAGTGGTTGTTAACTTGGTAATGGTGTCAGTGAGAGTGGAGTGAGAGGCATTTTCAGTAGAAGTAGAAGTTGCCTCGTACTGAGATCTATTCCTTTTGGATTGAGATTTTCTTTGGGTGGAAACCGGAGGTACTTGAGAAGTCACAGGAGGTGGTGGTGCCGAGTTTACTTGTGTGGAAGAAATGGGTGGATCATTTTGAGATTGGGATAATCCTATAAACATGTCAGAATCGACATCATAACTGAAATCCTCTATGTGTACCCTAGTACTTTCATTATTTTCTACAGTGGATGTTCTTGCATCAGTGGTACTACTCAACCTAATTGAATTTTTTCCAACATCAACACCATTTCCTATAGCAATTTGTAAAAGCTCATAATCAGGACACTCAACATCGCGCAAGTTAACATCTTTTGGGTGGCCCTAGCATAAATAAAGAAATAAAAAAATTATTAACTACAGCCTCAAAATAAATTACATGATATTATGGCAATACTTGTAGAAGCTTACCGATAAGTACGATTCTCATACTTCATCTGGAGCGGTGAACTTCTTAGTAATGTGATCATACCCAAAACCCGAGCTAAAACGCATAAGGTTTGAATAAGATGTCCAACGTTGTTTAAACCATTTGAGCCGGCTTTGATAATTAGTATAGGTTTTGTTACACTTCATGTTTTCATTAAGGATAGGAAGGATTCTTTGTTCAACAGTTGATTTGCTAAAAATACCACTATTATCATAATTTCTTTGTTTTAATACTAGATTTTTGGTATCTTATTTAACGTATCCAATAAATGAGGTTTTAATGCATGGCGTTTGAAAAATAACAACTTTTTGCTAAAATTATGGTCTTTTTATTTAAAACTATAACATTTTTAAAGCATTGTTACCTTTGGTTTTGCACTTACTTAAACTTTTTTTTTAGATGTACTTAAATTCTTCGAGCGAGAAAGAAACGAAATGAGAAGAGAGACTTAGGGGGGTGTATTGGATGGAGGACTGTGACAAATTTATTAAGGAGTTGTAAATCTAGCGGTATTCAATTGCAAGATTTTGACAGATTTTAAAATCTGTCAAAATCTAGAGGCATTCGATGCAACTTTTTCACACTCCATGAGATTCTTGTGGTATTCAAATTGCACGTGATTTTGAAGGATTTCCCATAAGTTGTGGAATTAGACGGAATTCGTGAAGAAAAATACACGACCTGTGTACCTCGGAGTTCCATGGAGTTGGAATGAGCGGCCATTGGCCACACGCGACCACGGGAAATGCTGCCCACCCACGATCGTGGACAATCCATGGGCGCTAGTAATGAATTATTCTAGCGGACGTGTATGTCCCGCGGTCGCGGTCGGAATGTGAAAGGTCTCGATACCTTTAACAAAACTTCACAGATTCACGACATGCTCATTCTCTCAGCTTGCTGATTGAAAATTGAAGCTGCACTCCACTGGTGAATCACATTTGGTTGTTCTTGGAAGGTACATTTCATACCTTCTTCTTTACACGGTCTTACCTTGTTGTTTAATTGAAATAGTGTCTTGAATATTTTGTGCAAGCTCTGGTTCTCTATATAAGCTTAAATTTTTTGTGATTTGTTATGTTGACATGAAGCATGTGATTGTGTGTAATGTTGATAGCTTTTGGCCATAATATTGTTATATGCATTGTTGTGTTGGTATAGATTTTTGTTTTTATTAAACTGTTTTACATGTTCTTATATGTTCTGAGTTTTTTGTTGTATGAACCCGTGTTCTATTAGTATTATTGATATGGGAGATTCACAAGAAGATACGAAGAGAAAGATATCATCTTATGATGCATGGACTAAGGAACAAACTGACCAATTATTAGAATTAATGGTTGATGGTGCGCGTACTGAAAAAAAAGTACAAAAACTTCACTCTGCATTTTACGTTAATTAATTAGGCCAGATAATGTAGATTAAAATCACATGCCATTAAAAGATTTTTAAATTGTGGGCTATAACAGTGTAATTATACATTTATATTTATTTTTATTATTATTTTAATTTGGGGCTATAAAAAGAGATTTAAGGACTATGTTTAAAATTATTCATTTATATATAAGTGCATCAACATTGGTTGAGCCTCAAGTTGGTTCAACCATGTTCAAGGTCCACTTATAAACTAACAGTGGTATTGGAAGGCTTATCCAATGGACTCATTTGAAATAGTAATTTTGAGTTTTGGAATTCTGATTTAATTTAAATTCAAAAATTATATTAATTGAAATAAAGTGAAATTACATTAACATAAATAAGAAAAAGAAAGAAAAACAATTAAGAAAAAGAAAGAAAAAACAATCAAGATAACGAAAGAAAAAAAGCGAAGGATGAAATGTAAAGAGCAACAACAATTAAGAAGATAGTAGGAGGAAAAAAAAAGGAAATGAAATTAACAAAAAAAGGAAGGCTAATGGGTTTTGAAACCTTGTAGCACTCACAAGCGGTGACTCATCCATCAGGCCAAGCCTTAGTTTTAGAAAACTGTCGTGAGTTGTTTTTTTTAATTATTGCACGTGTAGCATGAGCCAGGCTTATCTGCCCTCAGCTCGTTATCGGGTTGACTCGAGTCCGCTATGAGTCAGCCCGATGCTAATGTTCTAAGGTAGTGATTGGTATGATGAAATAGATGGTAGAATGGAATGGTCATTCCTACCTCCATTCCATTCCTTTGATTGGTATGTTTTACGAGGAGGAATCGTCATTCCATTCCTCAAGGGTTTAGTTATTCTTTAGTCAAACGATGGTATTAGTCATTCATTATAATCCTATTTTTATTCCATTTCATCGTACCAATCACCTCCTAAGATGCATATAAGTCAGAGTAAGATTTTATGATCGTGTAAGTTTTTCTTTTTCCTGAAGTAAAGATCTTAAACTTCAATAATCCAAGGATACTTATCCTAAAAAAAAAAAAAATCCAAATATACTATGAAACATATTTAAAAAAATAATATTATATAAACTCTATCTGGCATAAAAAATGGGTGGGGAATAAGTGCGGGACTGTAAGTTTTAACATGTTATTTAGAGTTTGTCTTGATAGATATGTGTATTAAAGACAAAGGAAATTAAGGAATGTAGGTGAGGACTGAGGAGTTGGAGGCAGCTATTTGATTGGGTAAAATATATTTTGGCTCGTTTATTTTTTCTTATTGACAAGTTTAATCCAATCTAGAATAAGGAATATGGGTGGAAGTGAAAAGCTGAAATCAATGTAATATGTACAACACAAGATCGGCTTGCAAAGAGTTGGATGAAGAGTGTTTTCAATGGAGTTGTTAAAAATATTTGGTGTAAATTTGCTCCAAGTAAAACTATACAGCTTTTTGTTCGAAACTTCTTTTGAATATGATTTGACTCGGCATAATCTTGCGAAAAGGGATATTATTCGTAAGTATGATGGTGAGAGATGTCCGTTTTGTTTGTCTGAAGTTGAAACTACGAAGCATCTATTTTTTTTTTCCTCATGCCCCTTCGCACACAAAATTTGAGTTAGTTGTTATAATTGGTTCGAGCTTAATTATATTGGCATGTCAATTCTATGAATCACTTTGAGCATCATATGGTTTATGAGAGGAATAAAAGATCTATTTTGAGTTGTGGAAGACTTTGTGATTAATTTGCATAACTTGAAATCTTTGGATTTATAGGAATGGGGTCGTCTTCAAGAACCTATTAAGTTGGGGGGAGGATTTAATTGAGTTAATCAAAACAAGGTTTTTATTTTGGATTTCAAATCACAATCCTAGCGCTTATTGTTTAAGTTTGGGAGGGTGGATTTCCAATTCTTTTCTTTACTTTGATTTTGTAGGAATTGTGGTTTTGTTTTGCTTCTATTGTTCGCTGTTATCGCTTCCTAGGTTGCACCCCTTATGTGGGGTAGATTTAGACCTAGAAACCCATTCATAACCAACACCATATAGGATTGTTACACGTGTAATTGTCTTCCTTTTTCTTTTTATTCTATTGTAGCAAATTATTTTATGAAATTAATTTTTTTAGCACCCTGATTAAGTTGCATCGCATTTAGTCAATGTTTGAATTCTGCTTTTTACTAATTATGCGGGCCCCCTTGTTGATTTAATATGTCTGTTGTAATACATTGTTTACTGTTTCTTTTCTTCTCCGACTCCCCACGTCAATTGTTCCTATAATGAAACTCATTTGCCCCAAAAATTCATATGAATTTCCATGTTAAAATTCGTCCCACACCGCATGCGTAATTGTTTTCATAAAGCAATCATCCACTGGAATTTGAATTTGCATAACATTAAGTACCCGTTTCTCCTGGTGGCGGTCGTTTGTTCGTCGGAGTCCGATAAGACTATTGGTGGCAACATATATATCAAAAAAATTCTGTCTGCTTGATTAATTTTTTTTGGTATTTTTTTGGTCATTGCATGTGTCTTTTTTGTTTGTATATGTGTGGCCAGCGTAAATCCCCTCTTTAAATCTCAGAAGCCCTAATTACATTGTGTAATATGGAGGATTTTCCAGTCAAGATATTTGATTCATGAATGAAAAAATAAATAGTGCAAATGTAATACGCAGTAACGTAATTTCCATTATGTAAATTGTAGTGGTCTTTTCTAATTGCAGAAGCTCTAATTACATTAGGTAATGCGGAGGATTTTCCATATTGTTTACTTTGATTTCTGAATGAAGAAATAAACCAAATCTCTTTAGGTCGTGAGTATAATTACAACTTTATATTGCACGACTAAATCTAAGATTTTTTAAAAATTGTTGCATTGTTAACTTTTCCAGTGTAAGTTGTGAGTGACGTGTAAACTATTTTACAGGCTAGTTGTTGCAAATGGATTTGGATTTGAATGATTATGTTCTAGAAGATTTTGATGAATGGGATGGTCAACAAGAAAATGATGATGGTGATTATAGCAATGATTTCGACCTTGATGGAGGATATGATAGGGATTCTGATGTAGAAGTTGATTTAGAGGTGGAGATTCTGATGGGCCTGGCATTCATTTTGATGGAGAAGTGGGAGATGGAGCTCTTGTTACGGAAAATGATATGCAGTCACCTCCTCTACCTGAATTACTGAGAAACATAGAACATGTTGTTTCAACTAATATCGAAATAGCCACTGATAATACATCCACTCGGAGTAATGTTGATCCAAGTGAGGATGCAGGTGTTGTTCATTCGAAGAATGTGTGTGATGATATCATTTGCCAAGATCTTGAGAAGCGTCTGGTAGTTGGATCAACTATCCGTGATGTGGATGAAGCGTACATACTGTATTGTGAGTATGGTCGTGGAAAGGGTTTTGGTGTTAGAAAGGGAGAGCAACGGTATATAGGCAGAAGTGACATCGTAAAATGGAAAGAATTTATTTGTTGTTGTGCAGGACTCCCTAACAAGAAATCGGGTAGAGAACGCGTGCCTGATTGCAGGAAATTACTCCTCAGGAGTGGCTGCGAGGCGAAGCTTAGAGTTTCGCGGTCACTTGGTTCACCCTGGCGGGTCAGCATATTTGTTACCGAGCATAACCATGATTTGGTTGCAGCTGAAATGACATATATGCTCCGTTCGTCGCGGAATCTATCAACTGCTCACACCTTAGTTCTGGAAGCATTGCATTCATCTGGGATAGGTGTTAGCGGTGCTATTGGATTCATGAAAAAATAGGGTGGTGGGCCACAAAATCTCGGTTTTACTCGTCGAGACGCGTATGATCACTTTGCATAAAAAACGGAAGAAGTCATTGCTTGAGAATGGCGATTCAATTAGGGTGATGGAATATTTCCGTGATAAAACCAATAAAGAACCATTTTATTACTGGAATGCTCAGATTGATGAAGATGGCCGACTCGTTAACTTATTTTTCCGTGATATGCAATCTGCTGAAGATTACCGTGCCTTTGGTGATGTGCTATCGCTAGACATGACATATCGCACGAACATGTACAACCTCATATATGCTCCATTTGTTGGAATTAACCACCATACCTTCACAATTCTTTTTGGAATTGGATTTCTGTGTGATGAGACCATCTCGTTTTTTGAGTGGTTGTTCAAGGAGTTCCTGAAATCGATGACTGGTGTCCAGCCTAAAGTTATTTTCACGGATCAGTGCCTGGCCATGATGAAGGCCATTGAGTCTGTATTTCCAAGCTCCAAACACCGTTTGTGCCAGTGGCAGGTTAATCGAAACGCCACAAAGAAGTTTGGTGCTCTTAATGGCAATCCTGTGTTTAAGAAGTTGTGGCACCGATGCATGAATGAGGTGGAGACGGAAAAAGAGTTTGATGAGGTATGGAAGGAGCTGATTGGTTACTCTAATTCTCGAACTGCGGCTTGGTTTAATACTATGTTCAACCTCCGGCGGAGTTGGACTTCTGTTTTCACCTGAGGAACTTTTACGGCCGGCCTGTTAGCAACTTCTCGAAGTGAAGGGACTAATCGCGTTGTTAAGAGCGTCCAGAAACACAACATGACTCTCTATGATTTTATTACTAATTACGAAGAAATGAAGTCCAATTGGCGCCGAAGGGAAAAGGAGGAGGACACCCTTGCCATATGGAATCTCGGTCAGTGTTTCGACGACAGCCCCCTATTTTTTCAGGCAGCCTCAATATACACACGCAATGTATATAAGAAGTTTGAGTCTGAAGGCAGCAGAACTTTCAATATAGTGCTTCTTCGTGTTTCACGTGACCTCGGCAATGACACACTCGAGTTTACCATGACGACCGGAACTAAGGGACGGGCAAGGACTGTTATCTTTAATACAAAATCTTTCTTTTCAACCTGTTCATGTCGCAAATGGGAAAGTGAAGGAATTTTATGTCGGCATATATTAAAGGTGTATGCCTTCATGAATCATTTCAGTATCCCAGACTCCCAAATAGTAAAGCTATGGACGAAAAAAGCGAAAGAAGGATGTGTAGTGGAACGAGGTACTGTAATACGTTCAACGGTGCCGTACATGTTGTCAGTGCACACGGTTATTAGGCAATTATATGAGATGGCTTCTCGTTGCGAGTCTGAAGAGGGAGACCAGTCTTTTGTTCTTAATAGACTGGAGAAAGTACGTAGTGATTTGTTCAATGTTTTTGGGCTTCCACCGGTGAAGGAAAAACGGAAGATGCTTCACGATTTAAATTCTAACGGAGTGGAATTGACTCCCGGGGATTTTCTAGATCCCAAAATTGTGAAAGAACAGGGATTTGTCATTGCATGTGATACTCGTTGTTTGCAGGCTAAGAAAATAAGAGGTGTTTGAATGCATTAATTTAGCTTTGATCCTTGCAGAAGCATTACATTTTATTTTAAGAAATTCTAATGCATGGAAGCTACAAATTTCAGGTACGCCAGATACTAAGAGTAGGAAAGAAGTTGCGACTTGTTCCTTGCCGGCTCGCGTTCCTTTTGAAATGATGCAGCAGGTCCTTAGTAGTCCGACTACATTTCCACCGCACAACTGACAAACATCGGGCGAGGCCAGGTACCTAGCCCAGAAAGTCACGGATGACACCCATTTTTAAAAGGTTCTTCCCCCATCCACAACCATAAAGTTAAATTTGTATGTGGGTGATATCATTACATTAATAGTATGAACTGATGATAGCTACTAAATTATCTTCACTATATATGACAGAATGAACACTTCCAACAAATGAAATTATCCACTATTGATCTATTTAGTTTTTTTATAATACACGTGTCCATGTTTAAGCATTTTGAACTACTATCTCTGTCCAGAAAAAATCTTCACATGAAATTTATGAATGAGGAAAGAAATGGGTATCTGTAATTCAACCTGTCGTAAATAAGATCGATATGCATCAACATCCGGAAATACCGGATCTTGAAATGCAAAACTCGACCTTTGCCTTTTGCATATACTGTGAGAATACAGTTACCATCTCCCTCCTTGTTTGGACATGCAGAGGATTCTCCATGTTCTGAATAATGGACTCTTCCTTGATTAAGAATATTCTCGAATTAATGCATGAGGTCCACTTAATTGTAGGCACCTTTTACTGTTAAGTTTCCTTTTTATAGCGTGACTAGCCCACTTACCTCTAGAAATTGTCATCTTGACTCATATCTTGTTTTTTTCCTTTTGACTATATGGATACTCAAATATCTGAAATAGATTATAATTGGGTTAATTATCAGTTATTGCTCGATTCATCCCTTAGTGAGTTTATGGCTTGACTTTTACCAATATTAAAAATATACACCTTTGATCATTGTTATTTGTGTTGTGGAGATTTTTCCAAATTCGAGATGAGATGTTAAGTGGATAATTAATTATTTATTATAAGGACATCACGGTAAAATTTGACCTCTTAAACACACGTTTGCAAAGAATCTTCTCTAAAATTATAAATCTCTAAAATTATAAATCACGGTAAAATTTGACCTCTTAAGTGAATTTTTTTATATAAAATTATAAATCTTCTCTAAGAAGTTAACTACGTAGAAATAATTACATACAATATGTAAAATTATAAATCTTCTATTTGATATTTATTTGATATTTTTATTTTTGGTGTTCTTAAATTGTTTAAAGATAATACGTAAATTCCACGTCAATTAAAAATTGTAGGAAAAAAATCCACATCATTAATCCGGCGGCGCAGTCAGTTTTCCTTCTCTGGATTTTTGCTCTCATAATATAAGTGTCACAACGGGACAAAGGTCGGGCAATATTTGAATATTTCCAAAGGTGAAGTCATAAAATCACTACAGAGTGAAAGGTCGGGCCATACGTGCTAATTAACCCATTACATTTTCGTGATATTATATCCCTGTACAAAGTTATATTCTCCCAACAAAAAATTTTAACCATGTCCGTGTATCATCAAGTGCAATTTGTTTACTTGGATTTTTGGAAGAATTGATTGAATGCAAATAACTATGTATACATTCACATATTATGTCATAAATAATACTCCCTCCGTCCCCATTTCAGTGCCCCATTTCTGATACGGACGGAGGACCCGTTGGATAAAAGATCCAAGAACCCTTCGTATAAGAGGTAGGCAGCGGTCTCCCTAGATCGAGAATCCAGTTTGATCACCTCCTAGAGCGAAGAAAACCTCGACCCGTTGGCTATATAATCAGCCAAGAACCTCGGTATGGTTGAACGCCACAAGACTTTGCTCACTAGTCTTGATAAGTTCGGAACAAGTGAAAACTCTACAAGAGAGAAATTCAACTCACAAAGGCAAAGCCAATTTTCGTTTATAACTCCAGGTGTATATGTTACAAGTGATTTACAAGTCTATTTATAGGCTAGGAAAGGATTCTTGGTATCCTATCATTGATAACACTAATTAAACTCATAAATAGACTTATTTAACACTCATTACATCACTTATTAAGTACCTATGACCCTTGGACTCAAAAGTCACTTATTTAAGTCATAATAAAGAAACTAACATGACTCTTTATTTGCCCTCTTGAACATGCACGAAAATATGCATCTTTATTCCTCATCTTGAGCCTCCAAATCTGATTTGTAAATAGCCCATTCTTCAAGTTGGATTCAGCCCACCGACTTGTATAAGATTCACCATTTGGCCCAACGTAGATTGCTCTTGGACTCGGGCTTTCATTTCAGCTATAATCAACACCATGGCCTCCTTTATCTTCTTAGCTCTGGCTCTTGTAACCGGCCCACCATGAATGATCAAGGGATCTCTATTGTTGTCGTTGGTTAACTTGGATGCAGCCCCATCAATTTCAGTGCCCAATTTCATGTTTTTTACACATATTAAGAAAGTTGATAAAGTTAAAATGTAAGGGTAGTGGTATTGACAAAAAAATAGTGGTAATGAGTGTGTGTGTGTTAGCCTAGTGGTAGTGAGGTTAATGCCCGGGCCAAAGGTCACGGGTTCGAGTCCTCCGTCACGCGATATTTAAATTTACTTGCAATGTTGTTCAAAAAAAAAATAGTGGTAATGACAAAAAGGTAGTAGTATTGACCAAAAAGTAAGAATAAAGTTATTGAGAAGATAAAAAGGTAGGAATTAAGTTATTGTAAGGTGGGGCCATCAAGGGTAATAATGTCCAAAAAGCAGAGTAGAACATTGAATCCGGGACACTTTTTGAAGGCCAAACAGGGCACTCAATTGGGGACGGAGGGAGTACTATTTTGTACTGACTTAATTTTTTTTTGTTATTATGAAATCACTAATATTATTATTATAATGTCTAAAAAGATCACTCTCACTAAATGGTTAATGGGCTGGCTTATGCGGGCCTCACTTTGTAAATGCTCATTATTTGAGAATGAATTATGGTGTAAAATTATTTTGGCAAAGCCCATTAATTGTTCACTCCTCTTTTGTCTCTGAAAAATAGTTCTGCAAACTGGTTGTTAAAATTCGGTCGACTTGTAAGAAATAAAGATACTGGCCTATTATGAATTATAACATTTCAATGAAAGTTGAGTAATTAAGTACGTATAAAAAGGATCATTACACAACTTAACACCAATAATTTCATATTTCACATTTCTAGGCCGAGGTGTTTTAATACATTTAAGTAGTTCAACCCACAGCTATTCCATTATAAAAAACCATTGCTATCTCCTAAGAACAACTCTCACCTATCCTTATGAGTCAACAATGGCTTCTTCCAAAAATCCCAAAACAACAAACAACAAAAGGTGGACTGAACATAGTTAATATTGTTCCGTGACATAACAAAATTAGAACATAAGTAAGCTATTATATTTTACCGTAACTTCATCTCCCTAGCAGTGCATTGAAACAGCTTCATCTTTCTTCTTCCCACCATTGGCAATGTCATTCACTTCAACTTCATCTTTCTTCTTCCCAGCATTGGCAATGGCATTCAGTTGAGCTTCATCTTTCAATTTCCATGCATTTGTAACCACGCCTTACTCCGTGGAAGCATACGGGTCCACTTCACTAACTGGGATTCCGGCTGCCAAGCACTCGACGAATTTTAGAGCCATGACCCCGCAGTCATACGTGTTAGTTTGTTGTGAACATGCCGGGTACCACTAGATATCCCACTCCAGTTTGTTTCTGAGGACGCGCCCCTGCTTCTCCATCACATTCTCCATGGTGCACAAAACTGGTAATGCCTCGCTGAGATCGACAAATTCTGCTTTGACTTGTTCCCAATCCGGTGGAGCTAGGCACAGTGAGTCATACGCCATAATCTCTTCGAATGCAAAATCAATTTGTAGGCTACCCAATGCTTGTTTTTCAAGTTTGCGATTCCAATTACATAATCCACGTACGACCATGGTATCGGCCTCTCCAGTGGTGCATCACCATTTACGTAAGGCAACAGGTCTTTCACACCAAAACTTCTGGTGGTGTCCTTCAGTTTCCCTTGTAAGATAATTTCACAATAGAAAAACTAAGATTTAGGCTCTATTCCACATTCTTTCAGCATATTAAGTTACAATATATTGAACTCAAATACTAATTTTGTATTTAATTTTACCCAAAATGCAGCATCAAGAATGGCAAAACGACGTGTGAATAGCTGTAGCTCCATCATTGCTTTGTGATTCAGCATATTAATCACCAAATCTCATTCCTATTGCCAACATAAGGTTGTAAGATGTCGTTTCTTCACAGCTCTCTCAACTAAATGTCACTGCATCATTCTAATGAATTAAGACAATAAAATTCATAAGCAATTGAACTTACAAAGTTTGAAAGCCATGCTCGCTCGTCAAGGAAGTTTTTGAATCTCCACGGCTTTATCTCCTTCTCTTCGTGCATTGGAGTTATAAGTTGTCCACCACTGCACAAATAAGATTAAACAACATGCAAGAAAATATCATATCAGTGCCTCTAATGTTATTGTTAAAAACAAAACATATTATATACAA
This sequence comes from Schizonepeta tenuifolia, assembly GCA_029490685.1. NCBI lineage: Eukaryota > Viridiplantae > Streptophyta > Magnoliopsida > Lamiales > Lamiaceae > Schizonepeta > Schizonepeta tenuifolia. The sequence continues at coordinate 24,545,724 of CM055960.1, read as the reverse complement.
CATCACAAGTCACTCACTTGTTTCCTATATTTGCAAACACGTACCAGTCGTGGAAATTAGATATATCCTCTCTGGTTGCCAACTTAAATGGATCGTATGCAACTTCTTCTTCAACAACATGCTTCTTAACATTGCGGGCAGTCACGGGTTCATCAGTTGCAACTCTTTTGCATTTAGAAGAACTGCCTCAACTGGCGTATGGCATAAAAGCTGAGCAGATTCTCCTCGCGTCTGCCATTAAGCCCTTCGTTTTTACACCTAATGCGCTAGCTGTTGGAACCGATTATTGAAAACCGATTCGTTTTCACCCATGGATCAGTTATGGATATCTAACAAACAAATACAAAATCCATACCTATCACGCTCCTATGAATTTAATTACAATCATAAGATGTTTATTCAGAATACCTGCAAATTTGATGCACAACGACTCCAGAGTTGACCTTCCGAACTGTTCCCAGCTAGAGTACGATGATGGATGGGATTGACTTCGAACTTTCTGTCTCTTGCTATGTTTTTATAGATAAATAACTGCTCACATTCATTAAATCTAGACGACTCTTACGGGCCGTAGGAGAAGGAGACGCCTAGCCCACTTAGAGACACATGCCATTGGGCCAGTTAGGATCTACTAGCTTAAATAAGATTGGCCCGATAATATCTGATTTAATCTATTCAGTCAAGAAATATAAATCAGATATAAATATTAATTCATTCCACTAAAGAATTAATACTGACTTACCCTCTTATTTATTTAGTTGAGTCGGGGCTAGTATTAGACTTAATTAATCTCCGTGTTTAAGATCATCGAATATTCATTAATTAATTAAATACTTCTGGCAGCAATTAATTAATCAATTAATTATTTACTAATAAATAATTATCTCGAGTGCTACCACTTAAACTTATTATTATACCGGAACTAATTCCACCTGCAGGGTTTAGTATAATAAACTTATTAAGTTCCTCGAGAGGATATCATCATCCCATTATTCATAGGACACGGATCCTTATTGCAGCTCTATCAATATCAAATAAGAACCGTCACTGTCCAAAATACGAAATTTCGAACCACTATCAAGTTCTTATTTATAATAGATCAAAGTAATAGTCAGACACTTATTCATACTGATAAGCCCAATTAAGGTTAAGACTATTTAAGTCACCGAGATCTTTAATTCTGAATAAGTCAGAATAGAGAATTAATCTCGTTGTGATCCTTTCAATACGATTAACGTACTAGCATAAATAAATAGTCAAGATAAACTATTTAATACTATTATGCTACAATCTAAACCAACAACTCGTCCAAGTTGTTTCGATTGTGAATATTAATTTATATCTCATAAGATGCTGATTATATAATCTTCCGTGATCTACAACACACTATATAATCTATAATATTGAGATAATTGGACAAATAATAATTATGCAATAATAAATATTTCAGATAGAAAAATTATAGTGAAATAAATATCAATTGTATATAAGCAAAAGTCTTGCTTTCGTATACAACCCTTCACTAGTTGGGGCTTGTGTGGTGTATTTATTGTTCAAGACTATCCAGTCATCTTCCATCCGATCAGCATTCTCTTTCCACAAGTATTGCTCCCAGCTGTCACTTGAATCTCCGTCTTGATTCGCTTTCCCCTTACCCTTATCTGCCAACGTTGCTGCTCCATCAATAACCTGTGCCTTTCCTTTTTCCCGTGCTCTTTTTATTCTCCTCTAGCGTCGCATAAACTTCCCTCGTGAAGTTATCTTGAGCCACCTGCTCCTTCTGCCTTCTCTGTCTCTCTTCCTCCTGATGTCGGTTATACTCTCCCAAAAGCCATGCAATACCCAACGAAAGTTGGTTTAATTGGGTGACTACAAACCTCTCCAACACTGTCTCACCCTACACATTCATAAAATCATTATCAGCTCACAACTAATTTCATACCTAACTTTCTGATTCATACTCACCAAATAATTCTGCAGAGGAGGATTCACGTAATAAGGAATTTCTGGACTTGCTGCAGGATTTTCATGAATGGTTGCGTTCGATTCTCCAGAAAAACTGAGCCGCCTTTGAATGTCGTCGTTATCCGGAATTTGCTCCGCATTTCCGCCTGCATTAGTGAGCCGCCTTCGAATGTTGTGGTTATCCGGAATTTGCTCCGCATTTCCGCCTGCGTTACTGAGCTGCCTTCGAATGTTGTGGTTATCCGGAATTTGCTCCGCATTGCCGTGTGCAGTAATGTCTATTCTAACAGCCTCCAAGTCCATGCGTTCGATCCACACACCCTCAAAGTCGGAGGGCTCCATTGCCACCTGCATATTAAGCAATGCTCGAGTATGTTTAAAGCTTTATAACGAAAGCAACAGAAAACTAAGAGTATCATCTGAAATTTTAAAGATTATATGCAATCTCACATGGACTAAAACGGCTTCGTCGGAGAAAACATCCTTAATGTCCTTGTAAGATGGACTGAAGCGCGTCGTCCATCTCCCCATCCTTGGCCATACTTGATCCCATTTTGTTATCTTTCTCGCCGACATTTCCGGTGCGATTTCGTAGAACCATGCCTGAATTGCTGTATGGAAACCGTACATGTAGAGAACGGGTAGCACGCGTTTGTCAAGACCCGAGCCTAGAGTTGTCCATGCCATGTACATCTTCTTCACTAGGAATGTATAAGCTTCCCTCCCCCATGGGTAAACGCTGTGACAATCGAGATTGTCCACATCGAGCGGCTTGTTTCTCTTTATACCAGCGTGGAACATTGCACCATACATGAGGTATAGCAACGCGAGCTTGTACGTTATGATGCTTTCATTGTCTCTGGCTGCCTCCCGGAAGAACACTTCCTCCACAACATCAAATGTCAGTAGCCTATCAGCTGGAAAATATTCCGAGTAAATCATCGATTGCTTCGGCCATGGTCTTGAATGTCCAGAGAATGACAATCCAGTAACCATGAAAACTTGTTAGTTTAAATTTCAATTTACCACTTGCCCTTGCGTCGACCATCCTCATCATGAGGCCGAAGAAAACTTGCCCCTGGAAGCTTATATTCTGTAGCTGCAGAAACATTCCGAAGCATGACTTCCGCAAATCTAATTGCTTCTGCTTTCCTAACCGCTTCTTGATCTCAGTAACTACTTCATTAGCATAATTAGTGTTCCGCAAGTGCCCACTTCCTGCATAAAAGAGAAGTTAATGTAATTCACTAATTTACATCGTAAGCATAACATTATTCTTTATTATCAGTGAAGACCAATTTCCATCCCACTTCAGTATGTATGTATATTAAATTTAGGCAGTACTTTTCAATGGCTGCGTTACTAATAAATGATCTTTTTTAAACAAAATATAATTACTATTTGTGTGTGGGTTAGTAAATGTGAACAATGAGAATACACCATTATAAAGAAACTTGATACTGATAATAATAGTATTGGGGTTTTTTTTCCCTTTCAAATTTAGTTTTACAATTTATTTATGTTTCTTAATTAAATTGCACTCATTCAATTCCCAGATTAAATGTATATTAGTAAAATTAGTACTTCCATAATTATGTGAAGATATTGTTACGAAGGAAATTAAGATAAACGTGATAACTATTTAGGGTGAACGTTAGTAAATTTAAAATTAACAAAACGGATCCATTTATCACGAAGTTTAACTTTCCCACTTTAAAATTCACTTATTTACTAAATTTATAAAGTTTATTCACTTATTAGTTGCAACAATATAATAGACCCACAATAGTGAATAGTAAGCAATTACATTCTTAAAACTGGTAAGAAAAAAAATTCAATTTACCACTGCGTTTGCAAAAAAAGGAAGACCCACACACACAGAAGCAAGTTTCGGAATGCAAGTTATTTAAAGGTAGTGCCTACCTGAATTTGGAATCCATCTTCCTAGATACGAGGCCATCTTGATTTCCTTTGATAATCTTCCACCTCCTTCAAATAAAGAGCATGTATCAACATCCACATACATTATTATTCACAAAACTATAGTACATCCAGAAACTACTTCGAACACAATAATCAATTTGCATCGAGCCAATGCTTAATGAACAACGACGACGATGCTGAGTAAATATTGCATTCATCACACACCACTAATCCTTCATACTCCAAATCATTTACTGCATGTTTTTGTTTTTTCACCGGGTTCGTTTCATAAGAACATATAGAAGACCCGATTATAATAGTTTACTTCCATTGTTTTTCGAAGATAAGTACATGCATATGTGTGGACATGCAGGTAAAAACTAATATTTGGTTTTGTTACTTGTTAGCATGTAAAAAAGCTGCTACTAATCAATGGAGATTTAATTTTTATTACCTCCTAATGATCTCGAAGACGACCGGCGTAGTCTTTGATCTCCAGTAGAAAGTGTGCAAACAACAGAAAACCCAATTTTTTTTTTCTTTTTGAGATCCAGAAAACCCTAAACTTGAGTAAGCTAAAAATGGCAAAAATTTTTTTCTCTCTCTACCGGATGTTGTTTCTCACATCTTTTTTTGCGAATGTTTATGACCAGAAATAGAAATCGTAACGAGTGCGTACTTGTAGGAGGCTTGACTATTTATATCCAATTTTGGGCTAGCTGGGTTTGGTTGCATTTTAGGCTCTATTTAATGCGCATATATGTATGTACACGTAGGGGTGTGCACGGACCGGACCGGACTGACAAAACCAGCCGAACCGATAGGTTTTGACCGGTTCGGCCCGATTTTTATGCATGTCGGTTTTCGGCCCGGTTTTCGTAAATTTGTTCGGTCGGGGGCCGAACCGACCGAACACATAATAAATAATTAAATTTATGTAATATATAATATAAATTATAAAGTGCTGAAACAAAAAACCTAATTTTCCTACCCTTATTCAGTCCCGCTCCTCCGCCACTGAACCTCTTCTCTCAGATTCTCACGTTGTGTTCCCTCCTCAATTCCTACTCTCCGACTTCGTTTTTCCGATCAATGGCGACTCGCACCCCTCCGCCTCCGGCCATCCAGTAGTCTCTGTCTCTGTCTCTCGTTCCAGACTTCCAGTAGTCTCTGTCTCTCTACTGAACATTCTCTCCCGTCTTGGAGCTGCTCGTGATGTTGTGATTGCATCGGCAACTTGCCGGAAATGGCAAGAGGCTTGGAGGAATCATCTCCATACTCTCACATTTAATTCCAATGATTGGCCTCTGTGTCACGAATTTTCCACCAGTAGACTCGTTGGTAACTTTGGAATATCAATCATTTGCTAGTTTTTGTTTGACAATTTAGGATGATATGATTCTGATTGTCTGTGTAAACATGTGAAGAATCATTTTATTACTGGTTCGCCTAAATAAGTGAATTCCAAATTGTGGAATTAACGCAACTTTCCTTTCCTTTCGGTTATGCAGAAATATCATCTAAACCATCATTTCCGAGTCCAAGATAAAGGTTTTGGCATTACTTCCTCGCTCTGGGATAGGGTTTATATTGAAGTTTTAATTTTTTTTTTCGGTTCAAGCATAACCGGCCGAACCGACCTACCTTTTTCGGTCCGGTCCAAATTCGGCCCAAAATTTTTTTTGGCCCGGCCCGGTGCAAAAAAATAGATTTCGGTTGGTTCATCGGTTTATTAGATTTTGATCGGTTCCGACCGACCGGCCGATGCACGGTCCTATGTACACGTGCATGTCAACTTGATGATCCATGCCTTAGCCTCATCATCTTATGTATCCATACCGTACGTCATAATCATTCATGTATGTAGATGCAATGTAATGGTGTATAAGTTATAGCAGTTAAGACACCAAATTATTTGTGGTGCATCGCCTTGTTTCCTTATACTAGTTTAAATAACGTGCAAACGCATAATAAAAAAATAATTCTACTAAATAAATATTAACTAGTAAAAAATAATAAAAAAAAGTCAAAACTTTAATTTATGGTGGAATATTTCATCTAAAAGATAAATTATATGAATATTTAAAATTGAAAAATAGGGCCACATAATATATGAGTTATGCTCGATGTTCATGGTCTCTAGGTTAATTCGACTTCATTTTACCCATTTCTTTAAAATCAAGATCTAATATACGGTTGAAATTATTATCAGTACTAGGAATTCAAGAGAATATGAAATTAATTAATTAAATACTAAATATAGACTACTTAATTTCTAATAAATTCTATTTTTATTACAAATAAAAAGTAAGGGCGGGAGTGATACAAGTTTACTAAAAATGATAAATTAGTTGAATATGGTTGAATATAATAAATACTTAAAAATTTTAAGAGGAATCTCTTGGAAGAGGAGGCAGCTTTGAGTTGAAAAAAAATAGAGAAATAAGCACAATATACGTGAAATGACTCACAATTTGAACTCATAACCATATTGTTATAAAATATCAATAACTTATATCGCAAGATAGATAAATCATTTTAATATTAATAATTTCATTTGATTTTCACTGAACTAATATATTTCATATATCTAAGGTAAATAATAAACTATAACTAAGGTAAATTTATATTTCTTGTAACTAATAATATACTTACAATATTAACATTATTGCGCTATTGCCCTGAATTTATATTTATAGTAAGGATTTTTTAGACGGTTCAAAATTTGTAAAACAACGCACTTTTTTCATTTGTATAGATATAGATGATAAATAAATAACTCGATTTGTTTTGCCATATTATTGTCTTGCATGAGCATACGATATGACAATACTTGGCCTTACACCTGTCTATCTGTTGCAATTCGATCCCCTCATTTTTCGGCAAATCTTTTCAAAGACATAACTTCACTAGTTCGGGTCTGAAAATATATAAATTGGAATTTAAATAATTATAAAATAAATATTTATATTATGAATTTTTTTTCAAACAAAACAGTGTAAAGATAAAAGTGTGAATATTAGTACTAAAAAATAGGCAACAAACTTTTAGTTCGTCAAAAATATGTTTACGAAAATGATTTATGGTCGTGAATCAACCAATTTGCTTTCTTCTATTTGTACCAACGCTCCTAAAATAATTACAATGTTATCACCACAATAATGCAAATTTAGTTTTGATTACAATTATAGGTTGACATATTATATATAAAAAATATTAAATTCAAAAACTATGAAAACTATTCCATAAAAGAGTATACTAACGCAATAGAGATATAATTATGATCAACAATGTACAGGAGAACCTCCAGAAAAGAATACTCTATTTAGGAATAAAATCCCATTTTGTCATATATTTTCATGGTCCTAACTCGGAACCAGTTATAATTAGGAATAAACTCTATATTTGTCATAATTCATATTTTTTCGGGTCCCACATTAAGGAAATACACCTCCATTTAGAAATAAATCACAATTAATAATATGTATATATATATATATATATACTGTATCTCATTACAATATATTTAAGTTGATTTAAAATATTTTTTTAGGGTTGCTTGTGACAATAACTTCATCTTTTTTGTTGTAACCATATCCTTTAACTTGCCTGTCTTCAATAGCTCGATCATACGACCACCTTCTTGTTGAACCCAAAATATTTCCAACTTGTCCAGCAAGCTCAAAGCTTCTTCACATGAAATTTTTGGAACTTCAATGCTATCATCCTCCGAATTATTTCCCTCCTCTTTCTTGTGATTTCTTTTTCAGTAAAAACATACACAATTTGATTAAGTATATATAATTTGTTGCACATAATACTATATAATACATGTATTTAGTAATTATAATATTTAATTATAGTTCATGTACATTAAAATTAGAAAAAAAATAAAATTTATTCTTTGAACTCCATTTAGGAATAATCTCCCATGTTGTCATATTTTTCTCCCGTCCCAAAAATATTTCTTAATAGAGGTTTTACTGTATATAGAATAGAAATAAGGATAGAACTATGATGAGACTATTAGAATGTAAAAAGCACTACATTATGTGTAATTATTAATTTCATAATACGATGCATGTCTTAGGGTTTAGTGATATTATGATTTAATTGAATTTATACAACATTTTATATATTAGAATGTACTTTTTGTATCAAAAGAAATTGGAGAACACTTACCCAAATATTCTATCTTTAGTAACTAATTTTTATTCTACATCTCTGAATTCCAGAAGCTTTTGTATTGTATATCATCTTGAATACTATTTAATGGTTCTTCCTTTATAATACTCAAGTTTTTAGTGCTAATTCCTTTTCAAGATGGAGCCTAGGATGTCGCGTATCAATTTTTCAAACTTCTCCATTAGTTATTGAATAGGTTTTGATGGCCTTCAATACTTCGATGAAATAACAATATGTCATCATTCAAATGATTGGTCCAATTTGGACACCCTGTGCAAATAGTAATTCAAATAATATACTACCTCTGGTCCCCAAGTTTCTTCCTATCTTTCTTTTTTAAGCCTCATCAACTAATGAAATCCATCATACTTCTAGGTTGTCCATATATTTAATTGAAAATATAAGGTAAACTAAATTAAATTGCTACAAGGTAATTTTGTACATAAGGTAAATTAAATTAAATTGAAACTATTTACGTACGCAGATATTCTTTTTTCCAGAAAAGCCTAACTATTCTAATGTAAGTTCGATTTAAATTAAATCGATGTATTATATTACGGTATTGACCTTAATTTTTTAGATATATAGTAAGGCGATTTTAGGTAATCTTTTTTTTTTATGTAAAACAAACTTCTTTTTATATTAGTATAGATATATAAAACTATCCATTCGTGGCTATCTCCATGGGTCTCTCAAAACTCTCAATCTATATAGTACCCGCTGTCTCGAGATTGTATCGTCCAATTACTGACGATGAAAAAAAAAATATCAGTCTCGTCCCATAAAGGTTCTCCAATAAGGATCAGAATTTGTAAAATGGTGTGTAAGTGGTAATTAAGCCTCTTCTTTCTTCACACGCATGGACATTAACATTCAATTTAAAATCTAAAACTTAAAACAACATGGACAATAATTAAATAAACTTAATGTTATAGCCTTGCTAAGAAATAGAACAAAAAAATTTATATATCATGGAAATTGAATTAAGTATCAGTGCATATTATTGAATCCAGGGAATTGAATGTATACACACAAGATAATCCATTATATGAACCCACCACATACATGTACCCACATAAGATGCATCCACATCCCCCACACTTCATAACTTCTTACCTGCAGTAGCATTAAATGAACTATACAAGTCCTCCTGCAAATACGATTATGAGATCTTCAAAATTCTTCTTTGTAATCATTTCTACTTTACTGGTAAGTGTGAGCATATTTAACTCCTTAATAAGTTTGCGGTCAAATAGTTATTTTTGACATTGCATTCGGTGTTTAAATGCAATTTTTTTTCAACTGCTCGTTATTATGTAATCGTCCACCAAATGGTTGCAACATTTGCCATTTAAGTCCGTTTATTATTAATAGTTGCCTCTTCTAGTTGTAGTAGTACGACTCACATAATACATTATATTTAACCTTATATTTCTCACTACTTCATTCTCATTTACTGTGAAACCCTTACTTCACTCGCAACAATACCACTATTATCTACTACTACCTACTCTTTTTTAAAACCGATATCGTTTAAATTATGGCAACCATTTCGTGCACGAAGAGAGTACTATTTCGATTAGAGCCCATTAACCCAATGCCTACGAAATGAATGACGAACCAATTATACGTAGTTCTTCAGCTATTGTTTTGATGGTTTATTTAATTGTTTAGTGAATTATTTGTGCTAATTTTTGTTATTTATGCTTCTTGACAGTTGTATTAATCTATTCCTTGACAGTTGTATTATGTTCTAAAGAGTGTTTATTTTTTTTTGGAGTATCAATATTAAGGTGTAAAGAGATAGTTTTAAGAAAATTGATCAAATATAGCCACTCCTGAAAAGAAAAGTGCAATTATAGCCACTTTTTTTTAAACGATAAAATATGGTCATGCATACACGAATTGTATATACGACCTGCATACACGACCATGTATACTGGTTGTGTATGCAGGTTGTGTATACTGATATGGTCGTGTATGCTAGTTGTATATGCACGTCGTGTATGCTAATATAGTCGTGTATGCTAGTCGTGTGTGCATTGTTCTGTAAATTGCTATGGTCGTGTATGCTAGTCGTGTATGCATGGTCATCATAAACGACCAGTTTAGGTCGTGTATATTGATCTTGTATGCTAGTCGTGTATGCGTGTTAATATTTGATCGTTTTTAAAATGTGGCTATATACGCACTTTTTTGGCTATATTTGTACTTCTCCCTAGTTTTAATTATGAACAATGAATTTTAAAAAATATTATGAAATTAATTTAGGATATCTTAAAAGTTAGTTGTTTTCTAAAAAATTATTATGTAATTTATATGATAAAAAAAGTAACATTTTAGTAATTTTACATTTTTTAAATTTACTTATGACTTTTTATAATTATGGTAAATTTGGGACCCCAAATATATATTCTTGGCTCCATCACTGCTGTTTATACTCCGAAGCTACAACTTAAGAACGTCGAAGCTACAATATAAGTACACAGTTTTAAAAACAAAAAGCATCACCCCAAAAAAAAAATAAACACTTGCACAAAAAAATAAATAACCAACTTACTTCATCTTCATGGCGGCACTAGCTTTCCAAATATGAAATTTCGCTTTTTCATACTCCGCTACAAGCACACCTTTACACGTCCATCTTGCAAGTTTACAAATACGCTGCACACTTGCAACCTAACACCCGGCTCCCTCAAAAACATCATCACCAGAGCTCACGACATCAGACAAGTCAATAACATCTTGTACTGTAAGATCTTCCATATTCTATACTGGTTTTATGAGTATTTTTGTGAAAGGGCACCTGCATCAGCTATTACGTGGCGGCTGTGTTTTAGAGGGTGCATGTGAAGTCGACTCAGCACCAATGACAGAGAGCTTTTGAGCCTCTGCGGAAATATGCTTCAAATTGGAAATTGATTGCCGACCACGTTTTCTTTTACCACCACTTTTCAAACATCACGACGGGGATTTCTTCTTGACAAGCACGGAAGCGGGATCATTTTCATCAGCTTGTGCACTTTTTCCTCGGTCATTTCAACCCACGTCGCCTCAAGCTCTTTCCTCATCAGCAGGCACTTGGTCCCAACAATTGGGTTGCACATCTCTAACATCGGGAGCTGATTTCTTTGGTAAGGTTAAAGAAACCAGAGCTGTTTCTACAACACCAGTAACAAGATTGTCCCTATCTGGAACAATACAAACGGGAGACAAATTCTAACAACTTCCACCCATGTTGCTTGTAACTGAAAAGCCGAGTCTATCTGAGTAATAAGACAATCGGGCTTTAATAGTCAAGCTGGTGGCAATTGATTCCCTCAGAAATTCCATATATTCATGAACAAGCTACATTTCCACACAAGGAATAGAGATTTCAATGGCCATAAAATATTATTGTCATGCATTATAATCCATCTTTTCAAGTACCAGATAAACGAAAAAATAAATATCATTCATATCTTCAGATTAAAATTACTCACCCGGACCCTTTCTTCGGTCTCATTTTCTGGAGGCGGGATATTATATGTGTTGTATTCAGGAGGATCCACACTAGGCCGCCTACCAGATATAGTCAAAGGGGACTTCAACGGGATCGGTTGACCACCAAGTGATTCCTCGTTGTCAGGTATATCAGAGGTGGTGGGTGATTCATCACTAGAACTGACGTCATCAGATGCAATGGTAGGGAAAAAAGGTCGTTCTATTTCCAGTCCACCTTCTTCGTTAGCAGTCTGGGTCATTTTCTCCTAGGAAGAACATACATTAAAAAGAAATTGGTAGGGAGAAATGCAACTAAAGATGATACTAACTCCACGAAAAAATACGACAGAAACGACATACAAACTTAAAAATGTCAAAGCTACTTCACCGTGCATAAAATATATCTTGATTTCATCAAACCCAAACCGTGATATGGTTGTACGACGGACCAAGCGAGGCAACATAGACTCATGACCGCCCACAATTATAGTACATAGAGATCCAATCGGGGGAAATGATTCATACACCCAACACAGAAAAGCATGGCAGAAACCATATAGGTCCAAACGAACTTTGTTGCGTGAACTAAATTGTTTGCACATCTTACCGTACGTCATAAACAAATTGTCAACAAGATGCTTGTAAAAGACTACACCCCATGGATATAAATTGAACAGTTTTAAATCGTCTACGACATGCATGTACATAAGCTTCACACCAAATCTCTTACCGTGATCAAGTGCAAACAAGACATCAAAAAGGAAATACAAAAGCGCAAGTTTCAAGGTATCTTTACTGCCCTTGTTAGTAGCACTAGCAAAGATTAAGGCCAACTCTATGTCTTTCACGTACACAGTCTTGCGGCCACCAAAAATGTGAGTATGAATGTCAGAGGTACGGGGAAGCCTTTTCTCTGGTCCAAAACTTTACCCGGTGCAAAGGTAGTACTCAGTCGGCCCAAACTCGACTAGGTGATTTCTAATTTTGAACCATATTGAACGGCGATCCTCAACACACATGTGTAAAAGCATGAGATTAGCTAGTTGAACTCGAAACTCAAGTTTCTGTACATCCAAATGGGAAATATTGCCGGCTGCAAATCATAATAGACAAAGAACCCAATATTAAGACATAGAAGTGACACACGCATTAAACTTAAAAAAACAACTATGATCATTCGGTGAAAAAGGACTGGGAATTACGTTCAGACTTCAAGCCATGCTGGATCAAAGCCTTTCTCTGACGCATTATGCAGCGACTCCTTCTGACTTCAATGGCAGTGGCGCACACAAATCTGAAATGACAACATAAAAAGTGTTGTTCAGATAAATAAAAAGTCATTTCACGCCGAATTAAAATAATGAATACAAAGGTTGTTACATTTGAACACATTCCAAAAAATATAACAAAACAACTACACATAAACTGAAATTAGTTACCAAACATCATTCAGATTTACCTAGGGCTGCGGATTTGGCAATTTTTAATAGGAATAAAAGAAAAAAATGCATAATAGCAAATCTCATCCGAAAGCAACTTGTCAAGTTGCTTTGCCAACTTACTACAAAAGTGAGATTAAAAAAAGTAAACAAATTAAGAATTTAGTAGCCCCCAAGCCTGCTTTTACAGTATAAATATCAACCTGTTCTTTTCACTTTCCATACCAACTTTAGAAATTACCTCACCACAAATACAGTAGGAAGTTAGAGGGTTACTCTAATTTCCACACCTTCAGAGTTAATCAAGGTAATAATACTCAAACTCAGCTCAAGCAGTTCCTATACTGATTAAGTCATTTTTTTATTTATTTCTTTAATCAGTTAGCTTAAAATTATATTCAAACATAAAATAATTCACACAAGTGGTAACCAACCAAGAATCCCATGGTAATCCTTGTCATACAATACAAAGTCACTTTATAAAATTACAACCATTCAAAACGAGAAATTAAATAATAATATAAGCTTATGCTAAGGAACCAATTAATCCAATTATCAAAAATGCAGATTCGACTAAAAGATAACAAGAGAACCACATCAATCAATCATAATTCCGCAAAATAAAATTCCTAATTAGAATAAGAAAGATGTTGAGAGAAATAGAAAATAATTACAACAGCAGTATTTAGCTACTTGCCGAGAGAAAAGGCCAGGGCTAAGGGATGAACGGTGGCCGCAACAGCGGCGTTCACTCGTCGCGGACTGAGATTGTCGTGAGGACAAGAGGAGGAGACAAGGAGATAGACCAGAAATCCTAAGAAGAAGATGGGAAGGATTACAAAATTTGTAGTAAGACTATATAAAGAAATGAAATAAAATAAAGTAACAAGGAAGAGAAAGAGGATCTGGACTTACAGAGGCAGCGAGGTGGAGACGAACCGCAGCAGCGGAGCCAGTGGCGTGAGGCAGAAGCTGACGGTGGCCTTTTCTTTGGCCTTTCCTGTAGTCAATCGGAGAGGAGGGACGAACAACAGTGGCGGTACAAAATCTACCGCTGTCATCCGTTTGTGCTACAAATATGCGGCCGAGGTGACGACTTAGACGGTGGCGAATTCGTCGGGTTTCTGAGAGAGAAGGGAGATGGGTTTTGATTTTGAGGCTAAGTTTTCTAATTGGGGGACTTTATAACATTCAAAGTGAGTCGAGATGGATGGTGATGCTGCGCCGTACGACGGCAAGAAAGAAGCGGCGGAAGACGGTGATTATTCCACTGGGGGAGAAGAGAGAAGGGAGAAACTACTGTTCACTGGCAATGAGAGAGGTGAAAGAGAATGAAAGAAAAGAAAACGACGACGTCAAAATCCGTATTAGTTTTTTTTTTATTAAAATAAATGTGTGAAAGTAATCTACTCCTCAAACAGTAATGAACAGGAAACTGCATGGCTCCATTAAAGTCGTGGGACTGTGGTTGAGTTAGAAAATAATTAATTTATTTTTTGAATTACTTATTTTACAACTGTTATGCAAAATCACGTGGCATCAGATTAAAGGCCGGTGGTTATGAAGGGCCAGGTAAGGTCAAGGCTCCCCTTATGTGGTTTGAATGAAGTTTACTGATGAAAAAAATATCTGAAAGCATATTATAAAACGTAGTTTATAGTAAATTATACATGATCAACTTTAACCAAGTAACTTCATAAATTAATATTGAAAGTAGAAAGAGGAAAAATAGAATTCTTTTAATTTATTTGAAGTATATTTATTACGTACAAGTAAAGATGTCAATTACAACAATATACTTGGTTTTGAATTTATTCATTTGGGTTGTCAGACTCAAACACTATCCTTTATTACATCTTCATGTAACATTTCCTATTACCTTAATAAAAGGATGACATGCGATATAACTAAAGGTTCAGATTAGGGTATAATATAAGAAAAATATTATCTCAAGAAAACGCAGCGTACAATGACAATAGAAGATCTTGTTTGTATCGGACTAGTAGCTATTGCTAAGTTCGTGCTAATGTGGTTGTTGGGCTATTCAGTTTTATCAATCACATTGATTTTCAAGCCAATTAACCTGTTGAGGCAGAAAAATTTAACTTGTGTTGATTAACCTTATTATTATAACAAACAAATTAGAGCATCCACGAAGGGGGTTGAGTAAAACTTAGGTTGAAACGCCGAGAAGTATGATTTTAATGATTGGTGGTGTTGAGTAAGACCTAGGTTGATTTTTCCACAGTGATAGGGTTGAGTAAGACTTAGGTTAAAGCGTGGGGAAGTGTGATTTTAATGATTGAATAGATTTTATATTGTTGTTATTTTTTTATTTGTAATAAATATTATAAAAAATTACTTAATTAAATTCAAAAATTAATAAATGACAATTTTATTGAATTTAAAAAAAATTAAAACATACACTAATTAATAAAAAAATATCCAATAATTAAAAACTGCAAAATTACAATATTTAAAAAAAATTAGGACAACTACTCTAACTAAAATTCTTTTGCAAGTTTGCGGATGACTCGGTCGTGCGCCTCCTTTTGAGCGGGAGTAAAGTTCGACGTGTCTGTAATATAGACACCGTACGCCCACGTCTCCCTCGCTGAAGTGGTCTCCGATGCTAAGTTCTCGGAGAGTGTTGTGAACTCTTTTGCCGCCGCCTCCCTTACCGCCGCTTTGCCCTTCATCCCCTTCTTCACAGCTTTCACTCCTTCGGGGCGAACCTGCAGCATGTGTGCATCGCTCGCGGATGTGGTGGATGCGGTGCCGCTAGCAGACGAAGTATACTCGCCGGCTTCATTTATCCGCGTCCGCTTTGGAGTTGTTGGCGTCGTGAAACTCGGGATATGCTTCAAGAGCTCTCATGCAGCCCTATACGGGAACTCTTTCCCATGCTTGGCAGTGTACACATCTTGGGCCCTTGTATACAGATCGAGGTCGTTCCGCCCTTGCGAAAACCCCGTCGACGGGGGAAATTGTGAGAAACCCGACGACTGCACAAAGATGCAAATCCGGCAGGGGCCGAGTATTGGGAGTAACCGGAAGAAGGGGGAATTGTGAATTCGGATTCGCCGGATTGGGAGTTGGATTCGCCGGATTGGGAGATTGGTTCGGTGGGTTTGAAGCGCAATACTGCTGGTACCACGAATTGAACTGCTCGTCAACCATCTTTTTTGCACGAAATAAGATTGAAAGATTGAAATTTTTGTGTGGAGAATGAATGGATGAAGAAGGGAACTTGTGTGGAGAATGAATGGATGATGAACAGGTATATACAAAGAAATTTGAAGGAGTAGCCGTTGATATATAGCCGTTGTTGATTGTATATAGCCATTGCTGCTTATTTTAATTTTTTTTAATCAGAAAATAAAAAAAAATTGCATCGGACCAATGGGGACACGCCACGTGTCCCCATGTTGTTGCGTCATCAAGGTCGAAGGCGGTGTCGATAAATTGACATATGCCTCGTTCTAGGCAGGGTCGAAGAACCCACAACGCCATCGACACACCCTGTGTGGAGTGAGGCAGAGTCGAGCGGCGCTCGACACTGCTGCTCGACTCCCGGTGTGTTTGCTCTTAATTGTTTTGTCATCAAAGATAATTGACCTTGCATTAGACACAAAAATTGGTTTCATTTCAATGTCATTAAGTCACTAATAATTAACTCCTCCATTATGAGCCTAAGTGGTAAGAACTTGACGCACATTTTTATAAAGGGTAATGATATTCAGTCACACTGTGGCCAGCCACACGAGCTAAAAATGGTAATATATATTTTTAAAATGGAAATATACTCTAATTGGGAACCATAAACCCTAAAAGGGAAATATGATTATTTCTATTTTTATAGTCAACTTTCCTTTTTTGACGCGTGTGGCTGGCCACAGTGTGGCCAGATATCTTTATTCTTTTATAAATTATACTAGTTTTTTTTTATTTCACGTTAATAAGTTTTCCATTAAACATGGGAGAAAAGAACAATAGAAGTAATAAGTACATGATCTAGATAGAAAATCAAGACATTCCACAAAAAAATTCAAAAGCAAAGTATGTTCGGCAAACTATTTAGAAAAAAAATCGACCAATCAAGCCGATCCACTCAGTTTTGAAGCCAGTCCAATCGGGTTGCCAGGCTAGTTGAGCTAAAACAAATCGAACTAGAATGTTTCATACTAACCCTCACTTTCAATTTATTCGGGCCAAATCGTTGATTGCAGAATGGATTGACATTCATGAGTACAAGTGTACAACTACATTTTTTGATCATTTAAAGATAATACTAACTACCCAAAAATACTACTGTGTTGCTGTCCATTCTATCGGGCTATTGAGCTAATTTGTTTTAGGCTAAATCGGGTTGAATTTTTTTCTGGGCTACAAATTTCTGACCATAATTAATCCTATATTTTCGATTTTTGGGTAGCCCGTCGCCAGAAATTTAACGATTGTTTTTAGTATGAACAAATTTTATTGAAACCGTATTCTTAGAAACATACAAGTCATTGTCTCTATTTAAGACATTTGGCCCCATATTAGATGAATAAATAAGTACTTTTCCGACCTAATTAATCATCTTGAAGTACCTATAGTTTTATTACTAGAAGATATCAATGTAAGTTTTATCAACAATTTTGATAATTATTATCACACATCCCAACTGGGGTCTTCGTAACCTTCCTCTTCCTGAGAGGCTCATCACAAGTGATCAATAGCCCAAACTACTATAATTTGCTTATATTAATATAGATTATAAACAAAATTAAACCGAAAGAGATATCACTTTGGCCCAAAATATTATTTAAAAATCATTGATAGTTACTCCATATGTTCCTGGAATAGTGTGCATAAAATTCAATTTGTTGTGTGGTATAAAATATTATAAACTATACAATAACCTGGAACTGAGAAGTAGAATTTAAGCTTAAAAGTTTAATAGTAGTATATGATTATTCATTACTCTACATGCTCCTTCAAGTCCAAACTAATTTAATTTGAACTAATAGAAAGTGAAAGCCTTAATAACAATATATAACAATTACAATAAGTTCAAGCAATAGTAACATAAATCAAAGCTTCTGAAAAAGTGGGGTCTTACATATATTTTCAAATCTGATAAGATGTGGTCGCATTCCCTCCATAGATCCGAAAGTGGTCTCGCAAAATATATAAATTATTTAAAATTGTATATTATGTACGTATTATTTGTATATAGTGATTTAATAGGCTATCTTTTAAAAAAGAGATATTTTTGAGTTAAATCAATTATAAATTCCATTTAGTAACTTATGATACTCTTCTATACCATAAAACATTATATTTCCTATTTCTTCCGACCGTACCATAAAAATATGTTTTTTTTTTTTTTTAGAATTTTTTTTCCACTCACATAATACAGGATCCATTCTCCACTTGCACTATACTAATTCTTAAAAGCCAAGCCATCTTTGTTTCGACATGTTTTTATGATACGGAGTGAATGAGTACTATTTAGATGAGTTTTAATTAAGATAATCCTTACAAATAAAGAGAGCTTTAATTTAGCAATTAATTACATTAAATAACATACGTGCGAAACACTCGCAACCAATTCTAATCCTCATGGTCATATATAGATGACCGTGTGCATGCGACATATAAATACAACAATAAAGGAAAACAAAAGAAAAAGGAATTAAGCTATAAAATGTGATTGCCCGTGTTTTCCCTAATTTGGAACCGCTTGTGGTGACTCAGATGGTTGATCGGGCTCAGCCTCGGCCTCGGCCTTGGGTTCGAGCTCAGCATCGGGCTCGGCCTCAGACTCGTTGGGCGTGATATCGTCCGGATTCTTCTTCTTTGTGATATTGGAGTAGCTACCTTTCTCCTTGAAGAGTTGAGCAAAGTGGGGTTTGCAGTAAACAAATCCATCCAAAGCAGCATAAGAGGAGGGTGTGATGAGGCAACCTCCATGAGCACACTTGAAGCATGATTTGTGGTAGAAATCACCCTCCACCGTTATCTGCAATCGTATCCGATCTCGATTGTAAATATGTTTTTTACTCCCTCTGTTCGTGAATAAGCAGTTTTTGTTGTCACTAACAAAATCATACTCCACTTTTTTTATTTGATGGTTAAAACATTTTCTTTTGATGTACACATATTTAGTGAAGTTGTGAAATTATTATCTTTTTTTTTTTTGGGGGGGGGGGGGGGGGGATGGGGTGTGATTTGGTGGACTGAATAAGTTTTGTGGGAAATTATTAAAAAAAAAATTCGTACAATAATTTTTTCTATTGTTGAGTTAGGTAAAGGGTTGCATGTTTTTCTCATTAAAAAAAATCGAAACATAGATATTTCCAAATTATATAATACTAGTAGTAACTAATTTAATATACTAGTAAAAGAATGTCATATTTGAAAAATGTTACCTTCTCTAATGGATACACTGTTTTTGTGCAGGTTGCACATTTTTCTTGAGTGCCAGAGAAAAAGGAGGAGACTTTATTTGGAGGAGTCTTACTCTGCAATTAATTACTTTGTCAAATTGCCAAACAGTTAGAATTTTATGAAAAATACTATGGTATGGAGCATAAATATGTAATTATTTTATATTTATATAGAAAAAGGTTGGATAATAAATAAATTTATGCATGTACCTGTTCTCCTGCAGGTTTTGGCGCTGGAAGTAAAAGGCAAATTGCATATAAGATTATAAGATATCAATAAGAGTTAATATACTAAAGGTAGTGCTAATGGTTAAACAAGTTAGTTTCAATAAATTTTGTCAAACTTTGGGACAAATTTCCTATGATACTCTTACTAAGAGAGGAGTTAATTTAGGTACAGTTGGTACGAATATGCATATTTATATTCGTACCAACATGTTATTATCGCCGCCACCATCACCATCGCTTCCATTCTGCCACCGCCAACGGCGTGCGCTTAGTACAAATAAGCATATTCGTACCAGTATACCGTGTTACATACCTATTTCGTCAGGACCACCTTCATTCCTCCACGGCCACCGGTGGCGTGATACACTTAATACAAATATGTATATTCGTATCAACATAAGTGTTACATGCATGTTCCATCACCACCATCACCACCACTGGTGGTGTGGTACGAATATGCATATTCGTACGCGTATCTCGTGGGGTGGCGGCACTGGTGGTGGCGGAATAATATATTGGTACATATTCATATTTGTACGTAACAAACGTACATTAAATTGACTCCTCCTTTAGTAACGGCAAAATGGTCCGAATATTGAAAATATTGTTATATTTAGAATTTGGTTACTCGACACATTTATTTTTGACCAACTTCTAAGGCTAATTCATATTTTCACTCTATTAATAATTACAAAAATATATATTCTTTTTCAAGTTTGAGAAAGTTGCTTACACGGAGATTTGTTGAAGTTGTAGCTTCCAGTTTCTTTGAAGAGTTGTTCATAGTGAGGCTTGCAGTATAATTGTCCATCCACAGCTGAGTAGTTGCTCATCTGAAAATAATACACATTATTCTTAGTTTTTTTCTAGACTAATAATTAAGCTTTTGTTTCTTAATGATTTTTTGGAAAAAAGTGAACATTAATGTTTTTTTACTCAAAACAATATATAAAAAGATAAATTATATATATATATATATATATATATATATATATATAGGGAAGAGATCATATGTAAATCATTTTTCCCGTAAGAAATGAGAAGCCATTTGGACCATTGATTTTTGTAGATCTACGGTTGAGATTGACCGATGCATTATAAATAAACACGGAATGCATTATCATAACTATGCATTATAGTAATCCAAAAATGCACTATTATGATGATGCATTGTAATAATACACAAAATACATTATTTTAATATATAAAATGCATTATTTTTATTTTTTAGGTGAACTGTGCTTTGTATGTGAACCAACCCCTATATATATATATATATGTTTTGAAAAAAAAATGGTTATATTTTATCTTCAACATTTGAAAGTGACTATTAGACTGTAATACCAATATAATAACTTATGGCTATTTCTGTGTTGCAATGTAGAGAAACAAAACATTTCTAAACAATTTCATATTTCACGCGACAATTTCCTTGTATAAAATAGAGATAATTATCGTAAAACGCATGAACGCTGAGCCATTTTTTATTTTGCATATTAACATGAAAACGTGGCACCAACTACATAAAATTTACTACTATAATTTTCACAATTTTCATATGATTTCCATTTTTGGCAACTATATGCTGATGGTGGCAGCATATATAAATACAGCCACAACAGCATCAATTTGACCAAAAAATGAAAATTGTATGATAATTGTTAGAAAATTTAAATTAAAATTTACGTCCAAAACCAAAAGCGATCCACAATTCATGAATTTTCCAGTAATTAAGCAATAAAATATATAAAGATAGAACATATTGCATGTCAAACAAAAGATCAAGACAAAAATCACAACTTTTTTGTATTGAAAATATAATTAAAAGGAAAAAAGAAATCATACAGAAAGACGGCCACTGCATTGATTGCATTTGAAGCAAGTCTTATGATATGCAACTCCATCTACCGTCATCATCTCTACAAAATGTACAGTTTTATCACAACACTTGCATTTCTGCGTCGTCCCAAAACTTGCCATTTTTTAAGTAACAAAATAAAATTTAATACAAAATCAAATTATGAAAAGAATATAATTTGGATCGGGTTTCAGAAAAGTTGCGAGTGTTCTTCATTTTGCAAACTGAATTAGTCTGTTTTGCTCTTAAAAGGCAGAAAATAAAATGAGAAAAATATGAGTGGCGCAAATGAAGTTAGCCTGATATTAAGGAAATGGAGTGGAAGAGCTACTTTTATTGAAACTTCAAATAGCTATTTATAAAAATAGAAATAATAAAATTAAACACGAAAACTAAAGTAAGCTAGGTATTTCAGTGGATAATGGAACCGCAAAATTAATGAAATAACTAGGATACATCCAAGCTAGATATAATTCCATTTCTATTAGAGATATTTATAGTTTATGGCCTGAACTTTTAATATTTTTCTATTTGTAGCCTATACTTAAAATCTTCCACAAAAAATTACTTTGTGAATTCTTCCAGAATGTCCGCCTCTATTTTTCGGCACCAGAATGATAACCGGATATATGAGTTGGCACCACATCACTCAAAACTATGCCGTTTTCGTATTAAAAAAATTTTGATTTTTTGTTGCAGCAACCTTGACAACAACATTATTTATTTTTATTGCGATAGTAGGGAATTAAGGTATGCAGATCGAGTTTTCCGCGAGAGTTAGATGAGAAATGTGGTTTCTTGGACTAGTATAATTGTTGGGAATGTGAGAAATGGGATGATGATGATACACGGAAGGCGTTTGATGAAGGAAAAAGAAATGCGGATTTTTTTTCTTTTTTTTTTAAATATCAAAACGACGTAATTTTGAGTGATGTGGTGCCAACTCATATATCCGATGAGATGATTCAGCATTTGGTGCCGAAAAATAGTGGCGGATCCTTTTTAGGCGAATTTGTAAAGTACATGATTTTTCTAGAAGATTTAAAGTATAGGCCATAAATGGAAAGAAACTAAAAATTTAGGCCATAAACTATAAATATATCTTTCAATTATACATCCTCGACAGTATCCAAGTGGGCCCATTTTGAGAGTATACAATTGTATTAGTTGGTCTAATTAAACGTGTGCATGTATATTCGGAAAAGTGTTTTGTGAAGTACCACTCGAGAGTGATATTGGTAAAATGAAAATGGTACATGCATGTCTCAGATTTAATCCTCCAAGCAAATATTTAAGAGAATAAAATTATATGAGATCATCATAATTTGTTGAATGATGTTTTTTCTATGTAAGTACTCTCGTTAGTAGAAAATTTTATAAAATACCATGGGGACATTTGGTTGTGAAGAACGTAAAGTTAATATATTTATTTTGCTAACTCAAAAAAAGTGAGAATATGTCGAAATCGAATAAAATGATAGCAGACAAATTTACAAGAATGAAATCAGGCATCCAGTTTCTTTATAGATGTACAATTTCACATAAAAATATCCTCATTGCTCAAAATTTTGGATCTGATAACGAGAGAGAGAGAGAGAGAGAGAGAGAGAGAGCAACAAGAACATTTGAAAAATAAAATATAAAAGCCGCTATACTAAATTTTTCATCTCAAAGCTATCAAGAAGAATTCTGCAAAACAAAGAAAATAACCAAGATACATGAGAGAGGCCAAGAACATACGCTGAAAGCGTGAAGAAGGTTGTCCTCGAATTGCAGAGCTTAATCAGAAAAGCAACCACTTCCGATGGGGGGAATTATTTACTGTGCCATTTCAGAAAGATGACAAGTAAAAAGTGTAACAGCATCCTGTAAATGATATGAGCGGAGGTCTTCAGGCATGGGCGCCCTGAAAACGGTGTTAAAGCAGATCAGTTGATCCTCCCCTGTCGAACCCTCGTTGCTATCAGAAAGAAGCAGATTGCATATCTCTTCTGCCATCTTCGAGTACACAGCTCTGCAAGATATATAAGGGATACATTTTAACATTTTAAAATGGAAAAACAAGACAAGACCATAGGAAAAAAATAAGGCCTTTTGGCTATAGGAAACAAGTCGCCAGAACTTCAAAATACAGCAAGAAATCACCAGTACGCTTCTCATCATCTAAACGGTAAATAATCACGTGCCGCAGCAGAAAAAACAATCTTCATTGTAACAACCTAAAATAAACCCTAAACCTCACTTCCGAGACAACAAAAAAAAAAAAAAAAAAAAGTTACCTAAAATAGTAGTATTGAGTAGAATAGCTCTAGTTCCCACCAAAGCAAACCAAAAAGAAAAAATACAACGGACAATGAACTAAGAAAACATATAGAAACCCTGTCCTTTATTCCTTTCACTTTCTTCCTCTTTATTTATATCCTTCATGTTTTTTTTTGCTAGACCAGATCAGCCACATGAAAGTAATACAAGAGCTCTTGGCTAAAAGCCTAATAAAAATAACATCAATTACTGCTTAGGAATCATACAGCTGACATGTAGTTGCTTCAGCTGTGCTTAATATAATTGTTTTTAATAATTATTTTCATACTCTCTTCATTTTCATTTCCTAAACATGAGGGAAACAAAAATATTTGAAAACTGCACTGGCTGTGATATCTTGCTTTATGTTTCAGGAAGATTAAGTGAAATGACCCCAAATGAATTGATTATTCCATCCATTTCTTTCACATTCTTTAGGGCAACATGACAACTACCACTGTGATGGCCAATATAACTAATGTTACACCATTACCACAGCATCAGGGCTTCTATACAGAAATAACCATCAACAGACTAAACATCTAAACCTAATCTGCCACCATAGCCATCTAGACTTGTGTTACCACATCTGTTTATTGCATTTCTTGTTGCGAACGCTTTACAATGAAAGACATGAATAGCTTGTTTTATAGTTATACTAAGGGGGCATTTATTATGGGTGATATAATATAGGCCAAATCACCACATACTTTGACGGATTGAATAATTTTGAGCTTTTTCAATCTTCTAATCATTTAAATAGTCAATCATATATGTCTAGTCAATCTAATTTAGCATGCAAAGTGAAGGCCCTCTAAAGGTTTTACCATGAACCCTGCCTGCTAGAAGAAAACCTCAAAAAAATCTTGAAAGCACTTGGAATGCAACACACTCAAGCATGCCTTGCACGAGTAGTTTTTCTACGGAGAGATTTTCCTCATATCAATACAAGCCGAGAGAAGTCATCTTTTGAAGTTAGTTATTAGAAGACAATGATATGCTAAATTATCTCAAAGATACTCGGCATGTCCACCTAAATTAGTAGTAACATATTTTTCTGCTATGATCTTTTTTCTCCAACTCAAGCTATTTTCCCTCAACATCCAAAGATTGGGTTCACCATAGGGAACAGGTACGGTTGGAGTGAAGTTAAGTGTCAACATGTGATGGGAAGTTAGAGTACAGGAGCCCAAACAATGTTTGGAGCAACCCCAAAACCAGAATAGTGCAATTATTGGATAAAAATATTTATTTAAAAAATAAATATAATTACCTTGCTTCCACTGATAATTTGTTGCCCCAAACTGCCAGAGACTTATTCAGGCAGCCGATAAAGACGGCACATGCACCATTCTTTTTCTCAAGAGTAACCTGCCAAAAAGATTTATCAATTCTATCGTAATTTGTAATGATCTCTTCGGAACATCAGAATAGATGTAACCCGCCATTCTGTGAGTCAGCTGTGAAAGTTATAATTGAAAAACAGTTTCTCAAACTATAAAAAATCATTGTCTTTGGGATCTATAAACTTGAAAAACAAAATGAATAGACTTTGGATATATAAATTGTTACTAGTAGGTCAGTCCAATTTTTTGAAAATTGAAAACAATGCATATAACTTTCTTTAGCTATGGAATTACCAGTTGAGTCATGGTGCTATTGTCTTCCTGCAAGGAGCTCTTCAACAGGTAGAATGAAATATAAATTCCTGCCCCGAGGTCCCAATCTTCAATCTCTGCCTTATAGTCCTCCATGGATGTTGCTATATTCCATATCTCCGTATGCTTTGCTGCATTAAGTTGATCAAACTCTCTACATTATGACAAAAGAAATACTGCAAGAATTGCTGTACTAAACATGTCCAAAATAAGTCCAAAATGGAAAGAATCCCACAGGCAAAATCAGTGCTCAAGAAAGTGGAACATGTATAAGATCAGGATATTTGATCCTAAGGTGAAGATAATCTATCAGTCAATAAAAAGCACATGCGAAGTAGCAAAGTTCCCAACTAAACAAAAGGGTAGCAATAACTGTCAGTCTCGTGTGTTCCTTCATAAAGTCATCCGACAATTTTTAAATCTTCCCCACTACTAAAAAAGCATTCTGATATTAATGTAGAGATTTTGGTCTGACTTTTTCCTAATTATACCATGATAATGGTGTTTTCAGATTAGAAGATTATACCAATTTCTCAAAATTGCTTTCAATTATTCAGACTTTAGATGAGATAGCTTCTGAAACATTTTTGGCACCTGAATTTAAACAATTGATATCCCACTTATGGGGCACCAAAATAAAGAGACCTCTATTACCCTCAATTTCTGTTATATTGTGATATTGTATGGTCAAGTAAATGTATGAAACTTAAAGTTCTGGAAGAACCAGAGTTCCCTATCTTCCGAATTTATTACTTCTTGGATTTCTATATTTATTTGCCCAAACAAACAGGCCCACAGAAAGATTATACCTCGCGGGAAGCATGCAAAAGATGAATATGCAACAAAATAATAAATTGGTTATTTACCTGACAAAAACAGAGATGGAGCAATTGAGGTCAAGAAAATAGAGTGTGCTTTCTGCCAAATAGCACATTCAAGAAAGTGATGCAGAGCTTTCGAAAGGTCTCCAGTGTAACTGTAAAATATTGCCTGCATAAAGAAGTGTGCAGTGAAAAATCTAGGTGAAAGAAACTCATAGTTGCTATCAACAGGAGAAGCAAAACACAAGCCCTCACAATCTATCACAATTAATTTTCCACAACGAAAAGTAATCTTACATAAACCATGATAACATGGTCCAATGGAGATATACTGTCTCATAAGGTACCAGAAACATGCGAGAGGAAAACTCCAGAGACATTGATTATAGAGAGACCAATACATGCAAAAAGTAACAGGTTCGAGGAGGATAATCTCACCAGCGCTTCATGCAACCATGCAGAAGGAATGCCAAGACTTTCAATGAATTCCCATTGTGAGTCTTGAGAGCTCCAAACTTCACAATATTGAAAGAGGATCTCCCTTATGACTGTAGCTTGCAAATAAGGATAGTCTTCACGGTGAGGCATATGAAGTACCACATAGATTGCCCAATGACATTGCCCAAGGCAGATCAACTGAGAAACAAATGCCATGTCAAGGACATGAAGATCTTTTGAACTGAAAGTGCCGATAGCCTCTAAAACTGCACGCTGATGCCAAATCATGTGATAGTCAAGGGGGTCATTAGTTGAGGCGGAAGCACTGAACATGGTCTTCAAAGCACCAAAATCATCTTCTTCACGGGCGTGAAGAAGCATAAGATAATAAGCAAGGTCAAAACGATCACTGAAAACCCAATTGTCCACATCTTCTACAGGCCCTTCATCTATGTAAACTGGAACAGGGTATGGAGCATTTCCCTCATTAAGAAGCTTCTGATAAGTATTAAAAACAACAGGTAAGGAAATGTCGGGCGGAAGTTTATACCACATCAAGAGTCCCAGAAACCTTTTCCAGTCAATTTTTACACCATGCAAGGCCCTATGAATGTTGCCAGCAAGTAATTCAAGAAGCCTCACTCTGTCCTCTTCTATCAAACTAAAATCTAGTCCATTTTTCCTCCAAAGATCAAGCTGATGAGCAATATCAGCACGATTTGCTGTGGACCCACCAGCTTGGCTCAATAGACAAGCAAGTCTTACATCCCCTCTAGAAGCAGCAAGCTCTACCGCAGCATCCATCTGTCTACCACTAAGAAGCAAAAATATGTGTTGCAGTTTACTTAAGTCAATCAGTGAACTAACATCCTCTTGTACACGGTGGTGAACACTCTCTTGCAGCCAACAGCTGAAGTCCGCTCGTCTAAGAAGTGGAAGTGCTTCCTCATCAAAGTATGGATAATTTTCCCTCACGTCTGGTATCATATCCTCTTCATCTTCCATGAGCTTTAATTGTGGACCCCTTCTCCTTGAGGAAAAGAGAACTTTGATTAACTCCCAAATCAATACTTGGTGCATCAATAGAGTACTAGAGGCGGATGATAAGCCTGGAACCTCTAGTTGCTTCTCTATGACGTCTATATAACTCTGACAAACATCTGGAAGAGCCAAGCGATCACAAATAAGCTTCTGAAGTTTAAGATCAAAGTTTCCCAGTTCAACTTTTTTTGTTTCATGACACAAATCCTTGTGAATATTGAGGGGAGAGTTAAAACAGAACTCCGTGAGTTCCTCCTTAACTTTATTGCTCTCATCTCTAGTCACTTTGTCAAGTGCAACCTTTTCGAGATTGATCACAGAGGACAATACAGCTTCAGAATCATCACTACCAACAGGCATACCAGAATGGACAAGGACACCATTCGGGCCCCAACCTACTCGAAAAGATCTTCCCATAAACAGTGCTGCATCAACTATATTCCGCGAATGACTTTCAGTTACTGGTGTTCTTTTTGTAAGATCCAGCTTGAAACCTTCAGATATTGCTGTGGCTAGATGCAAACCTTTATTCTGTTGAGCCATTAAAATGGCTCCAGAGGAACTAGAGCTAAAACCCCCAGGGTTATAATCTTTTAAGGCTAATGGAGTCTTGCGAATAGAAGGGGGGGCGTAAGAATTATGAGCCGTCTTCTTGAGAGAAAGTTGCAAAGGAGATCTCGAGGAATCTTTGGTAATAGGTGGATTATCACCATCTACCTCGTCTTCCTCGGTAGGAAACATCACCATCTGCAAATCTTTCATCCTGTCAGGATCAAGACCAAGACGAGCAGGAAGTGAATGTGAAAGGAGAGTCTGGTTTGCTGAAGCAGAGTCCTCACTATCATTCATATCTACAGGATCTTGAGCTCCAGGAGACAACACATCATCCATTGGAATATCGTCTTCATCTTCCTCACCCAGGCCAAATCTGCTAAAATGCTGTACTAAAAATTTCCATTCGTGGTTAACCGGATTAAATGAAATGAAATGTGCCCCTTGACTCTCTGTCTTGCACTTCAATTTCTCCACAACTTTCTGTAACTCTGCCTCATTCAAATTACCTAGTGGTTTAGAAGGAAGTAGCAGAGTTACTTCAGCTGGCTTGTTAAGACCATACCCAACCAACGGCTTGGAACTGTCATCTTCATACACAACAACCTCACATCTCCTCAACTTGACAATGGAGTCCAAATCCAAGCATCTAACATCTGTTTCCCCAATAAACTTAACACATCCATAACCAAACCTCCCAATTACAAAATCTGGAACCCTACTGCAATAACCAGGGTTCGACAACTCACGAATGGCCAGCTCGCTTAAGCACGGTTTAGTGTAGTAATCAGAACAACGGAGTGTTGGTAAACAAGTATCTGCGCCATTCAAAGACACTCTTCTTCTTTTATACTGAGACTCATGAACTGGAGTAGGCTTAAGCACAGCTAAATTACCTTCCATATTTTGGCGAGCAACAGAGCAGATCAGGACTGGTGGAGATCGGCGGGGAGTGGAGGGGGAAGGAGGATGATTGAAGGAGCAGAGCAGCAGCGGCCAGCGATAGGGCTGTGCATCGATAGGCGGGAGGAATGCGGCGGCGCCGGTTGGCTGCTCAGGCGTTTTGAAGAGAGGGAGAGAGGCGGGATGGGGAGGGTAGGGTTTAGGAATTGGGGGAAATGTATTATTCAAAACTTTATACTAATTAGTAATTAAATTATATACTATATATTGTATAAAAATCTAGTCTAGATACAAAACTTAAATTCCGGAATTGTCATTTTCCCTGCAAAAATATCATCCAAATATTTGGTGACTAATTTATTCGAGTTCAGATGCAAATGTTCTATATTATTGTTATGATTATTGCATAGTGAGTGATTATTGTGTGTTTATTGTCGAGAGGATAATCAAAAAGGTTTTTTTATAATAAAAGGAATTATTTTATTAGTCACATCAAATGACTTGATTTTCTTAAAGAGTTGATTTAGTTTAACTATTTGTATCTTAGATCATTTGATCATGCATATTAAGAATAAGAAAATGAGTTATTTATAGTAAAGCTGAAGAAATACTAATTTTTTAGGAATATTTTTGTTACATCAAATAAGAGAGAAAATAAAATTAGTTACTTTTTACTAATATATATGATAATTTATGAGTTACAATGAGATATTTATTATATAATGTATTTTTATTTTAAGAAATATATTTAATAAAATGATATGTCCAAATAATGTAAAACGAGGCATTTCGTCAAAGAAAAAATTACTATTAACAAGGCAACTCGGAGTGATGCGTGTATGCACGCATGAAAGGTTTTTAATTTTATTTTATGTTTATTTTTGGTGTATATAGAATAAACTTACGCTCTTCTTATAATCTATCTATACTTATTTTAAGGGTAGAATTATTTGGACATACTATGTCTAAATATATGATGGTAAAAATATAGATTTGACGGATTTTTTTAACTAATAATTTAATTTCATAGTTTCGGTAGTTTGGTTATTAATAAACATACATATTTTAAATTTTAATTATAAAGTTTTATCCCAATTTAAATTCACAAGTTTAGAACTTGAGTGTGGATGAGAGTAAAATTTGGGAGCGGGTGTGCGTGAGATCGATATTTCGGAAGGGGGTTTGAGTAGAAAAGAAATTTTGAAGGCAATCGAACAATATTTTTTCTATTTCAAGCACGTATGTCCAGACATAGTATGTTCAAATGGAATTATTGTTATTTTAAAAAGTTTATGGCTTAATTTACCTAAGTGTCATTTTGCCGCCATATCCACATATCAATTAATGAAGTATGTACTATTGCATTTTTCTTGGTCACTGTGTAACGATTCTGCTCTCCTACCTACCGTGGGAACTGTTAATATGCTCACCGATGATGTGGCAATGTCACGTAGGATTGGGAGTCAACATTTAAATAATTAACTCTTAATTAATCTATTGACAAATTCCACAATTTATGGAAACTATATCTCTTAATAAATATAATTAATTTCAGAATATACAGCAACCGATTAAGAATTCTTAGCGCCAACCTTGAGAGCCTTTGGCGCCACCATTTTTCTCCTCTTCATCACGTTTTCTTTTCTTCATCAAGTTCCTGGTATTTCATCTTCCATTTCTTCTATTTTTTTATTATATTTTATTAATTCGAGTAGTGATATCACTATGTGAAACATGATTAATGTAACTTTTTATGATACTCAATTATTTAATAATAGTTCTCATGCCTAACCTAATGGCAGATTTAAACTCGTTCAACATATAGTTGATTGGTAATGATGATTTGTTTTGTAAATTTATTCTCAAAGCAATGTTTAGTTAGAGAAATATTAATTTTCAATGAAAAAAACTCAACATGATGATGTATTTCTTACGAGCTTATAATTCTTATGGTCAAAAACTGAACACTATCAGCTTGTAAAGTATTTATGTTGGATTTTATTAATTATAGGAATGGAGAGAGAACAAGATGTTGTAGTGTTCGTTCCTCAAGTTTTGGTTGATGTTATTCCGTATGTCGGTCAAGAATTTCAATCGCTTGAAGAGGCACACGAGTTTTATAATAACTATGCAAGAGAAGGAGAGTTTAGTACACGAGTCTCAAATAATAAAAAAAAAAAAAGAGACGGGAGAAGATATTTGGAAAATGTTTACTTGTTCCAAAGAGGGAAAGATTGATGAAACTTGACATATTAAACATAAAAATCTTGTTGCACGAAGTGGGGAAAGAAATCGAGGACATACTCGATGTGGATGTAAAGCTAAAATGACTTTCAAAAAATTTAATGAGAAGGATGTTTGGATTGTTAGTTACTTTATTGAGCAACATAATTACGCCCTCTCCACTCCTACTAAGGTTCATCTTCTAAGGTCACACCGAAGCATGTCAGCAGCAAAGAAAGCTCTTGTACAACAGCTTTCAGAGGTAAATATTCCGACTTGCCACCATGTAGGATTATTTGAAATTGATTTTGGTGGTCCATCATCTATTGTAGCTTAGAAAAGATATTAGGAATCATAAAAGAGATCTCCAAATTGAATTATGTGGTCATGATACTGTCAGTTTAATTCAATATTTTAAGACAGAGAAAGAAAAAAATTGAGTGACCATTATCGATTGGAATAAATTAATAGAGAGGGATTTATTAATGTTGGAAAAGTCTTTAGGTGCTTCCTACTGCCAACAAGGTTTAGATCGAATTCATAATAACGAGTGACTGATTTCATTTTTACTTGCTCTTATTGATTTTGGTCTCATTTTTATTCATTTCCAAGTGTGTGATCCTATAATCAAATTTTCCAACACAATTTTTTTTTTCTTTTTTAAATTCCTGCGACTCTACAACTCAGAGATCCACTGTCCCGCCGGGTGTGTGTGTATGTGTTTTTTTTTTTTTCATTATTATAACATTCAACTTTAAAGATCATACCACACTATGCTGATTTTTTATGTCTTAATGTGTACCGCTTTTGTTTTTACTTAAAAAAAAGAATCTTCCATTTTCTTCAATTTTAATTTCTTGTATTTCAGTTGATTTTATACTTGCTAATAGTGTTTATGTACCCGAATAGAATGACTATTTATAGCATTTAATTTCAGTTCTATTAGTTAATGATTAAGTATTAGTGTTGATTTTTTTTAGATAATTAATAGTGTTGATAAATTCCTTTTGATTTTTTTTTATTTTTTTTACTTTTTATTTATATGACTGGTTAGACAACCTCATGATCATTAGTCATCAAATTTATTATATACATAAACAGTCAACTGTGGAATTCATTTGTTTTCTAGTTTCTTAAAATTTCAAATGTCACCTGTGTCGAATTATAAACATTCATTTTTGAACAATTAGTTTGTCACTAGTCTATATGTACATTAATTACTCTAATACATAAAAATTATATCCTGAAAAGTTATAAGCCTTTTATTTATGTGTTATCCCTTCTACTTATTCATATTGTTTTTCCTTCTTAATTGGGTTAATCAACTCAAATTGTCTTGTTTCTAATAAAGAAATAATCAACTCATGAAAATTCTGATGGAAATTACCAATTTCCTATCTTTTTATTCATATTCTTAATCTTAATGTTTACAATACAATTACAATATGAGTGGGGTATGCTTTTGCTTTTGCATACTTTAATGTTTTATTATTATTATTATTATTATTATTATCATCATCATCTTTTTTGAATGCTTTAAAGAAGCTGATATTTTGATGCAACCGAGTCCAATAATAAGGGCATCAACAAATATAAAGCTAATTGTACGAAATTTGATGCTACACCCACAGGTATATGCATACCCTCCCTAATCCGCCACCACGTGGCATCTCTACAGTCAACATAAAAATATAAATGACAAATACGAAACAAATACATTACACTCGACTATGGTTGTGTAGTTCAGTAAGGATTGATTTTTTTAATCTTTGTCACTGTTGGGTGTTCTCCTCTGCAGCTTTTCAGCCTTTCCATTAATCATGCTTATTATTATGGTAAGTAATAAAAAAACTTCCGCCTCTTCCATTCCCCCCACCAGCTTTGCTAAATCAAAAAAAAAAAACATCCGCCACTTCCATTCCCCCCACCAGCAAAGATAAATCGGAAATCGGGTCGCCTCCGCATTTCTTCTGCCTCCCTTCATTCTCCATCACCGCTTCAATCCTCCTCCCCTCCTCCGTCGAAAATTCCTCCCTCTTCCTTTGCTCCCTCCTCTTTCGGCCGAAATATGCTCCTCCCCTCTTCCGGCGAAAACCCCTCCCTCCTCCTCCGCCAGAAAAGTGCCCATACCTCCCTTTCCTTTTCTTAAGTCCCCACTCGGCAACTTTGCACAGAAAATCCCTCCTTTTCTTCCACATATATAATCCTTTTCTCTCCCCCTTGGTTCCGCCTCTTCTCCTCTTCCATTGGCTATCCTCCGGCGTGCTTTCATCTCCCATTCTCCGCCATGGGCTGCGCATTCAATGCTTTCCTTGGCTTTGTAGTCTTGTGATAGCCACTGGGCACTCCACATTCGCCGACGAAAAGCTTTTATTTTTGGTTATGTACGATTTCCCCTCCCTTTTTCGACAACAATAATTTTGGTAAGAGTTGATTTCAGTTAATGAGTTGTTCATTATTGTTCATCGACATCCTTTTGTAAAGAATTCGATTTTTTGTTATTGCAGTCCAATCAGAGGATCCATTCCCACTTGATTCAAGAATCTGGATTAAGTCCCTGGTCTGTTTCTTCGCTATCATTTAAGGCCTCATGTGAAGCAGTACTATGGTAAGTATAAGTTATGTGATTTTTGTTTAGTATATCTCGTGAAAAATATCGATCAAGTGTGGTTGTGTAGTTGAATTTATTGCAAAGTAGTTGTGTTTATAGTACCACCGCACCCAATGTTTGTATTGATGAAGATAATTAGTAGAATTATGTGTTAAATTCTATGCATTTGGAAGTTTATAAATAAAAAATAACGCGTTCTGTAGAAGATAATAAAATGAAACTCATTATATGGTTTCAATATGCTGTTGTCCCGTTGGTAATTCTACAATTTGCAGTAGTACAAGATATATAGATTCGTATTCATGCGAAATGAGTAGTTGGCTACTTGTATTATTTCTTCAATAAACATTGTGAGCAATGTATTTTAGTTATGTAGTTATGCCATTACTTTATAATTCATCAAATTAACGGCAAAATGAGATAGTACTATATGATTAACAATAGAATCCTTTTTAGTTTTACTGGAGGGCGAAAAAAATAAGAGATGTATAGTTTATTTTCTGAAATATTTTTTCGTATATGTTTGTTGTTACAACAACTGACAAATTATGAATGATGTTTTAGTAATAATAACTTAATATACATATTAATTAATGAGTATGAAACATTTAAAGTTGATATGAAGACTGAATCTGTAATATTTGTTGTTTCTGAACTTAGTAATGTGTTTAAATCCATGAATTACTTGTATTTACACATAATTATGTGTAATATTTACTTTTACTATGTGTGTAATCTTGAATTGGCTTTTCTGAAGTATAGAAAGAATAATGCGTTGGAATATGAAAGAAGTTTAGTTTAGCTAATAAATAGTGGAGAAGGAAAAATAAATTTGAAGTGATTTGTTGAATCCGATTTGTAAAAAGAAAGTAAAACGTATTTGCAAAATTTGTTGTATGACAATTTGCGGTAAAATCTCGTGAACAAAATGTTATGAATATCCAAATATATGAATTTGTTTGCATCACCTATGGTATTGTAGCGTGTAATTTAAATAATTGAAGTTAAGCCATTACTTTGTAATTCTGAATTTTATTTATAATATATAATTGGCTGTATTGCGCATTAAAAATAATTGGAAAGTATAGATATATAAATGAAAGGCCCTCCTTGATATTATAGTAATAAAGAGTTGATTCGATGAATGTTTGTAATAATTGAAATGTTTGGTTTCACACCCCTCATTAGTTTTTATGTGAACTTGTACTCGTACGTCGTAATTTGTAAGAAGTTAGTAAAATTTTGCTTATATGTCCTTTTGTTATGCGTGGATTTTGTGTGTGATTATTGTATGATACGATATTCGGAAGTTGAAAGTTTGTTGTGTAAAAAGGACGAAGGTCCAGATGAAAGTGGAACTGCTCGGCGGCCAAGGAAATCAGTAATTGTGAAGGCCCTAAAGGTGTTTGAATTAATTTCCCTTTTTTTATTAAAAATAATACCGAGTTCATACTTATTGATTATCATTTATCAAGTTTCCATCTTCATATCTTGCACGTATACGAAGGCAGTGTTTATTAATTTTTTGAAAACCTCCATCTAATTTAATTTAATTAAACATGCACATCAGTGTTGCTGTGATAATTGAATTTTTGGTTTTAGATTATATGTTTATTTTCAAAGCCTACAAACGGTTTGTGATTAATGTAAGAATATTTTTTGTTGTCGAAACTGAGCAATATGAATAACATGTACTTACTTATTTAAAACTTGATGTTTTATTATGCAATTACACATAGCCATCTTTAGTTGTGGACTTACAATTATTGATAAATTTGCTTAGACAAATATTAATAATGGATTTATGAGATACAATTTTCCTTGTCTTGTTGATATTTTGGTGGCATGATAGTTGTGTAGTTGTGTTTCTTCATTCAAGGTATCTTTGTATACTGTTGAATTCTTTTTAATAATTGCTTACTCGTTACCTGCATTTCCATTGCTCATATGTTAATTGTATTTTTTAATTTATTTTTTATCAATTGATTGTATATTGGAAATTTTGAATATTGTGTTTTCGTGGGAGATATATGTGCATGTTAACAGTACTAATATATTATATATATTTTGTAAAAATGCATATTTAACAACGTATAAAACTGACGTCCATGTGATTGTTAATTTAGTTTTTTTTTTCTTTGCCTGGTATTTATATGGTTACCTTTATATTTTAATGCAGCTGAAGTTGTGAATTCGAGGTGTGGGCTATCTGATGTCGTTAACCTCATAAACTCAACTCTTTTTAGTGAGAACCTTGAACTGTTTCAAAATTCTTGTTTCAGACCTTTCTTGGAGTTACCCGAATTTGAGTTTCGGGGGTGTCTTGCTTACTTGATGATACTCCACATATGTGATCCCAACAGAGTACAAAAGTCGGTTTGGTTCAGAATTCGTAATGTAGAAGTTGAGTTTGGACCCGAGGAGTATTTCATTGCCACATGACTGAAATTTGGACCCCCTTTAGATGTGTCGCTCACCTCTACACTTCATACTGAAGTATTTGGCGGCTGTGATGTGGTTAGAAGTCTGGATCTAAGGAATCGATTATTTGATGAGGTTGGCGAAGATGGTGTTGGTCGTAGTGAGTTGAGCCTCAAGCTTGCGTATTTAATTTTTATCGCTGATGTTTTGTTAGGCTCTACGCACTCTGGTAGTAACAAAATTGACATTAGATATCTGCATTTAGTAGATGACCTGACATTGTTTAACAAATATCACTGGGGTCTGGATTCGTACAAGTTGTTAGTTGACAACTTGTTTAAGGCGAATGAGAAAATAAGGGCTGACCTGATGGAACACGAAAGAAAACCCACGGTTAATCTGTATGGATTCTGCCCTGCTTTGCTTACTTTTGTTTACGAATCGATTCCTTGTATTGGTTCACTATGTACGCAAATTATTAGCCGAAGAGAGTCTGCCTTTCCGCGTATTCTGCGTTGGCAGGTACTTCCCAAGCTCCAGTACAAATTGCTTAGGAATTTTTTTCAAATTGGCTCGTGGTCCTTTGAATTTGTAAGTATCTTATTCTTCATTGTTATTTTTGAAATTCATTTGAAGTTAAGTGAAGCTATTTCTCTATGTTTGCATTAATTGGCATTGTATGCTGTCTCTGCTTTGTAGGAAAAATTGTGTCTGTCTCCGTTTGAGGAGTCCTTACTATTGATTGAGCGTCCCCATTTTCCTAACACCACAGACGTGGAATGGGGTTCAGTCCCCGCTGAATTGGCAATCAAGGTCGATATAGGTGAATATTTCGAACGTGTTCGTCATTTATACCTCCAGATGCATAAAACTAATGACCCATCAGTTGAAGCCTCAGCTGAATCCTGTCACGAAGTAAGTAAGGAAGAGTCACATGAAGGGCCACCTGAAGCCTCACATTCTGCTGCAGCTGCAGCCCCAGTCGAAGCCACACATGAAGACTCACAATTTCATCCCCGATCTCCCAATTCACAGAAATATTCGGAGGCCCCTCCTACTCCTCCTACTTACTATACGGAACATGAGGTATTTCTGATTTTACCTGACATTAGTGGCCTTCCCTTATTTGCTGTAGGAGCCCCCATGTATTTTAATTTTATTTTTCTTCCTGCAGATTGATGAGTCCACTGAAAATAGAGCTGAAGCTATGCTATTGCTGTCAAGAGTCCACCATAATCAACGTAAGGCGTGGCGGGGTATTAAGACAGTGATTAGGGTACGTATTTTTGAATTATACATGCACATAAGTTCGGTTTTATATATGTTTGTAGTTCAGTAAATGGACTGATTGGTGATGTAGCTCTGTGAAGACGTTGAGCATACTTCCAAAGTTTTGGCCTTGTTGAGTAGAATACAAGGCTATCAACGGAAGGCTAAGGCCGGTATTAAGAGGGTAATGACTGGAATAAAGGTATTATGGAAATTTACATAAGCAATTTTACACCTATACAAGTTCACAAAAATTGATCATTTCTGAATCAAGTATTTCAAAATGCCGATGGAAATTCCCAATTAAGTTTGTTGTTGTCTAAGAGCCATATCAATCAACGTAAGGCGTCACGACATGTCAACAGTTTGTTGAAACTTCTGGGGAAACACAGTTGTCAGATACCTGCCACGGTGGAAGCCGATTCTACCAACTTTACATGTGCAGAAACCCGTTCCCTTTCCCCAGAGCATATGCCTGTA
This sequence comes from Schizonepeta tenuifolia, assembly GCA_029490685.1. Taxonomy (NCBI): domain Eukaryota; kingdom Viridiplantae; phylum Streptophyta; class Magnoliopsida; order Lamiales; family Lamiaceae; genus Schizonepeta; species Schizonepeta tenuifolia. The sequence goes on along the minus strand of CM055960.1, from coordinate 24,507,488 downwards.
GTTGATGTTGCTAGCATGAAGCCAACTCGTGCGGAAACCCGTTCCCGTACGCGAAAGCGTGCTTGTGAAAGCATTGATTATCGCATGAAGAAAAGGAAACGCGGGTGTCCACCGAAGCATAAAACACAAAGTAGTGATGTTGTAGTACATGTGGATGCTGAAAAGTCACCCTGTACCCGTTCTTGCAAGCGTCGAGCGTCTATTGGGGTTGTTTTAAGGTCGGCTCCTGTTTCTCCCTTTGCCAAATTCAGTAAGTGGCATACCGATGCGAAGTTCAATAAAAAGTAAGTGTCATGTATTTCTAAAAACACTTTAAATAACATTTTTTGGTCGAATTATTTTTTAAACATTCTGAAAGTTGTTCCATTTTTTATTTTGTAGACCATCGATATGCTGTTGAATCTCTTACTTTTCAAAGTTGCCCATTCGCCCCAACAGTTTCTGTCCCGATGGACCTGCCTCCAAGCCCACCCTATGGTAATTTTCTGTATTTATATTTGTTCATGCTGTTTTTTGTATTTAAAATTTTCAGTAATTAGTTTGACTTTGTTTTAGTGCAAGTTACTGATTGGTCGTGACGAGGCTGTCCCATTGTAGCTTAAATACGTCTCGGGCCTACTCCCATCGGAAAGGAAGGTTGCATGGTTTGATGTTGATATGATATATGGAGTAGCACACGTTTTTGGTAATCATTGGGTTGCGTATGCAATTCGTTTAAAGCAGGAAAAAATCGTGTTGTACGACTCCATCTACGGAGAAGATTCATCTACAAAATTGTCGGAAGACATGTCGTATATCGCATCATTCATTCCTTACCTAGGGATCAATCATGAAATAGAGTTATGCGTGGTAGGAAATCATCGGCGAAGCCCTATTCCGTGTTTCAAGGAGAGGTGGGATGTTGAGGCGTTCGAGCAATCTCCTCAACAGAGTAATTTACACGACTGTGGGATAATTACCGTTAAAGTGATCGAGTGTCTAGCCTCAGGTACGCCATTTGAGGATGTTGAGTGGAGTGACAACGTTGGTTTACGAAAACAGTTGTGTGTTGATCTTTGGAATCTGTCGGATATGGAGACGACCAGCCATGTGCATTGAGTGCTGTCTTAGGGCTTTCTTCTGTTCCTTTTGGCCAGAGTTTGATATGTGAATATCCACTTGAATTCTATAGTTATTTTTGAAATATTTCTAGACAGCTGTTGAATTATCACTTCCCATATGTTTTATAATTATATTCTAGGTGCAACTAATCATTGAAGATGATGAAGCCTTTTTCAGCAGGATGTTGCATTTCATATATCTTGTTGATAATGAATGAGTGTATAGGTGCAAGTTGTTATTCAACATTTAGTTATTTGATGATGCATTTTGTACTTTAATAATAATACACCACTGTGTGCTCGTTGTTTTAGGCTAATGGTGTTCGAACATCTTGTAGTGCAGGTATTTCGGAAACCGTACATGAAAATATTCCAATTTATTGCACACAAATATTATAGCAACATATGAATAATATTTAAGAATAATGTTGCCGAATTCATATTCCAATTTGAAGTGTAAACTTTCTTGTCGTTTCTACGACTAAATCTTTACAAATATCATCTTCAATGTCAAATCATACCTAAATAAAATTTATACAAATGACACAACATAGCATTTAAAAAAGGGAGTAATATATTAACATGTGCGTTATTATACACCGTATTTTCTTATTACATCACAATAAAAAATGAAAGTAATACAACCGCAAAGTTTGTGTAATAGTAAAACAACATAACATATACTTGTCTTTTAATAAACTGCAAACTGTTTGAAAAGCCATACTTGTAAATGATAAAAGGTAAGTGACCCTGAATATTTTCCCATCGTTTTTCATTGCAAATACTCTTTTCCCTCTATCTTTTACCGTACATTATATAAAAAACAAAATAGATTTCATAAAAAATGTAGGTTCTTTTGCCTAGTTCTTGCTTCTTTGTTTTCGAAAAATATCATTTTTTTCCACAATGTATGATAATCGTTGTGCATTAATTTTTGATGATGTTTCAGGGTAACTAAGTGACCCTGAATCATTTAGGTTTTTTTTGTTGTTTACTATCCTACATTATTTTTGTACGAGCCAAAAAATAGTTACTTTCCAAGAAAAAAATTTGACGTTTTTAAGAGTACCATAACTTGTTGCATAAAATAGGCGTACCGAACGAGATTTGAGAATTAAAGCATATATGAATACATAATTTAAAACCAATTAGTATGATAATAATATTTACCATGTTCTACGATTTAATAGTTACATTATCACAACATACAATATAATGATATTGTATTAATTTTTAATTCGTTATATTTATGAATTTACATAAATGAGAATGGAGACATGCGGAGGTGTGCCATATAGGCTATAATCGTTTTCATTTATATAATAACTACCTTATAACCCGTTGCAAATCGACGATAAATCACATTTCCATAAATCATTCTCAAAATCGATGTAGGCTATGTACAGTGGTGGATCGTTCTGATAGTAAATGTACGATATCTCACACTGATTAAAAGAAGAATATTTATTTTGAAGAATGCGTACCTGACCCCAATTCGTATATTATATACGATTTCAATATAAAAATATAAAAAGTTTGTCATTACATTTTGGTTAGGAATTGAACCGTCTATTATCAATTTTATATTGGGATTTGACTATACAATTTTTTGGGTAATAAAATATATACTAGATGATTTTGGAAGAAAGAAATTTGTTTCTAAATAAACACGTGGAGTGAATGCATATATATTTCATGAATTCATTACGAATTTAATATGTACTTTTTACATAATTTAGGGTCATCGGTTTATATTATGACGTGAGAATCAACATACATAGCGGTGGATGTGTATTAACGTTATTATATGCGAAAAATTTTATATATACATATACATAAATTTATTTTATATTTTTGAATATAATAATGCTGAATTTAGTAGAATTAAGATAAATATAAATTATGAGAACCATGGATATGTTTTTTCAACATTTCATATCTATAAGATCTTGTTGCCAAATATTATATAAATATATAAATCTAAATATGACGAATATTTACTTAAAATTGCATAATACACTTATTTATATAAATATAAATACAGATATAGATTAGTGGCACTGTTGAAATAGTTAGAGTAGACTCCTTTCATTTATATAATAAAATATAATTTATATACATCCAGTATGTAGCAATTCCAAAATAATGAATAAAGTAGGCCACAAAAAATCGCGTAGGCCTTGTAATTTACCCGTAAGGCTACAACATTAATCCGAAAGGGAACCTACGTTATGAGCACTATAATAGGTGAAAACATTCCAAGCTCCACCACCTGTGGAAAATGTAGGTGGAATTTTGGTGATTGCACTTTTACTATAAACTCTAAAATATTTTAACTACATAAAATGATGTATGAAACTAGGTCGTAGAAACCTTTTCATTATCCAATACGAAGCTTAAGCTTTTACTATTGTTCATAAACTGGTAATACGTACAACTGCAATGACTACCATAATTTTATTTTAAATATTTAATATTATACGTTACCCAATGAAGAATCATGCCAATCCATTTAGTACTTTTTTAATTTTTATATCTTTTGTTGGTATATAATATATACCAGCAAATCCAAGAAACAGATACATTCACTCATCCCAATTATGTCAACACTTTCTACATTTGTAAATAATAAAGTGTACCACTATTGGGCCATACAACTACCCTACTACTATTTTTTCTTTTACCGTCGCTGTATCGTACGTCATATCTACTAATTTGCCGATCTCTATTATTTTAGTAAATTTCATAATTCCATTAATGATCAATGTAATTTCACTTAAGTTTTTTATATTTCGAAAATATAGTATGTTTTTTAAGCGTAACGATGTATTGTAAATAAAGTCTTATCGATAATCGGGAAGCAAGAAAAATGCGTACGTGTACTTCCATGCATCGGTCGGTTTTATATTGTAGTTGAAGCCGTATTGCACAACCTTTTCAATCACCTTTCACCAAACGTGAAAGTGGATGACACATACTCATCCCGCTTTAATTAGTCGTATAATTAATCATAATTGCTCACCGCCCAACACTTTATCCACTAATTTTACTCATTCATATATAGTTACAAACACACAATGAATTCATTATTTGTATATGTTTCCCTGATTTTTTTATTTTGTTTGTTTATAATATAATTAGATGAAAATACAATATAAAGAATGAAGCTATATCGATTTTCAATTACATTTCGTTGTACATGTATCTCCATATAACATCTTTATTATATTTGCCTGAAAAAAATACATGTACCATTTAATCTTTTTAAGGATTTGAAACAATATCCCAATTTGAAGTTGTTGTAAATCATCTATTTATTGATGGGTAATTGTTAGGTCCCCAAAGATAAAAAAAAAAAAAAATTGTTATGTTGTATTATATGGTACGAAACACAATGGCTGACAATGGCTGCAAATAAAATTTCATTAGTTCATTAGGAAATAAAAGAGTGGCCTGCGAATTATATTATACACGATGAGAGGATAAGCGACTTCACCGTCTTCCACTAAGAGCATCTCTAGAATCTTCTTCCTGGATTATCGAGCGAAAATGACGTTAACAAAAGGCAACTTCCATCTCGGCACTGCTGTCGTCCACTCGACCATGATGGGCTACCACTAGTTTCACGTGAGGCTTCTGCCATTTTCAAATTGTTTGGATTCCCCAACAAAACCTAATTTCTTATACTGCAAGAGCAGTGTTACTAATTAGGGTTTGCGCAAAACAAGAGGCAGACTGAAGGGATTTCATACGAGTATATATATTAGCAAGGATATGCTACTGTTCAAATTACCTTTATGAATTTGGGCTTTTTCTTTATTACAAGTGCTACATATTGGGCTTCATCCCCATAAATTTGCTATTTTAATTTTATATACGCTTTTCATATTTAATAAGGTTTTAAATCAAGCATTGTCAAAATTTTGATCATACAAGAATTATGGATTCTTTAGACATGCAAAATTAAGTACGTAAGATTGATTATATCATTTATCCAAAGAAATATGTACTATATAAAAAGGAAATGATGTGTATAACTATACGTACGGTTTTGTATGACTTGAATTATTATGCTCCATTCGATATTCGATTTTCCTATTCGAAAATTGACGAATCTAATACAAATATGAATACTTTTTCTATTTCGAATAGTAATCGATTACGAATTTGAAATGATGATATTCGATTCGCAATTCGAAAAAATTTGATTCCATAATTTAAAAATATTAAGTTACATATATCATATAAATATTATTATATATGTCCATAAAGTAACCTTAACAGGTAAGCCTATACCAAAATAATTAATACACCAATTGTCCACTACCTTATTCCCTTAAACTTATACCGCCGCACCACCAATCATCACGCAACAAACTAATTAATCAATCCAAAACCCTTAGAAACAACGACACCAAACGAGCAAACCCTTAACCCTTTTTCTTGTATTATTGACCTTCGACAAAATTACAGAATTATTGCAAGTGCAAAAGTTCTTAGCAAGGGCAAATATATTCACCATTATGCGCATTTTAATTCAATAATAATTTAGTTTTATCATAAAATTGTTAACAATTATAAGTGATCAAATTGGTGCATATAACGACATCCCGTACAAACTTGTAATAAAAATTCAAATATCAGTGGATGTCATTACCAATGTAAAATACAAATCTACGGACCACAAATTATGTAGCAAAATTGTCCACATGCAAAACTATGCTATTTATTTTATCCTTTATAATAAAGTATATTATGAATTTCATAGATATACTTTCCTTATTCTTTTCAAATCTGTACATATATAATACTAAAACCAAATGCCTACTCATTTTGCCGTCCAAATTTGAGTAGGCATGTCAATTTTTTTTTAATTATTAAAATTACTAAATGTTTGTATTATTTATGATGGTCCCGATACGAGTTACTGGTGTATGGGGGGGGGGGGGGGAAATACACCAGTTAGGATTTTAAAATTAAACTCTTGAAAATTACTTCAACTGAGTAAAAAGACTCAGTTGGAATCTCACAGCTGAGTATGCAACCTCAGCTGGAAGAGTTGTGTTGTGCGGAATGTGGTGGAAAATAAACTCGTAAAACAACTCACGCTTTTATGGACGGTTGGTCAAAAACCAAAACAGTTGAGAATGCACAAATGCGGTTTGTATGCTGGTTAGTCAGTCAGATGAGAATGCAAGAAATAACTGAACAAAGAAAAACACAAGCACACAGAGAATTAACATGGTTCGGAGCTAACACTCCTACGTCCACGGGGAGTTGTGAGTCCACACAACTCTGTCCAAGTTCTTCTGGACAAACCACTCAGCTTACGCGGGCTGAGCAACCGTTATGGATAAGTTTGCGGATACTTATCAACCATACAGTTTAGTTTTCGGGTACTAAACGACCTAACTACTCAGTTGCAGGAAGAGTAGGATCCTAAACCTTTTCAGGTGAAAGAAAATGGGGTTCCAACTAAAAGCTCGAACGTGAAGTGAGCTATGATCTAACTCTCTACGAACTCTCACTAAGTGATGTTCTCAAGGTTCGATCTAAAGACACAAAAACTAACTAACTCTAGAACTCTCAACAGGTGATGTTCTAAGAGATTCAGTTCAGCTCGTGAAGAATATTGCTCTTTCTTTCGCTCTCTGGTTTCTTCTCGCGTGTGTGTCTTATATCATCTTCGAATGAATGAAGGCCTCTATTTATAGGCGGAGAGTATCAACTAGCCGTTGGAGGAGCTGTTGATCTCTGTTCTTTAAAAGCGATGGCTTGTCTCTGATCTCTGCAGACTTTCCCGATATGGCATCTGTGCTCTTCTGCTTTCCATCTGAGATAGCCTTATGTTGGGCCAAATGGGGTAATGACTGAACGGTCAAACCTTCACGTGACTTCCCTTTTGAAATTCAAATCTTAACAACCGACTTCCAACAAGGAGTGGTCGGTTAAGACTTTCGATCTTCAACTAGCTTGTTCTTCAGCCGACGTTCTATCTGACAACTAACAGTTGAACTCTCAGCTGACTTCATCTTCAAGTTGTTGATCTTCTTGGTTGAGTTCTACAACTGATGTTCTGAAACTGAACACTCAGTTGTCTTCCTTGTATCTGATCAGTTGGGTTCGAACGCTCAGATGGCTTTCTTTCATCTGATGTTCTCTTCCCCTTTACTGCTTCTCATCTGATGAACGCTCAGTTGTTTTCCTTACAGCTGATGTTTTATCTCTTGAATGTGACTTCCCCCTTTTTGCATTATGATGAAGTGAACGCTCAGTTGTCTTTCTTACAACTGATGTTCTGTCTGAGTGATGCCTTGTTGCCATCTTCAGCTGGAGACCTGTAAAGATAAAATCTTAACAATGCTCAAACAGCGAGCCTACCTACTAACATTAGGTTCTGGCAACATATACTCGGTTGGGGTCAGTTGGTTTTGGAATTCATCAAAACTCTTACTAATAAATTTCCCAACAATTTTCCCCTTTTTGATGATGCCAAAACCACTTACAACTTTAAACCACTACTGATCTAAACCTTACTAACTTATCTAAAATCTCAGCTGAAATTCTAGACAGTCTATAAGATAAAACATCAAAGGGTTAGCACAGTTATAACATGGTATTTAAAAGACTTTGCGATTCAGAGCTTGGACAATGAGGGATTGTTCATCAAGGTGAATCTTATAACTGAGTAGTTTTCATTACAACTGATTGTTACAAAGATAGGCACAAAAACCAAAAATTATAACAGTTGCTAGAAAACTAACTGAGCTAGAACTATAGCCCATACTTACTAAAGATCCTAACAAAAATTTCTCTCTTGGCAGGATACTCCTTGGAAATGTCCACTCCATGCTCCTTGCAAACCTGCCTCGCCTTAGCTGCGATCTTCGTGCGGTTCGGGTTGCTTGAGTCTGGAAGAAGAGGAGGCCGATAAGTAACCCTCTTGGGAACTGGAACTGTGTTCAAGTCCAGGTTGGCGTCAATCATAGCCCGCCTGAACTGGCTGAACATACCAGGATCCCCTGAGTGCAACTCAGTCAGCGCTTCCTTGAACGCTTTCCTTGGGTCGTCAGTTGCGTAAACCTTCCTGTAGTAGAAGTCGTTCACGAACTCCTGCTTGAACAGCTCCCACTCTTCATTCCACTCGGTCGGCATCCACTTGTCAACATGCCTGAACCGACTCTCTACCTTGGACTTTGTAGGCAACCTTTGTTGCTTCAACCGAGCTTCCGCCTTTGATTGATGCTTGTTGATGCGGCGTCGGCTGCGGGAGGCAACGTTGCGGTCCAGGTTCTGGGACATATTTTTCAGCTCATCCTCGAACTGGTTCACCCTCCTCGCCTGGCTGGCGGCAAACTTCCTGATCCAGCTCGGGTTCATATAGTCCTTCTCCTCTACATCCATAGCCTTGGCCGCTGCAATGCACTCTTCGGTTGTTATCCCATCGAGTTCAGAATCCAGCTCGGCTGTGATCTCGGCTATGGAGCTGTAGGAAACTCCAATCTTCTCTGCCTGTTCCAAGTCTTTAGACATCTCAGCTCCACCGACTTCGGTTGACTTGGGAGCAGCAGACTTCCTCTTCCTCAACTGAGATTTGGATGATTGAGCAGCTGGCACTCCTTGTTCTTGGGTCTCTTCTTCTTCCTGCGCCTCAACCTCCGTCTCCTTCTCTTCCCCCTTTTTGGCATCAGCAACAAGGTCTGCTACTGAACCGTCCAGAGAGTTGAGTTTATCCTCGGTTAGTTGAACACGGTTGAAGAGTTCATCGACCGCACACTCTAGCTCGATCTTCTTCGCCAGTTCAGAGTCCTGGCGCTCTTGTTCAGCCTTCTTCAAGACAGAGAGGTTGTCGATGACCTCTGTCTGAAAGGCAGCGAACTCAGCCCACCGCGACTCGAACCTGGATTCCCATTTTGCATCCTGTGTCTGTTGGGACTTGGCAAGATTTGAGTCGGCCAAGGATTTGAAGATGTTGAGCTCCGACTTCAATCCCAACAGAGTTGTCTTCAGCTCCGACACTTCTTGACTGGTGAAGGAGGAGAATTCATTCAGCTTGGTCTTCAGATCAACGTTCTCCTCCACCAGTTGTTGGTTCTTGATCGCTTGTGCTTCCAACGCCCTCAGCTGGTCATCTTGTTGGTGCTGGAGGTTGGCGAGCAGTTCGGTCCTCAGCTGGTTGACCCTCTCAGCTACCAGCTCGCAGATTTCTTCAGTTGATGGAACATGCTGAGCAACTGGAGGGGCTTGAGCAGTCAGAGCTGAGGCTCAGCTGTGACCATGGCTTGTCTGTTGGCCAGGTACAGCTTCAGATTTTCTTCTTCTTCTTTCGCGGCTGCGGCGGCTGCATCGACATCCTCAAGGAAGTCAGCTGATTTAGCCAACATGCTGTCGAGGAAGTCGACACACTCCTTTCCAGCTGCCTCCCTTGTGTCCGTCCCTTCAGCTCGACTCTGGTCCATCCGTCGAGTGAGCAGCGCAATCTGGTTGTTGTGCGCCACCTCCAAGTTGGAATAGTTGAAGTAGGCTCGGATGCGGGACTCATCAGACTTCAGCCTGTCCCAGCTCTGCACCCTGATCGTATCTTCTTTGACATACCAGTGGCTGAAGATCGGATGGAACTGGTACAAGAGCTCGGTTCCCAGAGTGGCAAAGATGGGCATGTGGCGAGCCTCAGGGAACAGACCTAACAGCTTTTGAAAGCAGTAGGCCACCCTGCCTTCGTGCTCCTGAGCAACTGCCTGCAGGTCCTCCGCTTCATTAATTGGGGAGGGGGTAAGATTATATGGCTCTAGTTCAAGAGGTTCATCAATGTTAGCCAAAGAGTCGGTCGCAACATCGACATCGAGCTGAGAGCTCGGAATTTGGGATTCGGTTGGGAGAGTGGGTTCAATGGTTTCCTCAACATCGGCCGAAGGAGCGGTCACGATGTTGGCATCGAGCAGAGTGCTCGGAATATCTGGCTCTGGTTGGGTAGAAAGAGCAAGAGGCTCTGGGGGCGGTACGGCATTATCTCCTGCCGTGGGGGAGGTGGTAATATCTTCAACGTCCTCAGATGAGGAGGATGCATCCGAAGTCTCCATGCCCTCAACCTCATCAGCTCCGGGGGCTCGAGGAACGATCTCGAACGAGGCGGCCTCAGCTGAGCGGCTGGATTCGGAACGCTCCTCAGCAAGTGTTGACTCAACCGGTGCCTCCTCCTCGGCTGGAGCTTGCTCCTCAGCTGGAACCTCAACTGGCTCATTAGCTGACTCATCAGCTGGAGCATCAGTTGGCTCATCAGTTGGCACATCAGCTGCCTTCTTGGTCGACTTCTTGAACCGTACTCTTAACTTTTTCTGGGCAGGTTCCTCAGCTGACTCCTTTTCTGACTCAGCTTGTCGGCGAGCAACTTTGGATTTGGCGGGGCGAGCAACGGCTTGTTCCCTCTCAGCTGTTGACTCAGCTGCCTTTCCCGACTCCCTCTTTTCCTTAGGAGTGTAGACACTCCTGAGCACCTCCTGTGCTTTCTTGGCTGTCGGGAACAACAGCAGCTTCTTCAGCGGCGTCTCCTCGCAGTCAGCCCAGACCATGTTGCGGTCCTTGGTTGCGAGCAAGATGAGGGCAGAGATCTTGCAGCCAAAATTGAGTTTCCCCTTTACACTCAGCAGCTTCTCGCCCGACTCAGATGTTGTCTCGGAGATCTTCGACTTCTCCACCATCAACTGGTTCAAGAAATATTGGAACCAGTTGATTTGGTGTTGGTGCTCCAAGGCCACCAACTGCTTCAGTTTAGGTCGGCTGATGTCGCCGAAAGTGCCACTGTAACCGAACACCACCTTCGACACAACATCGAACAACAGACGATGTTCCGGCTTCAGCTTCATCCGTTGCATGTTGCTCCTTAACTTCTCCGGCTCGATCAGAGCATCCTGCAGAAACTTATCCGCCTGCTCGTCGGTAATATTCTCCAGGAACTCGGTGGCGGTGTGGTTGACGGGAATGATGTACCGGAGGACATCGGACACGTCGATGGGGAAGGTGACACGACGTATGGTCCTGGCCGGAACATCTCTTTGTCGGCAGGACACCTCCGTAGATACTCCCTCTGTCATGTCAATGGGGCGGGTGAGGTTGACGTAGAACTCCCCGACTTATCGCCTGAGCAAGTGGGAGGGGCAAAGTTTGGCCTATTCGAGAAGGCCATTTTCTCTGAGTATGTTGGCGAGCGGGGCCAAGACCGGCGACTCCAGTTCCTCGTCGGAGAGGATTTGCTCGAAGTGAATCTTCGATACTAGCATATCGAACGATTCTTCATATGTGGTAGGGACGAGGGATGGTCCAGATGATGCTATTCTCTTACTTTTCGGTGCCATTAATGATCACTGCAAAGGGGAATATATAGAGAAAAGGAAAGAAAATCTTTTGCAGAAATGGGTTAGGCAAAGTCTGTGAAGACGATGAATAGTTAAAACAGATATGCACAAATGAGGAAAGTAGGAGATTTCTTCCTGATTTTTCGCCTTATATAGGTCTTTGACTCGGATGAAATCGACGGCTGGGGTTAAATGGCGCGAATCCATCAACGGCTGAGATTACGCGACTGTTGACTATTTTTGACTTGACGTTTTAATTCGAGTTCCAACCAGCGCGTGAGAAGGTGTACATTTTATCTTGTCAGCCCAGTCGCACTATAAAGTAGGCTATGGATGTTCAGCCGTACTTTGCATTTAATGCGACATGATGGCTATTTTTAATGTAACTGACTAGTTCAGGAATGTTTGAATTTATTTCAAACATTCTCATTTAAGAACATATCACCTTCAGCCATAAATGTTACCTGCCAGCTGATGTCGAAATCAGCTGAGTTCCCATGTTGCAGCATACCATCAGCTGACTCGAGTTCGTCTGTTTAGCTGATGTTTGATTCCTTCGGATGGCAATCTGTATCTGAGATTCCCCCTTCAGCTGAGCTTCCCCCTCCATCTAAGCTTCTCCCTCAGATGGGCATCTATCTCTTCACTTTTGCTGGTTCCTCATCTGATGGATCCAACAATCCAAGGAGGTCACATAGCATCTTGAACCGAGCTTCAGCTAGAGGTTTGGTGAAGATATCAGCTCTCTGAATCTCAGTTGGAATCTTTTCCATGGATACCTCCTTCTTCTCAATATGATCTCGGATAAAATGATGACGGATATCGATATGTTTTGTCCGAGAGTGGTGAACAGGATTCAAAGAGATAGCTATGGCACTTGAGCTATCACAATGAATGGGAACCTGTCCAGTTGCGACTTCATAATCTCTCAGTTGTTGCTTGAGCCACAACACTTGCATGCAACAGCTTCCGGCAGCCATATACTCTGACTCGGTTGTAGAAGTGGCAACACATGCTTATTTCTTGGAGAACCATGAAACTAGCTTGCTTCCCATGAACTGACAGTGTCCAGATGTGGACTTCCTGTCCAACCGATCTCCTGCTAGATCTGCATCTGAGTATCCAGTCAGTTGGATATTGTCGTCAGTTGGATACCACAATCCAACATTAACAGTTCCCTTCAGGTACTTGATGATGTTCTTTACTGCCAACATGTGTGCTTCCCTTGGTTGAACTTGGAACCGGGCACACACTCCAACTGCGTATGATATGTCTGGCCGGCTGGCAGTCAGATATAGCAAAGAACCAATGATCCCTCTATACTTGCTGGCATCCACGAGCTTTCCTTCAGTTCTAGGTTCAATCTTCCAGTTAGTATTCATTGGGATTCTTGTTGTCTTGCTTGTCTGCAATCCGAACTTGGTGATGAGCTCCTTTGTATACTTGGATTGATTGATGAAAATCCCTTCTGGTGACTGCTTCACTTGTAATCCAAGGAAATAATTCATCTCACCTATCATTGACATCTCGAACTTCTCCTTCATGAGGTTTGAAAAATTTTCACACAGTTCCTCCGACTTCGATCCGAATATGATGTCGTCAACATAGATTTGCACAACAAGAATGTTATCTCCAACTTTGATGGTGAACAGGGTTTTGTCAACTGACCCTCGTTTGAAACCCGAGTTCAGAAGAAAACCACAAAGAGTGTCATACCAAGCCCTTGGCGCTTGCTTTAGTCCATAGATAGCTTTCTTCAACTTGTACACTTTTCCATCTCCAGTCTCAAAACCAGGAGGATGTTCAACATATACATCTTCCTTGATATCTCCGTTGAGGAATGCACACTTCACATCCATCTGATACACCTTGAACTTGTGATGTGTGGCATAAGCTAGAAAGATTCGGATGGCTTCTAGCCTTGCAACCGGCGCGAAGGAGTCCTCGAAATCGATTCCTTCTTGTTGGCAATATCCTTGAGCTACCAACCTTGCCTTATTCCTCACTATGAATCCAATGCATCTCTCTTGTTTTTGAAAATCCACTTCAATCCAATCACCTTGACACCATTTGGTCTTTCTACCAACTCCCATACACAGTTGCGTAAAAACTCATTCAGTTCTTCTTGCATGGCTGTTGTCCAGTGAACACAGTTGAGAGCTTCCACAACGTTCTTCGGTTCTGGCACATCAGCTACAAAGCAAGAAATCATGGCAACATCTCCAGCTTGCTCGAACTCCTCTAGAACTGCCAACTCCTCAGCATATTGGGCATAAGTGTTGGAATCTTCCTGGGTTGAATCCTGAGTCGCAACTCTGCTTCTTGTACGAACACCTTCGGTTGGATCTCCGATGATGTTGTCAGTGGAATGAACTTCATACCATCTTCGGTTGCGTCTTCCTTCTTCTTCCAACTGTGGTTGTTCCGTGATCTGAGTTGGAGTCTTCAAAGCTGGTGATTGATCAGTTGTTGAGTCTGGATCCTCAATATTAACATTATTTTGAACCGGACTTGGTTGAGCTTCGGATGCTGATGTAGTTGGAGGGACATCAGCTGGAGTTCCCCCTTGAGATGAGCTGGGGTCCTCACATTCATCTTCAGAGGAGTATGGATCCTCATCCTCGGTTGCCCATACCAGTGGTTCAGCTAGATTCTTTTCCCTTAGAGCTTGTGATCTGGTGAGAACAGGTGGAACTTGTGGATTGTCCTGTTGTCCTTTAGCCTGTTCCCTGCACTCAAAAGTAGATTCATCAAAACTAACATGAGGTGTTATCTCCACAATACGAGAGCTATTGTTGAAAACTCTATAAGCCTTGATCCGAGCGGCATATCCGAGAAATATGCCTTTCGAAGCTTTGGCATCAAAAGTTTTCAACTGAGTTTTCCCATTGTTGTGAATATAACACTTAGAACCAAAAACACGAAAATAAGAAATATTTGGCTTCCTGCGTCTCCATAGCTCGTATGGTGTCTTTCCCAACCGCTTGGTCAGAAGAGATCGGTTCTGAGTGTAGCAGGCTGTGTTGATCGCCTCAGCCCAAAATCTCTTTGGCAGAGCTGAGCTGGTTAGCATGGATGTAGCTGCATCCTTCAGTGTTCTGTTCCTTCGCTCAGCTACTCCATTCTGTTGTGGAGTACGCGCGGCTGATGTCTGATGGGTAATTCCATTCTTCTCGCAATACTCGATGATGGTTTCATTCAGAAACTCAGTTCCTCGATCTGATCAGATAGAAATGATCTTCATCTCTTGTTGGTTTGATATCCGATCCATCAGCTTGGGTAGCTCATCTCGGGTTTCACTCTTGTGGCGCATGAAGATGGTCCACGTATATCTTGAGTAGTCATCAGTTACAACCAGGGTGTACTCGTTTCCGTTCATGCTCTTTGGTGTAACTGGCCCGAAGAGATCCATATGGATCAGCTGTAATACTCGGTCGGTTGAGGGAGTTGATTTCAACCGGAAGGAGGATCTAGCGAGCTTTCCCAACTGGCATGCACTGCAGATATGTGTGGTTGAGAACACTCGGTTTGGTATGCCTCTTGCATGTTCTTGTCTGGCGAGTTGGTTCATTGTCTTGAAGTTCAGATGGTTGAGCCTTTTGTGCCACAGCCAGCTTACATCTGAACTGCTCTTTGATAGCAAGCAGGTGTCAGGAAGTTTACACCTGTTGGCGATCGATTTCCCAACAATATGACCTGCTTTGATCCGACATCTTTAACCCTGCAACCATGTGCATCAAACTTGACAGAGAAACCATTATCACAGAATTGGCTGATGTAGAGCAAGTTATGCTTCAATCCATCAACATAAGAGACATTTGAAATCGAAACATGATTGGTTTCAAGGATATTGTAACCTCTGGTGTAACCTTTTGAGTTATCACCAAAAGTAACTGAGGGTCCTTCTTTCTCCACGAAACTTCCAAGCAAATCCTTCAGATTTGTCATGTGTTTCGAGCATCCACTATCCATCACCCACATTGTAGCAGACGCTTTATTCTTCCTCAGCTGTTTCTCCTGTACCTGCAAAGAGAAACTCGCTTAGGTCCCCAATTTCAGTTGGGTCCTGGAGGGTTAGAACCAGTTCCCCCTGGAACTGTGCGTCGCTTTTCCCTGTATACTCAGATGGATTTATCATTCCAGATCACTTTTTCTTCATCATCAACTATAACAACACCTCGGTTATCCTTAGGCTTGTTGTTAGTAGTGATGTTCTGTTTCTTGGGAGGAGTTGAATTTCTCTCATGTTGAACTTTCAGAGGTGAGGCTTTCCCCCTGTTTTGATGGCGATTTTTATCCTGTTTGATTTGTCTGGATGATCGGACGCCATGTTAGAATCTTTGTGGCTGATTCTGATTCCAACTCCTTCAGTGTTGTTGATAGGTGTTCATGCCCTGTTGATGATTCATGTTGTGGCATGAGTATCTCCAACTGTTTGACCTGTTCCTTATCGTTTGACTCGGTTGGAACCTTTGGTTGAACTGGGGATGGAACCGCTGTTGATTCAAATGATTGAACCCTTGTCGGTTCCGAGGTCGGTTCCATTCTTTCTGTTGTTGACTCTGAGATTGATGCAGAGGTCGGTTCTGATTCTGAATTCGGTTGCGATTATGTCTTCGACGCCTCTGATTCCTCTTCTGACTTTTGGAACATTCCCCCTCGGTTGATGTCCCAACCGATGGAACATTCTGTCCTTCATCTACTGTTTCTTTTCCCTTCTCAGTTGTGGTTGCCTTGGTCGGTTGAGCTTGCTGAGAAACGGAGGTTAAAATACTTTGTGGTGACTCAGGTTCCACTGTGTTCGGTTCAACAGCCTTGACCTCGACAGCTTTGATGAAGGTTTCTGGAGGAATTCCACTATCTTTAATCACATCATAACCGAGTCCTGACATGTCATCCATCTGTCTGCTGTAACTGATAAGATTCTCTATGATCTTGGATGACTGATACAACTTGATTAGATTGTCCTTCTCAGTTTGCAACTCCTTGAGAAGGACAGTTATCTGCTCGGTTTGTCCATCTAACTTCTTTATCAGCTGGTCGATCTGAGCCTCTTGAATTTTCAACTGATCTTGCTGTTTCTTGATCTGCTTCATCAACTCCTCATCAGTTGGAGCCTTAGTCTCGTTCAGTTGACTCTTGAGATTCTCAATCTCCTCGGTTTGGCTCTTGATCAGATCGTCCTTTTCGGTTAAGGAATCTTCAAGTTTGGCGAACTGAGCTTGAAGACTCTTAAACTCAACCGATTGGTGATGCAGTTCCTCACTGAGTTCTTGAAAGTCACTCCAGGAGGGTTCCAACTCTTCGTCCAGAGATTCCTGCATGTTAGAAATATTGGAAGAATTTAACTTAGCAGGATTAGAGTGTACCTCAGTATCATCCTGGTCGGTTCCAAGAGCCATGAGGCATTGATCTTGACCGGTAGCGTTGTTGGTGGAAGTCAGCTCATCCTCATCTTCAGTATCAGTGAAGATGTCCATGTCGTCAGCTGCTTCTTCTGCAACCATGGCCTGGTTCTTTCCAGCTTGTTTGGCCCTTAACGCTTCTCTCTCTTTCTTTGAGAGGTCTGGACAGTTAGCTTTAAAGTGTCCCTCCTTGCCGCATTCAAAGCAACCGTTGGTGACAGGCTTTGAACTGTCTCGAGTTCGGTTTGATTTGTAGAATCGTTTGTATTTCCTGAACCGAGTGTCCATGTCGGCTAATTTCTTTGACAGGGCTGCAATGTTCTGTTGCAGTTCCTCTCTGCTTGGCTCATTTGCAGTTGTGTCAGCTGATCTGGTCGGCCTCAATGATCTTGATTTGGAGTAGTCAGCTCGAAGAGCAACTGACTTTGAGGCTGAGCCAACATCCTCAAGTCAACTCGTCTGAACCGAGGACTGAGATCTTCTTCGGTTCACCTTATACTCATTTCCTTTTAAGATTGAGAACAATCTTTCAGTTCCCATTTCACCAAGGTCAGCTCGACTCTCGTGGATATTGGTGAAAGTATCCTACTCAGCCGGTAGAGCTTGCAACACTTTGAGATTGATTTCTCTTAGTGTGTATTTTCCTCTTCGGATGGACTGGATTCTTCTAAGGATGTCCATAAATCGGAGCTCTAGCTGATCAATTGTTTCATCTGTCTTCAGACAAAAGTTGTCGAAGTCTTGGCATGCATGTGAGAACTTGTTCTCCTTCGTCTCATCGCTTCCTTCACTCAGCGATGCCAGGATATCCCACATTTCTTTGGCCGTCTCACACTCTTCAATCCAAGGGAGATAATCTTGTCCAACAGTGGACATAATCGTGCTTTGAGCCCAGATATCTAACTGGCTCACCTTGGCTTCCTCTGAAGTATAGTCTTCCGGCTGCTTCTCCACAAACTCCAAACTGTATCTCCATCGTTGGGATTTGTAGGAGTGCGAGCTATTCTCTCTTTAATAATGATCGGTCCGGAAGAGAGTACTTGTTGCATCCTATGATGCTTCGACAGTAAGATCTTCTTCATCCGTGTCCTCCAGGATGTATAATTTACAACCGAGAACATTACCACGATCTTATCCTTGACGTCCATCTGCACACAACAACAGAGCAAATATGCAAGCAAATATGCACTAGCGTGAAAAAAGATCTGTTCAGTTGACCACTGAAGAAACTTTCTCTAATTCACACCTTGTGAAACATAGTCAGTAGTCTTTTGAACCACTGCTCTGATACCACTTGATGGTCCCGATACGAGTTACTGGTGTATGGGGGGGGGGGGGGGAATACACCAGTTAGGATTTTAAAATTAAACTCTTGAAAATTACTTCAACCGAGTAAAAAGACTCAGTTGGAATCTCACAACTGAGTATGCAACCTCAGCTGGAAGAGTTGTGCTGTGCGGAATGTGGTGAAAAATAAACTCGTAAAACAACTCACGTTTTTATGGACGGTTGGTCAAAAACCAAAACAGTTGAGAATGCACAAATGCGGTTTGTATGCTGGTTAGTCAGTCAGATGAGAATGCAAGAAATAACTGAACAAAGAAAAACACAAGCATACAGAGAATTAACGTGGTTCGGAGCTAACACTTCTACGTCCACGGGCAGTTGTGAGTCCACACAACTCTGTCCAAGTTCTTCTGGACAAACCACTCAGCTTACGCGGGCTGAGCAACCGTTATGGATAAGTTTGCGGGTACTTATCAACCTTACAGTTTAGTTTTCGGGTACTAAACGACCTAACTACTCAGTTGCAGGAAGAGTAGGATCCTAAACCTTTTCAGGTGAAAGAAAATGGGGTTCCAACTAAAAGCTCGAACGTGAAGTAAGCTATGATCTAACTCTCTACGAACTCTCACTAAGTGATGTTCTCAAGGTTCGATCTAAAGACACAAAAACTAACTAACTCTAGAACTCTCAACAGGTGATGTTCTAAGAGATTCAGTTCAGCTCGTGAAGAATATTGCTCTTTCTTTCGCTCTCTGGTTTCTTCTCGCGTGTGTGTCTTATATCATCTTTGAATGAATGAAGGCCTCTATTTATAGGCGGAGAGTATCAACTAGCCGTTGGAGGAGCTGTTGATCTCTGTTCTTTGAAAGCGATGGCTTGTCTCTGATCTCTGCAGACTTTCCCGATATGGCATCTGTGCTCTTCTGCTTTCCATCTGAGATAGCCTTGTGTTGGGCCAAATGGGGTAATGACTGAATGGTCAAACCCTCACGTGACTTCCCTTTTGAAATTCAAATCTTAACAACCGACTTCCAACAAGGAGTGGTCGGTTAGGACTTTCGATCTTTAACTAGCTTGTTCTTCAGCCGATGATCTATCTGACAACTAACAGTTGAACTCTCAGCTGACTTCATCTTCAAGCTGTTGATCTTCTTGGTTGAGTTCTACAACTGATGTTCTGAAACTAAACACTCAGTTGTCTTCCTTGTATCTGATCAGTTGGGTTCGAACGCTCAGATGGCTTTCTTTCATCTGATGTTCTCTTCCCCTTTACTGCTTCTCATCTGATGAACGCTCAGTTGTTTTCCTTACAACTGATGTTCTATCTCTTGAATGTGACTTCCCCTTTTTTGCATTATGATGAAGTGAACGCTCAGTTGTCTTTCTTACAACTGATGTTCTGTCTGAGTGATGCCTTGTTGCCATCTTCAGCTGGAGACCTGTAAAGATAAAATCTTAACAATGCTCAAACAGCGAGCCTACCTACTAACATTGGTTCTGGCAACATCTACTCGGTTGGAGTCAGTTGGTTTTGGAATTCATCAAAACTCTTACTAATAAATTTCCCAACAATTTAAATTTTGTGAAGCACACAATTCCATAATTTATTGGATCCTGAATTTTTTTTGGGTCTTCTTTTTTATGGAGTCCGTTCAACTTACCTATGTGCCGCCAGTTTTTGCAAACTCTTTGAATTGCATGTGAAATCTCAAATTGTGTTGAAAGGATTTTGTAGGAACTATTCTTCGGAACGTTTCGTATTCCATATGTGCAGAAATTTATTACTTTTGTAAATTTGGTAAATCCATTAATGATTAATGGAATTATCTGTCTCCTTTATTTTAATGAGAAAATATAGTAAGTTGTTTTATTATATACATGTGTGTCCGTATATTATAAAGAAATCCTCATCGGTAATTGGAATGCATGGAGAGTCTTCATGTGTCTTCTCGTGCATCGCACCGAAATATATTCTAGTTTCTGTAACATAAATTGTGTATACTATTTAGCCTATGGAAGAACTGAAAAATTATAACTTATGCCTTAAATTAACTACCTAAGTACAGGTGGTAATCGAAGCATTGTCAATTACACGACCTACAAAAAAATTCAAATCGAACTCTCGTTTCAGCTTGTTTAGCATGAAGTAGCTTCAATTTCACAATATTCGACTCATTACCATGCTAATAAACTTTGCAAAATAGCGAATAACTATGGTATTTGATTTCACATGTGATGAGATTGATCTTAAATTGAGTTTGTTTTTTTAATATAAAAACAGGGTAATGCTATTCGGACACACAGTTGTAGACCGCACAAGTAAAAAATGGTATCATAGGCTTTATAAAATAGAAGTATATAGTCATTGCGCAGCATTAATCGTAATGGTGAAATGTCATTACTTCTATTTTTACAATCCACTTTCCTTTTTTTACGCGTGTGTCTGGCTACAATGTCGTGACTATCACTACCCTATAAGAAATTAGCTTCCTACACTTAAGTTAAATACACCACACATAGGGTATGGATATAACTAAATGCTTAATTAAATCACGAACCACTGTTAATCAAATAATGGACTATTTCATGCATCAACATTATCTGATGAAGTTGTATATAATACATGTTTTAAACTTCACTTGTATATATTAATATAATCCATAAACAACTCTTGTTCAATATACGTGTAATCGGATGTTTGTCCTTTCATTGGCTGGTGAGTACTTTCGACTTTACCCTGAATAAAAAATACAAATCACCCGCATAAAATATTTCAAAAACGAAACCAACATGTTGATTATACATGGAGTTTACGTTTCCGTAACGGAAGAACCAACATGTATATAGAACTTAATTAGGGTTGAACAACATACTTTACTAGGTCCAACTCAGGTAAATGTAATTCATCCAACAATTACTCTTTTATCATTTCTATACTTAAACCATCTCTACAACGGGGGTCTTAAATTATGAAATCGTACATGTGCACAAATACATGTATGTTGGTAATAAAAAGCTAACACCCACTCCTGTAGGAACTAACAACTTATCCAACATCATTTCCTGAAGCAGCTTACAGTCGTTATTACTTGTAAATGAACACGCACTATCCATTCCAGTCGATTCTATACTTATTTTATCTACGCAGCTCAACAACTCTGAACATGAGGCCAGATCCAAATTAGACAATAGCTTCAACATATTCATCAAATTTAAGCTATTCGCAGTCTTTTCAAATACCGTGATAGGGATAGTACGTGTTTATATATGAAATATTAATTGGCATTTAACATATAAACATCGAAATGTGACAACTGATATTACAATGAGAAGAACCCACAACTCACCGAAAAAACCTCGGGTACAAAACAGAGCAATAACTGTTCGTTCAAGATCTAAACAAAAAGGATTTAATTCATCCCAGAATTCGTACACACTAACATCACCAAAAAAGGATTCTCCCCTGCATACACCTTTTACTTGCTAATTACCCTTAACCAGGTGACATCAAAACTGCGGATCTCCAAACCATACAACGTCTTGCGCCCCGGTAACTGCAGCCAAAAGCAATGGGTAGTCTACTCCGTTCAAGCAACCGTTATGGAAGAGGAAGCAGAGCAATGTGTAGTTCCGAACACCTCTGAATTGACAGCAGTTATAGCGTGGATTGTCCTACCCAAAACCAGAAATTAGGTCATTCACTCATTATTGTGCATGATGTGGTCCATGTAATCGAAAAATAAATACTTACCGAGTATGCGATCAAGAAGTGAAAATCAATCCCAACCGCCACGACATCATTCCGGTTATGGAGAATAATACCCCGGAGGTTGAGAAACGACCGGAAGTTTTCGAATTCCCTCTTCAACTGCAGCAACTTCAGCACAATTTCTTCTAGCGTGAGATTCGCAAAGAAATGATGGCAATCCTTAGCCATTGCGTGAAATCTAACCACCTCGTTCAACACCGCTATAGTTCCTGTCAGCTGCAACTCCCTCGCTATCATGTAGAACCAGTGCACAAGGAAATCTTCCTCACGAGTGCTCCATACTCGCACAGATTCCCAATTACTTGTCATGTTTTTTGGTTTGGACGAAAATGAAAAAATGAAAACAGATACTCCAATGGGCAGAGAAAGCAGAAGGAGAGGGAATTAAGAAGAAAGTAGAAGTATGACGACCTTCAATCTTCCATTCGAAGTCATCTCTAGGGCCCCACCACAGCTTTTGACAAGTTCGAGAGTATTTGTAAAACACCCTATCGATTAATTCATTATTTTAATTGTGCATGTGCCTAGCAAGAATTTATGGCTGGCAAACACTAATTATGAATTATATATGCATATTGTTTTAACATACAAATTTTATGTGCTAAAAAAATTAGCGTGTAGCCCGTCGAAAATCGACGGGAATATATTATTTAATAAAATTATTAAAAAATATTATTCGTTAAATATTATAGATTTTCTTAGGCAAATCATTACATAGTCGTTTAAGTAAAATTATATATATATATTTGAACATGCATTTAAAAATTTAATTTGAAAGCTCTATTTCTTTTAAAAATTGATGAGGAAGAAAAGTATATTTGGCTCTCGAAGAGACTGTCACATGTCGATTTCGTATGATAATTATGATGGATCATTTTAACTGCAATTATCTCTTTGTCTCTTATTGACTTAACTTGGATTCGGCGTGTCTACACCATGGTTCGATGCCCGAATCGGCACGTTGACCACGATTTTGAATTTTGTGGTATAATGTGACTAATTAATTTTTATTGTTCAAGATTGTATATACGAACGAAGGTGACCTTAAAAATAATATATTATGAGGTCAATACACATTTATTAAAAAATAATTTTCACTATCAGCTCCGAATTTCGGCCCATCTACCCCGCGGTTTTAGGATGGAATAGACCCTTTTCACACTGTCCTGAATTTTGTTATATGGACCTGTCAATCTAAAATTTTGCTTACAATGTTATCCCCTAAATATTCCATAGAATTAGAGTATTTATACGCATATAAACAAAAATATATAAAAATAAATATAGTCATTTTATTTAGAAAAGTTTGAAATTTAGATAAATAGAAATGGATCACATAGAAGAGAGATTAACGTGAATCCATGATCATATACATATAACATTTTCACTAGGAGAAATATGATTAAAACCTATGTTACATAGAAATATATACTAACAATATTATAAATATGATAATGTTGGATTTTAATAATTAATTTTATTGTGCCGAATATTTACATGATGTAGTTTTGATAAAAAGCAATGTGTGATGTCAAATTTGATGTTCACAAATTAAATATATAGATATAGATAAATAGATATAGACATGGATAAAAATATAATCTCTCCATCCTGCTCATTTTGAAAATCTTATTGTTGGGCACGAAGATTAAGAACAAGAGTAAAAAGAGGAAATGGGTAGGTCTCACAACTTTCGAAGGATGTTGAAGGGTAAATTCTTTCCTTCTGTAGTGTGTGTCACATTGAGTAGGTTAAGGGAAGTGAAAGAAAGTGATCGGGACAGAGGGAGTACATACATAGCTACATAGATAGATAGATTGATAGATATAGATATAACGATTATTGATGATTGAATGATTTACAATGTTAATTACATTATAATCTATTTTATCTTTTATTTATTAATTATGACAGGAAAAAAATTAATTGTGGCTTAATAATATTAATCGAAGATTGATAATGATAATTACGATATATTTTTCTAGCAGGAAAAAGTAGTAAAATAACTCCTTAATAAGACTTTAACGGGTTTCGCAAATCGGAGTATAATATTCGATTTTATACGTGAAATTCATTTATTTTGTTAATATTTTCTTTGTAATATTTATCGTACATTACTATGCGAGTTTGGGACGATAATAAGATGTAAAATTATATTTAATCAGATTTGAGACATGTAACGAGTATGTGAGAAAAAAATGTGTGTATATATATAATTATATAAACGGGTATATAAATAAACAACTATGTATACAACATTTTATTATGTTTACTTTGTGATACTTGTACGAGCTTAAGATGTATAGAAGTTGATTTTTTCAGTCGGATATGAACAGTTTGTATATAATATTAAGTAATAGAGTTTGGTTAATAATTATTACTATACGAGTTTTAGAACAAATTGGATAGTTATTCAATAGATTTTTTGTTGAGAAATTTATTAAAAGTTTTGATTGATTTCAAAACCAACTGACCCCAACCGAGTAGATGTTGCCAGATCCTAATGTTAGTAGTTAGGCTCGTTGTTTGAGCATTGTTAAGATTTTATCTTTACAGGACTCCAGCTGAAGACGGCATCAAGGCTTCACTCGGATAGAACATCAGTTGTGAGGAAGACAACTGAGCGTTCGTCAGATGAAGCATTGAAAAAGGAGGAAGTTTCACTCAAGAGATAGAACATCAGTTGTGAGAAAGTCAACTGAGCGTTCAAGCGATAGAACATCAGTTGTAAGGAAAACAACTGAGCGTTTATCAGATGAGAAGTAGATAGGGGAAGAGAACATCAAATGAAAGAAAGTCATCCGAGTGTTCGAACCCAACTGATTAGATACAAGGAAGACAACTGAGTGTTCAGTTTTAGAACATCAGTTGTAGGACCTCAAACCAAGAAGATCAACAACATGAAGTTCAGATCAGCTGAGAGTTCAACTGTTAGCATTCAGACAGAACATCAGCTAAAGAACCAGTCAGATGTAGATCGAAAATCTCAACCAACTTCTCCTTGATGAAAGTCTGATATTGAGATTTGAATTTCAAATTAGGAAGTCACGTGAAGGTTTGACTCTCTGTCATTACCTCATTTGGCCCAACACAAGACTGTCTCAGATGGAAAGCAGAAGCACACAGTTGCCAAATCTGGAAAGTCTGCAGAAATGAGAGACAAGCCATCGCTATCAAAGAACAGAGATCAACAGCTCTTCCAACGGTTAGTTGATTCTCTCCGCCTATAAATAGAGGCATTCATTCACTCACAAGATAGAAGACACACACGAGACGAGACAGACAAGAGCAAAGAACGAAAGAAAGAACTAAATTCCTTACTCGAGCTGAACTAGATTCATTCTCTTAGAACATCATTAGTTGAGAGTTCTAGAGTGTTAGATTTTGTCTGAGTGTCTTTAGATCCAACCTTGAGAGAACATCACTTTGTGAGAGTTCATAGAGTGTTAGATCATAGCTCACTTCATGTTCGAGCTATTAGTTGGAACCACTTTCTTTCACCTGAAAAGGTTTTAGGACCCTACTCTTCCCGTAACTGAGTAGATAGGTTGTTTAGTACCCGAAAACTAAAATGTAAGGTTGATAAGTACCCGTAAACTTATCTCAACGGTTGCAAAGTCTGCGTAAGCTTTGTGGTTTGTCCAGAAGAACTTGGACTGAGTTGTGTGGACTCACAACTCCCCGTGGACGTAGGAGTTCTCTCCGAACCACGTTAAATCTTTGTGTGTTGTGTTTATTTTCAGTTATCTTATTGTATATTCAACTGACTATCTAACCTGCATACAAACTGGTTTATTCATCAACTGTTTTGGTTATTGACCAACCATGCATAAAAGCGTGAGTAAATTTATACGAGTTAATTTGCACCACATTCCGCACAGCACATCACTTCCAACCGAATGTTTCTTACTCGGTTGTGATTCCAACTGAGCTTCCTTACTCGGTTGAGTTATTTTTAGGGAGTTGTTTTAAAAAGTCTTATCTGGTGTATTCCCCCCCCCCATACACCAGAACTTGTATCGGGACATCAAGTGGTATCAGAGCAGTGGTTCAAAAGACTGCTGACTCTGTTTCACAAGGTGTGAATTTGAGAAAGCTTCTTCAGTGGTCAACTGAACATATCTATTTTTCACGCTAGTGTATATTTGCTCGCATATTTGTTCTGTTGTTGTGTGCAGATGGACATCAAAGACAAGATCGTGGTCATGTTCTCGGTAGTAAATTATACATTCTGGAGGACACGGATGAAAAAGATCTTACTGTCAAAGCATCATCGGATGCAACAAGTACTCACGTCCGGACCGATCATCATCAGAGAAAGAATCACTCGCACTCCCACAAATCCCAACGATGGGGATGCAACTGTGGAGTTAGTGGAGAAAAATCCAGAAGACTACACTCTAGAGGAAGCCAAAGTGAGCCAGTTGGACATCTGGGCTCAGAGCACGATCATGTCCACAGTTGGACAAGATTATCTGCCTTGGATAGAGGAGTGTGAGACTGCCAAAGAGATATGGGATATCTTGGCATCGCTGAGTGAAGGAAGCGACGAGACGAAGGAGAACAAGTTCTCACATGCATGCCAAGACTTCGACAACTTTTGTCTGAGAACTGATGAAACAATTGATCAACTAGAGCTCCGGTTTATGGACATCATCAGAAGAATTCAGTCCATCCGAAGAGGAAAATACACCTTGAGAGAAATCAATCTCAAAGTGTTACAAGCTCTACCGGCTGAGTGGGATACCTTCACTAATATCCACGAGAGCCGAGCTGACCTTGGTGAGATGGGAACTGAAAGATTGTTCTCAATTCTGAAGGGAAATGAGTACAAGGTGAACCGACAAAGGTCAACTCAGTCCTTGGTTCAGACGAGTCGACATGAGGATGTTGGTTCAGCCACCAAGTCATTAGCGCTCCGAGCTGACTACTCAAAATCGCGAACATCAAGGCCAACAAGATCTACGGACACAGCTGCAAAGGAGCCAAGCAGAGAGGAACTGCAACAGAACATAGCCGCCCTGTCAAAGAAGCTAGCTGACATGGACACTCGGTTCGGCAAATACAAGAGGTTCTACAAATCTAACCAAACTCGAGACAACTCAAAGCCTGTGAACAACGGTTGCTTTGAATGCGGCAAGGAAGGACATTTCAAAGCAGATTATCCAGACCTCTCGAAGAAAGAGAGAGAAGCGTTGAGGGCCAAGCAAGCTGGAAAGAACAAGGCCATGGTTGCAGAAGAAGCAGCTGATGACATGGACATCTTCACTGACACTGAAGATGAGGATGAGCTGACTTCCACAAACAACGCTGTCAGTCAGGATCAATGCCTCATGGCACTTGGAACCGACCAAGATGATATTGAGGTACACTCTAATCCTGCTAGGTTAAATTCTTCTAATATTTCTAACATGTAGGAATCACTGGATGAAGAGTTGGAACCCTCCTGGAGTGACTTTCAAGAACTCAGTGAGGAACTACATCAGCAATCGGTTGAGTTTAAGAGTCTTCAAGAACAGTTCTCCAAACTTGAAGAATCCTTAACCGAAAGGACGATCTGATCAAGAGTCAAACTGATGAGATAGATAATCTCAAAAGTCAACTGAATGCGGTCAACCGAACTAATGCTCCAACCAATGAGGAGTTGACGAAGCAGATCAAAGAGCAGCGAGATCAGTTGAAAAATCAAGAGGCTCAGATCGACCAGCTGATTAAGAAGTCAGACGGACAAACGGAGCATATAACTGTTCTCCTCAAGGAGTTACAAACTGAGAAGGACAATTTAATAAAGCTATATCAGTCATCCAAGATCATCGAGAATCTTATTAGTTACAGTCGACAGATAGATAACGTGTCAGGACTCGGTTATGATATAATCAAGGATACTGGAATCCCTCCAGCGACCTTCATCAAAGTTGTGGAAGCCAAGGTTGTCGAACCTAACACAGTTGAACCTGAGTCTCCCTAAAGTAATCCAACCTCCACTTCTCAGCAAGCTCAACCGACCAAGGGAACAACAACTGAGAAGGGAAAAAGAGTAGTAGATAGAGGACAAAATGTTCCATCGGTTGGGACATCAACCGATGGGGAATGTTCCAAAAGTCAGAAGAAGAATCAGAGGCGTCGAAGACACAATCGCAACCGAACTCAGAATCAGAACCGACCTCTGCATCAACCTCAGAGTCAACATCAGAAAGAATGGAACCGACCGCAGAACCGACAATGGTCCAACCATCTGAATCAACAACGGTTCCATCATCAGTTCAACTAAAGGTTCCAACCGAGTCAACTGATAAGGAACAGGTCGAACAGCTGGAGATATTCATGCCACAACATGAACCACCAACAGGGCATGAACATTTATAGACAACATTCAGGGAGTTGGAATCAGAATCAGCCACAAAGATTCCAACAAGGCGTCCGACCTCAACAACGAAATCAACAGGATAAAAACTGCCTTCAAAACAGGGGGAAAGCCTCTCCTTCGAAAGCTCAGAATGGGAGAAATCCAACTCTTCCCAAGAAACATAACATCACTGCTAACAACAAGCCTAAGGATAACCGAGGTGTTGTTATAGTTGATGATGAAGGAAAAGTGATCTGGAATGATAAATCCATCCGAGTATACAGGGAAAAGCGACCAACAGTTCCAGGGGGAACTGGTTCTAACCCTCCAGGACCCAACTAAAATTGGGGACCTAAGCGAGTTTCTCTGTGCAGGAACAGGAGAAACAGCTGAGGAAGAATAAAGCATCACGAACTCTGTGGGTGATGGATAGTGGATGTTCGAAACACATGACAAATCTGAAGGATTTGCTTGGGAGTTTCGTGGAGAAAGAAGGACCCTCAGTTACCTTTGGTGACAACTCAAAAGGTTACACCAGAGGTTACGGTACCCTTGAAACCAATCATGTTTCGATTTCTAATGTTTCTTATGTTGATGGATTGAAGCATAACTTGCTCTCCATCAGCCAATTCTGTGATAATGGTTTCTCTGTCAAGTTTGATGCACAGGGTTGCAGGGTTAAAAATGTCAGTTCAAAGCAGGTCATATTGTTGGGAAATCGATCGACAACAGGGAATGCCTATTATGCTGACTGGAACAGTAGTCTTCCTGACACCTGCTTGTTATTAAAGAGCAGTTCAGATGTGAGCTGGCTGTGGCACAAAAGGCTCAACCATCTGAACTTCAAGACTATGAACCGACTTGCCAGACAAGAACATGCAAAAGGCATACCTAACCGAGTGTTTTCAACAACACATATCTGTAGTGCATGTCAGTTGGGAAAGCTCGCTAGATCCTCCTTCCGGTTGAAGACAACACCCTCAACCAACCGAGTGTTACAGCTGATCCACATGAATCTCTTCGGACTAGTCACACCAAAGAGCATGAATGGCAACGAGTATACCGTTGTTGTAACAGATGATTATTCCAGATACACGTGGACCATTTTCATGCGACACAAGAGTGAGACCCGAAATGAGCTACCCAAGCTGATGGATCGGATATCGAACCAACAAGAAATGAAAATCATATCCATCCGATCAGAACATGGAACCGAGTTTCTAAATGAAACCATCTTCGAGTACTGCGAGAAGCATGGAATTACTCATCAAACATCAGCTGCGCGTACTCCGCAACAGAATGGAGTAGCTGAGCGAAGAAACCGAACACTGAAAGATGCAGCTACATCCATGTTGACAAGCTCAGCTCTGCCAAAGAGATTTTGGGCTGAGGCCATCAACACAGCATGCTTCACCAAGAACCGGTCTCTTCTAACCAAGCGGTTGGGAAAGACACCATACGAGCTATGGAGACGCAGGAAGCCAGATATTTCATATTTTCGCATTTTTGGTTCTAAGTGTTATATTCACAACAATGGGAAGACTCAGTTGAAAACTTTTGATGCCAAGGCTTCGAAAGGCATATTTCTCGGATATGCCGCTTGAATCAAGGCTTATAGAGTTTTCAACAATAGCTCTCGTGTTGTGGAGATAACACCTCATGTTAGTTTTGATGAATCTACTTTTGAGTGCAGGGAACAGGCTAAAGGACAACAGGCTGATCCACAAGTTCCATCTGCTCTCACCATATCGCAAGCTTTAAGGGAAAAGAATCTAGCTGAACCATTGGTATGGGCAACCGAGGATGATGATCCGTACTCCTCTGAAGATGAATGCGAGGACCCCAGCTCATCTCAAGGGGGAACTCCAGCTGATGTCACTCCAACTGCATCAGCATCTGAAGCCCAACCAAGCCCGATTCAAAATGTTATCAATGTTGAGGATCCAGACTCA
Organism: Schizonepeta tenuifolia; assembly: GCA_029490685.1. Lineage (NCBI taxonomy): Eukaryota > Viridiplantae > Streptophyta > Magnoliopsida > Lamiales > Lamiaceae > Schizonepeta > Schizonepeta tenuifolia. The sequence continues at coordinate 24,477,277 of CM055960.1, read as the reverse complement.
ACAACTGATAAATCACCAGCTCAGAAGAGTCCAGCATCTCCCACAGCTCAGATCACGGAACAGCCACAGTTGGAAGAAGAAGGAAGACGCAACAAAAGATGGTATGAAGATCATTCCACTGCCAACATCATCGAAGATCCAACCGAAGGTGTGCGTACAAGGAGCAGAGTTGCAATTCCAGATTCAACTGAGGAAGATTCCAACACTTATGCCCAATATGCTGAGGAGTTGGCAGTTCTTGAGGAGTTCGAGCAAGCTGGAGATGTTTCCATGATTTCTTGCTTCGTAGCTGATGTACCAGAACCAAAGAATGTTGTGGCTGCTCTCAACTGTGTTCACTGGACAACAACCATGCAAGAAGAACTGAATGAATTTCTACGCAACTGTGTATGGGAGTTGGTAGAAAGACCAAATGGTGTCAAAGTCAATGGATTAAAATGGATTTTCAAGAACAAGAGAGACGCCATTGGATTCATCGTGAGGAATAAGGCAAGGTTGGTAGCTCAGGGATATTGCCAACAAGAAGGAATCGATTTCGAGGACTCATTCGCACCGGTTGCAAGGATGGAAGCCATCCAAATCTTTCTAGCCTATGCTGCATTTCACAAGTTCAAGGTCTATCAGATGGATGTGAAGTGTGTCTTCCTCAACGGTGATATCAATGAAGATGTATATGTTGAACAACCTCCTGGTTTTGAAACTAGAGATGGAAGAGTGTACAAGTTGAAGAAAGCAATCTATGGACTAAAACAAGCACCCAGAGCTTGGTATGACACTCTTTGTGGTTTTCTTCTGAACTCGGGATTCAAACGAGGGTCAGTTGGCAAAACCCTGTTCACCATCAAAGTTGGAGAAGATATACTTGTTGTGCAAATCTACGTCGACGACATCATATTCGGCTCCAAGTCGGAGGAACTGTGTGAAAAATTCTCAAATCTCATGAAGGAGAAGTTCGAGATGTCGATGATGGGCGAGATAAACTACTTTCTTGGACTTCAAGTGAAGCAGTCACCAGAAGGGATTTTCATCAATCAGTCCAAGTATACAAAGGAGCTCATCACCAAGTTCGGATTTAGACAAAAAAGACTACAAGGATCCCGATGAATACTAACTGGAAGATTGAACCTGGAACCGAGGGAAAGCTTGTGGATGCCAGTAAGTACAGAGGGATCATCGGTTCTTTGCTCTATCTAACCGCCAATCGGCCAGACATATCTTACGCGGTTGGAGTGTGTGCACGGTTTCAAGTTCAACCGAGGGAAGCTCACATGTTGGCTGCAAAGAACATCATCAAATATCTGAAGGGAACTGTAAATGTTGGGTTATGGTATCCAACCGACGACAACATTCAACTGATCGGATACTCAGATGCAGATCTAGCCGGAGATCGGTTGGACAGGAAGTCCACATCTGGACACTGTCAGTTCATGGAAAGCAAGCTAGTTTTGTGGTTCTTCAAGAAACAAGCATGTGTTGCCACTTCTACAACCGAGTCAGAGTATATGGCTGCCAGTAGCTGCTGCATGCAAGTGTTGTGGCTCAAGCAACAACTGAGAGACTATGAAGTTGCAACTGGACAGGTTCCCATTCATTGCGATAGCTCCAGTGCCATTGCTATCTCTTTGAATCCTGTTCACCACTCTCGGACGAAGCACATTAACATCCGACATTATTTCATCCGAGACCATATTGAGAAGAAGGACGTATCCATGGAGAAGATTCCAACTGAGATTTAGAGAGCTGATATCTTCACCAAACCTCTAGCCGAAGCGCGGTTCAAGATGTTATGTGATCTACTTGGATTGTTGGATCCATCAGATGAAGAACCAGCTGAGGTGAAGAGATAGATATCCATCTAAGGGGGAAGCTCAGATGAAGGGGGAATCTCAGATGCGGATTGCCAACCGAAGACATCAGACGTCAGCTGAACAGACAAATTCGAGTCAGGTGATGGTATGCTGCAACGTTGGATTAGATGTCAGCTGAACAGACGAACTCAAGTCAGCTGATGGTATGCCGCAACATTGGAACACAGCTGATTCCGACATCAGCTGGCAGGTAACATTTAAGGCTGAAGGTGTTATGTTCTTAAATGAGAATGTTTGAAATAAATTCAAACATTCCTGAGCAAGTCAGTTACATTAAAATAGCCATCATGTCGCATTAAATGTAAAGTACGGCTGAACATCTATAGCCTACTTTATAGTGCGACTGGGCTGACAAGAAAAACTGTACACCTTCTCACGCATGGGTTGGAACTCGGTGTAGGAACCGGTTTTTGATAACCAATCCGTTCTTTACCCATGGATCAATTATGGATATCTAACAAACACATACAAAACCCATACCTAGCATGCTCCTATGAATTTAATTACAATCATAGGATGTTTATTCGATATACCTGCAAATTTGATGCACAACGACTCCAGAGTTGATCTTCTAAACTGTTCCCAGCTAGAATACGACGATGGATGGGATCGACCTCGTACTCTCTTTCTCACAGTGGGGGGCGGCGCCAGTTCTCTCTCTCTCTAGGGTTTTATTGCTTAGATGCAAGTCAGTAATGAGTCTTATGAGCCTTGTATTTATAGATAAATAACTGCTCACATTCATTGAACCTAGACAACCCTCACGGGCCGTAGGAGACAAGCGCCTAGCCCACTAGAAACACAGGCCATTGGGCCAGTTCAGGGATCTACTAGCTTAAATAAGATTGGCTCGATAATATCTGATTTAATCCATTCAGCCCACAAATATAAATCAGATATAAATATTAATTCATTCCACTAAAGAATTAATATTGACTTACCCTCTTATTTAATTAATTGAGTCGGGGCTAGTATTAGACTTAATTAATCTCCGTGTTTAAGATTCTCGAATATCCATTAATTAATTAAATACTTCTGACAGTAAATTAATTAATCAATTAATTATTCACTAATAAATAATTATCTCGAGTGCTACCACTTAAACTTATTATCGTATCGGAACTAATTCCACCTGCAGGGTTTAATACGACAAACTTATTAAGTTCCTCGAGAGGATATCATCATCCCATTATTCATAGGACACGGATCCTTATTGCAGCTCTATCAATATCAAATAAGAACTGCTACCGCCCAAAATACGAAATTTTGAACCACGATTAAGTTCTCATTTATAATAGATCAAAGCAATAGTCAGACACTTATTCATACTGATAAGCCCAATTAAGGTTAAGACTATTTAAGTCACCGAGATCTTTAATTCTCAATAATTCAGAACAGAGAATTAATCTCACTGTGATCCTTTCAATACGATTAACGTACTAGAATAAATAAATAGTCAAGATAAACTATTTAATACTATTATGCTACAATCTAAACCAACAACTCGTCCAAGTTGTCTCGATTGTGAATATTAGTTTATATCTCATAAAAATGCCGATTATATAATCTTCTGTGATCTACAACACACTATATAATCTATGATATTTGAGATAATTGGACAAATAATAATTATGCAATAATAAACATTTCAGATAGGAGAATTATAGTGAAATAAATATCAATTGTATATAAACAAAAGTCTTGCTTTCGTATACAACCCTTCAATTCTCCCACTTATACTAAAGCAAACTTTTAGTATACAATGAGACTAATATTCATCTAGCCATCTATTACAAACTTCTCCCACTTATACTCAAAGTTTAACTTAGTGTGGGAGGAAACGTAGCCCCATGCCTTCAACGTGCTTCTCAAAGACAACAGCTGGCAGACTCTTTGTAAATGGATCAGCCAGATTATCAACTCCTGCAACCTTTTGCACATCCACATCACCATCTTGGACAAGCAGCCGAATGTAGTGATATCTTGCATCAATATGCTTAGTCGTCTGATGAAACCTCGACTCCTTGCAATTTGCAATTGCTGCCTCATTATCAGAATAAATCATGATACTTCTTGGCAAATCAGGAATCACATCAAGCTCCGCTAAGAAGTTACTAAGCCAAACAGCCTCTTTAGCAGCCTCAGTAATAGCCACATACTCAGCTTCCATAGTAGATAATGCAATGCATTTCTGCTTCACTTCTCCACACAATGGCTCCACCTCCTAGCTTGAACACATAGCCAGAAGTAGAAAACCGCTGATCTTTATCTCCTTGATAATCAGCATCTACGTATGCTACCGGAAACAGATCACCGGATCGATATACCAGTCCATACTCTCTAGTCCGTTTAAGGTACTTGAGTATGCACTTTACAACAATCCAATGACCCTGACCTGGATTAGCCTGATATCTAGACACCATGCCAACGGCCTGGCAGATATCGGGCCTGGTACACTGCATTGCATACATGAGACTTCCCACAGCCGAAGCATAAGGAATTGTCTTCATGTCAGCTACCTCCTTAGGCGACGTAGGACACATCGCCTTAGATAGATGAACGCCATGTCTGAAAGGCAAGAAACCTTTCTTAGCATTCTGCATGCTGAAACGCGACAATACAGTATCAATGTAGGCTGTTTGAGACAAACTCAACATTCTCTTAGATCGATCACGACCGACCTTAATTCCAAGAATGTATGCTGCCTCTCCCAAATCCTTCATTTGAAACTGCTGGGATAACCATGCCTTAATCTTAGCCAACACACTCACATTATCACTAATGAGCAGAATGTCATCGACATAAAGCACGAGAAATACTAAACTTCCATCAATACACACCCTGTAAACACAACTTTCATGTTCACATTGTACAAAGCCATAGCTCTGGAGAACATCATTGAAACGTTTGTTCCAGGATCGTGAAGCCTGCTTAAGTCCATAAATGGACTTCTTTAGTTTCCACACGAGATGCTCTTCACCTTTCTTAACGAATCCTTCAGGCTGTAGCATGTAGATGTCCCTATCTTGTTCAAGATACCCGTTCAGAAACGCTGTTTTGACATCCATTTGCCAGACCTCGAGATTCATGTGAGCGGCCATTGCCATAAGAATTCGAATGGATTTAAGCATGGCTACTGGCAAAAATGTTTCACGTAATCGATTCCCTCTCTTTGGGTGAAACCTTTCGCCACTAGTCTTGCCTTAAAGGCCGTAACCTTTCCATCCGGTCCTCTCTTTCTCTTGTACACCCACTTGCATCCTATGGCTTCACAGCCCTTAGGAAGTTCGCATTTCTGGTATACATCCATGGCAGTGATAAATTCCAATTCGGCAATCATACACGCCTCCCACTCAAGAGCATCCGGATCTGCTAATGCTTCGGAGTAAGTCCAGGGATCCTCTTCGATCACAACTAATTCCGATGAATCCGTAGATTCATTAAGTAGAGTGTATCGACTAAGCAACTTTCCTTGAGCTATCCTCCCACTACGACGAAGCTTTACAGCAGATTCAGTATTAACGGTTTGTGCAGGTTCCGACGATTTCTTGTCTTGCACAACTGGAGCACTAGTTACCTCCTCCCCTCTAACTTCCTGAAGCATGATATCACTTCTCTTTTTATGCTCAATCATATAGTCCTCTTCTAAGAATCTCGCGTTAGTGTTAATAACGACTTTCTGATCCTTAGGACAATAGAAATAGCCACCTTTCGTTCCTCTAGGATAGCCTACAAACAGCATCACCTTGGTTCTCGGACTCAACTTGTCAGCGTCTTTATTTAAGACATGTGCTGGACTACCCCAAATCCGGATGTGGTTAAGACTAGGCTTGCGCCCGGACCACAGCTCGGAGGGTCTTAGGCACTGACTTTGAAGGAACCAAGTTTAGCGTGTGAGCCGCTGTTTCCAAAGCATATCCCCAAAACGATATAGGCAGAGATGCATAACTCATCATGGATCGAAACATCTCTAGAAGTGTTCGATTTCTTCTCTCCGACACACCATTCTGTTGAGGTGTTCCAGGTGTAGTCAATTGGGATGTAATCCCACTTTCCAACAAGTACTCTTTGAACTCGTTGCTGAGGTATTCGCCGCCGCGGTCAGATCGCAACGACTTGATACTCTTACCATGTCGCTTTTCTACTTCCGCTTTGAATAGTTTGAACTTTTCAAAGCACTCGGACTTGTAGCGCAACAGGTAGATGTACCCGTACCTAGAGTAATCGTCAATGAAAGTGACAAAATACTCGTACCCTCCACGATCTTGAGTTGACATAGGTCCACACAAGTCGGAATGAATCAATTCCAACACTTCTTTGGCTCTATACCCCTTGGCCTTGAAAGGCCAAGTCGTCATCTTTCCCTCTATGCAGGATTCGCAGATTGGGATAGAATCAACTTGGAATGAATCCAAGACTCCATCGGAAACCAATCTTTGGATCCTCCTTAGACCAATGTGACCCAATCTTAAGTGCCAAAGAAGAGTTTGATTCATTTGAGAAGAATTCGATTTCTTCCTTTGGTTAACAGTTAAAGCATTACTTGAAGAACTCATAGCATGTGAACAGTAAATAGTATAAAGAGAATCAACAACATGTGCATAACCAATAATCTTATCATCCTTCATAAAAGTCGCAAAACCTTCAAAAAGAATAGAATATCCGTCTTTCCACAACTTAACCATAGAAATCAAGTTCCGCCGAAAGTCTGGCACATATAAAACATCTCTTAAAACTAAAACTGAATTCTCAAAAGATAAATGAACATCGCCTATGGCCGCAACGTCTGCTTTCGCTTCTGTTCCCATGGCAACGCTCAACTCCCCTCTACTCACTTCCCTTGTCCGCAGGAACCCCTGCAAGGAATAACAAATATGGTCAGTTGCGCCCGTATCTACTACCCATTTATGGATAGAACTTGAACTTAAACATATTTCATTAACAAGAGCAGAAGACATACCTTGAGCCTTCTTCAACAGGGGGCAGTTAGCCTTCCAATGTCCCGATTTCTTGCACTTGAAGCATTTTCCACCCTTCTCCTTTGGCTTTTTAATGCCGCCGGTAGGGCCAAGCCTCTTGCTCCCACTACTTCCTTCGCCCTTCTTGCCTTTCGCGGGGCCCTTCCATTTCTTTCCACCTTTCGGTGAAACATGGAAACCCCTTGAGGAAGAAGCAAGAGCTTGCGGACTCTTTCCCATAACCCCTTCCGCCGCAACAAGTTCATTGAGCAGTTCATTGAGAGTGAACACTTTCTTGCTCATTATTGCATTAAGGCGGAAGTTCTCATAGGACTTGGGAAGAGTGTGGAGTATCATGTCGACCTTAGCTTCATCCATGATACCGCCACCGAGCACGTCTAACTCGTTGAAATGATTGATCATTCCAAGCACGTGCTCGCGCACAGACGCGCCCTCCGTCATCTTCGAGCTCATGATTTGCCTCATGATCTTGAATCGGGTAGAACGGTCACTCTCACCGAACAACTCTTCAAGATTTGTCATGATTGCAGCAGCCGTGTCCAAGGACTGATGTTGCTGCTGCAACCCCGAGGTCATAGTGGTCATCATGTAGGCTTTCGCCATACAATTAGCCTTATGCCACCTCTTAGACTCCTCTTTCTGAGCCTCGGTAGAGTCTGCAGTGAGAACTGCAGGCGCAGGGGTAGTGAGTACGAAGTGATAATCTTCGGCATCTAGGACATATCCCAAATTGCGCTTCCATTCCAAGAAATTTGGTCCGGTAAGCGGCTTAGCAGTAAGCACATTCAACAACGGAGTAACAGTCATATCTGGAAAAAAAAATTAAACATACAAAACGCACATAAGCCACAATTATTGCATAAAACGTTCGTAACATTTATATTGTAACATTTTGATAAAACAATATTAAATGAAACCTTCATTAGCTCAAGTGACTTACACGCAAGCCACGATAGTGTGGACGTTTACGTGCGCATCACTCAACCAAACACCCAGTTTTTAATTTTATCTCATGCCAAATTAACCTTATGACAAATAAAATTAATAAATGAACCTTACTAGACCATATCGTCTCGAAAAGGGACTCCGATGGGGAGTTGTATTCGAGACAATATCTAAGCACAGACCACAATTTAACCAATCCAAAATTGTCCCACATATTGATGCAATTACTAGAACGACATCTCCTTGTAAACAATTTCATTAATTATCTTATTCTAATCTCTCCTAGAATAAACTGTGAGAATTAATACGCGCAAGCCACGATAGTGTGGACGTTTACACGCAAAACTCCCACTATTCACGAGACTAAAATACCTTTAGAAGTTTTACTCGACAAAAACTATAAGTCAATAGCACTCATGCAAGCCATGATCGTGTGGACGTTTACACGAGCCTACCAACTTAATTCGTCTAAAACCAATTGTGGAGGTCTAAGTTTGATTATTAAAATCAAGTTATCATGCTTAGTCATTTTTAATTCAAAAGGTTTTCACATGCAAAACACGTAAAACACGGAATCACTAAACATGCTTTTTCTAGAACTCACATAATAAATCATGCTCGCTTGAATTCATAACATGCTTAGAGTAATACGATAAATTCCTAGCATGCAATTTCTAAACGCAAATAATTTCAAATAATTACAAATTATATCATGCTTTAGAAATAATAACACCTTAACGGTGATTAAATCCCACGACATGCAATTTATAATAAAATAAATAAAAATGTCGTCTCGTCGTGGATAATTTGTACCTGCCTAAATTATTACAGAATAATAAAGGAAATAAAACAAACTATCTATTACAAGAGATCTTCGTCTTCAATTCTTTTCCAAATCCGTCGCCTTGAAGCATCGCCCAAGAAGGAAACGAGATCAATAGCATCTCGTTTTTCCATCACGACCCGACCCACGCGAGGGACCTCACCGTGTGGCTGCCCATACGCCCAAACCCTAGGTTTTTAAACCTAGGGTTTTGCATGGTGCAAACCCACGCCGGCAGCCCCTTTCACGTCGCCGGAGACGCGATCCGGCGAGGAGACCTTCACGTCGCCGGAGACGCGATCCGGCGAGGAGACCTTCACGTCGCCGGAGACGCGATACCAACTGTAGGAACCGGTTTTTGATAACCAATCCGTTCTTTACCCATGGATCAATTATGGATATCTAACAAACACATACAAAATCCATACCTAGCATGCTCCTATGAATTTAATTACAATCATAGGATGTTTATTCGATATACCTGCAAATTTGATGCACAACGACTCCAGAGTTGATCTTCTGAACTGTTCCCGGCTAGAATACGACGATGGATGGGATTGACCTCGTACTCTCTTTCTCACAGTGGGGGGCGGTGCCAGTTCTCTCTCTCTCTAGGGTTTTATTGCTTAGAATGCAAGTCAGTAATGAGTCTTATGAGCCTTGTATTTATAGATAAATAACTGCTCACATTCATTGAACCTAGACAACCCTCACGGGCCGTAGGAGACAAGCGCCTAGCCCACTAGAAACACAGGCCATTGGGCCAGTTCAGGGATCTACTAGCTTAAATAAGATTGGCCCGATAATATCTGATTTAATCCATTCAGCCCAGAAATATAAATCAGATATAAATATTAATTCATTCCACTAAAGAATTAATACTGACTTACCCTCTTATTTAATTAATTGAGTCGGGGCTAGTATTAGACTTAATTAATCTCCGTGTTTAAGATTCTCGAATATCCATTAATTAATTAAATACTTCTGACAGTAAATTAATTAATCAATTAATTATTCACTAATAAATAATTATCTCGAGTGCTACCACTTAAACTTATTATCGTATCGGAACTAATTCCACCTGCAGGGTTTAATACGACAAACTTATTAAGTTCCTCGAGAGGATATCATCATCCCATTATTCATAGGACACGGATCCTTATTGCAGCTCTATCAATATCAAATAAGAACTGCTACCGCCCAAAATACGAAATTTTGAACCACGATTAAGTTCTCATTTATAATAGATCAAAGCAATAGTCAGACACTTATTCATACTGATAAGCCCAATTAAGGTTAAGACTATTTAAGTCACCGAGATCTTTAATTCTCAATAATTCAGAACAGAGAATTAATCTCACTGTGATCCTTTCAATACGATTAACGTACTAGAATAAATAAATAGTCAAGATAAACTATTTAATACTATTATGCTACAATCTAAACCAACAACTCGTCCAAGTTGTCTCGATTGTGAATATTAGTTTATATCTCATAAAAATGCCGATTATATAATCTTCTGTGATCTACAACACACTATATAATCTATGATATTTGAGATAATTGGACAAATAAGAATTATGCAATAATAAACATTTCAGATAGGAGAATTATAGTGAAATAAATATCAATTGTATAAAAACAAAAGTCTTGCTTTCGTACACAACCCTTCACTCGGTGCATGACGTCAAGTTAAAGATAGTCAACAGTCGCGTGATCTCAGCCGTTGATGGATTCGCACCATTTAACCCCAGCCGTCGATCTCAATCAAGTCAAAAACCTATAAATAGCGGAAAATCAGGAAGTGATCTCTTACCTTCCTCATTCGTATCTATCTGCAATTGTCACAGCCCCAAATCCCGAGAGACGGCAGAAACCGGGGTGCGACTGGGGTTGGATTAAAGAAGCGGGGAAGAAGGGGGCTAAATGACTAAACATACATGAAAAAGCATCGATAAACCATGAACAAGACTTGAATATAAATAAGAAAGAGTTAATCCCCAAGGATTTCTCGACAAAAGTAAAATAAAGAAGCTAAGTTCATATTTACAGACTTAGACTACAGAGTATTGTTCAAAAGTACATCTCAAAAAGAAATTCAGAGTTTGGCAGCGGAAGGGTTCTAACTAAGCATCCTATCCTTTAACTCAACATCAACCGTCGCCGCTCACCGTCGCTTCAACCTGCACATTTAGAAAACAATGCAGGGCTAAGTACAAACGTACTTAGTGGGCACGATGCCGAAATCATAATCATAAATATAGATAAATATGGCATTTCATAAGCGTAGCACATCGGAGTTTTATTGAAAGAATCCGTGTCTACTAAACATTTTCTGACTTTTTCTCATAAATCACTCGCGCGAGCATTTTCTGACTAATGTTACGTTCAATCTTGACCAATTCTAATTCACCGTGGCTGGTACCCCTCAACAGGATATCACATACACCACAGGTTACAAAGTGCACTAACTCTGGAAAGCACTTGGCAGCTAACTCAGAGCTGATCGTTAGTTAATCTAGTTAGACTAACTCTAAATCTGGAAAACACGAATGTTGACTCAGATAGGTACAAGAGAACTCACATAAAACATAAAACAGTTCATGCCATAATATCACTGTGAAAACACAGATATCAAAGCGATAAAGAAAGATTTTCCGAGCATTGCTCGTTTTATTTGTATATAAAAGCCCACCTTGATTTACAGAACTTAAAGCAAAAGCTTCCAATTTTGGATCTTCCGTCCTTTCTCTACAGTTGGCTTCCTCCTTCATCGTAAAATAAACATACTTAAAAACGGGTCGTAAAAGATAATCGATTAAAGAGAATCGAAGAGGTTTTAGTTGTTTCATTCTTTTGGCATTTGCACGCTTACTAGATTCGTTTTACTTAAACGGGAAATAAAACTCGTACCAAACTCGTTTAGAACTCGGAAGATCTCTTACTCGACTCTCGGGTCAGTAGAGAAGGTAGTCAATATCTTAATACGACTTTAAAGATTAAAAGAAACTAAGTTGGAAAGAATCAACTTAGGCGATTTACGTTTTAGTTCATTAAACGATTTATGAAATTTCTCGTTTATTACTTCTTTAAAGAAAGGATAAGAGATAAGATCTCGACTGGTTTTCATCACTCAAGGTCCTATACTTGGCTCTAGGGTCAGTAGGGAGATGTTCGTTAGATAAAAACGGTTTAAACGATCGAAAGAAACTAAGTTGCGAACTAAACAACTTAGAAATAAGAAACTGAATTTTCACTGCACAGTCCAGTAACTCTAGAGGCTGTCCAGAATAGAGGATTTGGAAACAGGGGGTGAGCCTTATACCACTGGAAAGATTGGTATGTCTAGTTTGCGCTCCAATTTACGGATCACAAATTCGATAAACGAGCTGGAAGTTATTACAGTTTTCGGCGAGGGTCGTAAAACTGCCGTGAAAACCCTAATTGCTTGATAGGTTCGACGTATAACATTTTAGGTTCGTTCTAAGCTCTCGTATTTGATTTTTTTTAGAAACTGGACTCTCAAGGAAGTCATCACGTACTTCCGTACGTGACAAACTCCTTCTCAAAACTCGCTCAAAAGCACGACGTTCTAACGTCGGATTTCAACTAACAATTACTAAACCAACAAAAATTCAAAACGCGTTCTAGTTCTCGACTATAACTATAGCCCATATTATATCAACTCGAAAGCTTATGACGTCAACTAGAAGGTTGTTCTAAATTCCATCATAAACAATAATATCAAAATAAAATTTTCATCCGACTTCTCGATTATTAGTTACGACTAAATGTTCGTCTCTTACGCGATTTTTCAAAGTTGTCGGATTTCGTTCAAATTTTACGACGTTAAACTACGTCTAACGTGAATCACTTTCATGCATGCAAACATATCATAACATCATTATAACTCAACTTATAAGGTGATCTTTATCTCTTATGTTTCATTAATCATTTTTAGAAAATTCTCAATTAAATTCTATAATCAACTAACATGATTTGCAACATAATTTAACCAACAATTCATCACTTATATCAAACATGTGGAAACCCCTAATTACTCTATAAATTTCTGTTTATATAAAGATGTTAAGGGGGTGATTTTCTTCTCCAATTAACTACATTTATTTACTAATCAACCTCTTATATCATCAAATAATCAATTACAAAACAATTATCAACTAACATGCATAAACCCCTAAATTCAACTTAAATCGTAATTGAAATTTCACAAACACATAGGGCTTTTTATTTCTTTTCATTCTAATCACTAATTAAACATCTATTAAACAAGAATCAATCATCAAATGAAGAAAATTAAAAATCCTACAGACATGCCCTAAATTTTCGGCATTAACATAGGTATTAGGGTTCTTATTTTTGTTCAATTTTAATCCCTAATTATCATATCTAATACATCTAATTTCATTATTCCAAGATCAAAACATCTATTTCAATACCTAAATTTTCGATCAAAGAAGAAAAGAAAAAGAAAAGAAAGATGATTGGATAGGGTTATAGAGGAGGGAATTACCTTAAGAATTAAAGAAAGATGTATGGAGTTTGAATGGAAGGATTGTGACTTGTGTTCTTCTTCAAGCTCTTGGAGATGTCTTCAATGGTGGATGATGAAGTGAAGAAGATGAAGAATGGGGGAGTGCAGCCGAGAGAAAGAGAGAAGTGGGAAGAAATGGTTTTGTTTAAGTGTTAAAAACACTTGATATGATGAAAGGTTTGAAAATATGAAAAGTAAAGTTTAGGTGTCACTTAATTATACATCATCAACATGCATGTCTTCCACCTAATTAACTAAAAATAATAAAAAAAAGAAAAAGTCGGCTGCCATGCAGAATTTTTGAGGGATATGCATTTTTCCGGCGCGATCCGACGTTACGGAAAACGTTCGACGAAAAACGTTGTTCGGTACAAAATCGTCACGATTCGATTTGACCTAAAATTCTAACGTATGAAACTTAATTGGAAAAATAAATTTACAAAAATTATTTTGACAAGAACTCGGGACGACAAGTCCGAGTTTCGTCCGGAAAAACATAAAAACGAACTTTCTCGGACGTGTTCGTATCGTGATTGCGTGAAAGTAAAAATCGGACGGTTTTCCGTTCTGAGTTTACGAACTAAAAACTTTTCGTACGCGTTTACCCTAAATACAGTAGTCGTCTAGCTGACTTCTGTAATTTATTTTCAGTAACGGATTCGACCATTAGTCTTAGAATTCAAAAATTGTAAACTTAGGCGTGCAAAGCCATTTATTTAATTAACTTTAAAATTTTTAAGAACGTAAGGAATTTACGGGGCATTACAGCAATAACTGTTCATCGTCTTCTCAGAAATTGTCTAACTATTTCCTGCAAAAGATTTCCCTTACTCCTTCCTATATATACCTTCGCAGTGATCATAAATGGCCCCCAAAAGCAAGAAAATGGCCCTTCAGGATCTTCTCTTGTCCCCACCTCTTATGAAGAATCATTCGACATGCTGGTGTCGAAGATCCACTTCGAACAGATACTCTCCGACGAGGAATTGGAATCGCCGGTGTTGGCTCCCCTCGCCAATACACTCAGGGAAAACGGGCTCTTGGAATGGGCGAAGCTCTGCCCCACCCACCTGCTCAGGCGCCAGGTCGGCGAATTTTACGTGAATCTGCAGTCGTCCATCGACAGCAGAGAAGGAGTTACAACGGAAGTTTCCTGCCGCCAACGCAATGTTCCGGCAAGGACCATTCGCCGTGTCACTTTTCCCATAGCAGTTTCCGATGTCCTCCGCCACGTCATTCCAGTGAACCACGCCGCCACGGAATTTCTGGAGAACATAACCGGCGAGCATGCCGACGAGTTTCTGGAGAATGCTTTAATCACTCCGGAGAAGTTAAGGAGCAATATGCAGAGGACGAAGCTGAAGCCAGAACATCGACTCATGTTCGATGTTGTGTCCAAGGTGGTGTTCGGCTACAGCGGTGCCTTCGGCGACATCAGCCGACCAAAGTTGAAGCAGTTGGTGGCTTTGGAGCATAAGCATGAGATCGACTGGTGTCAATACTTTTTGAACCAGCTGATGGTGGAGAAGTCGAAGATCTCCGAGACAACAACAGACTCGGGAGAGAAACTGTTGAATGTGAAAGGGACACTCAACTTCGGCTGCAAGATTTCAGCCCTGATCTTGCTCGCAACCAAGGATCGCAACATGGTCTGGAATGACTATGAGGATATGCCTGTCAAGAAGCTGATGCTGTTCCCAACAGCTAAGAAGGCACATGAGGTGCTTAGGAGTGTCTACACTCCTAAGAAGAAGAAGGAGGCTGCGAAGTCTGCCGAGCCCACAGCTGAGGGAGAACCAGCTGTCATTCGCCCCACCAAATCCAAAGTTGCACGCCGACGAGCTGAGTCCGAGAAGGAAACAGCTGAGGAGCCTGCCCAGAAAAAGCTAAGAGTACGGTTCAAGAAGACGGTTGAGAAGCCAGCTGAGGTGCCAGCTGATGAGCTAACTGAGGTGCCAGCTGGAGAGCCAGCTGAGGAGCCAGTTGAGGTGCCAGCTGAGGAGCAAGCACCAGCTGAGGAGGAGCTACCAGATGTGGATGCACCAGCTGAGGAGCCGATACCAGCTGAGGAGCCATCCGAGTCAAGCCGCTCAGCTGAGGCCGCTTCTTTCGAGATTGTCCCTCGTGCCACCGGAGCTGATGAGGCAGACGGGATAGAGACAGACGTGACGTCGGATGCATCTTCCTCGTCTGAGGAAATCGAACACGCTCCAACCTCCCCCACGGCAGGAGTTGATGTCGTACCGCCTAAAGAGCCTCTTGCTCTTTCAACCGAACAATCACAGCCAAATGTTCCGAGCACATTGCTCGATGCCAACATTGTGACCGCTCCTTCGGCAAATGTTGAAGAAACAATTGAAACCCCCCTCCCAACTGAATCCAATATTCTGAGCTCCCAGCTCGATGCCAATTGATGAAGAAGCTGACGCTCAGGCCATCGCACTGGAGCATGAAGGCAAGGTGGCTTATTGCTTCCAGAAGCTGATAGGCATGTTCCCAGAGGCTCACGACATGCCGGTCTTCACCACTCTTGGAACCGAGATGTTGTACCAGTTCCACCTGATCTTCAGTCACTGGTACATGGAGGAAGATACAATCAGGGTGCACAGCTGGGACAGGCTGAAGTCAGACGAGTCTCGCATCCGAGCTTACTTCAACTACTCCAACCTGGAAGTGGCTTACAACAACAAGGTTGCGTTGCTCACTCATCGACTAGACCAGAGCAAGGCAGAAGGGACAGACACCAGGGAGGCAGCTGGACAGGATTGCATTGCTTTTCTCGACAGCATGCTGATCAAGTCAGCTGACTTCCTCGACGATCTGGACGCAGCTGCCGCCGCAGCAAAGGAAGAAGAAGAAGAGTTGAAGCTGTACCTGGCCAACCGACAAGCCATGGTCACAGTTGAGCCTCTAGCTCTGACTGAACAAGCCCCTCCAGCTGATCAGCCTGCTCCTTCCTCTGAAGAAATCTGCGAGCTGATAGCTGAGAGGGTGAACCAGCTGCGAACCGAGATGCTTGCCAACCTCTAGCAACACAAAGAAGATCAGTTGAGGGTGTTGGAAGCACAAGAAGTGAAGAACCAGCAGCTGGTGGAGGAGAATGTTGCAATGAAGACAAAGTTGGATGAATTCTCCTCCTCCACCAGCCAAGACATGTCGGAGCTGAAGTCAACTCTTCTGGGGTTCAAGTCTGAGCTGAACTTCATCAAATCCTTGTCCGACTCCAATCTCGCCAAGTCCCAACAGACTCAAGATGTTGAATGGGAGTCTCGGTTCGAGTCGCGATGGGCTGAGTTCGCTGCTTTTCAAACTGAGGTCATTGAAAACCTCTCTGCGTTAAAGAAAGCCGAACAAAAGTGCCAGGACTCCGAACTGGCGAAGAAGATGGAGATCGAGTGTGCGGTCGATGAACTCTTCAACCGCATTCAACTCGCCGAACAACAGCTCACCTCTCTCGATGGTTCAGTAGCAAGCCTTGTTGCTGATGCCAAAAAGAGGGAAGATAAAGAAACGGATGTTGAGATGCAGGAAGAAGAAGAGACCCAAGCCGAGGAAGCGATGCCAGCTGCAGCAAAATCTCAGCTGAGGAAGAAGACGAAGAAGGCCGCTCCTAAGTCAACCGAAGTTGGTGGAGCTGAAATGGAGAAAGACTTGGAGCAGGCAGAGAAGTTTGGAGTTTCGTACAACTCCATAGCCGAGATCGCAGCCGAGCTAGATTCGGAACTCAACGGTATCACAACCGAAGAGTGCATTGCAGTTGCCAAGGCTATGGATGTTGCAGAGAAGAACTATATGAATCCGAGCTAGATCCGGAAGTTCGCCGCCAGCCAGGCGAGAAGGGTGAACCAGTTCGAAGAAAAGCTGAAGAAGATAACCCAGAACTTGGACCGCAACATTGCCTCCCGCAGCCGACGCCGCATCAACAAACATCAAACAAAGGCTGAAGCTCGGTTGAAGCAACAAAGGTTGCCAGGGAAGTCCAAGGTCGAGAGTCGGTTCAGGCATGTTGATAAGTGGATGCCGACCGAATGGAATGAGGAATGGGAACTCTTCAAGAAGGAGTTCGTAAACGACTTCTACTATAGGAAGGTTTACGCAACCGATGACCCGAGGAAAGCGTTCAAGGAAGCCCTGACCGAGTTGCACTCTGGGGACCCGGGCATGTTCAGCCAGTTCAGGCGTGCTATGATCGAAGCTAAACTGGACTTGAACACAGTTCCGGTTCCTAAGAGGGTCACTTACAAGCCTCCTTTCCTCCCAGACTCCCGCACCCCCAACCGGACAAAAATTGCAGCTGAGGCGAGACAAGTCTGTAAAGAGCACGGAGTCGACATCTCCAAAGAACAGAGATCAACAGCTCTTCCAACGGCTAGTTGATTCTCTCCGCCTATAAATAGAGGCATTCATTCACTCACAAGATAGAAGACACACATGAGACGAGACAGACAAGAGCAAAGAGCGAAAGAAAGAACTAAATTCCTTACTCGAGCTGAACTAGATTCATTCTCTTAGAACATCATTAGTTGAGAGTTCTAGAGTGTTAGATTTTGTCTGAGTGTCTTTAGATCCAACCTTGAGAACATCACTTTGTGAGAGTTCGTAGAGTGTTAGATCATAGCTCACTTCATGTTCGAGCTATTAGTTGGAACCACTTTCTTTCACCTGAAAAGGTTTTAGGACCCTACTCTTCCCGTAACTGAGTAGATAGGTTGTTTAGTACCCGAAAACTAAATTGTAAGGTTGATAAGTACCCGTAAACTTATCTCAACGGTTGCAAAGCCCGCGTAAGCTTTGTGGTTTGTCCAGAAGAACTTGGACTGAGTTGTGTGGACTCACAACTCCCCGTGGACGTAGGAGTTCTCTCCGAACCACGTTAAATCTTTGTGTGTTGTGTTTATTTTCAGTTATCTTATTGCATATTCAACTGACTATCTAACCTGCATACAAACTGGTTTATTCATCAACTGTTTTGGTTATTGACCAACCGTGCATAAAAGCGTGAGTAAATTTATACGAGTTAATTTCCACCACATTCCGCACAGCACATCACTTCCAACCGAGTGTTTCTTACTCGGTTGTGATTCCAACTGAGCTTCCTTACTCGGTTGAGTTATTTTTAGGGGGTTGTTTTAAAAAGTCTTATCTGGTGTATTCCCCCCCCCCCCCCCCATTCACCAGAACTCGTATCGGGACCATCATTTTTTTTCTCAAATTATATATAAAATTGGATAATCCCCTCGATGTTCGACGGGCAATATACTAGTTACCTAATAATGCTATAGAGAGGGATGAAACCGTTACAAATATGTCTACAGTCATGTAAACAAATATGGGCCCGGCCCAAGTGATATCCCCTACCCCATCAGATACATTATATTAAAAGTTTGGAGACTAGGGCAAATACTTAGGAAGAGCCGTCGTCGTATCTGCAGGTAAGAGGAAGACCGCTGTAAGAGAATAAATTTTGCACCGATTACAGCTTTCTGATTTTACGGTATTTTTGTTTCACTCATTATTCTAAGGAATTCCAGGAAATCGGAGCCGACGACGCCGGATAACACGGAAGTTGACACAGTTTCTAATCAATAGGTATTTTGGCGAAATGTATGTTTATGACACCTTAAAATGCTCGGACGAATTACTATATATGTTGGTCTTCATCCCCAACACTTTGCAGTTAACCCGCTATCGATTAGATGTTCTACTATGCACTAAGATTGGATAAGGGATTAATTTAAATATGAGTCATATGGATTAAGTCAATATGTTAAATGTGATGCTACATAATCGGTGTCCCCCAAGTGTATGCAGAAATGCCATAACTGACATTACATTAGTCGTCGAGCTCCACCTGTATGAGTGAATGTCATAAAGAAATAGTCGTGTATGAAATGTCAGAATAAAGACTCTTATACATATTTTGGCTCTAGGTACATACTGATATCCATCAAACTAGGGAATTATGGATATCGGTATGGTCAGTTAATCATCAACTGCTACTGCATTGATGTTGTTATATTCAGTAAGATAGGTGTTGGGGTTCATTTAAATGTGAGGATGGATGTAGGGAATATGCTAAAAGTGATGCTACATATTGGTCGTCGTACAAGTGTATGAAGAAATGCGAAAACGGATGTTTCATTATTCCTCGACCACCAACTGTCTGAATAAAGGTCATACCTGATTTTAGATAATTAGTGGTCAATGAAAACTCTGATTAACGGCTGTTATACTTATTTAGGCTGTAGGTACATGCTGATATCCATCATTCGACGACCCAATGATGGGAGGCTTGGACAATTGAGTTTTTCTTTAAAGTAAAACATAACTGCATAGTGTGGTAATAGTATAATTTCATAAGACCTTATTATCATACACACCATGTGTTGTAATCTTCATCTAGTGTGTGTATATATGTTTCATTTGGTCGTTGGAATTTCTAATTTGAACAAAACATTTATGAATGGTCACAAATGAATATGGACTGTACCTGCAGCTTAAATGATGAATGATGCAGCAGAGTCCTCTAACACAAAAAGGAGTTCTGAGATTATATGTCTCTCTGGAGATTTCCCTTTTTTTATGTGATTTTAAGCCAGTCACATCTGTCTCCACGTTTTCGTATGGTATTAATCTGTTTCACTCGTTAATCGGTTTTGATTTTCTATCATTTCTTTAAAAAGATTACCAAAAACCAAAATTTTTTATTAATTTAAATCTTTATGTGTGTTCAACAAGAGGTGCCAACAAACATGAGGCACGCCGTTGGATCAGCTAATGTGCCGACAGTGCTCATGTGTAATGGACGAACTTGGAACATACCCTTGATCAGGAAACACAGTAGGCCACACTTTGAGAAAGATGGTTGGAAACAATTCGCTTTATATCACAATCTAAAGTGTGACGATGCTTGCATCTTTGAAATCCTTGAATCCAGTACTGAGGTTCTTAGGGTGAAAGTTATGATCATCAGGGAAACTAATGTTTTGTTTTGCCGCCTATGCTACAGGCAAAAGTCGATGTCGAGGAAAACAAGGGAAAGGCAATAGAAACAACGATCAATGTCGAATAAGATGACGGTTCAACCTATGTCTTTGTATTTCGTGTCTTTTGTTCATTTTGAATTAGTGTGCTTCTTTAACTGCGGTGCATGTACTGAATTTTGTAATGGTTTTGTTCCTTTGATATTATGGTTGACTTGAAATGTTTCCGAACCTTTATATGACAACAAACGATTTGTGATGCCCGTATTCGAAGCAGGAATTATGCAAATGTATTAGTACTTGTGTATGTAAGTGTTTTCAACGTATAAGGTAGTATATTGTTATCAACTTAAATTTAGTGCACGTTCGTAACAGATATTTATAGGATTACCTTGATTTTAAGACTAAACTATTCAAACAAGTGAACAACTCATAGCTACTTGAATGTTATAGCAACAAATCAAATTTTCACTTAAGTTATTTTGATTGGATCCCACGAAGATATTGTTGAAGAAATTGCAATTGTGGCGGGGAAAATAATAATTTAAAAATTGTGGATTATCCGAAACGTTAATTGTAAAACCACCTGCCAAAAGACACAACATTGCATTTAATTGCAAAAAAGGTAGGAGGTATAATAACAGTAATTAACGTGTCAAAATTCAACGTCCAAAATCGACGGAAAATTTATAACAAAGAAAAATTATTATAATGCTTAATTTTGTTATCTTCAACGTATATATAGTAATGCATATGACATATTCGATTCAAAACAAATGTCACTATGTATAAAAAAAAGTGTATGTTAATATCCATCCTAAACAACATAATCCCTATAAATTCATAAACGTCTTACAATGATTGTCCGGATCGGAATAAATTAAATATTACAAGATAAAAACAACAACGAAAAGCCTACAAAGCATCTACAAAAACATCTGGAGAATTAGTTGTAAGTCAATAAATTTTCATACGAGAAATTTGAAATCACTGTTAATATAGTCCGTTTATTTAAATTTGTGTAGAAATAACCGTCTGAAATAGCTATTTTAACCAACACCAAAATTGTGAAGCCAAAATTAATACAATATCCGGTACAGATTTTAAATGACAAACCTATACAAATTTGGCCTAATTTTAGGAAGGCCTCACAAAAATAAGATAAATTTCATTTCAAAATATGAGGTCGTAACATGTCATTAGCTAGACAAAAAGTGAAATAATGCATGGTCATTAGCAAAAAAAGACTTAACAGATCATAATTAGTAATTTTTTTATAAAATTAACTGTTAATTACACTACTTATGTCGCGTGATAATTGATAAATACAATTTATTGTATTTATCAATGAAAGACTTGTATATAATATATTCCAGAAATTACAAATTAACTGTCCCCCACAGTCAGGAGTCAGATACTAACAAAATGGATAAATAAATTTAATATGATTAATCGTAATTATTATCTATAATTCATTGTCCTAATTTTTTATTTTAGCAATACCAAAAAATATAAGTGCTTCAGTAAAACTAGTAACAACATATTACATGTTAATTTCATATGCAATACATAAATTATGAATGCAAGTAAAAAATACTTTATTATACTATATTTTGCTCTAAAATAAAATCTGATCGATAATAGTCCAAACCATGTAGACTTTGGTAGTTTTAAATAAATATTGTAAGTTGGAAGTCAACAAATGAATATAATAAATCTAATACCATTTATAATTTGTTAAAACTTATGATCCCGCATCAGCATTGTTAAAAAAAAAAATATGCGTAAGCTTCAAGTTGGTCTGAAATTGAAGAAGTTGTGAAATTTTTTTAACTTAAACAGATCAACAAGCACAACTTTGGGCTGCCCTAATTGGGGTAATTTTGGATTGGCTAACAAACCATATAATTGAATGAATGTAGTTTCCATTTCTGATTCGCATTTGTATTTCGGTACGTGTTCTCAATTTATATGTTATAATATTTGAAAATATTGGATTTATTTAAAAACATAAGTTGAATTTCGATTATCAAATATTATCAAATTTGTAAAATAAAACATTACTCGTGTATTTTACTCGATTTATTGTAAAACACTTGTACTAAAAAATAGGCGTTAATTATACCTCAATGCAGTATGCAACCTCATATTATGCTTAATATTTGCTTGATTGTTTGTATGTATTGATATTCAGATTCAATAATTAATAAAGGTAATGCTTAAAATTTATTATTTTAAATATTCAATAAAGATTAGTATTTTTACACACTTAAAGAACTATAGATCGCTGTAAATATGATTTTACATAACAACGCTCCATAACAAGTTATTTTTAAGCGAAAGTCCCCACATACGCTAAGGAGATGCTTCAGAGTGGGTTTATGTACTTTAGTACAAAATAATACTTTTGAATGTCGGTGCATAAAAGCACATAAAAGTACGTACACGAAATTACATAAATGTAGCAAAAAACTAACAACGTTGTCACGATAATTTTTCATTGGGAATAATGTATTACAAAAGCTTACTCACAGATTAACATAAAAATTGAAGTTGTAATTAACGAGTTGGTGCCACAATATATTCTCCCACTAACATAAGTTCCGGAAAAAATGAATGCTTTATTAAAAAAAAAGAATTTACCGTGGATGATTAAAACACGTCTAAAATAAACATACAAAAAAAATGTTCTCTAAATAATCTCATCTTCAATGATTTTTTAAAACACATCTAAAATACAAATACAAATGACAATTGCTTCATAAAAAAAGAAACTACAGTTGATGATGCAAATAAATGTCAAACAAAGATACAATTAAGGTAGGTTTCATAAAAAAAAAAACTAATCAAAGAAAGGAGGATTAAACCTCATGTAAAAGTAGGAACCAGCAAAAACAAAAACAAACAAAAAAAATTAATGGTGGTGTCATGCATGTTATTCGTCGTTGGTAATGAAGAATAAAAGATAGTACAACTCGTGGTGGTTGAAGTATAAATCTAAGGTTGGGAAAGGGGCCTATATTTGGATTGATACGAAATCAAACCAGCACTGTGTTGTTCATACAAACTCCGATTAAGCATTGTGTGCTCATTCATTTGGAAAGGAATTCTCGGTACTGAACTCGGCAGACGAGCTCTCACTTTACTACTCTGTGGCGTTATTGGGGCCTGCTGTTTTTTTCCATTGTCATTATCAAGTGGACCCTTATTACATGCTTTAACGCCTACAAAGAATAAAATATTTACACAGATAATGTGAACAAATAAACAACATTTTATGTATATACAGAAATTTAGTTTTAGGGTAGAGTAAAAACCCTTGTTTTGTAATGAATCCAAAGTGCGACGCCCTCTCGCGTTCACAAAACCTTTCTCCAGAATGCGCTTTGGATCGGTGAAAGGTGCGGTGTTCTGCTTCTCACCATCATCTGACGCTACCTTACGCTTTTTGTTCAGTTCTTGTAATCCAGTCATGTCATAAATTTCCCTACCAAGTGCTTCCACCCTTTCTTTCACAACGGAGCGACACTCCTAACGCTCTACGCACAGACATGTAATATCATATACAGCCTCAAAATCGTGTTCACAAAAAGCATATTGGGTAGGGTTCCTGTATTATCGGAAAGTTCGCTTTTAATTAGGCATGCAGCCTTTGCAGACTTGGTCCATCTCTTCAAAATTTGGGATTCGGGGATCGAGTAGTTATTCATGTAATGGTAAACCCTAAGAATATGGCGGCATAAAATGCCCTCTGATTCCCACATACGGCAGCTACAACGCGCACAATTCGTGTGCTTGTTATAAACAATTTTTCTACCCCGTCCATGTGTGAGCATAGTTGCAGAAATCTCTACATCACCACCACCGAGATCAACATGTGTAATACCCCAGAAATTCCGTACAGTCTTAAAAATTTAAAGTTAATAATAAAAATGGCTTTGCACGCCTAAGTTTACGATTTTGAATTCTAAAACTAACGGTGAAATCCGTTTCCGAAAATAAATTACAGAAGTCAGTTAGATGACTACTGTATTTAGGGTTATCGCGTACGAAAACTTTTTAGTTCTAGAACTCAGAACGGAAAACCGTCTTATTTTTACATTCACGAAATCGCGATACGAACTCGCCCGAGAAAGTTCGTTTTTTTAATTTTCCGAAAGAAACTCGGACTGTGACGTCCCGAATTTTTGTCGGAATTAATTTTTTAAATATTACTTTCCGATTAAGTTAAATATATCGAAATTATTGGTCGGATCGGATTTTGACGATAATGTGCCGAGATATGTTTTTCGTCTTTCGATTTCCGTAACGTCGTATCGCGCCGGAAAAATGCGTATTTTCTCCTTTTTCTTCCCCTCTTAGCCGACCTCTCCCTCTCTCACAAGCTTGATATTTCATTTTATATAGTATTATACCTTATGACTCACCATTAGATATTTAACAAAACTTTACACCTAAGTTGTTAGATATTATTTCCTACCATTAGTCATCACATTTTCTTTCTTCCTCCCTCACAATTGCCGCCCCCTCTCACACTCCATTTCTCTCAATTTTCTTCCATCCTCCATTGAAGAAAGCTTGAAGCTTTGGCAAGGATTTTCACACAAGTTCATCATCCTCCATCAATCTTCTAACTTCTTTCATTAAAGCTTAAGGTAATCTCCTCTTCTCTCATTCTATCCAATTAGTTTTCCTTTCTTCTAATTTTTCTTGTTGATCGAAATTAGGATGATGAAATAGATGATGATTTGAGCTTATTTCTTGTAATTAGATGGTTAATAATCAATTTCTATGGTTGATTTAGAAGAAGAATTAAAAGCCCTAAATTCTAAGGTAGAACCGATTTTAGGGGTTCTATGTAGGATGATTTAATTCTAAAATTGAATGTATAATTGATCTTAGGAGATGCTTAATTGATGATTAAAACAAAGAGAAATCAAAAACCCCTATGAACTAGAAGAGGACCGAGTTTTAGGCTTAGGGTTTGAGTTGGGGGATTTCAAATTAATGATGAAGTGGAAGTAATTGGTTAGATTGATGTTGTAGTAGTTGGATAAATGGATTAATGATGTTAATTGATGAAGAAAACCAATTCCCCCAAAATTGTGTTAATGTCGATTTTGGTGAAGAAATAGGGGTTTATGTAGTTCGATCTTAAATTGATGAAATGATGATAGATTATAGATTCTAATGATAATAGTTGATGATAGAAATTAATTGGATTTATTCTAAAATTATTAAAGAAATCCTAAGAGACTAAGAACTCGAATTAAGTTGAGTTTAAGTAATGATATGAGGTGATGATATATATAATAATGAATCTCGATAGATGATGATTAATGTCGTAGAAAATGAATGAATTCCGATAACTTTGGAAATTTTGTAAGAGACGAACAAGTGAACGTAAATAATAATCGAGAAGTCGAGTAAGGATTTTTAACTAGATAATAATGCTTACTATGAACTAAGGAACGACTTTGTAGTTGACAACATGAGCATCCAGATTATTATATAACGAGTTGTAGTTATAGTCGAGAACTAGAAACGAGAATTGTTAACTCGATTTTGGTATAGTACTTGTTAGTTTGAAAGCCGATTTTTAGAACGTCGTGCTAATAGACGAATGGCGGAAAGGAGTCCTTCACGTACGGGAGTTCATGTTGACTGCCTTGAAGTGTTAAAATCGTGAAAACGTAGGTTCGATAACATAGAACGAGCCTAGGAAGTTATACGTCGAATCTATCGAACAACTAGGGTTAGCCGCGGCAGTTTTGCGACCCTTCCCGGAAACTGTAATATCTTTTAGCTCGTTTATCGGATTTGAAATCCGTAAATTGGAGAGTAATCTAGACTTTCCAAGCTTTCTAACGGTATAGGACAGGTCCCCTGTTTCCAATTCCTCTGTTCTGGGCAGTCCCCATAACTACTGTAATGTGCAGTAAATTTTCAGAACTTGTTTTCCTAAGTTGTTTTCTTCGCAACTTAGTTTCTTTCGATCTTTTAAGTCGTAACAAGTTAACGACTATCCTCTCTACTGACCTAAGAGTCGAGTATGAAACCTTTTAAGTTCTAAACGAGATTTGTTCAAGTCTCGTTCCCGTTTAATTAAAAAGAAATTAGTAGCGTGCAAATGCCTAAAGAAACAAAATGACTAAAACCTAATTCGAATTTCCATGTTCGATTATCTTTTACGACCGAATTTAAAGTGTGATTATTTTACGATGAAGGAGGAAGCCAGCACTAAGGAAAGGACGGAAGAACAGAAGAACGGAAACCTGTTTAATAGTTTTGTATCATCAAGGTGGGCTTTTATATATATAAAACAAAACGAGCAATGCTCGAAAACCTTTCTTTATCGCTTTGATATCCGTGTTTTCAAAGTGATAATTATGGCATGAACTGATTTATGTTTTGTGTGAGTTCTCTTGTACCTATCTGAGTTAACATTCGTGTTTTCCAGAATTTATGAGTTAACCGCTAGGATGTTAACTATCGATCGACCTTGAGTTAGCTATATGCTTTCCAAGGTTTGTGCACTTTGTAGCCTGTGGTGTATGTGGTATCCTATTGAGGGGTAACCAGCCACGGTGAATGAGAATTGGTCAAGATTTGAACGTAACATCTATAAAAAGTGCTTGATCAAGCCGAATTATGAAAATGAGTCAGAAAATGTTAGTAGACACGGACTATTTTTTTTAACAAAACCCCGATGTGCTACAAATTATGAAATGCCAGATTATCTATACTTATGCTTATATTTTCGGCAACGTGCCTACTAAGTACTTTCGTACTTAGCCCTGCATATGTTTTCTAAATGTGCAGGTTGAAGCGACGAGAGCGGCGGGGGTTGAAGTTGACATGAGTTGTTAGGAAGTCTTTAGCTTATGACCTACTTTCCGCTGCAAAACTCTAGACCTTTTTGACGTTATGTACATTTGGTGAATCACTGTAGTTTAAGTCTATAATCTTTAACTTAGACGCTTTCGAATACTTTCTGTCGAGTAATCCTTCGTGATTAACTCTTCCTTTTTGATAGTAAAGTCTTGTTCATTGAATGTATGATGTCTTTTATGTATGTTTAATTAGTCAGTTCCCTTCTTTCCCGCTTCTTTAATCCAATCTCAGTCGCACCTCGGCTTCTGCCGTCCCTCGGGATTTGGGGCTGTGACAACATGATCATGAGTTAGTTCAACATCCCATATCCTGATAGCCTCGTATTCAAACATCTGATATACTTTGCGCGTGTATGTAGAGGCTGCCTGAGTAAAAAGCTTGTTGGTGCTGAGCATCTGTCCAGGCAACCACAAGCCAAGTGTTTCCTCCTCCATTTCCTTTCTGCGCCACTTAATCTTTAGCTCTTCATAATTTTCAACAAATTGAATTAAAGTGTGAGTACGACGGATTCCAGACTTCACGCAGCGATTAGCACCTTCACTCCGTAACCGTCTAAGAATTAGATTTCGTTAAAAACGTAACCGTCTAAGAATTTATTACTCGATTTTTATAACGTCGTATTAGACCCGTAAAACGCAATATTTTTGCACAAAAATCCCCCTAAACCGCCACCTTAGGTAGTGAGTCATCCCTTGTAAGATATTTTCTACTTTATGGAATAGTATTAACTTAGTCATCATCTCTCTCCCTCTCACACCATTTCCGCCACCCTCCCTCTCTCTCTTCTCTCTCACTTTCTTCCATTGTTATTCATTCTTCAAACTTTCTCAAGCTCCACAAGTCATTCATCTACCGATCATTCTTAGTTCCGATTCCATAATCAACAAGGTAAGAACTTCCTCTACGTATTGAACCGAACAAAAATTCTTTTCCATCAACTTTGATTTTTTCGATAATTAGAGGATGAAGTAGGATGATGAATCTATGTTTAATACATGTTCTAGTATGCTTAGGAATGGATTTCATGGATAGAAATCATGAAGAAATCATCCCTCCTAGTTAATTGATAAATACCGAAATTTAGAAGAAATTAGGGATTTGATGTTTGGTTCGATTTTTAGATGATTGATTAATGGATTTGTGTTCTATATGATGATAGATTGATGCATGAATTATTTTAGAATTTTCCAAAAAAAAAAATAAAAATGTAAGAGATGAATAAGTGAGGGTTTGATGTAGAAAATGATATGATTTGTATGAGATGATGATAGAAATGAGATGTAGTATGTTTGAGGATGATTATGTAATTTATTGAAATTTTTCTAAAAATAGAATAAAAATCGTAAGAGATGAAAAGTCGTCAATAAGTTAAGACTCGTTAATAATTTGAGTATGTGATTTACATATTAGTGAATCTTGATAGATAATGAACAATATTATAAAGTTTGAGCAAAATCGGAGAACGTTAAAATTTTGTTAAGAGACGAGAAATCGTCGATAAGTCGAGATTAAATAGTGATTTAGGTTTATGATTTGAATATATGTTAATCTTGTTAGTTAATGATCGTAACCGGAAAATTTGAACGAATTCTAAGAAGATTGGAATTTTGATAAGAGACGAAGAAACGAGTCTAGTGTCGATAGAAAAGTCGAATAAGGAAAACCAATTTGATATTAATGATTGTTGTCGTTTGACGAACGATATTGTAGTTGACGATATTTCCATCCGAGATACGAGATGATATAAGTTATAGTTTATAAACGAGAAGTTGATGAATGAAATAGAAATTGAAATTGAATTGGTTTAGTAATTGGTTAGTTGAAATGGACGAGAAAATGCTCGTCGTTTGTTTAATCAAAAGACGTGAACGTGTACCCGATTAAGGGACATGCATGTTGACTGCTTTAAGATGGAATTTTCGTGAAAATAAAAGTGGTATATCATTGATCGAACCTAGGGAATCGTGCGTCGAGTTTTATCGAGCATTAGGGTTTCACGCGGACTGAACTGCGACCTTTCACGGAAACTGTCATAACTTTCTACTCGCTTAATGAAATCGAGATCCGTAAATTGGAAAATAAACTAGAAATCCGTAGCTTTCTTTTGGTATAAATTTCATCCCCTGTTTCGCAGGAACCTGTTCTATATGAACTCCAGAACCTATGCTTTGTGCAGAAACTTATGTAAACCTAATCTCTTAAGTTGAATCCGTTTCAACTTCGTTCCTTGTGAACTTCTAAGTCGTTATAAGCTATCGACTCCCATTTATCTAATGATCTATGTGTCGAGTAATGAGCCGAGTCAGTTTTTAAATGAGAATTGATCGAGTCTCTTTTATTCGTTAAATCAAAAGAAAGTAGTAAAGTGCAAAGGCCTAAAAGACTAAAACCGATTTCGATTTCCTGTTTCTTTTATCGTTGCGATCGAGTTTTAAAGTTTGTTTATTTATAATATAAGGAGAAACTCAGCGCCAAGGATAGGACGGAAGATCAAGAACGGAAGCTCGTATTATAGTTCTGTAATCATTAAGGTGGGCTTTTCTATATACGAAATAAAATGAGCGATGCTCGAAAATCTTTATTTACAGTTTTGATAATTGTGTTTTCAAAGTGATAATCAGAGCATGAAATATTTGTTTTATGTGAATTCTCTTGTACCCTTCTGAGTTAGCCGACTGCTATCCAGAATTATTAGTTAGCCGACCTGCTAACTAAAACGATCGGACTTTGAGTTAGTGTACGCAGTAGCCGTTGTGTGTGGAACCCTGTTGAGGGGTGGCCAGCCACGGTGATAATTATTGGGCAAAATTGAACGTAACATTTATTAGAAAAGTGCTTGATCAAGCCATGTTGTGAAAATGAGAAAGAAAATGTTTAGTAGACACGGGTATTTATTGAAAACCCCCGATGTGCTACAGAAATGAGATGCCTGATTTATCTATACTTGTATTATATGTTTTCAACAATGTGCCCACTAAGTATGTTTATACTTAGCTCTGCATATGTTTTATAAAATGTGCAGGTTGAGTGACGGGAGTGGCAGGAGGTTGAGTAGGGTTAAGTAATGTGTCGTAATTAGAATAAAGGACTGTATGTCAAGCTTTACGCTTTCCGCTGCCAATCTTTTTGAGTTAATGTATCTATCTTTTAGGTCTAAGCCCCGTACAATGAACTTAGTTCTTTTTTAGAACCTTATCGAGTGATCCTTCGAGATCAACTCTTTCTTTTTAAATGAAGTCTTGTTCATAGAAGTTATTCTGTTATTAATGTCTGTTCATTCTTAATTATTCCCCTTCTTTCCTGCTTCTTTAATCCAATCCCTAGTCACACCCCGGCTTTACCGTCCCTCGGGATTTGGGGATGTGACAGAGTGGTATCAGAGCAATCGTTTCTGCTCTGCATACGAATTTCTTTCAAGTAGTAAGATAGAGCATTTGTATATACTCTACACCCGAGTCTTCTTTCAAGTAAAAGTTAGGTCGTAACACTAAGTTTAAGAGTGTAGAGGACAACTTAACCTCCTGCTACGTCGACTCAACCAAAGAAGAAAATTAAGGAAAGAATTTCAAAAGTATGATTTCTTTTAAGAAGAATTTTGATTAAGTATGCAGAATTTGTGAGTAAGTATGCAAGTATGATATGAATAAAGTATGCAAGTATGAATGTGATTAAAGTATAAAAATTATACTTTGTGATATTACGTGAACTATGTGAAAGCATGAATGCTATACTTTGTGAAATTATGTGAAATTATGTGAGATATAATTTCTTTTGATTGAGTTGTCTTTTTGGCATGAGAATCTAGACTAAAATTCTAAGGCCTTCCCGATTCTTTGAGAACATAGACGTTCTAAGAAGCGTTGGTTCCAAAATATCCAAGAAACGATCGGATCGGAAAGGACAGAATAAAGGGAATTAAATTAACTAAACGAATGTCACCTGCGTAAAGTGACATGAACAACAGACTCGTCGACTTGTTTTTATAAATGAAAGCCGTAAGAATTTCCTTTTAAGGAAATAAAATAAAGAAGAATAAGAATGAATAAGATAATAAGTTAAAAGAATGGAAAGAAATCGTGAGAATTTTTTTTTTTTATGTATTGTTTGAGTGCAATTTCTTGAAATTGCTAGATGTTTAAGATAAGTTGTTAAGTGGTTTAAGTATTGTAATTTTTGGAATATTCCAATTGTAATTTAAGAATTTCTTAAGATATGTTAATTATCCTACCAGTTACTGATCCGTGTTCTCTTAAAAACTTTGTAGAATGCCTGCTACACGTGTTACGGCTCGGAAGAGCCAACCCTTGAGATAGCGTATAGTAGTGGACGAGATCTTAGACGAGTACTACGACTATGAGATGGACACGAACCATGATATAAGACAGTTGGTTAGTAACTTCGCTGCACGTTTTTACGCAGCCCGTCACTTTGTTTCAGAGCGTCAGGCCATAGCCGATCTGACTGTACGGCTGCCCGGCGAGTGGCATGGTTGGGCACATGCCATAGCCTGGTACCACATTGCACTGATCGGTGACGACCCCGAGCCGATCGGCGACTTTTCTGGTTTTGCCCTAGCCATACATAAGCAATTCTTTCATAGTCGGGTCATGTGGACTGTTCCGGTTCAGGAGCACTTTCCCTACCTTCACATCCCTACTGATTCCGAGTTTGAGCCTGAGCTGTTGGCCTTGGACCCAGAGTTTTCCGCACTGTTGGAGCTGCCGCCAGTGCTTGCACCCAGTGAGAGGTTAGTTCTTGGAGACGAGTACTTAGAAAGAGACACAGAGCTTGCTGCAATGCTTGAATTACCATCTCCTCTTACCCCACTTGAGGAGATTTGTGCTGAGTGGACGAGGGTCCGGGAACAGTTCGAGGCGGGAACATCCAGGGCCCGTTCTACAGAGGTGTACGTGTCCAGTTCACCTCCTGAGCACCTTCTTCCCCTGAAGAAGCGTACAGTAGTATCCAGTTCAGATTACTTGGTTTTAAACTCAGAGAGGACAGTTTCAGACGTGCCTTCGCCACCACCACTTGTACTTTTGGATGGCACCACCTTGAGGGTTGACGAGACACTTCAGCTCGTCTTTGGTACAGAGTTGGAGGAGGATCCGGAGGAGGATCTAATGGAGGAGGACCCTAAGGAGGACTCCGAGGAGTTTCAGGCCGTAGAGGGCAGTAGTGACTCAACCGCAGCTTGTTGAGCAAAGCGTCTTAGACGCGTAGTAGTAGTAGAAGTTTCTTTTTGTCTTGTACATAGTCGGATCAGTAGACTTCTTTTGTAGTACTCTATACGGATACGAATTTTTTGGGATCATTTTCGTTCTAGTACTTCCAGTAGATACGAAGATGCAACTTGTTAGTGCACCCGGTATATAGATAGGCAGTTAGCCTAGTTTAGACTAGTCGTAGTCTAACTTTTTGTATAAGTCCTTGTTGGAAGCAAAACTAATATTCTTTTTAACATGTATATATAGTACATAACCCCGAGAGTGGGCTTTGATCTTATGAAAAGTTTTTTCTAAGTGTGATTAGAAGAAAAAGTTTAGATGAATATTCCGGTTAAAACCGAGAAGTTGAAAAAGTTTAAAGAGCTAAGTATTGAAGCTACTATCTGTTTTCTTTTCCATGAACTTGTTTAAGTTGGAAAAAGGTTAGTAAGTAAACAAAAGCTTAAAATCAAAATGCTAATGAGAATTCTCGTTTCCTATAGCTCAAAAAAAAATGCCGCCAAGAGTAGTTAACAACAGAGGAAGACCTGGTAGGCCCAGAGGACATGGTAGACGTCCAGCACAGAATAATAGAGAGGAGGAACAAGAAAGACAAGATACCCCACCACCACCATCACCATCACCACCTCCACCACCACCCCATCATGATATTGAGGACTTATTCCGAAAACGAAACCCACTTGTGTTCAACGGATCTGGAAGCCCAAGCGATGCTGAGCTTTGGGTGCGAACTATTGAAAGAATTTCCAAACTCCTCAGCTGTACTGATGAGGAGCGACTACTGTGTGTCGCGTTCCAGCTTTCCGGACCAGCTGACTACTGGTGGGAAGCTCGGCAGAAGGTT
Organism: Schizonepeta tenuifolia; assembly: GCA_029490685.1. NCBI lineage: Eukaryota > Viridiplantae > Streptophyta > Magnoliopsida > Lamiales > Lamiaceae > Schizonepeta > Schizonepeta tenuifolia. The sequence goes on along the minus strand of CM055960.1, from coordinate 24,444,158 downwards.
ATACCCGCGGAGCACCTGGCTCGTTTTACATGGGAGAAATTTAAGGAAGCATTGTATGATAAGTACGTGCCTAAGACGTATAGGGCTCAGAAGGAGGCCGAGTTCTATAACTTGAAACAAGGGAAGATGACAGTCACAGAATACGACGCCAAGTTTTGTGAATTGTCAAGGTATGCACCTGCTCAGGTTGATACCAAAGAAAAGATAGTGAAGAAGTTCCGTAGGGGACTGAAGCATGAGTTTGGAATTGCGTTAGCCAGTCATGAGGACTGAGCTACACTGAAGTTTTAGGGCGAGCCCTGGAGATGAAGACCGTAGTGCCTGATGAGAAGAAAGTTGTAACATTCACACCAGCTCCAACCCAGAATCAAAACCGAGGCTATTACAACAACAATAATAGCAATTACCAAGAGAAAAGAAAATGGGAAGGGGGAAATAGCATTGGCTATAATCAGAACTACAATAACCAAGGGAATCAGAGGAGTGGCAATCAGCAAGGTTTCCAGCAGCCTAATCAAGATAACAACTATGGAAAGAGGCCGTGGCAAGGAAACAATCAGTCAGGGTTGATTTTACAGGGAAATAAACAAGCCGGGCCATGGAGAGGAAATAACCAGCAGAATCAGCCACAAGGACAACAAAGAAATTTCAACCAAGGAAGTAATAACCCAGGAAGGGTTACCATTCCTATTTGTCCTAAGTGTAATAGGGCGCATCCCGGTGTTTGTCAAGCAGACATGGGTGTTTGCTTTAACTGCGGTCAAAAAGGGCATATGAAGAGGGATTGTCCGAAACCATTGAAAGCGGCAGGACAGAACCAGTATGGACAGCCCCAGCCTTTGAGGTCGATTCAAGCACAGCCGCAGCAACAGATGACCCAGCAGCAGTTCCAACAGCACGCTCAATAGCAACAGACCTGTACGAGCTGAACACGCTATGAGAGTAGCTACACCTTCAGGAGAGATCACTACTTCCACGCATGTTTGCTCTAACCTAGAATTAGAAATCGGAACTCTTAAGGTTAAAGCGAACAACTTGAATGTTATGATAATGTGGGACGTAGATATAATCTTAGGAATGGACTGGTTGTCTGAGAATTATGCCACGATTCTCTGCAACGAAAAGAAAATCTCTTTCCAACCCCCGAGAAAAGGACCGACAGTATTTCATGGGATTGCAATGAGCAGGAGGATACCGATAATATCCGCCCTATAAGCCAAGAAGTTAATGAAGAAGAAGGGTTGCACAGCTTATCTCGTGTACCTAGTTGGAGAACCAGGAGCCGAGAAGACCATTCAAGACGTAAAAGTTGTTAACGAATATGAAGACGTCTTTCCAGAAATATTACCTTGTTTACCACCCGACCGTCACATAGATTTCTCGATTGACTTAGAACCAGGATCGGCCCCCAAATCGAAAGCCCCATATAGGATGGCACCAGAAGAGTTAGAAAAGCTTAAGATCCAACTGCAAGAGTTGTTAGACCTTGGATTCATTAGACCGAGTGTTTCATAGTGGGGAGCACCTGTTTTGTTCGTCAGGAAGAAGGATGGTTCTATGAGGATGTGCATAGACTATCGAGAGCTAAATAAGATCACCCTTAAGAATAACTATCCCTTGCCAAGGATAGAAGACCTTTTTGATCAGCTTAAGGGCGCAGGAGTCTTTTCAAAAATAGATTTAAGATCTGGGTATCATCAATTGAAAATCAAACCCGAGGACATATGATTTAAATATATGTTAATCTTGTAGTTAATGATCGTAACCGGAAAATTTGAACGAATTCTAAGAAGATTGGAATTTTGATAAGAGACGAAGAAAGGAGTCTAGTGTCGATAGAAAAGTCGAATAAGAAAAACCAATTTGATATTAATGATTGTTGTCGTTTGACGAACGATATTGTAGTTGACGATATTTCCATCCGAGATACGAGATGATATAAGTTATAGTTTATAAATGAGAAGTTGATGAATGAAATAGAAATTGAAATTGAATTGGTTTAGTAATTGGTTAGTTGAAATGGACGAGGAAATGCTCGTCGTTTGTTTAATCAAAAGACGTGAATGTGTACCCGATTAAGAGACATGCATGTTGACTGCCTTAAGATGAAATTTTCGTGAAAATAAAAGTGGTATATCATTGATCGAACCTAGGGAATCGTGCGTCGAGTTTTATCGAGCCTTAGGGTTTCACGCGGACTGAACTGCGACCTTTCACGGAAACTGTCATAACTTTTCACTCGCTTAACGAAATTGAGATCCGTAAATTGAACAATAAACTAGACATCCGTAGCTTTCTTTTGGTATAAATTTCATCCTCTGTTTCGCAGGAACCTGTTCTGTATGAACTCCAGAACCTCTGCTTTGTGCAGAAACTTATGTAAACCTAATCTCTTAAGTTGAATCCATTTCAACTTCGTTCCTTGTGAACTTCTAAGTCGTTATAAGCTATCGACTCCCATTTATCTACTGACCTAAGTGTCAAGTAATGAGCCGAGTCAGTTTCTAAGCGAGAATTGATCGAGTCTCGTTTATTCGTTAAATCAAAAGAAAGTAGTAAAGTGCAAAGGCCTAAAAGACTAAAACCGATTTCGATTTTCTGTTTCTTTTATCGTTGCGATCGAGTTTTAAAGTTTGTTTATTTACAATAAAAGGAGAAAGTCAGCGCCAAGGATAGGACGGAAGCTCGTATTATAGTTCTGTAATCATTAAGGTGGGCTTTTCTATATACGAAATAAATTGAGCGATGCTCGAAAATCTTTATTTACAGCTTTGATAATTGTGTTTTCAAAGTGATAATCAGAGCATGAAATATTTGTTTTATGTGAGTTCTCTTGTACCCTTCTGAGTTAGCCGACTGCTATCCAGAATTATTAGTTAGCCGACCTGCTAACTAAAACGATCGGACTTTGAGTTAGCCGACTGCTATCCAAAGTTAGTGTACACAGTAGCCGTTGTGTGTGGAACCCTGTTGAGGGGTGGCCAGCCACGGTGATAATTATTGGGCAAGATTGAACGTAATATTTATCAGAAAAGTGCTTGATCAAGCCATGTTGTGAAAATGAGAAATAAAATGTTTAGTAGACACGGGTATTTATTGAAAAACCCCGATGTGCGACAGAAATGAGATGCCTGATTTATCTATACTTGTATTATATGTTTTCGACAATGTGCCCACTAAGTATGTTTATACTTAGCCCTGCATATGTTTTATAAAATGTGCAGGTTGAGTGACGGGAGTGGCAGGAGGTTGAGTAGGGTTAAGTAATGAGTCGTAATTAGAATAAAGGACTGTATGTCAAGCTTTACGCTTTACGCTTTCCGCTGCCAATCTTTTTGAGTTAATGTATCTATCTTTTAGGTCTAAGCCCCGTACAATGAACTTAGTTCTTTTTTAGAACCTTATCGAGTGATCTTTCGAGATCAACTCTTTCTTTTTAAATGAAGTCTTGTTCATAGAAGTTATTCTGTTATTAATGTATGTTCATTCTTAATTATTCTCCTTCTTTCCCGCTTCTTTAATCCAATTCCTAGTTACACCCCGGCTTTGCCATCCCTCGGGATTTGGTGCTGTGATACATTCGTAATTGAATTATCCACAATTTTTTCAACATTGTTCTCGGCCGAAGTATCTTTCCGAGTACCTACAACAGAATAATTCTCAATCAATACCGCATTAACTGAATTGTTTTCAGCCAATAATGCCTCACCTGAATTGTCTTCATTGATAACTCGACAATAACTAATAATGTCTTCCGCATCCGAATCGTGTGAATCAAGTGAATCATCCGAATCACTGGCTGTTCTGCCATCAATTTCGTATTCACCGCTAGAATTTCTATTGCCATGCTCATCACTCCATCTCAAATCATCCATACCCAAATTAGTAGTATTCAAGTCCAAATCCATTCAAGAAGTAGTTCCTACAATGATAGAAATTAACTTTCAACAAACTTAAGAATAAAATTTAATCTTAACCATTAAGCAACAGAATGTGTCTAAAAATTAACAAAAAAAATAAAACAATTAACAGGTTTAAATCCTCAAAGGAAAATTTGGAACTTCAAATAAGCACATGAATTAGGTATTACGTCGTTTCTCACACCCAAATCGATAGAATAAATAAAGCTTAGCAAAAATAGAAATTACGAAAATCTCATAAAGAGAAGCAAATTTTAGCATCACAGCACTAAATTTCGAATCCACTGGATGACAATATTTTAAACCATTTAAGATTTTCAACATTAATAATTTCCTATAACTAAACCACCACCACATCGCAATTACCAAACATGATAAAAGAAAATGTACCTGGTAAAGTTAAATGCTTGGCAGATTTTGACCACCTCAATCACCACCCAATTATCGACTAACAGAAGGATCTTCAAGTAAGAAAGAGGAAGAACAACAAAGTAATAGGAGCCAACAACCGACGTTTCGCTAATGCTGATTTTCACAACAAACCTTGTGAAGCAATTGTCGAAGAAGGCAAAGCTTTACGCTTAGAAACAAGAACACCCACAAATTAAATGGAGCGAAGACAAAAAGGATTATAGAATGCAGATTTCCACCGACTAAAAAATTGACACCGAAGTGTAGAGAGAAGAAAGAGGAAATGCTGCAAAAGTGAACGGAGCAATCTGGATGAAAATGGAGATTAGGTGTGTGTATATACATACGAATAACTGATTACATAGGCCTCGTTTGGTAGAAATACTAATAATATTGAGATAAATAATGCTCCCTCCGTCCTTGATATATCTTCCTATGAGGGAGTGGCACGGGGATTAAGAAAAAATATTGATGAGTTGGTTGTGGGTGGAGGTAGTTGAGTATGTATTGAGTGGAGAAAGGGTCCCACATTGAAGGAGTGATATATTAATTAATTGAGATAGTGGTGAGTGATATATTAATTAATTGAGATTGTGGTGGGTCATATGTGATATTTTAGGTAAATACGTTGATAAAGTAAGGGTATGGAGTAATCATATGATGTCCAAAAATATCTAGGAAGATATATGGGGGACATCCAAAAAAGGAAAGATAGGAAGATATATCAGGACGGAGGGAGTACATAGATAAATAATATGGAGATCGTAGGATAAATTATTGAATTTGTATGTTTGGTAGAAAATGTAACTATTTTTTTAGCATTATTTACTTGTTTGGTAGAATATCTTAAAATCAATATTAACTTGTGTTATTCCCATTTCACCCTTACCCTACCAAATAAATTACACACATTGCCATCATATATATATACATACACGATGAGAAAGAAATCCTATCGCCTCTTCTGTACTCAGTAGAAAGACCGACCACCACCAAGCGAGAACCTTTCTCGACAAAAAAAGAGGCCCGCATTGAAAGATTTCGGTGGAAATCCGAATTCCACTATGAGTTCGAGTGTCCAAGGTAAGATGTCATATTGATGTATCTTGGGTGAAAAGTAGAGTACGATTTAGGGCAAAAATTATATCTCAGTTTGTTGACAAGGTTGATTTAGGGATTTACGAAATTGAATGTATATTGATGTATATTCGAATGAATTTTGTTTGCGTGATTTCCGTCCAAACTTATTCGTCCAGTATTTTGTATGCGTGATTTCCGTCCTGTTTCGTATTGACCCAGTAATACTAGGAAGAACAAATATTTTAGTCCCGCATAACCGCGTTTATGTCATGAAGATGAAGATGATGGGTCAACGGTGAAGTTTATTACCTTACAGATCTATAATTATGCCCATATTTGTGAGTTACAGCATCTTAATAATGTATTATCAAACCAAAGAAGTTGGAAATTTTGATGTTTGGAAGTTTGTTTGCCTTTTGTTGCGTGATTTTAACAATTCATGAGCTTAGTATTTTCAAGTTGGATTTTCGTGAATGTTTCATAGAATTTTGAGATGTCAGCATTAGTTTGGATTGTTGCATAGATATTTTATTTTATTTTAGAGTATTAAGTTGGGTTTGTTCTTCTATCTGTTGGTAGTGGTTATGTTGAAAGTTAAAAAAGAGTAAAGCATGAGTAACTTGTGCATGATAGGAATTGTTACCTTGAGTAATGTTGCGTACTTGAGGTATCAAACTCATAAATTTGTCAATCATATCTCTGCTTTTACTTTTATTTTTTTTAATATTACAACTTCCTCTGTTTGATATATTAATCTGCATATTTATCTTAATAATTGATCTTTATATGCATTTATATATCCAATTGACCTCCAATCCCACAGTAGATTATTGTACTTTCTTGAATCTTGTTCTTCTAAATGGTATCTTTATTACATTATATTTCTGTTAATAAGTTACTAGCTTACTTTGTACATGAATGAGGAACTGTGTGATGTTTATATAATTGTTTTCTATTTTTTTTTGTAGGTAGCAGTGACAACTATCATGGGAGGGTCATCAAGCATGAGAAGCAAACACGCCGTAGTTGGTCGCCCGAAGAGGAAAAGAGCCTATTGGCCGGTTTGAAAGGTATTGTAGCAAGTGGGTGGAAAGCCGACAACAGCTTCAAACAAGGCTACCTGTTGCGGCTTGAAGATCATATGAAGAAGGAGTTTCCAAACACAGATTTAAGGTCTACACCCCACATCAATTCGAAGGTTCAAACTTGGAAGAGAAACTACAATTCGCTATGCCTGATGACATCTAGAAGTGGAGCCGGTTTCAATGGTCACCAAATAGACTGCAACGATGATCAGTGGGAGACCATAGTGAAGGTATATATTACAATCATATTTTTGAGTTTTTATGGTATTAAGAAATATCGATTGTATTTTGACGATAGGCTGCTTGATAGGCTGCATAGTTTTTTTTTTTTTTTTTTAGAATGATAGGCTGCACAGTTTTTATGCTTGATGAGGGGTATTAGATTTTGTACGACTTGCAGATTGCAGACTTCTTATTGTAGAAATCTGATACTTGATCTTATAGTTTGACCGTTGCAGCTTTGTTTTAAATATAGTTTGAGTCCTCTCATTATATATGATGCATTATTTTGAGTGCCAAAAGTAGTAATCTTTGGTTATATATTGTCATTACCAGCAGTAGTTATTCATCCACCATTTGAAATTTCATTTTCGTTTGTATGGTGCTAGAATATGCTGCATTATATGGTTGTCCACATTTGATTTAACTGAGAATTTTCATTTGTTTCAGCGTGATCCTAACGTGAAAATGATACGATACAAATCGTGGCCTATGTTCGAGGAATGGAAAGAGATTTTCGGGAAGGATAGAGCGACTGGAGATGCCGCCAAGGATGTCATTGATGTGGTGAATGACATGGTTGAAGAGGACAACCGTGCTGAATTTGCGAAAGACACTCGTGATCTTCTGCCGTCTGTTGAAGATATTTTTGTCGATAACGACGTGGTCAACAGTGTATGCCACACCGAGCATGGAGATGCAACTAACAAGAGCTCGGGCAAGGAGGATCACGGAGAGACCAGTAGCAAGGTGATAGGGAAGGGGAAAAAGCGTAAATCTACTGAATTGGGGAATCAAGTGGTTGAGCTGCTCGGTGACATCACCCGTGGTGCGTATGCAAGACTAGATGCTATAGCGTCTCGTATCGGACAGATGTGTGATGTGGATCAAGGCAATACAGAGGCATTCGGGCTTGTAGAAAGCATTTCTGGGCTCAGCGAAGAAGAACAATTTCAGGTTTGTGATATCTTTGCCGACAAGCCCGAGCGGCTCACGATATCCAAGCGCCTCCCCGAACACAAAAAACTGCAATACGTGCGGCACCTCCTCAATACGAAGCCTACATAAGTAAACGACCTCGAGCGGTGTGGCTGCAATTAAAGTCCGTTTTGGTTGAAATGTAGCACGTTTTGGCACTCCTTTTGTACTGTATTGGAGAAGAATTTAGACTTTGAACTCCACTAATATGTTGTATGGTGACATTTTGCTTATGCATGTAATTAATGTATATTGGTAAGCAGTTGGTGGAGCTGTATATGTGTTTTTGTCTCCAACATACATGATTTTTTGTCTACTGTTTTTTAGTTGGTTATTTTCACAATTTTGTAAAAGTATGTTTTAAATTACTTGTGCCAACAAATATTATAGGATATATTACGGCATCACTTGTAGACATTAATAACATCTTGCTTTGAGTAAATTTTTAAAAACTGAATAGCGGTACAAGAATAAACAAATCACATTATATTCTCCTCTGAGTAAATTCATGGGCCATCACATTATATTCTCCTCTGTAAATATGATAAGCAAAAGACATAATAAAATAGATGCAAATAAAAATTTGAAGTAACAAATAGGCCATCATATGATACCGTAAAGAAAACACCATAATTTAACATAGGATTTCAACAGGGATTCTGAAAAGCTAACACACCATCTACAAGGATGAAATAAACACACGAAACATAGATTGTAAACGAGACAGCGATACAAACTATTTAGCACCGACCTAGAAAATCCAAGAGAGCATTAGTTGAAAGGATTGGTGGTCCACCCAAATGGATCCGATGACGCACACGAGCTACCGGCATCATCCGAGTCCATTGGCATTGGCGGTGGTGGGAAGACATTCCTTAATGGATAGTTTCACCGCTGACCAGAATGAAAGAGGGAGTGAGGGTCGATAACTGCAGAACCCTCATCAAAGAGCCTTCGACAGAGTTTCTCGTCGGCACTCAAGATTGGGGATGTGACTTCGTCTAAATTCTCCTCATGCACTATGAATCGTCGCTTATATTGATCACTCCAGGAATGTTCTCATCCTTAACGACATCAGCCCCAAAAATGATAGCTAGATGGTAAAACTCGGGCTCGCCTTGATGATAGTATGCTTTGGCGAGAGCGTTATTCTAGTCAAGATGTATCACATTAGCGAAAACTGTAATAGAAAACGTACAGTGTAAGATTGCAATTATTACCCGAAAAATTTTTTGCCACACTTTTTCATGAGTTTGAACCAAGTTTGAATCGCAATCCCAATGAGTCTCTTGGCGATTGACAACTTCACGAAATGTGTTGTAGTGACGCTGCAAGAAAGAGACTCTTGCCTTACAATCGTCCCAGCTCAACGACTCGTGAAACTGATCATTTACGACGCCTCATGCACTAATGGCACTTGGTGGAGGAATGTTGGGTGGCCTCCATTTGTGTTGATTTTTGTCCGCGACTAGTTCCCTTACGAAAACTGAATCCTTCTCGGCATTCCAGTTTGCATCATATAGGAAATGCTCTTGGGGTAGGATGTTTATGAATGTCATTATAGATGATTTTTGCTTCTATACCCAATTTCAAGTGGAGCCGTTATTTATAGAAGCTACAACAGCAACACTACAAATAAATGATTCACCAGTCGGCAATAATGTTTCATCTTTGATTTCAGATTAGTTGTGCTAATAAATTTGATTTGGACCACACATGGCCTACTTTTTGTTTACAGTCACGCATGTGATGGGCCTATTATGAAATAACAAGGCAGAAAATGGACCAAGATGCTTGCAGATTTTAACATCTTATGCATGTGCAGATTGCTGCCAAATGAGACTATTTACTGCCAATGAGCCTATTATCTGCCAATGACTATTATCTGCCTGAGACTATTTACTGTCAATGATACTATTATCTTCCAATGAGACTATTTACCTGCTGCAAAAGCAGTTTCATGTGTGTCTTGCTTTGACCAATAAGCAAGAAGTCCTGCTTGATACTATTATCTTCCAATGAGACTATTTACCTACTGCAAAAGCAGTTTCATGTGTGCCTTGCTTTGACCAATAAGCAAGAAGTCATGCTTCCAACAAATGGATCGACATACACAAGCTTGTAAATATATATATATATATATATATGTGTGTGTGTGTGTGTGTATGTATAATAATATTCTTTAGTAGCATGTAACTAACAAATACAAATGATATTACAACTCGATCGCTAATTACATGAACAAGATTGTTGATACTACGAGGGAGAGATCAATGCAACAGAATCTCTATCAAAAAACCAATCGCTAAAGGCCTCCGATATCGTCTGTAAATACAAAAATAATTAATTCAAGTAACTATATAAGCATTATTAAAAAAAAAACAAATTGCTCAAATGTTAGCATTAATAAACCAGTATATTTTTTGTATTGACGAGATACAAATAATTTAACATAACATAAACTGGACAGATTCTGTTAAACTGGACATAACATAAACTGGACATATTTTCATAAATTAATGCCTCCTGCCCCCACCCACATCGCCGTCGCTATGTCATCCCTAATACCATTCCACTCGGCTGAGGATTCCACATGGTCAATATATTCGGTTTCATCTTCTTCCTCAGTTTCATGCGTCGTGGAATCATATTGCAATTCTATTGGGTCAACTTCCACAACGGAACGAATAAAGTTGTGGAGCAAAAAACAAGAATGTATTAGCCGAGTTTGCACCTTCACAGGGTAGTAAGATGCACTCCTAAGGATTCCCCATCGCATCTTCAAGACACCGAAGGCACGCTCAATCACATTACGGGCTCTCGTGTGCCTCATGTTAAAGATTTCTTGAGGGGATTGAGGCCTAGCGGCTGCTGGACCCCATTCTTGTAAATGGTATCTTACACCTTTGTATGGTGCTAGAAACCCCTCACTATTTGCGTAACCGTTGTCACATAAATAATAATTCCCTATGATAGGAAGAACAAAAAAAAGGGATTGTAAGTGGAGGAATAGAAGTCTGGACCTTGTAACAAAAATAATGTGTACAAAATGCAAAAGAAATAAAAATGGGTACCCTTTGGGACTTTCAAGCCGTTGGGCCTATTAACTGCATCTCGTAAGACTCGACAATCTGTAGTTGATCCTTCCCAGCCTGGGAGGACATACACAAACCTCAAATTGCGATCACATACAGCGAGGGTGTTTGTACATATTTCTCCTTTCCTTGACCTATATCTAGGCTTATCAGCGGCGGCCACCTTTACTGAAATGTAGGTGCCGTCTAATGCCCCAAGGCATCCCTACGCACATTTAAATTGCATATTTACAGGTTATATATGATGCTCAAAACGAGTTATAAAAGGATGCATAGAGTTATTAGGTTATACCTTAAACCATTTCCATCTTGAATCGGTTTCGTCGTCACCTATAGGCTTCGGTTTGACCAACAACAAATGGTGCAACTTTAATATGGCTTTCATGACGACATGGACATAATGAGATATGGTTTGCCCCGACCTCCAAAAATCAAATCTAACGACTCGATTTTTTTTATGATGGGCTAAGATTCCTAAAAATAACACAACTTGCTCCTCTACGCTAACATATTTGCCATCGCTCAAACCACCAACATTTCTCAACAAAAGACATAATTTTCCAAAAGTGTTACGATCCATTCTCAAATTGACTATGCAATCTGTATCACGTGCATATATTAATCTATGGAGGTGTTTGACTTGTGTAGGGATCCTTTCAATCATACTATATGGCTGTACTACATGGCAACACTTTCTTTTTTTGGTTTTTTCATCCTTAAGGACCATGGAAACTACAATAAAAAGACAAATAATCTGTAGAAAGAAGATTTCCTCTATGCATAAATAGAGGGAAGCGTAGAGCAACCAGTTGCGTGGAATTTTGTCAAGATATTAATCTTCTTTTCGGTATGACAGCTCCTGGGATGGATTTTTATGCAAATTATTAACAAGTTTGTAGTTTGACTGTTTGAGATTTCAAATAAATTGAGCTATCATAACACTATGGTTACAAATTAACAAAAATTTCGCAAGCATAGCATGAAACTTGCAATAAAATCACAATAGAGGGAAGCCTCTAATCTGCCCACTTTTTTCATGCATCAACATAACAAAGACAGTAGGGTTAACTCCAATAGTTCATGTTTTCATCATCATTTACCCTACTTCAAACCAGAAATAAGAGAAAGATATATTGATGAGTCAGTTAATATATATATATATATATATATATATATATATATATCATAAGTTAAAATTTCGATAGAATGAACATGAGCTCATGTTTAAACGGCATGTGGTTGGATTTAGTAGCCCCAAAGAGACACATACATGAAATTCATATGTTGTTTGTTTAAAGGATTATGCATTAATTAATTGATTAATTATTAAAAAGGAAAATGAGAACAGTAATTCCTTAAGACAATCTATTTCAGAAAACACCAAAGGAGACAGACAGAAAGTGGCAATTATGTATAAATGGTAAGTTAATTTTCTCAAAGTGATGGACCAGAGACGAAAAAAAAGTTCTAACATCTTCAATTCAATGCAATTTAACGTGGCCAGACTACATATTGTAACATCTACAATTCAAAGGATAGAGGAAATAAAAAAAAACTACGAAGGCAGAAAATGGGGCAATGCATGGATTGTAGCAGAAAATACTCAAACCACAAATCCAATTAAGGCAGTTGTGAAATCCAGGCCACGTCTAAATATATATGTAATGTACCTTTGCAATTGTATTGAGTGCAATATAAAAAAGCTTCATATAATATTTCCCATCTCTCTGAAATAGTTATACCACAATGTAGCTACACACCATAGTGTCTACACACAAATGTCGCATATATATACTCACATAAGTCACCGATGATGAACAATGAATGAGGAATATGAAGCACGAAATCAGGAGACACTAAAATTACCTTTCCAAATCGGCAGGGACAAGTCATTTACTGCCCACGACACCGGCTGCGACAGATTGAGGAAGATTACGCGAGCCGCCAGTCTGTGCTCTGCATAAAGCCTAAATTGACGGAAGACCTTAATACACAAAAGGGGAAACCAGATTAGGGATAGATATTTCAATTGGAACTCACCGAACGAATCTTCTTCGCGTGTAAAATAAGATTTGCCAAACAAGAAAAAGGGGGAAAAGTAGATTAGGGATTTCTATATCCACAATTGAACTCACCGAAGAAAATGGACTGGAAACTTGCGATATAGCGACGCAAATCTATTGGGAGAATACAAACTCTCCAATCGCAATTTGCTCCAGATTCACGATTTGCAGGGGAGAAGCAAGCAGGATATGTTTTCATTCACAAATTGGTTGATGCGATTCTGTATGAAGAAAAGGGGGAAAAGTTTAGGGATTAAATTAAACTCACCGAAGGAAAGGCATAGTCGGACAGCGAGACAACCACTATTATCGGCAGGGAGTTGTCGCCGTGAAGAAACCAGAAGCAGAGCTACCGATAATCGCGATATGGTGGAGATTGGAGAGGAAATGAGCTTCACGAGGGTATTGAAGTCAATCTCACAATAATACAAATCACTGTTGTAGTAGTAGAAAATAATACGAGGGGGTTGGTCATATTATTAATCTGCTTACAAGCACATTACAATACAAGGCTTCTTTTTAATAAAGGGCTCTCACTAATAATAATATTTGCTACCAAACAAAGCATTAACTCATATTAATAATATAATATGAGTTAATACTACCTACCAAACACACCCTAAGTATATAATTAATAAATATATTATATATATAATCTGCATGTTGAAGATCCAAAAGTTAAAGTTGGCGAAAAAGTAGCTGAAAAGGTTTCGAACAAACAACAAATTTTCAGATTTAGATTCGCCACATCAGACATGGAGCGAACCCAAATTTACCGTACATACACAAAATAAGTACGTTCAATACCAACAATATAAATAAAGCAAAAAGAAAAGAATTGAAACGTGGCGGCAGATTAGCTGGGGCATGCATATGGACGTGGGCTTAGCATCAAACGTCCCGGTAATTGTAAACCCAACCTAAAAACTTATTACTCAAAAGTCCAATACCCCTTCATACTATCACCTAACCCTACTACCTTACGTCTGCTGCTGGGCCTCTCTCATTCTCAATTCTCAAAATCTTTCCCAATTTCTCCGCGGCCACAATCGACCTCCGTTGCCGCCGCCGCACTTTTCAGTCCACTTTACGCCGCCGTCCACCTGCCCAACCTCCGCCGTTTTCGCCGCAGCATCGCGAGCAGTCCATCAAATCCTTCGTTACGAGTTAGCAGGGTAATTCTCAAGCCCCTCTTCTCTTCTCTTCTCTTCTCTTCTCAGGATATTGGGCCAAACTTCCTAACTTTATGCCAACAGTAATTGGTAAATATTATCTGTATGTATCCTTTGATTTTCTTCTATTCCAGATTTATGTGGACTTCCATGAACTCATGAATCATTCTGTTTCGATTTTTGCCGTGTGTCATCCATTGTAATACAGTATAAGCTAGTATTAAGAATATCGATCATCAGTAGCCTTAGGATTTTTATGACTCTTGACTATTCTGGCCAATGAGATAGATAATCATTATTGTTCTAGTCTGGTAACTAACATAGATACGTTTCCTTGTGATTTTTTTGTGGGGAATTCTTGAACTTGGAATAACTTACAAATTTTACGAGCCTATAATTGGAAAAGATGAGTGGTAACTAACATAGATACGTTTCCTTTGTGATTTTTTTGTGGGGAATTCTTGCACTTGGAATAACTTACAAATTTTACGAAATTACTAATCACTACCATGGCTGGGTAACTTATTGCTGCCCCCCAAGTCCGACAACAATTAGCGCCCAATAGTTAAAGTGAATTAAGCTTTATATTATAGTATTAGTCTTTTTTTTTTCAGTTTCACAACACACACACCTCCCACCTCTAGGATTGAGAGGAAGTATCTTACCAATTCAGATGCATTTTGTTGTCAACTATATCCTTCACACTATTGGATCTCTAGGATAGTTGGAATTGGATTTCCTCATGTTTGAATACTTTCGGACTTATTTTATGTAGCAGAGATGCAGGTTTCATCTCTTGACACTATAAAATTAAAGAATATGCAGCCAAATAGGCCAACATAATTTGGTGCCTTAATTTGAAATATCATGGTCCATGTTCAATGCTTGGGGCGTTAATGATGAAACTCTTATTCTGCTGTTTGAGTGGGCCGTCATTATTTGGTGATATTTGATTGATGGAAATTAATTATAGAAAATGTGGATGCATTTGGCAAAATATGTTTTTAGTTGTTTCTCTCTCCAGTTATAATTGGTTAATCTGTTATCCTTTTCCAGCCTGATGGAGCATGGGTCATTGCATGATCAATCACAAGCAACGTTCTCGTTGACAGATGAAGACCATACTCTAGCAAATTCAGTTAGATATATTCTTAATCAAGAGTAAGTGGTGAATGTGAGTCTTGGGTAATGTGGTGAATGCATTTTTTATACCGCAACTACTGTTTTTCTCGTTCCTGCATATCCAGTCTTCTTCTGTAATAAACTGATCATGTTTGATGTCACTGTAATTTTTCTAATTCATTATCGCAATAACAAGGACTATATTGACTTGCAGCCCCAGAGTAACATTTTGTGGTTACAGCATACCACACCCTTCTGATGCTCGGGTGAACATCAGAGTGCAGACTACTGGTAAATTGTTTTAACCTTCTTGAGAATGATATGCCAATTCAGATGAAAATTACTCTTGTTTATTGCTATCAAGAATTTACTCTAGTTGTAGATAATTCCCAATAGATGTTCATATAAAAGTTTTCTTTTCTATGTTCAACTCTGTCAAATTGTTGGGCACCCTGCCACACATGTAAAAAGGAATGTATCAAAGCAATCATTTTTTCTCTTGTGTGTGTGTGTGTGTGTGTGTGTGTGTAAGACACGAGTGATTGTAGAATATTGCTCAATATTCTGAGAGTAGTTTCAATTTTCATGATGGTTGTAGGTGATCCAGCACGTGAGGTTTTTAAAGATTCATGCCAGGATCTAATGCTCGTCTGCCAGCATGTTACGAGCACTTTTGATCAGGCTGTTTTGGAGTTGAAGAGTAAGCAGGGCATAGAATCCATGAATATTACACCATAATGATGCTCGCTCTTTCAGGCCACATATATTTGTACTAGTTATCAAATTTTGCTTTGAGGTCAATCTATCTGCCTTGGAAAGAAATATTAACTAACCATCAATGTTTTATATAATAGTGCTCTGTTTTGAATTGGTACCTTTTCCTGATTGTTAGTTTGAGATTGTTATGTCGAATGCACGGATATATTGATGTCATAAAAAACAAATTTATTTCAATTTTAACAAATTAAGATTAATTGATCAACTAATATAGCACCATTTGACAGATTGCATATAGTTGCTGAAAAATAGATTTGAGAACAAATGGTGCATTCAATCATAAAGTTTGGAACCATTGCCATGATTTACTTGATTATGACTGGTTGAATTCGTAGGTTAACAAATGATAACCTCATGAATTTAACATTTGAAGAGAGCAACAATGTTTTAGAAAACAGACGACCACCTGATCCCAAAGTTGCAGTAACAATATTCTAAATTTTCCAGAAAAGAAATAGGATAGGTGCCATTTTCCATTAACTGTTTACAACATGGACACTATACTTTGTAGTCAGTAGTCATCATTATAAGAGGCTTCCCCAATCCATTCAAAACTCAAACTCATCTAATTACTCACCAAGTCATGGCCCTGAAGAACAAGGCAAAAGCTGTTGAGTAAAGTTATGCAAACCTTGAAAACAAAAGCAATGCGGTATACAAGTTCCAGGCCCATTGCACAAAATCTGCAAAATGAAAATATTAGGAAAATCGTCAGAGTGAAGATGAAGAAGGAGATAATGATTACATTTACTCCACCGATAGGATTGCAAGTCTAACGAGCTATATGAGAAATAAAGAACAACTTCTCAATAGAGAAACTCACAAAGCTCTGTTAAACAACTTGATCGAGCATATATGGTAAAAATTCGACAATCGTAACTAAATTTGATGATCTATGTTTTAAGCACCATTTATGTATTTTATATTTTGTATTTCAATTGAAATAATTTATTATTTTGGTTTCTTTATTTTGTATTTTGTTATCGTTATGTTTTGTTTATAATTTTGCATTAATTTCACATTATTTTAATTATCTTTACTACAAATAATTATATTAGTATTAAAAATAATGCAAAAGAAAAATATATAATGTTTTGATTGGAGTGGTTGGGATGATTATTGATAAATCATAAAAAAAATTATTGAATTGAAAAAGTATTTAAAATGTGGAAGATGGAGAAGTTAACTAAATAATTGTAAATAATTATGAGTTGTCTTGTTACTTTCTCTCCTTAAATGAATAACCTTAAAGTATTCCTAGCAGATCTCTTAAAATCTGTTTTAATTCAAAATATAGGTTAAAATAATTAAAAGTGAGTTAAAAGTTATATCCAGCAGATCTCTCAAATTAAGTGAACTTCACAAAAATAATTACACTCTCCTAAATGTTTCTCTAAATTTACATCTTCCTAAATTATTCTCATCTCACAAATTGAATTGGACCTACGAATTTTATAAAATGATTAATGTAAAATAGGAAAATTGTTGTACATATTTGTAAAATAGGGACTAAAAATAGTATAGGAAAAACTTTAAAATCAAATTTAAGAACAAAATTTTGAAAATTCTGTTGTAAGTATTCTTAACCCAGTATTTTAAACCAAGCCCAAATCAGGATATGGACAATCATTTTGTAGCCCTTCCAAATTTATTTCATTCTCAAAGGCCATTTAAGACAGTGTTGGGATTTCTTTAATTCTCTAAACTATTGCTCTTTTGAAATGACCACCGAGTCCAATTGTTTACATTTTTATACGGGTTAATTATTTGTGAATTTCAAATGTTTCATTGAATTTTGGTATTGCACCAACTTTGAAGATTTTAGTATTAAAAATCAAAATATTTCGATTTGTCTTAATTTCTTCAAGTCGATCGATTTTCCCTAATTTAAAAATGACGTGGCACTCACCGTTGTCACGCTGTACACCCCAAGAGCGAATGGAAAACAACGTCGTTTCCAATTCAATCTAACACACTTAAACGATGTCGTTTTTATTCCAATAAAAGACTTTTCCAAATTTTCCACACCGAAATTCTCTGCAAATTGAGAGAGAGAGAGAGAGAGACTTCGACTACCCTTCGATTTCGCGATGACAACAACAACTTGCCCTCCGACTCCCCTTTCTCGTGATGAACAACGGTACCTAGAGGGCACAAACTCAGCGTGGTGTCGACTCGTCGAAGAAGCCGGGGAGGAACCACCGGAGAGGCGGTGGATTCTCTTGTGCAAATGACGCCTTCACTCGCTCTCTCTCGATTTCCAAAGCTCTCTCAATTTGCAGAATTTGAGAATGTCGTGCCTTAACGAAATCTGCAAAAGAAGGGAAAACGTGGGGAAATCATTTATTGGAATAAAACAACGTTGTTTAAGTGTGTTAGATTTGATTGGAAATGACGTCGTTCTCGATTCGCCTCCGGGGTGTACAGCGTGGCAACGGTGAGTGTCGCGTCAACTTTAAATTGAGGGAAATCGATCGGCTTGGATAAATTAAGACAAATCAAAACGTTTTGATTTTTAATACTAAAATCTTAAAAATTAGTGCAATATC
Organism: Schizonepeta tenuifolia; assembly: GCA_029490685.1. Taxonomy (NCBI): domain Eukaryota; kingdom Viridiplantae; phylum Streptophyta; class Magnoliopsida; order Lamiales; family Lamiaceae; genus Schizonepeta; species Schizonepeta tenuifolia. The sequence continues at coordinate 24,425,687 of CM055960.1, read as the reverse complement.
AAATTCGGTGAAACTTTTGGAATTTACAGACAATTAACTCTTTATATAAATGATTCTTTAAATTATTTTATAAATGTAGAACTGAAACCTACGGAGGAGAATAAGGTATCGGTTTGGAGTTTTCATTATTGCCAAAATCTTTAATCTATGAAGTAATGGGCCAGGGCCCATTGAATTCGAAACACGAACTATGACACGAAAAAGAATTATAAAAAATAAATAATTACATTTCCAAGGACGAGTACGTACAATAGTGCAAAAATGAAACTTGGAGTTGGGAGCATAAATAAATAAAGTTTTGTTACTATCTTAACTAATTTAATATTTCAATAATTGGAAGATACAAATGTTGTTACAAGTGTTTTTCGGAAGTGACATCACGCAAAAATTGCATGCTTCCTTGAAAACTCTTGGTAACGAGTAACGACATTATTTCTAAATTATATTATCCATCGTTTCTAAATCTTGAATTGTATAATCTAAAATTAATAGTTCCTAGAGATTGCTCAATCATTGAGGCCTAAATTTTTAGTCCGACGCATTTGGCTGAGAGTTTAGACGTGAATATTTTTTTGTCTAATGTTTAGTACAATGATTGTTTAGAAGAGTTGAAAATGATTATTACAAGTAAAGTAATTCTCTAGAAGATTAATACACAAAGGTTGCTACCTTAATTTTTATTAATAAAAGGGTTAATTGTAAATTAATACCTAAGTTTAGTTGTCATTTGCAATTTAGACTCAACCTCTCAAATATATAGTGTATAATAATTACATAATTTTTACAATTTTTCGATCTATCCAGTTTAGTTTGTCCACCTAATTTGGTCTATTCATTAATAACGTGAACTACAATTCCGTTTTATACATAGAGTGCATTGTTATTATTTTATATTTTTATTTATTTTATTTTATTTGGGGAAATCCGGTGATGTTTGAACCATAGTTACTGAAAACCGATCTGGTTTGCCCAAGGATCTATTATTTTTATATCTAACGAACACATACAAAATTCAATCCTAGTGAATGACGTATAATATTCATAGAACGAAATCCTAGTGAATGACGTTGTTAATGAACGTGTCAAGTTATCCTTCCTTAGACAAGCAGGTGGATCGAATTTATAATATTATAAAGGTTTGATTTTTATTTGTAATATTTCAAAGATTATGTTTAGGCTAAAGATTGGGTTTTAATATGACAGCTAAAATAGCCATATACTAGTAATTGTTCTTCAACATGCATGTGGACGCACAGTGATTTGCTTTTATTTCTTCACAAGAATGTTAAAATTGATGTGCGATGATGATGTGCACATCAGATCGAACAGTTAAAGTTTGTATTATTAAAGAATAATTTGTATTAGTATATATGATTAGATATAAGGTCAACTGTATCATGCCATTTCTAGGAGGCTAAATATGAAGTCATAAGTTATAGTCCCCTCCTTTCACAATACCGTCGCCATAGTATCTACGACACGAGTTTTAAGAAAGTGGTGGGTAATAATGGATAATAGTGAGTATATTGTGAGTGGAGTAAGAGTTTTACAGTTTCACCATAAATATTAGTGGAGTATTGGGTATATAAATGTAATGTATTATGTGAACCCTATTTCCATACATGAAAGTGTCAACCATATCGTCGACGAACCTAAGAAGCAACAATATCTTTGACGGAAGGAATACAATTCAAAATAACTATATAAACTCTCTTTTACAGTAATCATCCAAATTATTATCTTAACAAAAATCCAAGTTAAATTATAATGGATTATGATAAATCGAATCAAAATTTGACGCTTGAAAATCATAAGAATATGTATAAAAATTACATCATGGGTTACATAATTATTAGTCCAAGTATAAGATTGATAAGACCTCAAAACTTCATATTATTATCCAAGCTTGTTACATTTGGTCCTTCTACTCTTTTTTTTAAGATGAATTTTCTTTGTTTCAATTGGCCCTTCCTTATACTTCTATATTCCAACTGAACTCGTAATTGTAATTCTTATTTCTTACATTATTTAGTCTTTGTTGGTCTAGTTTGATTATGGTCCTTTGCTCCACTAATATGCTTTAAATATTATTATAAATTTATAATGCTCTATTGTTCTACAGAATCTATCTTTTAAGGTTTATATTAATGATTTTTCCAATGAATTCTCATGCATTTATATAAAATCAGCAAACAGTGTTAAAATGAATTAATTTCTTAATGCACGCTCCATAAGTATTATAACATGCACAGTGGTATTAGTCATTCTCTACAAATATAAAGTATTAATAACTAATTTATATACAAAACATATACTATTATGATTAATGATATCCAGAGACACTGTGGTCAGCCACACACGTGAAAAAAAGAAAGTTGACTATAAAAATGAAAATAATTATATTTCCCCCCTAGAGTTTATGATTCCCAATTAGGGTATATTTCCATTTTCAAAACCTATATTACAATTTTTAGCGCGTGTGGCTGGCCACAGTGTGTCTGAATATCACTACTAATTTTTTTTAAATTTTTTTTTTTACTACTATATAGTCTTGCCCAGATCTTAATTAGTCTGATTTTCGCTCATTCGACCTTAAATTCCCTAAAGTTAAATAAATGCAATTAATTATTAGCTACTCAAATTCAGATTTTAAAAAAACTAATTCAGATTTTATTTCTAAGAGCAAGAACAATAATAAATATGAAGACACCTACAAAATTATGAGGTTCAACCCAAATTTAAAAAGTATAAGATTCTTAAAAGTTCTAGCAACTCCGTGAACCATAAAAGTGATTTTCTCTACGAACATGAACAACCAACATACAATATTCATGTATAGTGATTGAGTAATTCTTGCAAAAAAAAAAAAAGGAATGCAACGCATCTCACGCTATGCACGTTAAGACCCATTATTTACAATTTCGAATATAATGTATTTTAATAATATTGCCATTGTATCCAGAAGCAAAATAAATTACAAATCTGTCAATTGGACCAATTTGACAGATCTGCAGATTTGGTCAAATTAAGTATTTAGGAAACCTCCATAAAATTTATAAATTAATAATCAATATAATCATTTTTAGGCTCGATTTGATTTTTGTCATAAGGGTGGAGTTCGAACTATTAAAGGATCATGACAATAAGATTATTTTCTCGATGACAAAACCAGTGATAAAATCTATTACTATCTTACATGGTGAGTTGAAGGCTGCAATGCATGGTATTTGCCAATGTGTCGCAGAAGGGTGTCGCCCATTGAAGTTTACTCGGATTTAATTCTGGTGGTTCATGTTATTGAATAAAGTAATGAGGTTGATTCGATTTTGTATGAAGACTTCTTCGACTTTATAAGCAGAGTAAAGGAGCTGAATGTGATTTCTATTCGACATGTTTGACGTGAAGTTAATATGGCGGCACATAATATAGCTAGTCTAGCGAAGAATTTAGATTCAATTGCCTTATGGCATGATAATTGGCCTTCATGGCTCATGCACATTGTTTTATCGGATTTAGTTTGATTAATGAAATTTTGATTTCTTTTCAAGAAAAATTGTAGAAATAAATTCTGACCTAACTTATTAATAATTTGTAGAAAATTAGTTAAATGATCCTTAAGAGTGGTATATCAATTTAATAGTAGGTCGGTAGGTTTTTCTATGCGTTAGAGCGCCTAGTCACTTAACAAGTCATGAAGTCAAGATTGAAAGGTAGTATAGAACTTTTTATTTTTATTTTTTATTTTTTGACAAAGATTAATGGTTCATTTTGCAACAACCAAAAAAGAAAAAAGAAAAATCAGATTTCGAATTTGACTATTACTAATATTGTTTTGATATGATCTAATTACATTCAAATAAATCAAGCCAATTAACTCCACATTCAAAGGCGTAATTTTTTTTTTCTTATTCACGTAATTCAATTTTTGGAAAGTTATAAAGTTGATGAAACTATAAAATATAATCTTACCTAACTCCGTTTTTTGTCTAATCCGAAGGAATTCCAAGTTCGCAAGTATTGACTAATCCCCACTTGTATCAAATTTATTCGTTATTAATCACTTTATTAATTGACTTTAATATTTAATTTTTTTTGAAAGGGACTTTAATATTTAATTAATAACATATAGGAATGATTCTTTAATCTGTTATAAATGCAATAATTATTGACTATAAATCTTGAAAATAGATTTAGTAGTATACTATTTCATCGTTTGTATATGCTGTCGCCACCAACTCCTTCCCCTCATTCCTGCTTTTCTGCTGCCTCCAGCCGTCTCCAAAACGCGCACACACACACACACATATCGACGAAAACAAAAGACACGCACACACACACGCATATATATTATGTATAGGGTGTGAGAGAGAAGTGTGTTGAATTCTAGTTTTGATACTTTTCTTGTGCATACAAAAAGCTCCTTTCTTTTCAGTCTTTTTCATTTCTTCTGCAATTAAAGACAAGCCATGCAACGAGAAATGTTCTGTTTTCGTTAAAGTATTTATCGGTATATAAAGTTCCAGTCTTTATTCATTTCTCTCTCTTACATTAGAGAGAGAAGCAGAGATGAAGAAGGAGGATCAAGCCAGGTCTCTCTTGGGGATATCTTTGACCGGCAGGCCCACGTGGCAGCAGTTCTTGATTTGTTCTTCTGGATTCTTCTTCGGCTATCTCGTCAATGGAGTTTGTGAGGTCTGCTGTGTGTGTGTGTGTGTGAATTTTGATTGATGGTTTGAATCTTGGGTTTAATTGGGTGAATTGATTTCCTTTCCCTGCCTTGTTCTATGATTGGGCACTTTAGAATGTGATTAAAGAAAAAAGGGGTTGCTTTTATTTGTTGAATTTTGTTTGAAAGTTTAGGTTTTGAATTTTCTTGACTATAATTTACTTCTCCATTATCCATTTTTAGGCTTAAGATTTTTTGTTCTGTCAAAATCTTGAAGACTCTCTGCATTATTTCATCTGAACTGATTGCTTTTCTTTTGATTTTGATTTTCTTGAGATCTAAAATACAAGCTCTGTCAATTGTGAATAAGAAAGTTGCAGAGTTGACTAATGATGAAGTTAACTATTTTTCTATCTGCAGGAATATGTCTACAATCGCCTAAGTTTCAGGTCCGTAATCTGATTTGATCAAAATAATTTAATTTCAATTTGAAGTTTTGATGCAAGGAGAATTAAATATTGTTCTTATATAGGAATTTTGTGACGATTTTGCAGCTATGGCTGGTATTTTACCTTTGTGCAAGGCTTTGTATATTTGGCTCTTATCTACTTACAAGGCTTCACCACCAAGCAAATGGTGAATCCATGGAAAACATATGTTAAGCTCTCAGCTGTGCTTATGGGTTCTCATGGATTAACGAAGGGGTCATTAGCTTATCTTAATTACCCGGCTCAGATCATGTTTAAGTCGACTAAGGTATATTCACATAATGAATTCTTGATCTATGTGTAGTTGTGAACATTTTCACACTTGATGTAATTGTAACTGTTTCTTGATAACTATCTAACTATGTGTTGTATAGCATGATTTGTTTTTGGAGACTGTTTGGTTTCGATTGGTTGTAGACTTGTAGTTTGTTATACTAAGAAACCAACTAATTAGTATGTGCTAAGTTGATTAACTGATTTGATGTTGGGAGTTTAGGTGCTACCCGTTATGGTGATGGGTGCGTTTATCCCGGGGTTGAGACGAAAGTATCCTGTTCATGAGTATATCTCGGCTCTGCTCCTTGTAACTGGCCTAATTCTTTTTACCCTAGCTGATGCAAACACTTCTCCGAATTTCAATATCATCGGTATTGTGATGATTGTGGGTGCTCTAGTCATGGATTCGTTTCTAGGGAACTTCCAGGAAGCAATCTTTACGATGAATCCTGAAACTACTCAGGTATGTGTACTATCATTTTGTGATATTTCCTTCACGTTGCAGAATTGGCGAAGAACTGTGGTTGTGATTGTATATTTTGCTTCGTACAGATGGAGATGCTATTTTGCTCGACGGTTGTTGGTTTGCCTTTCCTGTTGGCACCCATGATTTTGACTGGAGAATTGTTTAGGGCATGGAATTCTTGTTATGAGGTAAATTGATTAACATTAAACACTAAAATTACTATTGTTTTTTAAACCAAACAACAAGAAAAAGTACTAAACATATAAAGTTTATACATATATTGGGAAAGATTTAGGTGATGTAAGTTGCAAGTTAGGCACAAATTGCATATATAGGGAATAAATTGTTTTAAGGTTGATTCTTGACTTGTTCATTATCATTTTAACTATGTATTAGTATTATTTATTTGCAATGTTACATAATTATCAACACTTTACATCTTTTTTTCCAATTAGTAAGGACTTAGATTGGAACAAGAGATGAAAACTACAGCATGATTTCTCGAGTTCTGACATTTTCTTGATCGATTTCTGCAGCATCCTTATGTCTACGGTGTGCTTGTGTTTGAAGCAATGGCTACATTTGTTGGTCAAGTCTCTGTTTTATCACTCATTGCTCTTTTTGGGGCTGCCACTACTGCTATGGTACCTTCATATCTACTTCACTGAAATCATATGCAAAAATATAACTTTCTAACCTCGATTCTTCTGCTACAAATATCTGTACAGATAACGACAGCAAGAAAGGCCGTGACATTGTTGCTGTCGTACTTGATCTTCACCAAGCCTCTTACTGAACAACACGGGTCGGGGCTGATCCTAATCGCCATGGGGATCGTACTGAAGCTCGTTCTGGACAGTAAACCCGCTCCTCGGGCTGCTAGACTAGATTCCACAACTACTAGCACACAGGAAAGATCCCAGAGAATAGAAATTAACAGGCTAAAGGAAAATAGAGAGAGAGGAGAAGAGGATGAAGAGAGAAGGCCTCTGGTTTAGAGTTGATGAATTGGATTAGTTAGGGGAAAAAACCTCAGTTTTATTTTCTTGATTTACTTGTGATTTTAGGCTTGGAGAAGTTCATTCATTGTCAACTTTTTTTTTTTTTTTTTTTTTTCTTTCTCAAATTTTATTTTCATGTTTGTGTAGAATGTATAATTCAGAAGGAAAGACTAAATAAATATATTACGACATGATTTAGGCTCATACTACAAGTTGTATAGCACATGTTGAAGCTAACTTTCTTGGCCCGGATTTAATTCAACAAATTGGGGAAATATTCAAATATTACGTTTTACTACTATTTTGTTTGGGTTAATGGCATGTATATTTCCAAACTTTTTGAGTTATCTCGTTTTGCATCTCAGAAAAAAAATCTGTCTCATAATTTCCAAACTTTTAATTTTGTCTGCTTTTGCTACTGGACTCATTTTTCGGTGATTCTAAACTGACGTGGCGGTCGGAAAAATGACGTGGATATCTTTAATTACAAAAAAAGTTTATGGACTGTAAATTTCCAAACTTTTTGAGTTGTCTCGTTTTGCACCCCAGAAAAAAAAAATTGTTTTACAATTTTCAAACTTTAAGTTGCGTCTGATTTTGCTACTTGAATTAATTTAATTGAAACAACGTCATTTATTCAAGCTCGTAACTTGAATTAGAGAAATACACATTGCTTATTTCTTATAAATTTATCTTGATATTTAGATCGGTAAGAGTATTGTTCCGATAGATAACTCTTCCATAGAGTTCATTAATATCTGAGCTCATTAATTTACCCCCATCTATCTTAATGATAGGTTTTAACTCGGGAGGAAGAAGTGGTGATAGACATAAAATCATTCATTCTAGTTCTATATTTGTTCGAAGAAAATGCTTAGCCAATTCCATGCATTTAGCTAAAATATCCATTCTTCTTCCAACCTTTCGATCTTCCCATTCATTCCCTGTGGACCCGTCTTCCCCCAACTCTTTCCATTCTACAAATAAATTTTCTAGAATAATGTTTAAATCTAGACCGACTAATTGTTCTCGAATAGCACCTGCACTGGTAGAGATTTCTCGATGGGAGCGGTCCAGACGAGCTTACTTCGATGGAGTTGCAGGCCCAAGGCCAATTCCTTCCTTGGGTTCTATATTTATTCGCTCTACATTACAGTCAGACGAAAGTAGACCATCCAGGATCTACAACACCCGCTTACCCACCCTTACTTTTGTCATAAACTTGATTTTGAGATTGCAAATATCAAGATAAATTTTATATAAGAAATAAGCAATGTGTGTTTCTCTAATTCAAGTCACGGGATTGATTAAATGACATCGTTTCAATTAAATCGATTCAAGTAGCAAAATCAGACGAAACTAAAAGTTTGAAAATTGTGAGGCAATCTTTTTTTTTTCTGGGGTGCAAAACGAGACAACTCAAAAAGTTTGGAAATTTACATGCCGCCATAAACCTTTTTTTTTAAATTAAAGATATCCACGTCATTTTTCTGACCGCCACGTAAGCTCAGAATCGCCGGAAAATGAGTCGGGTAGCAAAAACAGACAAAATAAAAAGTTTGGAAATTGTGAGGCAGATTTTTTTTCTGAGATGCAAAACGAGACAACTCAAAAAGTTTGAAAATTTACAAGCCATTAACTCATTTTGTTTTAGTATTTTATTCACTTCTATGGATTGTATGAATAATGGTTTTATATAGAGTTATGAGTAATTTTTTAGAGTGAAGTACCCATATAGCAAAATTCTCTCCTAGATTATAATAGTTGTCAAAGTACATAATATGGTAAAATTATAGCAAAAAATGTGTCTTTGGGACAATTATACCCTTACTCATCCAAAAATATAAAACCCATTTATTTACTTTTGTTTTCAAAAACCGTAGCCCACTTTCTCTCTCTCAACAAAATTGTCTCTGCAAACTCTCCACCCCCTCAATTCTCCCTCTCTCTTTCTCTCAAAATTCTCTCAGCTCTACCGCCTCCTCTCTTCCGCCACCGCCATTTCCGTCGTCGCGCCACCTCCAAACCACCGCCATTTCCGTCTCAGCCGTCGTGCCACCGCCTCAGCCCGTCGCGCCACCAGCCACCATTTTCCTCCTCCACCCTCCGCCGTCCAGCCACCTTCCATCTACACCAGCGCCACCCTTAGCCTTCGCGCCACCGCCACCCTCAGCCGTCCAGCTACACAGAGAAGAAGAAGATGGAAGAAAAGAGAAAAAGGAAGAAAAAGGTAGAAGAAGAAGAAGAAGAAGAAGATCTGCAGATCTGCTTTTTTGTTTGCATAGTGTGGAGATCAGTTTTTTTTTTCTTAGATCTGGTTTTTTTTCTCAGTTCTGCTTTTTTGAAGATGTGCAGATATTTTGTTGCGAATTTTGAAATTCGCAACATAATATACGAATTTCGTATATAGTGTTGCGAATTGTGAAATTCGTAACTACCTGTGCATTTTCATTCGTTTATTTGACGCTACAAAATTACGATTTCGCAACACGTTTGGGACTATTTGAAGGTTCCGAAACTAAAATTTTCAAGCATATAATGTTGCGAATTTCAGAATTCGCAACAAAATATACGAATTTCGTATTGAATAATCTGTTGCTAATTCATATTTTCGTAACACGTTTTTGGAATTTCGGTCATAAAATATTGCGAAATTACAATTTCGCAACATGTTTGAGGATTTTTGAAGGTTTCGAATCTGAAATTTTTAGGTATATAATATTGCAAATTTCACAATTCGCAACAAAATATACGAATTTCGTATATAGCGTAACTAACTGTGCATTTTGGTTCGTTAATTTGAAGTTACGAAATTACAATTTCGCAACATGTTTGAGGCTTTTTGAATGTTTTGAATCTGAAATTTTTAGGTATATAATGTTGCGAATTTCACAATTCGAAACACAATTCGTATATAGTGTTGTGAATTATGAAATTCGTAACTACCTCGGTATTTTCATTCGTTTATTTGACGTTACGAAATTACAATTTCGCAACACGTTTGGGACTATTTGAAGGTTCCGAAACTAAATTTTTTAAGCATATAATGTTGCGAATTTCACAATTCGCAACAAACAAGTCGTAACACCACGCTACATGATAAAGCAATTACGAAAACAAACAAGTCGTAACACCAAAACAAAATCGTAACAAATCGTATCGTTACGAAATCAACAAATAGTAATAAATCAGTTACGAAAATAACAAATCGTAACACAAAAACAATCTTTAATTTGTGTTATGAATTTCATACATTCGTAACATAAGACATTACAAATTCATACAATTCGTAACAATAATATCATCAATCGTTGATTTCGTATTACGAAATTAATAAATTCGTAACATAACAGATTACGATTTTGGCATTTCGTATCACTATGCCTTGACTTAGTGTTAAGATTTTGGCATTTCGTTTCTGTATACCTTGATTTCATGTTACGATTTTGTCATTTCGTATCACTATGCCTTGACTTTCTGTTAAGATTTTATCATTTCGTATCAGTTCCATGTTACGAAATTCGTATATTATGTTGCGAATTTCAATATTCGCAACATCAAATGCTTAACAATTTCAGTTTTGAAAACTTCAAATAGCCACAAACATGTTACGAAATTGTAATTTCGTAACATGTTATAACCGAAATTCCAAAAACGTTATACGAAAATATGAATTAGCAACAGATTATTCAATACGAATGCTAATTTAGTAACATAAAATGCTTCATTTCGAAAAGTTCCAATTGTCACAAACATGTTACGAAATTCTACTTTCGTAACTTCAAGTAAACGAATCAAAATGCACAGTTTGTTACGAATTTCACAATTCGTAACACTATATACGAAATTTGTATATTATTTCGCAACATACACTTAAAAATTTCAGTTTTGAAACCAGATCTGCAGATCTTCTTCTTCTTCCTTTTTCTTCCTTTTTCTCTTTTCTTCCATCTTCTTCTTCTCTGTAGTCGCCGGAATCGGAGGAGACGAGGCGGGGAGAGAAAGTCGTAGAGTGGAGGTGGTGGCGCGACGACGGAGGAAATTTGTGGAAGAAATGGAGGAGGCGGTGGCGCGACGGCGGAAGTGGGTGGCGCAACGGCAAGGCGGCGACAATAGCAGATCTAGGGCGGAGACGACGATGAGTTCAGGTACAGGGAGGTGGCGACGACGAGTTCAACTCCATGGCGGCGACGACGGGAGGGGCGGCAGCGACGAGAATAAGAAGAGAAGAAAAAAAAAAGAAGAAAAGTAGTAGCAGAAGAAACACGAGAGAGAGAAGAAAAAAAAGAAGAAAGAGAAAGAGGAAAAGAAATGAGGAGAAAAGGGAAAAAAATGAAAAATAAGGGTATTTTGGTCCAAAAAACACATCTTTGGCTAGAATTTAACCATATTAAGTTCCTTGACAACTATTGTAGTCAACCTAGTCAAAGTGGCTATATGGATGGATTACCTCAATTTTTTAAGCGAGTTAAGGTTAGTTATTGTGGATTCATAACGAGTAATTGTTTTTCATCTTCTTTTTAGAATTTTCTTTTTGGGGCTTATCTATCTATATATTATTAAAACCAATATTATTAAAACCAATGTTGATTACCTCAATTTTAATTTTCCAGATTTTTTTCTTTTTTTTCTGTTCTTTTTTATTTTTCAAATTTTTTTTTAATTTCCAAATTTTTGTTTGCCTTTTCGTTTTTTTGTTTGCCGCTTATTCTTTGGTCAAAATTTGAGCGAGGGGAGCCGAAGGCCTCGGAGCGAGCCGAAAAAATCTAAATTGTTTCCCCACGATTATCCTTATATTAGTAATCGGAGCGAAGACGGAGCCGTATAATCGGAGCCGAAGGCGGAGCCGCAAAATCGGAGTAGTATAACTTGAAATAATTGAAATGTTCGTCCCAAGAGTACCATATCATAACTTGGAACATCTGGAACTAATTTGACAATTCGTCCCAGTTGTACAAAATCTGGAACAATTGGCACTAATAAGGCTAAATTCGTACCAGATGTACTAGAACAATTGGTACTAATAAGACTAAATTTGTACCAAAAGTACCAAATACCTCATACCCGCCCGACCCGACCCGCGCCCGCCCGCATCAAACTTGACCCGCTCCGCATTTCATTAAGGGTATTTTCGTCCCAAATTGAAAAAAAATGGCCAAAATTTATATTTTTGAAGAAGGTGGGCCAAAATTTATATTTTAATGATCATTATGGCTATTTCAAAATATGTCTCTATAGCCATTTGTACAATATATTATATAAATTGTTAATTGTTATACATATTCTATATTTTCTAAATTATTTAATTTCTATCTTCTTATCATTATCATCATTATATTATTATTATTATTATTATTATTATTATTATTATTATTATTATTATTATTATTATTATTATTATTATTATTATTATTATATTACTAAAAGTAAAATGATTCTTGCTTTGAAAAAATCCTATGTGGCACCCCTCTTAATCCTTCATTCCTATTTATCTAAATTCTCAAATTTTGTGAAATTTTAAATGTAAAATAATAGATTTTAAATATCTACTAAAATCTTGTGTCCCACATCGATTTTTTAATAAAACTTCACCTATTGAAAAAGCTATAAATACCTAGAATCAATGTGTATTTTCTCATCTTTTACTCTACCAATTTTATTTGGCCAATTTTTTTATTAGTCGGTCGAATAAAGAAGTATATTTTTATAATTTATTTTTATATGTCATCCTAAGCTTAGGTACAATTATTAATAAAAAATTATTTCCCTAATTAATCTTATTTATTATATCTAATACTGTGGAGATAAAACGATAAACTAAATGAATAGAGGAAGATTTTAAATATCTACTAAAATTATGGAAAAGATTGATATGTAAGATCCAATAGGTTGAATATGGCTTAAGATTATTTTTATTTAAATTACTCTATGTACGTCTATTATATGATGAAAAAATTGATGGTTTAAGATTCACTTTAAATAGGGATTAAGAATATTTTATCAGAATTAACCTATGTATACATATAATATATGTATGTGTGTGCCGTATGGTTATATGTATATATGAAATTTAATTTTCCCAATCCCACATCAATATATGTATGTGTGTGCCGTAAGGTTATATGTATATATGAACTTTAATTTTCCCAATCCCACATCACTTTTTCATAAAATTCGACTCTTGGAGAACTTATATAAATATTCTAAATATGTATTTTTCATCTTGTAATTATTTTGTACTACCAATTTATTTTGGCCAATTATTCAATTAGTTAAATAAATGATATTGAAAATTTTAATTTGGTCAATTAATCAATTGGTCAAATGAATAGTTTTATTAAAAATTTAATTTGGTCCTCATCTAGCAATTGTTATGGGACAATTGAAAAATAATTTTCTTGAATATCAATTTTTATGTTGTCAATATTAAAATTTTATATGTGTGAATATTCGAGTGTAATAAAGTTATAGTCAACCTACATTATACTGATTAGATTGAACGAGATGATTCAAATTTAACTTAAAATTTAATATTGTCAATTATTATGTGTTAATATTAAATTTTACTTGTCATTATTTTTGTGTGTCATGGACTCATAATCATCATATATTATACTTATTAAATTGGACAAGATGATTCAAATTTAAATTGTATCATAAACTCATAATCATCCTACATTATATTTATTAAATTGGACGAGATGATTCAAATTTAAACAAGAATCGTTTTGTTGAAATTGAGTCTGATAAGTTTTAATTCAACAAACTAAGTACAAATATATCCATATTATCTTTATTAATCATTTATTTCATTAAAGTTAATATAACATAAACGAATATATTTTAGTAACATAAACACATTTTGATATATAATATATATATACATATATATATATTATAACATGATTATTAGTCAATTAATATGTAGAGAGAGATGTATTAAAAGAAACTAAAATAAAATTAAAATATTGAACAAACAAATAAAATGGCCGTTTGTGTTGGGAAATTTAAGTAAAGTTTTGATTGATTCCAAAACCAACTGACCCCAACCGAGTAGATGTTGCCAGATCCTAATGTTAGTATTTAGGCTCGCTGTTTGAGCAATGTTGAGATTTTATCTTTACAGGTCTCCAGCTGAAGACGACAACATGGCGTTACTCGGATAGAACATCATATGTAAGAAAGACAACTGAGCGTTCAAGAGATAGAACATCAGATGTGAAGAAAGACAATTGAGCGTTCAAGCCAACTGTTCTGATATAGAACATCAGTTGTAAGAAAGACAACTGAGCATTCAAGCCAACTAATCAGATGGAACATCAGTTGCAGGACTCAATCCGATAGATCGACAACATGAAGTTCAAGGCAGCTGAGGGTTCAATTGTTCCTCTTCAGACAGAAGGTCAGATGAAGATAGCGATCAAATAGAACATCAGCTGAAGACCACTCAGATGAAGACCAAACTTCTCAACCGACCAACCAATGTTGAAAGACAAAGGTTGAAATTTGAATTTCAAATGGGAAGTCACGTGAAGGTTTGACGTTCTGTCATTACCTCATTTGGCCCAACACAAGGTTGTCTCAGAAGAAAAGCAGAAGTTCACAGTTGCCAAATCGGGAAAATCTGCAGAGATGAGAGACAAGCCATCGCTTTCACAGAACAGAGATCAACGGCTCATCCAACGGCTAGTTGATTCTCTCCGCCTATAAATAGAGGCCTTCATTCATTCATCAAAAGAACCAAGAAGACAAGTGCGAGAAGAGACTAAAGAGCAAAAGAAAAACGATATCCTGCACACAAGCTAAATTGAATTTATTCTCTAAGAACATCACTAGTTGAGAGTTCATAGAGTGTTAGAATCTATCTTGGTGTTTTTGATCTTAGTTTGAGTCTTCATTTGTTCAAGCTTAGATCCTAGCTCACTTCTTGTTTGAGCTAGTAGTTGGAAACCCCACCCTTATTACACATCCACTAAAAAGGTTGTTAGGATTCTACTCTTCCCGAAATTGAATAGAAAGGTTGATAAGTACCCGTAAACTTATCTGTAAGGTTGATAAGTACCCGCAAACTTATCTTAACGGTTGCAAAGCCCGCGTAAGCTTTGTGGTTGCAGTCCTAAAGAATTTGGACTGAGTTGTGTGGACTCACAACTCCCCGTGGACGTAGGAGTTCTCTCTGAACCACGTAAATCCTTTGTGTGTTTGTGTTTTCTGTTCAGTTACTTATTGCATATCCAACTGACCTACTAACCAGCACTCAAAACTGCATCTTTTCATTTTCAACTGATTTGGTTATTGACCGACCTTGCATCTGAGCATGAGTTATTTTATACGAGTTATTTTTATCCACCACATTCCGCACAACACCACTCTTACAGCTGAGTTTTCCTACTCAGTTGTGTTCCAGCTGAGTCCTCTTACTCAGTTGTGATATTTTTCAGGGGGTTATTTTTTAAAATTCCTAACTGGTGTATTCCCCCCCCCCCCATACACCAGAACTCGTATCGGGACCATCAGTTTGTATAAAAGAATAAAATTAGTATATGAAAAAGAAGCTGGTATTAGAGATCTACTCGAAATAACAAAAATAAATAATGATTTTATTAAATTAAATATATATCTTATGTATTTTTCATTCATATATATATATTTATATAATAATTTTAATAAAGAAATTTATATCCACACATACATTTTTAATAAAATTCCACTATTGAATAACCTTTACAAATTTTCAAGATCAATATTTATTTTCTCATTACTAATCGGATAACTAATATAAAAAGGAGCAATAGTTTCATAGAAAAAGTTTTGACCAGATAAATATTTTTTCATTAAGTATTACTATAATAATAATTGATGTGGACAAGATGATTAAAGCTAAGGATGATTAATAACACGTTGCAATCTCATGAGTACAATAGAAAAAAAAAAGATCTCAAAATTTTTATTTGTGACGAGATGATCAAACGTACACAATAATTAACATCATGTACGATGAAATATTTGACCGATTAATTTCTCATATTTTAAATAAAGTGGAATCAAATTAAAAAACACTCTTTTTGATCAATTGTCGATATTTTTTCACTCCCTATAATATTAATAATGTTTAATTTTCATGCTTATATATTGAAAAATAATATGATAAAAAATTATAAAAAAATTATTAAAGGAAATACAATAAATAAATAAAAATAATCTTATTGGCATATTTTATTTTAATTTCATCATTTTTTACTTCTTATAGTAAATTTTTGAAATAATATTATTCATTATATTTTTTAATGCTGACAATGCTTTTATTTAATTTGAGGAGTGAAAATTGATGCTATTAAAGTTTTCGTAGCTACAATTGCAAAGAGAGGGGGAAACTAACAACAATATTTTAAAAAATATAGAAAAGATACAAAAATTTGTAATTTCTTGAAATTGTGATGTTTAAAATTGATCTTAGTAGAACTTACATTCTATTGATTTTTCTTAAATGAAGCAGAATAAACCTGAATAAAAAAATCTTATTAATGTGCTTTTTATATAATTTCATATAAAACTTCTTATAGTGAATTGTTGAATTAATATTACTCTCATATAGATAATATTGTTATTTTGATGATTACACACTTATAAATTATGGTATAATGTAGTTTACCGTCGATTTTCGACGGGTTGCACACTAGTTTCTTTTAACAAAACCGAAAGTAAAGTTTCCAGTCTTTTCGTTAATGCAAATGCAAGTTGTGGCTTCCAAATTATGACAGATAACAAACAATAATTTGGTATTCGGTAAATACACGGGGAAAGTTGGGGGAAAAAGCGAATTAAAATTATAAGGGTATAAATTGAATATTTTAAATTTGACTCGTTTATTTTTTTAATTAAGCTTTATTTACAGAATATATCAAGCCATCCTAATCAAATTTTCCTAAATATAAATTTTAATCAATGAATTTTCTCTTGCATATTATAAAACTAGCATTGTGCCCGTGCAACCATTTTTAAGTACAAAGACTTCATATACTCTCTCCATCCAAGAAAATTATATAGTTAGATTTGCATTATGGTTCGTCCACAAACATTATAATTTTTTGATTTAAGGAAATGACTTTATACATTCTTTACTTTTCTAACCTCATTCTTTTTCAAAATTTACCTACTTTGTTACTCCACTCAAAACATAAAACCTACTTTACAACACAAAAGGTGAGGAGTATAATAATCTATCCCACACATCTACCTAATTATGGTGGACGGAAGGAGTACGATTTTTCGTTGGATAAAATAAGGTGTGAAATAATTAAAGAAAAAATTCAACATTTAACTGCAACAATGGAAAAATTATATGAAAATTATAATATGGTGTTAAAATTTACGATTAGTCCAAACAAATTATATTATGACATTTAATGAAAGAGTATTAATTAGTCAATACATCAATATAAATACATAATTTATTACATAAATATTAAATAATAAATATTTTTGATTGACATAGAACTAATAAATAGATATTTGGAGGGAAAAATTTTCCAAAACTACTTTATTTTAGTATATTAGATTATATGTTCTGCATATATGTGTTCATTCATTATTTTTACCAATCATCGAAGGACCTTGCGGCAGAAACTAATAGAAAAAATCAGAAAGATACATTTTGGTCATTAATTTGCTTATGTTCAGTATACTCATCAATTAATTGCATTATTATTAATTTACATTTATATGATTATATATTGAAAATACTTTATATGATAATTAATTAAATCATGAAATATTAATCAAGTCCATAAATTCCATATGTTATTACCCATTTTCTTTTGAAGAACAGATTACCCATTTTGGTCATTACAAATAAGATGTTATTGATATATCAAACAACGAAAATTAGAATACATATATTCTCCAAGTACAACAATATTTGTTTTTATAATATTAATTTAAAATATTTCTATCAATGTTCTTTTTTGCAGATAATAAAAATGTAAAGCATTGTAGAATTTTGAATCCCAGAGTCTCGATCTTCTTGATTGATTAATGATAATAGTGATTTTAATGAAAATTTATTGACACTCAGATATTCAAATATCGGTAACTTTCATCTTTATATGAGGCTCGAATATATTTTTAATGTCTTTCTATATTAAACCTTATGGAGATATAGGGCTTATACATGCTATATAATCACCTTAGAAATGTGAATAATCAGAAGAATAGTAATAGATTTGTGAATTTCTTCATAGCTTTTTTATGAGGCTCGAATATAATTTTACTTTGTTACAATAGTATGATCGATGATGTCAATTATTATTTTTAGTTAGGGTTCAGAAGAATTGAGTGAAAAACGTACATCTTGGTTTTAGATGATGGAATTGGAAAATTTTGTTGGGCAAGAGAGTACCGAAGTTGTGTTTGATTGTATAGCATATGGTTTCCACATATTTAGTTAATAATTGTGTGTGATGTTTTTGATTAAGTTTCCGATTTCCTATATGATTTTGTTTCTTGGACCTATACTAGAATAAAGAAAATCAATATTTATCTTTTTCGTATATGTGACTGAAGATTATCGATTTATCATTTGTGTTTACATGTTTAATATATGTAATGAAGTTTGTTAGTAATTAAATGGTTAATAAACATAATTAAAAAAAATTGGAGGCACGAGTTTTTGAATACGGTAAAAATTAAAGAGTATTCTTTTCTATCCCCTCTTTAAATTACACTCTTTTGTATACCAAAATCCTTTAAAAAA
Organism: Schizonepeta tenuifolia; assembly: GCA_029490685.1. Taxonomy (NCBI): domain Eukaryota; kingdom Viridiplantae; phylum Streptophyta; class Magnoliopsida; order Lamiales; family Lamiaceae; genus Schizonepeta; species Schizonepeta tenuifolia. The sequence continues at coordinate 24,407,038 of CM055960.1, read as the reverse complement.
CAAATATACCCTTAACTTTCACAACTAACAAACAAAAACCTAAAATAAATAATAAATAAATAAACAAACAATAAATTCAAGTTAGGTCAAACCTTGGTCCCCCCACCCCCAAAAGTGTCGGCCATCTCTATCTCTCTCCCTAAACCATTCTCGTCATCGTCTCCCCTCCCTCACGACCTCACCTCACGAACAACCTCCCTCACGATCGAAGCTTCGTCGTGCCCGGAAAAAAATGAGCGATCGGAGTGATAGTGAATCGCCGACAATGTCCCCGGACGAAGAGGACGAGAATTTTACAATCCTCATTCCACTAGTTAGTGCCCTAAATTCGACGGAAATTTATTTTTTTTCCCCAAAATTTTTGCTTAATTTTCAATAGAATGCATGTTTATGTGTTCTCATATGTTAGAAATAGTTGTATGTTAGTGTTAGGATGAAAAATCGAAGAGAATATGTTTCGAAATTAGTTGTATTGTTTCGAAATGTTGTTCTGTTCAACATTATTCAACATTGTTGTTATTTTGTTGTGTGGTGTTCATATGAGGTCGATGGAGGTGGGGAAGACGGTAGCATCGTGGTCATGACGAGCAACCACAGTGAACTCATGGTCATTGACACATCGTGGTCACGGCAGGACAACCACCGTGAGCTCATGATGGGCGCTGCCTTTGTGACCACGGTGGGTGTTGTCGTCGTGGTCGCGTTAGTCTTTCTCCCGTCGATCATGGTTGTGGGCCCTCCCTCTGTCCTCCATCTTATTGTGTGTTTTGTTTCTTTGTTGAATTCTAGCACGTTATCACGCTTTTAATTTTTTGTACATCAGTTTTGTAGGAACATTATAAATGGAAGAGACCTACCTTGCTCTATACGTCTAATAAATACATGAGAGTAGAAGTGTTCGATGAAATTAAACAAATCTTATGTGAAATTTTCGGTGAGCATGGAGCTGAGGAGTTCTTAAAAACCGGTGTTGTTGGACGGTCGATTGATGCGAGAAACAATCATAGTGCAAGTAATGCCCTACATCTCACACTAGCCTGACAATTGGAAGGTATTGGTGTTCCGATACTACATGACAAGCTTTAGTTTCATCTTGGTCATAGGACCATTCGTATGACGACATCGGAGTATGCTCTCATCATCGGGCTTCACTTTGACAACTCTATATTTGATCCACATGCAAGTCACTGAATTCCTAGAAATGACATTTACTACACATATTTCAATGGTCAAGAGATAAGAACGAAAGAGTTGCACAAAAAGTTCAGCAAAAAAGGACATGAGAGAAACATCCAAGACTATTTGAAGGCGGCGAACTTGCTTATGTACTATTATTTTCTCCTATGTCGAGACAATCTCATGGTGGAACATTTAGCATGGGCATAGTTGAAGACTTTGAGGCTTGGGATGCCTTTCCATGGGGTCGTACACATACAGATCATTGTGTCACTATGTAAACAATGTACTTCCACACCAAGCACGCAAGGACTACCACGTATATGATCCGGTTTGGGCTCTACAAATTTGGTCTTACGATATGATTTCTCTATTGGGAAGCTTATGTGGAATCAAAGAGCGCATTGAGATATTGCCCCGGTGCTCTTAAAAAAAATATAGAAAATTCCACAAATAAGCGAAGAGGAACAATGCTCTTTTTAGGAAATTCATTGGTAAACAACACATGTGTATAATGTATACGACACCGGTGTATTATGTATACAAAAGTGTTCTTATATATATACGACACCGATGTATTATGTATACAACACCGAGGTCATATCATAATGGTTCGAGCGACGATCGAAAAAGATTTGAGTCCCCAAACATTGTTGAATAAATTTGACTGTGCGGTATTGAACATTCGTTACAACAATAATGTAGACCTTTTTATCGTCAAAGTTTGTTGTCCATTAATGTGTTTTAGACGAAATCTGTAAACCGTGAAGCCAGAGATCCCTGCCTTAGGCCAACATTTAATAACTTGCAAAATAATTGGAATAAAAAATATAATACTCCCTCCGTCCAAATTTACTCTACCTACTTACCCCCAAAAAAGTGTCCAAACTTACTCTACCCGTTTTGACAATTTGACCCATACCCTTATTATTTTTGCTTTATTACTATCATTTGCCACAATTAGCCCATTACTATTTTAATTAACAAATTAACTAACCCAATTATATTTTCCTAATTACCCAATCTAATTAATCCAACCCAACAACTCAATCCAGCCTAATTCTCCCCCTCATTTCTGCCCAATCGACCTCTTTCTCTCTCTCTCTCTCATTTCTCTCGAAACATCTCACTCTCTCTTCTCTGCAACCCTAGATCTACTCTCACTCTCTCTCTGCCGCGACGATGCTTCCCTTCTGCTACTCTCACCAATCTCTCTGTATCTCCTCACAAATCTTCTCTTTTCGATCTCTATCTCTGCAACCCTAGATCTACTCTCACTCTCTCTCCCCGCCATGATGACGTTTCTCTGAATACAGATTCACCATCTCTGAAACCCTAGCGTCGATAAAGGATTTCAGGGTGCCACCAGGGTGGAGACCAACCCCTCCCTCCAATTCGTGGATACCACCCCCTCCCTCCCTCTCGTGGGTACCACCTCCCCCTTCCAATTCACCGGATTTGCCAAAGGATCTGTAGATTCCACCAAGTTGGGAGCCCTCTTCAATTAGCGAAGATCCGAAAATGCATTGGTCTGAAGTAGTGCCGGAATCTGTGTTCCCCGTTGAAGTGAAAGAGCCTGCCATTGCCACAGTGCTAGAATTTGTGCTCCCCGTTGAATCGGAGGAGCCTGCCGTTACGTTGGGTGAATCTGAGGATAATCACGTTGCTGTAGTTGAATTTGAGCAAAAACAGTCCATTCCCACGAGTTTGGATCCATATCAGCTCTACTGCCTTCATGACAAGTATGATTATGAATCCGACTCTGATTCGGAAACTCAGGTTATTTCTTTCTTAATACTCTACTCGTTTATTGCTGGTTGGTGATGGCTGGTGATGCCTTTTATTGGTGGTTTTAGGCTGGTGATGCCTTTTATTGTTGGGTTGTGGCTGGTGATGCCCTTATTTGTTGGTTTGTGGCTGTTGACTCTGCATATCTAATTTATGCCTTGATTTGTTGCCTTAATTGATGCCTCTGATTTGATATATGATGTTGATATATGCAATCTATGCTTGATTGAGTCCCTATATTTGTTACCTTAGTTGATTGATGCAAATGATGCTATGATCATGCTGATGCTTGCTCTGTATGGTACTGATACTGCATTTGATCTTTGCTGGCTTTGATATATGCAATTCATGCAATCTATGATTGATTGAGTCCCTGTATTTATTGCCTTAATGGATGCAAATGATGCTATGCCCCTATTGATGCTTGTTGTGTATGCTAATCTCATGCTTGTATTGATGCAACCACTAGGTCAGCTACTACCTAGTTTAGGAGACTCAATATAATCATGTGATGGAAACTGTATGGTTGCAATGCTTGTATTGATTGAATCTTCTAATGCATTCTGTATCTACTGTGATGATGCTTGTGATATTGCATAAGCCAAACCAAAAACAATGTTACCATTACAGCTTCATAGTTTAGTTTACATTCGAAACAAGACAAAAAACAAAAACATTCACTTTGTTTGTCCCTGTAAACCAGCTCAAAACTACTGTAATTCCCTTCCATTCCTTCAGTTCTCTAGCCACACAAGCTCCAATGCCTCTGTTAATGCGTCTAAGTTGTAGAATTTGTCTTCCCCCATGCCATGTAACTGTAAATAGTCCAAACTCTCTCTCACAAGTTGTACATCAACTTCAATACAGTCTGGTAACACCCCTTCTTTGATCATGCTGTCTTTTCCCATATGTGGCACAGTGTAGTCATTACTCCCCTTCACTTTCATGATTTCTGCATAGCACATTTGCAGTTGTAGAAAAATCTTGTTAATCTTCCAGGGTGGGCAATCTGCATAGGCTTCCTTGACATTTCTGAGCAACTCATTGACATTTGATGTACCTTTCTTATCTTTTAGTGACTGTATGCTCCTAAAAAATCCCAAGTCATTTATGTTGGTGTCTGGACTGTTTACTGGTTAGTTTATCAGATGGATGTGGAATCCATCTATGTGTGCAATAGCTTGAAAGTCTGGATCACTGTCCTTAATGTGTGGTTTGACATTATCTTGTTATATCCATATTTCTTTGCCTAGACATTCTGGCCAGTTGCTTTTAATTGCTGGTACTATCTGTATGTTCAATTCATGAGAAGTATGCATGATGCTATGAATGAGTTGTATGTTGTTTAAATATTATGAATACAGATACTATACTTGATTCCTGATTGTGCAAATGATGATATGCCCCTGCTGATGCCATCTTTCTGTGTATATCTATGATAAGAATACAAATACTATACTTGATGAATTGATTGCATTGGTTACCTCAGTGAGTAGTTGTTGTTTGGCTACTTCTCTTGTAACTGACTGCATTAGTTTGAGCTCCATTGTGCCTTTGGCTCTGTTCTTTGAATTCCTTTGAGCAGGCTCTTCTGTGATAAATGGAAATATTCCTAGTTTTCCATCAAAGATCACATTTTCCTCTTTATCTATTTTTGGCCTAGCTATGGCACAACTGAACATTATCTTTAAGATGTGAGACTTTGACTGAAGCTGCCTATGTAGTCTTTTCTCACCCTTGGCAAGGTAGTATTTGTCCTTTGGTTTGGTGAGATAAAACCATTTCTCATCTATGGGAACTATATTATGCATCTACTGAAACTTTATCTTCCTACCATGAATGATGTTTCCTAGCTGACTGATGCTCCAATTCAATCTGCATAACATAATTTCTGGGCTGAGAAATGGCTTTACTGCATTGGTGTGAGCCTGCAAGTCTTCATCTTTGTACTAGAGATGACACTGGCTCTTACTAACATTTAAATGTTCTGCCATAATCCTGAATGATGTCCTATGAAGAACTTACAGGTTTTTGATCTTTTCTGCATCATATGGCTTCCATTTCTTGTGCACTGACCCTATTTTCTTGCTTTGGAGATTTATAGGAATGCCCTGTTGAAGTTGAGCTGTGGCCCTGGACCAGATGGACCAGATAGTCTTCAAGCTGCAATGGAACTCCTCTGCAGCTGCTTTCTTGGCTCCATAATGAAGTTTTCCTCTGCTGCTGCATTGGAGAAGCCACTGGACAATGGAGTTTAGCTGCTCGGAGGTGAACTAATGAGTAGTTCTTGCTTCTACCATCTCTGCAACTTCTTTCTTTTTGTAGTTTTTGGTGATTGAAATTTCATTGAATGCTGACTGCTCCTCTTCTATGTATTGAAGTTTAGTTGGGTTAGGTGAGGTTCAAATTTCCTTCCTTTGTTTTGGATCAAATCAAGGATCAAATCAATGTACTTTTTTACACTTATTACTTCAATGAAATTTTAGTTTTGGCTCCAATTTTGATCGTTTTCCATCTCATTTCTCTACTGCCATGTGCGTGCTCATTTCAAGTTTTAAATTCTTGTTTGCTTTCATTTCTTTTCATTCCTTGTTCGATTTCTTGCTAAGTTTTCACACTTACTCGATAAAGAAAAAAAATTGTAACTAAGGCAAGCACGATAAAAATAAAAAAAAAGAAGTTACATACTCAAAACAACACACTGAAAACAAGAATGCATGCATGCATGGAAAATAACAAGGCAACAACACTAAGGCAACAAATGGAGAGCTCGAAATTGGACTGCTCCCCTTACTGAAAAAAAAACAACATATTGAAAATGAAAATGAAAAACAACGAATGGAAAACAAAATGAATGCAACTTTTCCCATTAATTCGACTTTCACAAAAATAACGAATCAAAAAATTATTGATGCAATACATAAAATAAATAACGCGTAAAATAAATATTGCAACCACACACAAAAATAAAATTATTTTCGATTTATGCATGAATAAAATTCACAATGTAGCTAAGGCATACACACAACCCTTCTCTCTCTCTCTTTTGCTTTTGTTAATCAAAAAATTAAGAAACTAATTGCACACTATCCCACTACCCCTCAAAGTCTTTTTTCTTCCACCAACTACACTTTATCAGCATTACTTAAACTCCGTGCCAGCACCCAAATGGGTAGACTAAATTTGGACGGAGGGAGTAATTATTAGTTTCAATCAACTCATCAAAACTTAGTATACTTAGTTTTGATCCAATTACTTATTTCGGACTTCGTCGACCAAGTTTATTTTGGATACCGGACACAATACTTTCGATCATCAAGAACTTTAGAAATGAGGCCAATCCACCACCCATCAGTTTTGAAAATGTTTTATTTGATAATCAACTCTTTATGATCTGGTTACTTGTTTCGGAATTCATCGACCAAATTTATTAATCTATCTTCAAAATCTTCTCTATTTGATGCTTCAACAATTAAACAAGCCATGTAAATTAAAGTTAATCAAATTTTCTTTTCTCTGAGTTTAAGAACGTCAACTAGTGGCACTACATAGACAAAATATTAACCAAAGTCATAGGCTGAAGAGGCAAATTTTTTGACACCTTTATCAGGGAGATTAAGCATTTAAACCTTCTATTTTTTAGGGTTTAGGGTTCAGCTGCAGGTGAAATAGCAGCCCTATCCTTCCTAGTGTGGCTTGGCATTGAAATTAACTTTAAGACGGTTACTTATACGAGGACGCTCGTTGCTAATCCCAAGTTGCATGTGAACATAACATATTTAGAGTCTCTTCTAAAGTACAAATTATGAATATCAAGTCTCATAAATAAACTATGATGGGACAGTAGTGTGAATAAGGTGAGGACAATCGGAAACATCCTTAACGATGATAAATTATTCAACAAGTTCAATATCGGACAGTTCAATAATTGTTAATGCATTAGTTTGGTACGATTAATTAATTTGCTTTGAGTTCCCGACGCATTCTTTGTAAAGATTGATATAAAGAGTACTACATGAAAGTCTTCAAGATGTGTTAATTGCTCTTCTAGTTGATCACGTATGCAAGATGGTATTTGGACAAAGAAATCAATATATTCAAGTCCTTCACAATCTTCCCCAAAATCGAGTTTAATTAGCTTCGGGATGCTACCAAGTTGCACAACACATTTTTGGTTCAACTTGTGACACTTCAAGGAAACCAGATTGATCACATCACGAATCTCAAAGGATTTGAGTCCCCAAACATTGTTGAATAAATTTGACTGTCCGGTGTTGAAATTCGTTACAATAATAATGTAGATATTAATGAAGGATCAACGACCAGTCAAGTTAATTAATGCTTAATTTCTTGAACAAATTTCAAACTCTTCTGTCTCCCCTACAAAAAAGCCTACCAAATGCAGAAATGATCGACAAGATTGACGAGACATTGAAATTATACACCTTCTTGAAATTACTGTGTTTCTTCTATTTAATAATGCCTTCGGTTAGAAATTTTTTGTATATGAGTCGAGGAGAAAGATGAGAAGTGGAACCGGAGAGGTATTTCTTGAAAGAAGATGAAGCAGAGAGGGATTTCTTGAAACAACACGAACCAAAGAGTTATTTTGAGTTTGAGAGTGTCTACAGCAACAATTTTACCCAGGTATGTATGAGTAATTGCAAACTTAAATACAAATAAAATTTTGTTTGTGTGTTTAATTTCTGGAAGGATGATGAGATTTTTTGCATTTTTCACTGTCTTGAAGTTTTTATATGCAAGCAAAAAACATATGTCAATATTTTTCATCCTTGGCCAGATAAGAGCTAATACATTCTTTCACCTCTTTTAAAAATATCTATTAGATTTAATTGGAATATGTCAAATAAGCCTAATCATTCCATGCCAAAAACAAAAACAAAAACTAAAAAAATTGCAAATCAAAGAATTGAAGTTTGAAACAAATTACCTTATGATTCTAGAACCTGAGCTCTCCTCTTGCTCTCTGCTTCAGCTTGCATCTCCAGGTGGAGGATTTATATCCCCTAATAATGAACCCCAAAGAATGATAAGATGCAGCAGAAACTTGGAGTATACTAAACCAACAAATATTTCGTCTGATGGTCCCGATACGAGTTCTGGTGTATGGGGGGGGAATACACCAGATAAAACTTTTTAAAATAATCCCCTAAAAATAACTCAACCGAGTAATGCAACTCAGTTGGAATCACAACCGAGTAAGAAATACTCGGTTGGAAGTGATGTGCTGTGCGGAATGTGGTGGAAATATACTCGTATAAAATAACTCACGTTTTTATGCACGGTTGGTCAAAAACCAAGACAGTTGAGAAAGAATGCAGTTTGTATGCAGGTTAGATAGTCAGTTGAATATGCAATAATATAACTGAAAATAAACACAACACACAAAGATTTAACATGGTTCGGAGAGAACTCCTATGTCCACGGGGAGTTGTGAGTCCACACAACTCAGTCCAAGTTCTTCTGGACAAACCACAAAGCTTACGCGGGCTTTGCAACCGTTAAGGATAAGTTTGCGGGTACTTATCAATCTTACAGTTTAGTTTTCGGGTACTAAACAACCTATCTACTCAGTTACGGGAAGAGTAGGGTCCTAAAACCTTTTCAGATGAAGGAAAGGGGTTCCAACTAATAGCTCGAACACGAAGTGAGCTATGATCTAACACTCTACGAACTCTCACAAAGTGATGTTCTCAAGGTTGGATCTAAAGACATTCAGACAAAATCTAACACTCTAGAACTCTCAACTAATGATGTTCTAAGAGAATGAATGTGGTTCAGCTCGAGTAAGGAATTTAGTTCTTTCTTTCGCTCTTTGTTGTTGTCTGTCTCGTCTCGTGTGTATCTTGTATACTTCTCTGTGAATGAAGGCCTCTATTTATAAGCGGAGAGAATCAACTAGCCGTTGGAAGAGCTGTTGATCTCTGTTCTTTGATAGCGATGGCTTGTCTCTCATTTCTGCAGACTTTCCGGATTTGGCAACTGCGTGCTTCTGCTTTCCATCTGAGACAGCCTTGTGTTGGGCCAAATGAGGTAATGACAGAGAGTCAAACCTACACGTGACTTCCTTATTTGAAATTCAAATCTCAACGTCAGACTTTCATCAAGGAGAGGTTGGTTGAGATTTTCGATCTACATCTGACTGGTTCTTCAGCTGATGTTCTGTCTGAATGCTAACAGTTGAACTCTCACCTGATCTGAACTTTATGCTGTTGATCTTCTTGGTTTGAGGTCCTACAACTGATGTTCTGAAACTGAACACTCAGTTGTCTTCATTGTATCTGATCAGTTGGGTTGAACGCTCAGATGACTTTCTTTCATCTGATGTTCTCTTCCTCTTTCTACTTCTCATCTGATGAACGCTCAGTTGTTTTCCTTAGAACCGATGTTCTATCGCTTGAACGCTCAGTTGACTTTCTCACAACTGATGTTCTATCTCTTGAGTGTAACTTCCCCTTTTTCAATGCTTCATCTAACGAACGCTCAGTTGTCTTCCTCACAACTGATGTTCTATCTGAGTGAAGCCTTGTTGTCGTCTTCAGCTGGAGTCCTATAAAGATAAAATCTTAACAATGCTCAACAGCGAGCCTAACTACTAACATTAGAATCTGACAACATCTACTCGGTTGGGGTCAGTTGGTTTTGGAATCAATCAAAACTTTAATAAATTTCCCAACAATTTCCCCCTTTTTGATGATGCCAAAACCCCTTATAAGAATTCTAAAACCCTTACTGATCACAACTGATCTAAATCTAACTGACTTATCCAAAATCTCAGCTGAAATTCTAGACTGTCTATAAGATGAAAACATCAAAGGGTTAGCATAGTTATAACATGGTATTGAAATAACTTTGCGATTCAGAGCTTGGACAATGAGAGATTGTTCATCAAGGTGAATCTTATAACTGAATAGTTTTCATTACAACTGATTGTTACAAAGATAAGCACAAAAATCAAAAATTACATCAGTTGCTCAAAAACTATCTGAGCTAAATTGTAGCCCATACTTACTGAAAATTCTTACAAAAATCTCTCTCTTCTCAGCTGACTCCTTCGAGATGTCCACCCCATGCTCTTTGCAAACCTGCCTTGCCTCAGCTGCAATCTTCGTCCGATTGGGGGTGCGGGAGTCTGGGAGGAAAGGAGGCTTGTATGTGACCCTCTTAGGAACCGGGACAGTGTTCAGATCCAGCTTAGCATCTATCATTGCACGTCTGAACTGGCTGAACATGCTCGGGTCCCCAGAGTGCAGCTCGGTCAATGCTTCCTTGAACGTTTTCCTTGGGTCATCGGTTGCGTAAACCTTTCTGTAGTAGAAGTCGTTTACGAACTCCTGCTTGAAGAGTTCTCATTCCTCATTCCACTCGGTTGGCATCCACTTATCAACATGCCTAAATCGACTCTGGACCTTGGACTTCCCTGGCAACCTCTGTTTCTTCAACCGAGCTTCAGCCTTTGTTTGATGTTTGTTGATGCGGCGTCGGCTGCGGGAGGCAACGTTGCGGTTCAAGTTTTGGGTTATCTTCTTCAGCTACTCTTCGAACTGGTTCACCCTTTTGGCCTGGCTGGCGGCGAACTTCTTGATCCAGCTCGGATTCATGTAGTCTTTCTCCTCAACATCCATAGCCTTAGCAGCTGCAATGCACTCTTCGGTTGTGATACCGTCGAGTTCAGAATCCAGCTCGGCTGTGGTCTCGGCTATGGAGTTGTAGGAAAGTCCAAACTTCTCTTCCTGCTCCAAGTCTTTTGACATTTGAGCTCCACTGACTTCGGTTGATTTGGGAGCAGCAGACTTCCTCCTCAGCTGGGATTTTGCAGCTGGCACCTCCTTCTCAGCTTGGGTCTCTTCTTCCTCCTGCAATTTAACATCCGCCTCCTTCTCTTCCCCCTTTTTGGCATCAGCAACAAGGCTTGCTACTGAACCATCCAGAGAGGTGAGTTGTTGCTCGGCTAGTTGAATGCGGTTGAAGAGTTCATCGACCGTGCACTCGAGCTCCACCTTCTTCGCCAGTGCAGAGTCCTGGCTCTCTTGTTCGGCTTTCTTCAAGGCAGAGAGGTTCTCGATGACCTCAGTTTGAAAAGCAGCAAACTCAGCCCATCGCGACTCGAACCGAGACTCCCATTCAGCATCTTGAGTTTGTTGGGACTTGGCGAGATTGGAGTCGGACAAGGATTTGATGAGGTTTAGCTCCGACTTGAATCCCAGAAGAGTTGTCTTCACTTCAGAAATGTCTTGGCTGGTGGAGGAGGAGAATTCTTCCAGCTTTGTCTTCATCGCAACATTCTCCTCCACCAGCTGCTGGGTCTTTTCTTCATGTGCTTCCAACACCCTCTACTGATCTTCTTTGTGTTGTTAGAGGTTGGCAAGCATCTCGGTTCACAGCTGGTTCACCCTCTCAGCGATCAGCTCACAAATTTCTTCGGATGAGGGAGCTGGCTGATCAGCTGGAGGGGCTTGTGCAATAAGAGCTAGAGGCTCAACTGTAACTATGGCTTGTCGGTTGGCCAGGTACAGCTTCAGCTCTTCTTCTTCTTCCTTCGCTGAAGCAGCAGCTGCGTCCAGATCATCGAGAAAGTCAGCTGACTTGAGCAGCATGCTGTCAAGAAAATCAATGCACTCTTGTCCAACTGCCTCCCTGGTGTCTGTCCCTTCTGCCTTGCTCTGGTCCACACGACGAGTGAACAACGCAACCTTGTTGTTGTAAGCCACTTCCAGGTTGGAGTAGTTGAAGTAGGCTCGGATGCGAGACTCGTCTGACTTCAGCCTGTCCCAGCTGTGCACCCTGATCGTATCTTCCTTCACGTACCAGTGACTGAAGATCAGGTTAAATTGGTACAACAGCTCGGTTCCGAGAGTGGCGAAGACCGGCATGTCGCGAGCCTCTGGAAACATGCCTATCAGCTTCTGGAAGCAATAGGCCACCTTGCCTTCATGCTCCAGTGCGATAGCCTGAGTGTCAGCTTTTTCATCTATCGGCGAGGGAGATAGATTCTTGAAAGGCAAAGGTTCAAAGTCTTCATCAATGTTGGCCAAAGAATTGGTCACAACATCGGCATCGAGCTGGGAGCTCGGAATATTGGATTCAGTTGGGATGGGGGTTTCAATTAGTTCCTCAACATTGGCCGAAGGAGCGGTCACAATGTTGGCATCGAGCAATGTGCTCGGAATATTTGGCTATGTTTGTTCGGTTGAGAGAGCAAGAGGCTCTTTAGGCGGTACGGCATCAACTCCTGCCGTGGAGGAGGTTGGAGCGTGTTCGATTTCCTCAGAGGAGGAAGATGCATCTGACGTCACGTCTGTCTCCATTCCTTCAGCCTCATCAGCAGCTCGTTGAACGATTTGGAAGGCAGCTGCCTCAGCTGAGTGGCTAGACTCGAATGGCTCCTCAGCAGGTGCCGACTCAACTGGTGCCTCCTCCTCAGCTGGAGCTTGCTCCTCAGCTGGTACCTCAACTGACTCCTCAGCTGGCTCTCCAGCTGGCACCTCAGTTGGGTCATCAGCTGGCACCTCAGCTGGCTTCTCAACAGTCTTCTTGAACCGTACCCTCAGCTTTTTCTAGGCAGGCTCCTCAGCTGTTTCCTTCTCCGACTCAGCTCGTCGGCGTGCAGCTTTGGATTTGGTGGGGCGAACTACAGCTGGTTCCCCCTCAGTTGTGGGCTCGGCAGACTTCGCAGTCTCCTTCTTCTCCTTAGGAGTGTAGACACTCCTAAGCACCTCCTGTGCCTTCTTAGCTATTGGGAACAGCATCAACTTCTTAACAGGCGTCTCCTCACAGTCTTCCCAGACCATGTTGCGACCCTCGGTTTGCGAGCAGGATCAGGGCTGAGATCTTGCAGCCGAAGTTGAGTGTCCCTTTCACATTCAATAGTTTCTCTCCCGAGTCTGTTGTTGTCTCGGAGATCTTCGACTTCTCCACCATCAGCTGGTTCAAAAAGTATTGAAACCAGTCGATCTCATGCTTGTACTCCAAAGCCACCAACTGCTTCAACTTTGGTCGGCTGATGTCGTCGAAGGCACCGCTGTAGCCGAACACCACCTTGAACACAACATCGAACAGGAGTCGATGTTCTGGCTTCAGCTTCGTCGTCTGCATATTGCTCCTTAACTTCTCCGGAGTGATCAGAGCACTCTCCAGAAACTCATCTGCGTGCTCGTCGGTTATGTTCTCCAGTAATTCTGTGGCGGTGTGGTTGACGGGGATGATGTGGCGGAGGACGTCGGAAACTGCTATGGGAAAAGTGACACGGCGAATAGTCCTAGCCGGAACGTCGCGTTGCCGACAGGAGACTTCCGTTGTAACTCCTTCTCGGCTATCGATGGAGCTCTGCAGATTGACGTAGAATTCGCCGACCTGACGCCTGAGCAGGTGGGTGGGGCAGAGCTTCGCCCATTCCAAGAGCCTGTTTTCCCTGAGTGTATTGGCGAGGGGAGCCAACACCGGCGACTCCAATTCCTCGTCAGAGAGGATCTGTTCGAAATGGATCTTCGACACCAGCAAGTCGAAAGATTCCTCGTAAGAAGTGGGGACTAGAGATGGTCCGAAAGACGCCATTTTCTTGCTTTTGGGAGCCATTTATGATCACTGCGAAGGTATATATATAAGAAGTAAGGGAAATCTTTTGCAGAAAATAGTTAGACAATCTCTGAGAAGATGATGAACAGTTATTGCAGATAGATACGAATGAGGAAGGTAAGAGATCACTTCCTGATTTTCCAATATTTATAGGTTTTTGACTCGATTGAGATCGACGGCTGGGGTTAAATGGCGCGAATCCATCAACGGCTGAGATCACGCGACTGTTGACTATCTTTGACTTGACGTCATGCACCAAGTTCCAATCCGCTCGTGAGAAGGTGTACAGTTTTTCTTGTCAGCCCAGTCGCACTATAAAGTAGGCTATAGATGTTCAGCTGTACTTTACATTTAATGCGACATGATGGCTATTTTAATGTAACTGACTTGCTCAGGAATGTTTGAATTTATTTCAAACATTCTCATTTAAGAACATAACACCTTCAGCCATAAATGTTACCTGCCACCTGATGTCGGAATCAGTTGTGTTCCAATGTTGCGGCATACCATCAGCTGACTCGAGTTCGTCTGTTCAGCTGACGTCTGATCCAACGTTGCAGCATACCATCAGCTGACTCGAATTCGTCTGTTCAGCTAACGTCTGATGTCTTCGGTTGGCAATCCGCATCTGAGATTCCTCCTTCATCTGAGCTTCCCCCTCAGATGGATATCTATCTCTTCACCTCAGCTGGTTCCTCATCTGATGGATCCTGCAATCCAAGTAAATCACATAATATCTTGAACCGTGCTTCGGCTAGAGGTTTGGTGAAGATATCAGCTCTCTGAATCTCAGTTGGAATCTTCTCCATGGATACGTCCTTCTTCTCAATATGGTCTCGGATGAAATGATGTCGAATGTCAATGTGCTTGGTCCGAGAGTGATGAACAAGATTCAAAGAGATAGCAATGGCACTTGAGCTATCGCAGTGAATGGGAACCTGCCCAGTTGCAACTTCATAGTCTCTCAGCTGTTGCTTGAGCCACAACACTTGCATGCAGCAGCTACCGGTAGCCATATACTCTAACTCGGTTGTAGAAGTGGCAACACATGCTTGTTTCTTGGAGAACCACGAAACTAGCTTGCTTCCCATGAACTGACAGTGTCCAGATGTGGACTTCCTGTCCAACCGATCTCCGGCTAAATCTGCATCTGAGTATCCAGTCAGTTGGATGTTGTCGTCGGTTGGATACCACAATCCAACATTTACAGTTCCCTTCAAATACTTGATGATGTTCTTTGCTTCCAACATGTGAGCTTCCTTCAGTTGAACTTGGAACCGGGCACACACTCCAACCGCGTAAGATATGTCTGGCCGACTGGCGGTTAGATATAGCAAAGAACTGATAACCCCTCTATACTTATTGGCATCCACAAAGAGTGTCATACCACAACCCTGCAACCCTGCAACCCTGTGCATCAAACTTGACAGAGAAACCATTATCACAGAATTGGCTGATGGAGAGCAAGTTATGCTTCAATCCATCAACATATGAAACATTAGAAATAGATACGTGATTGGTTTCAAGGGTACCGTAGCCTTTGGTGTGACCTTTTGAGTTGTCACCAAAGGTAACTGATGGTCCTTCCTTCTCCACGAAACTTCCAAGCAAATCCCTCAGATTTGTCATGTGTTTCGAGCATCCACTATCCATCACCCACATGGTTTGTGATGCTTTGTTCTTCCTCAGTTGTTCCTCCTGCTCCTGCACAGAGAAACTCGCTTAGGTCCCCAATTTTAGTTGGGTCCTGGAGGGTTAGAACCAGTTCCCCCTTGAACTGTGGGTCGTTTTTCCCTGTATATTCAGATAGATTTATCATTCCAATTCACTTTTCCTTCTCCATCAACTATAACAACTCCTCGGTTATCCTTAGGCTTGTTGTTAGTATTGATGTTCTATTTCTTGGGAGGAGATTGATTTCTCCCATTGTGAGCTTTAGGAGGAGAGGCTTTCCCCCTGTTTTGATGGCGATTCTTATCCTGTTGGTTTTGTCGATGAGGTCGGACGCCATGTTGGAATCTGTGTGGCTGAGTCTGATTCCATCTTCCTGACTGTTGACGACAGCTGTTCATGCCCTGTTGTTGATTCATGTTGTGGCATGAATATCTCCAGTTGTTGGAATTGTTCCAGATATGTTGACTCTGATGGAACCTCTGGTTGTTCTGATGATGGAACCAATGTTGATTCTGATGGTTGAATCCCTGTTGATTCGGTTGATTCCATCTCTTCTGAGGTCAGTTCTGAGGTCGGTTCAAAGGTCGATTCTGATTGTATCTCCGACGTCTCTGATTCCTCTTTTGAGTTCTGGAACATTCCCCCTCGGTTGTAGTCCCAACTGATGAATTCTTCACTTCTCCAACCACAGCTTCCTTTCCTTTGTCAGCTGCAGTTTCCTTAGCTGGTTGTGCTTGCTGTGACGTGGAGGTTAGATTAATTTGGGGAGATGCAGACTTAACCGGATCTGGTTTGACAATTGTGACCTCCACAACCTTGACAAAGGTTGCGGGTGGGATTCCAGAGTCCTTGACCATGTCGTAACCGAGTCCAGACACGTCATCCATTTGTCTTTGATAACTGATAAGATCTCGATGATTTTGGATGATTGATATAGTTTTATCAGGTTGTCCTTCTCAGTTTGTAGATCCTTGAGAAGAACAGCTATATGCTCGGTCTGTGCATCTGACTTCTTCGTCAGTTGGTCGATCTGTGCCTCTTGCTTGTTCAACTGATCATGCTGCTCCTTGATCTACTCCTTCAACTCCTCATCGGTTGGAACCTTAGTTCGGTTGGCCTCATTCAGTTGATTTTTGAGATTATCAATCTCTTCGGTTTGACTTTTAATCAGATCGTCCTTTTCGGTTAAGGATTCTTCAAGTCTGGCAAACTGATCTTGAAGACTCTTAAACTCAACTGATTGCTGATGCAATTCCTCACTGAGTTCCAGGAAGTCACCCCAAGAGGGTTCCAACTCTTCCTCTACTGTTTCCTGCATGTTAGTAACATTTGAAGAATTTAAATTAGCAGGACTAGAATGTACCTCAGCTTCATCCTGGTCGGTTCCAAATGCCATGAGGCATTGATCCTGACCGATAGCGTTGTTGGTGGAAGTCAGCTCATCCTCATCTTCAGTGTCGGTAAAGATGTCCATGTCGTCAGCTGCTTCTTCTGCAACCATGGCCTTGTTCTTTGCACTTTGCTTGGCCCTCAACGCTTCTCTTTCTTTCTTCGAAAGATCTGGACAATCTGTTTTGAAGTGTCCCTCTTTGCCGCATTCAAAGCAACTGTTGGTCACATGCTTTGAGTTATCTCGAGTTCGGTTGGATTTGTAGAACCTTTTGTATTTTCCGAACCGAGTGTCCATGTCAGCTAGCTTCTTTGACAAGGCGGCTATGCTCTGTTGCAGCTCTTCTCTGCTTGGCTCCTTCGTAGCTGTGTCCGCAGATCGTGTTGGCCTTGATGTTCGCGGCTTGGAATAATCAGCTCGAAGTGCAACTGTCTTTGTTGCTGAACCAACATCCTCATGTCGACTCGTCTGAATCGAGGACTGAGATCTTCGTCAGTTCACCTTGTACTCGTTTCCTTTTAAAATTGAGAACAATCTTTCAGTTCCCATCTCTCCAAGATCAGCTCGGGTTTCATGAATGTTGGTGAAGGTGTCCCACTCAGCCGGTAGAGCTTGTAATACTTTGAGGTTGATCTCTCTCAAAGTATATTTTCCTCGTCGGATGGACTGAATTCTTCGGATGATGTCTATGAACCGAAGCTCTAACTGATCAATGGTTTCATCAGCTCTTAGACAGAAGTTGTCAAAATCTTGACAAGCATGGGAGAATTTGTTCTCCTTGGTTTCGTCACTCCCTTCGCTAAGAGATGCCAAAATATCCCACATCTCCTTAGCTGTGTCGCACTCTTCTATCCAAGGAAGATAGTTTTGTCCAACTGTGGACATGATAGTGCTCTGAGCCCAGATATCCAGCTGACTCACTTTAGCTTCCTCTGGAGTGAAGTCTTCTGGCTTTTTCTCAACCATTACCTCAGTTGCATCCCCATCATTGGGATTTGTATGAGTGCGAGTGACTTTTTCTTTGATGATGATCGGTCCGGATGTAAGTACTTGTTGCATTCGATGATGCTTTGACAGTAGAATCTTCTTCATCCGAGTTTCTCCAGGATGTATAGTTCACAACCGACAATATGACAACGATCTTGTCCTTAACATCCATTTGCACACACAAACAAAAAACAGATGCAAGCAGATATGCACTAGCGTGAAAAAGATCTGTTCAGTTGACCACTGAATAAAAACACCTCGATTCACACCTCGTGAAACAGAGTCAGCAGTCTTTTGAACCACTGCTCTGATACCACTTGATGGTCCCGATACGAGTTCTGGTGTATGTGGGAGGAATACACCAGTTAGGAAATTTAAAAATAACCCCCTGAAAATATCACAACCGAGTAAGGAGACTCATTTGGATCACAACTGAGTAAGAACACTCAGCTGTGAGAGTGGTGTTGTGCGGAATGTGGTGGAAAATAACAACTCGTAAAAATATAACTCACGCTCAGATATGCACGGTCGGGCAATAACCAAATCAGTTGAGAATGTAAGAATGCAGTTTGAGTGCTGGTTAGTTGGTCAGTTGAATATGCAATAAATAACTGAATAAACACAAACACACAAAGATTTACGTGGTTCGGAGAGAACTCCTACGTCCACGGGGAGTTGTGAGTCCACACAACTCAGTCCAAGTTCTTCTGGACAAAAACCACAAAGCTTACGCGGGCTTTGCAACCGTTAAGATAAGTTTACGGGTACTTATCAACCTTACAGATAAGTTTACGGGTACTTATCAATCTATCTACTCAATTACGGGAAGAGTAGGGTCCTAACAATCCTTTTAAGATGATGTGTAAAAGGGTGGGTTTTTTTTTCAACTAATAGCTCGAACAAGAAGTGAGCTAGGATCTAAGCTATGAACTCTCAGCTAGTGATGTTCTCAGGATAGATCAAAAATACAAAGACAGAATCTAACACTCTATGAACTCTCAACTAGTGATGTTCTTAGAGATTGAATTCAGTTTAGCTCATTTGCGATATGAACTCTCAACTGGTGATGTTCGCTCGTCTAACTCTTTACTCTTATCTGTCTTCTCGTGTTCTCGTTTTTCTTGGTGAATGACTGAAGGCCTCTATTTATAGGCGGAGAGAATCAACTAGTCGTTGGAAGAGCCGTTGATCTCTGTTCTGTGAAAGCGATGGCTTGTCTCTCATCTCTGCAGACTTTCCTAATTTGGCAACTGAGTGCTTCTACTTTCTATCTGAGACAGCCTTGTGTTGGGCCAAATGAGGTAATGACAGATAGTCAAACCTTCACGTGACTTCCTTTTTGAAATTCAAATCTTCAACCTTTGACTTCCAACCTTGTTTAGTTGGTTGAGAAGTTTTGGTCTTCATCTGAGTGGTCTTCTGCTGATGTTCCATCTGATCGATATCTTCATCTGACCTTCTGTCTGAATAGGAACAGTTGAACTCTCAGCTGCCTTGAATTTAATGTTGTCGATCTTATCAGTTCGAGTCCTGCAACTGATGTTGTGTATCTTGAACGCTCAGTTGTCTTTCTCGTATCTGATGTTCTATCTCTTGAACGCTCAGTTGTCTTTCTTGAACTGATGTTCTCTTACATCTTCTCCTTTGAACGCTCAGTTGTATTTCTTACAACTGATGTTCTATCCGAGTGAAGCCTTGTTGCCATCTTCAGCTGGAGACCTGTAAAGATAAAATCTTAACATTGCTCAAACAGCGAGCCTAACTACTAACATTAGGATCTGGCAACATCTACTCGGTTGGGGTCAGTTGGTTTTGGAATCAATCAAAACTTTACTTAAATTTCCCAACAAGAAAGTTTCAAGGTAAGGCACAGGTTCCAGATGTTGTCGCTCGAATATGCAAAGTTCACATGGCTATTTGTTGTAGGTAGGATCCAATCTTAGCTAGTATCTTAGCTAAGTAGTGCTTGTTTGGTATGAGATTTTGAGTTTGTGAGTTTGAGCTGTGAAATGTATACCTATATCCAAACATTTCATAAATCTCTTCATAGTCTGCAAATAATCCTCAACCGAATAGTCTGCAAATAATCCTTAACCGAAATTTGTTGGATTTTCACTCAACGCTTCAAAGTAATTCAATCTCTTTAAAGAGAGCGGTGGTTGTCATTTTAGCATTGTGAATATCAAATTGTCAATTAATAGCAAACAATACTAATATCTCTGTTGATGGTACACAAGTTTTTGCCTTCTCTTTACAATTAACTTTTTTTTGTTATTCCTCAGTTTTATGCATTCTACATTTTTTTTAACTCCTACCTTAGAAATTCTTATGAAGTTGAATGCATATAAAAGAATTTGAATTTTGTAGAAGATTAAGGGACAATTATAATAAGCATGTATTTTGTTAAATTTTCACATTCGTTATGACTAAATAAATAACATCTTGAAAAGAGTAATCATAATAGTATACATAGACATAGTGCCATTTGTATGCACATAGTACTTTGAGCAAAAAGTCAAAATAGTCATTCCTAAAAAGAAAAGATAAATTTTATCACTTTGAAAAAAAAGTTGTCTAAATAGCCTTTTGTTTTCTTTTATGACTTTTCTACCCTTATAGGTATACAAGAAGGCTAACATTAATTTGAATCATAACGAAGACTAAATTTCATGTATGAATTTCCGGCGAAATTTTCTGGCGAAAAAGTTCCGGCAAAATTTTCCGGCGAAAAAATTCCGGCTAAATTTTCCGGCGACAAATAATCATACATGAAGCCTAACTTTATGTATGCATCATATATGAAGACTAACATTCATGTATGCATCATACATGAAAATTTCCGGCGAAAAATTCCGGCGTAAAATTCCGGCGAAAATTTTCAGTGAAAATTTCCAGCGAAAATTTGAATCATACACGAAGCTTGTTTCATGTATGCATCATACACGAAGACTTACATTCATGTATGCATCATACACGAAAATTTTCGCCGCCAAAAAATTCAAATTTGAATCATACACGAAGATTAATTTTCATGTATGATGCATACACGAAAATTTTCGGCGCCAAAAATTTCAAATTTGAATCATAAACGAAAATTAGTTTTCATGTATGATGCATACACGAAGACTTACATTCATACACGAAGCTTGTTTCATGAATGCATCATACACGAAAACTTACACGAAGCTTGTTTCATGTATGCATCATACACGAAGACTTACATTCATACACGAAGCTTGTTTCATGTATGCATCATACAAGAAGAAACTAATCGAAAAACTTAGCCGGAAATTTTTCGCTGGAAAGTTTCGCCGCCAGAAAATTTCGCCGGAAATTCATACAAGAAACTAGTCTTCGTGTATGATTCAAATTAAAGTTAGCCTTCTTGTATACTCATTAAGGGTATAATAGACTTTTTACAAACTAAAGTGTTGTTTTGACACTTTTATTTTATAAGTGACATTTTAACATTTTTGTTAGAAAAAGGGTTATTTTGCATATTGGTATGAGTATCACAATTCGTTTAAAACATTGAAAGAGTATTCATAATATAGTACATGACTTTCATATTGGTATGATAATGAAAGTGAGGTAAAGTTTTAATGATAAGTTCAAATACGTTTTACTATTGAACTCTTTCAAAAATTAAGTTTTGACTTTCATTTTTCTTGTTTTCTTCGTCTTTCATTTGTTTTTTTTACTATTATTTATATATAGAATTATTACTATATATATATATATATATATATATATATATATATATATATATGGTGTGGTTCTGGTAGAAACTCATTTTTATATGAGTCCGTAGGAATCATGCATTAATATCACTTCGGAAATGCACAAAATGCAGTATTTTAATGCACAAACATGACAAATGACACATTATACTAACTCAATGCACAAATATTTAACACATTTTTAATGCACAGTATGAAATAATTTAATGCACTAACTAAATCAGACAATGCATAAAATATATCAACTTTTCAAATTTTTTTATTAATATATACTTGTGCATTGAAATAATATAATTTATGCATTAACCAATGTGATAAAAATGCATCGTTCCTACGAATTCATATAACTATGAGTTCCTATATATATATATATATATATATATATATATATATATATATATATATATATATATCTATATATATCTTCATTCAGGCTTAATGAAGTTATTAAAATTGGGGCAAAAGTCAAAATACCCATTTTACAAAAGCAAACATAAATTCTAACCATTAATCTTTAAAACATAAATACTAACCAAAATTCTTATAAAATGACTTTCATGTCATCATTTATTTTTATTCTCTCATTTTGTACATGAATACATACAAGAACTACTTTAACTATGAAATATTGTATCTCTTGAAGGGTTGTATACGAAAACAAGACTTTTGTTTATATACAATTAATATTTATTTCACTATAATTCTTCTATCTGAAATGTTTATTATTGCATATTAATTATCTGTCCAATTATCTCGATATTATAAATTATATAGTGTGTTGTAGATCACAGAAGATTATATAATCGGTATCTTATGAGATATAAACTAATATTCACAGTCGAGACAATTTGGACGAGTTGTTGGTTTAGACTGTAGCATAATAGTATTAAATAGTTTGTCTTGACTATTTATTATGCTAGTATGTTAATCGTATTGAAAGGATCACAGTGAGATTAGTTCTTTGTTCTGACTTATTAAGAATTAAAGATCTCGGTGACTTAAATAGTCTTAACCTTAATTGGACTTATCAGTATGAATAAGTGTCTGACTATTGCATTGATCTATTATAAATGAGAACTTGATAGTGGTTCGAAATTTCGTATTTTGGGCAGTGGCAGTTCTTATTTGATATTGATAGAGCTGCAATACGGATCCATGTCCTATGAATAATGGGATGATGATATCCTCTCGAGGAACTTAATAAGTTTATTATACTAAACCCTGCAGGTGGAATTAGTTCCGGTATAATAATAAATTTAAGTGGTAGCACTCGAGATAATTATTTATTAAGTAAATAATTAATTGATTAATTAATTATTGTCAGAAGTATTTAATTAATTAATGGATATTCGATAATCTTAAACACGGAGATTAATTAAGTCTAATACTAGACCCGACTCAACTAAATAAATAAAAGGGTAAGTCAGTATTAATTCTTTAGTGGAATGAATTAATATTTATATCTGATTTATATTTCTGGGCTGAATAGATTAAATCAGATATTATCGGGCCAATCTTATTTAAGTTAGTAGATCCCTGAACTGGCCCAATGGCATGTGTCTCTAAGTGGGCTAGGCGTCTACTCTCCTACGGCCCGTAAGGGTCGTCTAGGTTTAATGAATGTGAGCAGTTATTTATCTATAAATACAAGGCTCATAAGACTCATTACTCACTTGCATTCTAAGCAACTAAAACCTAGAGTGAGAGAGAGAGAAAATCGGCGCCCCCTATTGTGAGAGAGAGAGAGTTCGAAGTCGATCCCATCCATCGTCGTACTCTAGCTGGGAACAGTTCGAAAGGTCAACTCTGGAGTCGTTGTGCATCAAATTTGCAGGTATTCCGAATAAATATCCTATGATTGTAATTAAATTCATAGGAGCATGCTAGGTGTGAATTTTGTATATGTTTGTTAGATATCCATAACTGATCCATGGGTGAAAAACGAATCGGTTTTCAATAATCGGTTCCAACAGTTGGTATCAGAGCCCTAGTATGTGTGTTATGGCTCTGCCGGATTAACGAACAGTAAATCCATTTAAAATAAAATCTGATTTTATTTACGTACGTATATATGCATGCATGTTCGTTGTCTCGTCGTGGATTCGTTTTATTTTCTGTTGGTTTGCCGTTTTGACCGTTTTTACCACGAGAAAATCTGTGGTTAGATTAGTTTTTCAGTTGTATTTTGTTATTTCGATTTGTATTCTGTTGTACGGGTCGAGAAATGGAGCAATTGGACTGCAGGAGGAAGGTCGGTGGCGGCGCGTTGCTTTCACACGCTAGGTTTCCGCCGTGCATGGCGAGAAACGGGCTGAAATCCGACTCGTTGGAGCTGCTGCTCTGATGTTTATGGTGCCCGTCTCGACCCATGCATGAACGGAGGTGGAGAGTGACGGCAGGGCACCGCAAAATCACGACGGCACGTGTTTATCACGCGCGGCTCGTTGCGGCGGCAGATCTGCCATGGCGGTGGGTCTGCTGGTTCGTCGTGCTCAGCGGGACACGAGGGTTTAGCCCTTGTGTGCGGTGGCTGAACGGTGGGAGTGGTGGAGGCAATTTGATAGCCGTTCTCCCAAGCCATCGTCGATGGCTTGTCTTCTCCGGCAACGGCTAATAGAGGCAGCAGCTCCATGGTGGAAGATGGCGAGCAGCAGGAGGTCGAGGCGACGGCGGCGGCGAGCGCTGGAACGGCTTCAAGCCGTGCGACTCGTCGCGGCGCCATCGCGAGCTCGACGCCGGTGAAAGGCGGAGCACAGCAGCGAGGCTGCTGTTGCTGAGCGCCTGACCTCGCTGTGATGGCAGCAGGAGGTCAGGGGTGATGAGGCAGCGGTAGCGCGGCGGTGTTTGGGTCGCGATTCCGGCGACGTGGGGGCTGCCGGCAGCGGGTCTCTCACAAACGAAACCCTAGGTTGAAAACCTAGGGTTTTGGGCGTGTGGGCAGCCGTACAGTGGGGTCTTCTACACGGTCGGATTCGTGATGGAAAGACGAGATTTTGATAATCTCGTTCCTTCTTGGGCGATTCTTCAAGGCGACGGATATGGAAAGATTTGAAGATGAAGATTTATTGTAATAGATAGATTTTTTATATTTCCTATTTTATTTTTGTAATAATTTAGGCAGATACAAATATCCACGACGAGACGACAATTTATTTATTTTATCGTAAATTGTATGTCGTGGGATTTAATCACCGTTAAGGTGTTATTATTTCTAAAGCATGATATAACTTGAAATTATTTGAAATTATTTGCGTTTAGAAATTGCATGCTAGGAATTTATCGTATTATTCTAAGCATGTTATGAATTCAAGCGAGCATGATTTATTATGTGAGTTCTAGAAAAGCATGCTTAGTAATTCCGTGTTTTACGTGATTTGCATGTGAAAAATCTTTTGAATTAAAAATGACTAAGCATGTTAAAATGATTTTAATAATCAAATTAGACCTCCACAATTGGTTTTAGACGAATTAAGTTGTTA
The DNA here is from genome assembly GCA_029490685.1 of Schizonepeta tenuifolia. Classification (NCBI taxonomy): domain Eukaryota; kingdom Viridiplantae; phylum Streptophyta; class Magnoliopsida; order Lamiales; family Lamiaceae; genus Schizonepeta; species Schizonepeta tenuifolia. Next base: position 24,382,208 of record CM055960.1, on the reverse strand, counting down.
GGTTCGTGTAAACGTCCACACGATCGTGGCTTGCATGGGTTTTATTAACTTATAGATTTTGTCGAGTAAAACTTCTAAAAGTATTTTAGTCTCGTGAATAATGGGAGTAAACATCCACACTATCGTGGCTTGCCAGTAATAATTCTCATAAATTATTCTAGGAGATATTAGAATAAGATAATTAATGAAATTGTTTACAAAGAGATGTCGTTCGAGTAATTGCATCAATATGTGGGACAATTTTGAATTAGTTAAACTGTGGTCTGTGCTTAGATATTTTCTCGAATACAACTCCCCATCGGAGTCCCTTTTCTAGATAATATGGTCTAATAAGGTTCATTTATTAATTTTATTTGTCATAAGGTTAATATGGCATGAGATAAAATTAAAAACTGGGTGTTTGGTCGAGTGGTGCGCACGTAAACGTCCATACTATCGTGGCTTGCGTGTAAATCACTTGAGCTAATGAAGGTTTCATTTAATATTGTTTTAGCAAAAGGTTACAATATAAATGTTACGAACGTTTTATGCAATAATTGTGATTTATGTGCGTTTTGAATGTTTAATTTTTCAAATATGATTGTTACTCCGTTATTGAATGTGCTTACTGCTAAGCCGCTTACCGGACCAAACTTTTTGGAATGGAAGCGCAATTTGGAATATGTCCTAGATGCCGAAGAGTACCACTTTGTACTCACTACTCCTGCGCCTGCAGCTCTCACTGCATCCTCCACCGATGTTCAGAAAGAGAAGTCTAAGAGGTGGAATAAGGTCAATTGTATAGAGAAAGCCTACATGATGACCACTATGTCCTCTGGGTTGCAGCAGCAGCATCAGTCTTTGGACACGACTGCTGCAATCATGACTAACCTCAAGGAGCTGTTCAGTGAGAGTGACTGATTCGTCTTCAACTTTTGGGCCAGTTGGCCCTATTTTTCCTGTTTTTTTGTGTCTTTAATGTCTGTATAGGGAAGAAAACTGTTGTTCGTGGGAAGGAAGCTCCGTTCAAGACAAACAGAGGAAGGAAGGTCAGAATGAGCAGTATTGGAGTATTTTCAATCAGTTGCAGGAATATGACTACACCAAGGAGTATGCAGCACATGAGAGGGAGCGTAGCTAAAGCATGGGGCGAGGTTGAAAGGAGGATTCCATGTGAACCCTGAAGCTAAGTTGTTGTTCATTATTCGCATTTGTGGTATTAACGCAATGCACCCAACAACAAAGAAGATCTTGCAGCTGCTGCGTCTGCGAACAGAACCTTGGTACGAGACTAACCAAAGCATGCAACTGTATGACCATCACCGGAGTCAGCAGTCAGCTGCCGAAGCTAAAGAAGGAAAGACGCGTAGGAAAGATTTGCACAATATCCTGCGGAGCGTCCGTGTGAAGAAGGATCTGGAAGCCAGTTAATCACCCTCAATCAATCAATCGGAGATTGCCAATCATCAATCTGCTCAATCACGGATAAATCAAGATCAAGCTAAACATGAAAAGAATCAATCATGCCGATTCGGTCTACCAGCGGAGGGTTTCAATTGCCATCATCTCAGCTATAAAAGTCCAGCAAGTGTGGCTGGCACAACGTTGGTTACCCCTACCATTCGATAATCTTCAGTCCAAGAAACACTTTTACTTTCAGTTCTTTTACAGTTTACACATCAAACAATTTATCAGCTTTCATTTTACATTCCGTGTGAAGAACAAATCCAAGGCAATGTGCCTTAGGTATTCTCTTAATTCAGTATTTCGTGTTTTATGTTGTTCATGTATTTATTCTATTTCGTGTTTATGTATTTTAATATGTGTGAGTAATTCCCTTTGGTGAGATTTAGGTGGGAGAAATGATTACTTGTCGATATGTGAAATATTCGTGAGGCATTTGTGCCTTCGGTTGGATCCAGTGGTTCCGGAGAGATCTGAGCAGAATTCATGGGCGGTCCTGACCTAACGGATGATCTTCGTTTGGTTAGGGCTGTACCATGTCGAGCAAAGGCCAGGGCATGACAGACAGCAATGTCCAGTATGCCTATGACCGAGTAGCTTAGCAGCGCCTTCAATGGTGTTGTAGATCTAGATGGCGAGGAATGGGCAAGGAGATACTGCGTCTTTCTTCGGTCTTGGGCTTCTCTAATAATCACCCATCAACTGTGACGAGGCATCAAGCCATGATTATTGACCAAAGGACTCATCTTGTGCATCGTCGATATATCGATGACCGGTTGAACGCGTTACCGAAAATGTATATCCCGCGAGTTATGTTTACTCTGTAGGTGTGGAGCCGGGAAGCTTGGGAGAGAAGGTTGGTGAAGGTCATACTTGGAGGGATCGGGTATGACTACTATCTAAGGAAGAATGAAGCACGGTCTTGTAACTGGGGTGAAGCGTGACCTTAGGATCAAGTGACTACATGGGATTCAACCATCCCAAGTGTGGAGTGTAAACTCTTGAAACGCCCTAATGTATTTGGGCCACGCCTTGAGTTTATGCAAGACATGGACGGATCTTCAGTATGCCCGTGATCGAATAAACATATCAACAATGATCATGACCTATCCCAAATCTTACCCCTTTTATATTTGATTGTTTCAAAGTTATTTTGTGCACATAAACAGGATTGGACCGTGACAACCAAACTTGTGCACCTGAAGAGTAAAGTAGTTCCTCACTCTCCGTGGGATCGACCCTAGCTTACCGCTAAGACTAGCCAGTCCGGTTGTGGGCATAGGAGCTTGTATTGTCCGTCTGGAACATACACAGGTATTTTGATTGTACCACACGACGGGTGCGTGTCAGTGACCGTTCTACCCGATTCGAGATCATGAGGCAAATCATGAGCTCGAAGATGACGGAAGGCGTGTCTGTGCGCGAGCACGTGCTTGGAATGATCAATCATTTCAATGAGCTGGACGTACTTGGTGGAGGTATCATGGATTAAGAGAAAGTTGACATGATACTCCACACTCTTCCCAAGTCCTATGAGAACTTCCGCCTTAATGCAATAATGAGCAAGAAAGTGTTCACTCTAAATGAACTGCTCAATGAACTTGTTGCAGCGGAAGGGGTTATGGGAAAGAGTCCGCAAGCTCTTACCTCTTCTTCAAAGGGTTTTCATGTTTCACCGAAAGGTGGAAAGAAATGGAAGGGCCCGACGAAAGGCAAGAGGCGCGAAGGAAGTAGTGGGAGCAAGAGGCTAGGCCCTACCGGAGGCATCAAAAAGCCATAGGAGAAGGGTGGAAAGTGCTTCAAGTGCAAGAAATCTGGACATTGGAAGGCTAACTTTTGCTCTTGTTAATGAAATATGTTTAAGTTCAAGTTCTATCCACGAGTGGGTGGTAGATACAGGCGCAACTGACCTTATTTGTTATTCCTTGCAGGGGTTCCTGCGGATTAGAGAAGTGAGTAGAGTGGAGTTGAGCGTCGCCATGGGAACGGAAGCGCGAGCGGACGTTGTGGCCACAGACGATGTTCATTTATCTTTTGAGAATTCAGTTTTAGTTTTGAGAGATGTTTTATATGTGCCAGATTTTCGGCGAAACTTTATTTCTATGGTTAAGTTGTGGAAAGATGGATACTCTATTCTTTTTTAGAGTTTTGCGACTTTTATGAAAGATGATAAGATTATCAGTTATGCACATGTTGTTGATTCTCTTTATACTATTTACTGCTCTCATGCTTCGAGATCTTCAAGTAATACTTTAACTGTTAACCAAAAGAAGAGGTCGAATTCTTCTCAAAAGAATCAAACTCTTCTTTGGCACCTAAGATTGGGTCACATCAATCTAAGGAGGATCCAAAGATTGGTTTTCGATGGAGTCTTGGGTTCTTTCCAAGTCGAGACCATTCCAATCTGCGAATCCTGCATAGAGGGAAAGATGACGACTCGGTCTTTCTAGGCCAAGGGGTATAGAGCCAAAGAAGTGTTGGGATTGATTCATTCCGACTTGTGTGGACCCATGTCTACTCAAGCTCGTGGATGGTACGAGTATTTTGTCACTTTCATTGACGATTACTCAAGGTACAGGTACATCTACCTATTGCGCTACAAGTTCGAGTGTTTTGAAAAGTTCAAACTATTCAAAGCGGAAGTAGAGAAGTGACATGGAAAGAGTATCAAGTCGTTGCGATCTGACCGCGGCGGCGAATACCTCAGCAACGAATTTAAGGAATACTTGTTGGAAAGTGGGATTACGTCCCAATTGACTACACCTGGAACGCCCCAACAGAATGGTGTGTCGGCGAGAAGAAATCGAACAATTCTGGAAATGGTTCGATCTATGATGAGTTATGCATCTTTAACTATTTCGTTTTGGGGATATGCTTTAGAAACAGCAGCTCACGTGCTAAACTTGGTTACCTCAAAGTCAGTGCCTAAGACCCCGTCCGAGTTGTAGTCTGGGCGCAAGCCTAGTCTTAACCACATCCGGATTTGGGGTACTCCGGCACATGTTTTAAACAAAGAAGCTGACAAGTTGAGTCCAAGAACCAAGGTGATGCTGTTTTTAGGCTATCCTAGAGGAACGAAAGGTGGCTATTTCTACTGTCCTAAGGATCAGAAAGTCGTTATTAGCACTAACGCGAGATTCTTGGAAGAGGACTATATGATTGGCCATAGGAAGAGAAGTGACGTCATACTTCAAGAAGTTAGAGGGGAGAAGGTGATTAGTACTCCAGTTGTGCAAGACGAGCAATCGTTGGAACCTGCACAAACCATTAATACTGAATTTGCTATAGAGCTTCATCGTAGTGGGAGGGTAACTCAAGGAAAGTTGACTAGTCGATAGACTCTACTTAATGAATCCAAGAATTTATTGGAATTAGCAGTCATCGAGGAAGATCCCTAGACTTACTCTGAAGCGTTAGCAGATCCAGATGCTCTTGAGTAGGAGGCGTGTATGATTGCCGAATGGGAATCTATTGCTGCCATGGATGTATATGAGAAATGCGAGCTTCATGAGGGTTGTGAAGCCATAGGATGCAAGTGGGTATACAAGAGAAAAAGAGGACCGGATAGAAAGGTTGTGGCCTTTAAGGCAAGACTAGTGGCGAAAGGTTTCACCCAAAGAGAGGGAATCGATTACGATGAGATGTTTTCGCCAGTAGCCATGCTTAAATCTATCCGAACACTCATAGAAATGGCCGCTTACATGAATCTCGAGGTCTGGCAAATGGATGTCAAAACCGCGTTTCTGAACGGGTATCTTGAAAAAGATAGGGACATCTATATGCTGCAGCCAGAAGGGTTCATAAATAAAGGTGAAGAGCATCTTGTGTGGAAGCTAAAGAAGTCCATTTGTGGACTTAAGCAAGCTTCACGATCCTGGAACAAACGTTTCAATGTGAACAAATGTTTCAATGTTGTCCAAGGCTATGGCTTTGTACAATGTGAACATGAAAGTTGTGTTTACCGGGTGTGTATTGATGGGAGTCTAGTGTTTCTAGTGCTTTATGTTGATGACATTTTGCTCATTAGTGATAATGTGAATGTACTGTCAAAGATTAACGCATGGTTATCCCAGCAGTTTCAAATGAAGGATTTGGAAAAGGCAGCATATATTCTCGGGATTAAGGTCGGTCGTGATCGATCTAAGAGAATGTTGAGTTTGTCTCAGACAGCCTATATTGATATTGTGTTACCGCGTTTCAGCATGCAGAATGCTAAGAAGGGTTTCTTACCTTTCAGACATGACGTTCATCTATCTAAGGCGATGTGTCCTACGTCACCTAAGGAGATAGTGGACATGAAGGCAATTCCATATGCTTCGGTTGTGGGAAGTCTCATGTATGCAATGCAAAGTACCAGGCCTCACATCTGTCATACTACAGGCATGGTATCTAGATATCAGGCTAATCCTGGTCAGGGTCATTGGATTGCTGTAAAGTGCATACTCAAGTACCTTAAACGGACTAGAGAGCATGGACTGGTATATCGATCTGGTGATCTGGTTCTGGTAGGTTATGTAGATGTTGATTATCAAGGAGATAAAGATCAGCGGTTTTCTACTTCTGGCGATGTGTTTAAGCTGGGAGGTGGAGCCATTGTGTGGAGAAGTGTGAAGCAGACATGCATTGCATTATCTACTATGGAAGCTGAATATGTGGCTATTACTGAGGCTGCTAAAGAGGTTGTTTGGCTTAGAAACTTTCTGGCGGAGCTTGATGTGATTCCTAGTTTGCCGAGAGGTATCACGATTTATTCTGATAATGAGGCTGCAAAGGAGTCTAGATTTCATCAAACGACTAAGCATATTGATGCAAGATATCATTACATTCGGCTGCTTATTCACGATGGTGATGTGGATGTACAAAAGGTTGCATGAGTTGATAAACTGGCTGATCCGTTTACAAAGAGTCTACCAGCTGCTGTCTTTGATAAGCACGTTGAAGGCATGGGGCTGCGTTTCTTCCCACACTAAGTTAAACTTTGAGTATAAGTGGGAGAAGTTGTAATAGATGGCTAGATGAATATTAGTCTCATTGTATACTAAAAGTTTGTTTTAGCATAAGTGGGAGAATTGAAGGGTTGTATACGAAAACAAGACTTTTGTTTATATACAATTGATATTTATTTCACTATAAATCTTCTATCTGAAATGTTTATTATTGCATATTAATTATCTGTCCAATTATCTCGATATTATAGATTATATAGTGTGTTGTAGATCACAGAAGATTATATAATCGGTATCTTATGAGATATAAACTAATATTCACAGTCGAGACAACTTGGACGAGTTGTTGGTTTAGACTGTAGCATAATAGTATTAAATAGTTTGTCTTGACTATTTATTTATGCTAGTACGTTAATCGTATTGAAAGGATCACAGTGAGATTAGTTCTTTATTCTGACTTATTAAGAATTAAAGATCTCGGTGACTTAAATAGTCTTAACTTTAATTGGGCTTATCAGTATGAATAAGTGTCAGACTATTGCTTTGATCTATTATAAATGAGAACTTGATAGTGGTTCGAAATTTCGTATTTTGGGCAGTGGCAGTTCTTATTTGATATTGATAGAGCTGCAATACGGATTCGTGTCCTATGAATAATGGGATGATGATATCCTCTCGAGGAACTTAATAAGTTTATTATATTAAACCCTGCAGGTGGAATTAGTTCCAGTATAATAATAATTTTAAGTGGTAGCACTCGAGATAATTATTTATTAAGTAAATAATTAATTGATTAATTAATTGCTGTCAGAAGTATTTAATTAATTAATGAATATTCGATAATCTTAAACACGGAGATTAATTAAGTCTAATACTAGCCCCGACTCAACTAAATAAATAAAAGGGTAAGTCAGTATTAATTCTTTAGTGGAATGAATTAATATTTATATCTGATTTATATTTCTAGGCTGAATAGATTAAATCAGATATTATCGGGCCAATCTTATTTAAGCTAGTAGATCCCTGAAATGGCCCAATGGCATGTGTCTCTAAGTGGGCTAGGCGCCTACTCTCCTACGGCCCGTAAGGGTCGTCTAGGTTTAATGAATGTGAGCAGTTATTTATCTATAAATACAAGGCTCATAAGACTCATTACTCACTTGCATTCTAAGCAACTAAAACCTAGAGTGAGAGAGAGAGAAAATCGGCGCCCCCTATTGTGAGAGAGAGAGTTCGAAGTCGATCCCATCCATCGTCGTACTCTAGCTGGGAACAGTTCGGAAGGTCAACTCTGAAGTCGTTGTGCATCAAATTTGCAGGTATTCCGAATAAGCATCCTATGATTGTAATTAAATTCATAAGAGCATGCTAGGTGTAGATTTTGTATATATTTGTTAGATATCCATAACTGATCCATGGGTGAAAAACGAATCGGTTTTCAATAATCGATTCCAACATCTCTCTCTATCAAAAGTTCAAAAAATAAACACACACGTACACACGCACAGAGACACACAAAACACAGACACACACACATACATACACAGAAACACACAAACATGCAGACCCACACACATAGACAAAAACACACACGCATGAAAACAAGGAGCAATTCCTCTCTCTCTCAAGCACTGGCACCGCCTTCACGCCACCACCGCCCACATCCCTTCCGCCGTCTACTGTAGAGTCACACACACACACACTCACAATTGCGGTGCGCACACACACACACAATTAAGGTGTAGTTGTTCTCTCTCTCTCTCCCCCTTTATTCGCTTCATCGGTCGTCGCCGCTGCCTTTCCCGCCATCGCCGGTTATTAGGATCAACCTATCGTTGCCGATGCTAACAGATCTGCAGTGGCATTTTTGTGACGAAATCGAAACGCGGGATGGCATCGACGAGCTCCACCTATGCGTTGATTGAGATGTTGTGGCGGCTCTGCCCCTCCACCGTGAGCCAACGGCGGCGACAACAGATGTGCGCTTCCATCTCATCGGCGGAGAGAGACTGGAACCACGACGTTGGGAGACTAAGAGAAAATATATGTCTATCGGTGGCGTCCGAATTGGCAATAGAATCATCGGAGTCCGGCTCCAACAACTGCGGTGAGACGACGACGGTGGATTTGAAGGACCTAGCGGCGGAGGCTGTTTGGCCATCGACGGCGAGATGAAAGTGGGTTTGCCAATATTGTGGTTATCGTGTATGTATTTGATGTATGTATATATTCATATATGTATGTATGTATTCATGTATGTATATATTTATATATATTATGTATGAGTTTATATATGGATATGTCTTCATGTATAATTTTATGTATGAGTTTATATATGGATATGACTTCATGTATGATTTCATATATTCATCTATTTCATGTATGAATTTGTGTATTTATTTAAGAAAAAGTATTTTTATGAAACTTGATTATTATTTATTTTTAAAAAATTAATAATTAAAATTTATCTTTATGTTTCAAAATTGATTATATTTCCACGTTATCTCTTAAAATTATTCGGTATCTTTTGAGAAAAAGTTAGCGCATTAATTTGATCTCGAAATATTGAAAATATTACTTTATTGGGTATATACTTTATTAATCAACTTTCAAAAATTGAGGTGATCGACACAACGTTTACGTCGTCTTGGGAGAGGTGGCGGACGGAGATATAAATATTTTTCGTGGCATATAAATGTTTCAACTTCAATTATTCTAAGTTGTTATATATTTTTGTTCGTGCGATGCAGGGTGCGACGTACTAATTTTCTTTAAAATCGTGCACACATTAACCCTCCGTCCTTATACTATTCTTTCATCTTCTTTATTGTCAAATTGAGGATGAGATCACAACCAATGGTTTACATTTCTTAAATATGTTCAACTTAAGTACTACTATATAATAATCAAATAGTTAATGGTTAAGTTAATTTTTTTTAATTTTCTATTCAAATATATAATGATCAAATATATATATATATATATATATATGAGAGAGATCATATGACAATGAATATTATCTTAAGAAATGAGAATAAATCTCCACCATAGATCTATGGGTGATGGAGGATCAAGATTTGGCCTAGTCAAGGCAGGTCAAACCCGGGTCAACCCATTAACTTTTTTTTCGATTTTTTTTCGATTTTTTTTTTTAAAAACGGTCACCCAAGATGCACCACTTCACATATTCGGATGCTCCACACTATATAATGAGATGCACCGATTTTTTTTTCGATTTTTTAAAATTACGGTCACCTCATATGCACCACACCATGTATTCATATGCACCACACTATATAATGAGATGCACCACTATGTTCATTGAGATGCACCGAATTTTTCAATTTTTTTTTTTAATTTTCAGATTTATTTTCCCTCATTTTTTTGTTTGCCTCTTCGTTTTTCTTTTTTTTTTTGCCTCTTCGTTCTTTTGTTTGCCGCTTCTTCTTTGGTCAAGATTCGAGCGAGGGGAGCCGAAGACCTCGGAGCAAGCTGAAAAAATCTAAATTGTTGCCCGACGATTATCCTTATATTAGTAATTGAAGCGAAGGCGGAGCCGTAAAATCGGAGCCGAAGGCAAAGCCGAAAAAAAACCATTTAAAAAAAAACTGAAAAAAAAATCGGACATGCACCACAATGTGTAACCAGATGCACCGCACATAAATTAAAAAAATGAAAACAAAACTAGTGCATCTTAATGCACTTAGTGGTGCATCTTGTTATATAGTGTGGTGTATATGAATACATGATATGGTGCATATAACCTGATCGTAAAAAAAAAAAAAAATGCATCTCAATACACTTAGTGGTGCATCTCGTTATATAGTGTAGTGCATCCGAATATGTGAAGTGGTGCATGTGAGTTGACCCTAAAAAAATAAAAAATAAAATCAACGGGTTGACTTGGGTTTGACCCACTTTGACCAGGTCAAATCTTGATCCTTCATATAGATATAATTAATAGTGAAGATTAATTTCTACTTCTCACTTTAAGATCACTTTGCATTAGAATCACTTCATATATATATATATATATAGGGTAGGGTTCTTGTGGAAACTTAGTCTAAAGTGAAACATAAAAACTTTTACAAACCATTGATTAGTACCATTAAATGGTTAAGATTGTGGCATGTGTAAATATAATATATAACAAGTATTTTTTAATAATAATTTTTTACGAGCTGAAGGTTATTCAAGTAAATTTGTGGGATAAAAATAAATCCCACGATGCACGATTGGCGAGATTTGAGCGATATGGATTGAATTCAACGTGTTTCATGCAAAAGAAAATTGGTGGGTTATCTCTACAACCCCAATCTTCATCTCTTGCATTTTTTCAAATTTATAATTTAAATTTCTTTACGGAATTGTTGTTTGTATTAATATATTTATTTATATTTGTCTATATATTTTATATTTTACCATATTGCTATTTCATCATCTACGAGGTAAATATTTAATACGTATATTGTTAATTAGTAATGCATCATTTAGTTAACTATAATGCATATTTTTTCTCAAATAATAATAATAATAATAATGCATAATTTTTTTTGCGAATTATAATGCATATTTAATATCCACATAATGCATTATTGTTTATACAGTAATGCATTTTGAAGGTCTTAAAAATGCATAGTTTATAGTTTGGAATATGCATTATGAAAATGGTTTTTTGTAATGTTGCAAAAATCTGAAAGTAATCATTAATATTTATATGTTGTTTATAACATATTTTGAATGGACTTATGGACATTTAATGCAACAGTGTTTAAGTTAACATGTTTTATTAATACATGAAATTATTCAAGCACCAATACTGTATATTTAAGAATTTCGTTATGCATATATTTAATTTCGTTAAGAATTTCGTTATATATATAAAACTAGAATAAAAGAGTAAATATGATGGACGAATAATATGAAATGAGAATAAAAAGTAAATAAAAGAAACTGCGTGAGATAAATAGCATATAATGCTTAATGCTTTTAGTATCCCTAAATTAAAGGAACTTGACGGTTACATATCAATTATGAAAGACAAAATACCCTTTTTAACTTTAAATAATATGAAATAATAAATATAAAAATCAGATAATCTACACCATCGATTAACTAAGATCCTACGTCATAAAATAGTTTCTAGATTCTATGGGAAAATTAATTTCTATTTGTACTCTCCGCTATATATATATATATATATATATATATAGATATATATATGGCTGGCACATTAATTTGTTTAATATATTAAAATTTAATAAGGCTCCATCATATAAGTAGTGCTTAGGGTGGCCGGTATCGATTTTCAGAGAGAAAGTAAATTAACAAAAAATGGTAATGAATAGTTTGAATTATATACTAGTTTTATACCCGCACGATACGCAGCTTATTCTCATAATATTTCATTACACTGTGATATCAAAACATAATGTAGATATTTTAGATAGAGAGTTAATTTAAAATTGGGTTGATTATCAAAAAGTACACTATGTTTGTTTTCATTATTATTTTGTACCTGACCTTTTAATTTTGCTAAGGCATACATGAACCTACATACTATATAATATAAACAATTTTGGGCTCTTAATTTAGTATGATGAAGTTAATGTCCAATACCTCATAAAAACTGGACAATTAATTGAAGATATAGATGTTTGCCAATATTGTAATTTTACCACATTCAAATTCGATTTGCTAGAACTGTAGAATATATTTTCAGATCTTTAACAATAATTTATCATGTCTTATGCTTTTGTAATTTATTCCCTCCATTCAAGATGGTTCTATGATTTGTTAAAACCTGAGCATATGAATTTAAATCTTACATTAAGCATAAAACATTTTTTTTGCGTACCATTGTCGTTAACTTCTCGAATTCAAAAATATTTGTTTCATTTGTATAGTGATATACTAATTGTTGCAGAGCTAGGATTTGGTTCATGGGTCCAATTTTTTTTTAATAAAAATAAATAATATTAATATTTAACACAATTATAATGTTGTTTGCACCCTCAACTTGTTCATAAGTATGTCAATAACGTATACAAAACACATAGATCGGGAGACACATTTTCCAAAGGAAATTTCAAGCCATCGTTACGAAAATAGTCGACAATGAACAAGCTAACTAAGGGGGGTGTATTCAATGTAGACTTTCATTGGATTTTAAAGACTTCTGAAGTCTGGGTGTATTCAATTCATAATTCTGTTGTATTTCTGAAATCCGGGTGTATTCAATGTAGACTTTTGTTTGATTTCAGAAATCCTAAAAAAGTCTAGGTGTATTTAATTACGATTTCATTTGGATTCCTGAATTCTTGGTGTATTCAACACTTCATGGACTTTGCAAATTCTGATTTCTATTAGATTTCCGTTTGATTTTGAGGAAAAAAATACACTGCATGAAATCTGATCGTTTGGGATGAGATTTGTGAAATCCCAGCGCCGGTTGAGGACGAGCTGTCGCTCGGGACTCCCAGCCGGCGCTGGTTTCTTATTAGTCTATCTATCTAATTAATTTCTCCTACCTTCTTCCCCAGTAAACAACACTTCCATCGATTAGCTTCCATTTCTTTTCGCACAGAGAAAAATGTGCGAATCGACTTACCGATTAAGCTCTCAGCGGTGCGATCCAAAAGCAGAGCATCATACTCCACCAACTTATCATCCTCAGAAACCTTCCCATGCGCCAACAGCCTCAGCTGTGCATCAATTGATGCCATTTTATCTATCTTCTTACTCATCTTTCTCTCTCTTTCCCCTCTCTATAAATAGCCTATCACAAAAGTAAACAAGAAAAGGGTTTTCTTCCCTTCCACCTGTTCCCTACCTCTCAATTCAAGGCAGAACCAAAAGGAACACGGGATTTTTGAGAGGAAAGTCGAACAGCAGTTGCGAGAGGAAAAAAAAAAGAAGAGAAAAGACGATCCCAGGCGGATTAAAGTTGAGAATTCAGAAAAAGAAAGAGTAGATAAATCGAGAGAGAGAGAGAGAGAGAGGAGATGGTTCCAAGCAGAGGTAGTAGTGGCGAACGGGAAGGACTGAGGGTGGTGGAGGTGCTCAGAAAGTGTTTGATGAAATGCCTGAAAGAAGTATGGGTACATAATTTCATCCAGCGGGGGTTGGGTTCCAGTGGGGGCTGGGAATTTTCATTTCGCGCGCCCGTTGGATTGCAGCGAGCGCTTGGATGTTGGACTTCCAGACTCCAACAAAAGTCGAGATACCTCTACGCCATGGACTTCAGACTCTCCCAAAACTCCACACGAAATTCATCCTCAACTCCAACAAAAATCCATTGAGTTCTAAAATCTGTAGAGTTTAGAAGTCTTTAAAATTCAATGAAAGTCTACATTGAATACACCCCCCCTAAATGAATTATTCCAAGATTCATGGTATCAACAAAAGGAAATTCGCCGGAGAAATAATGTTCATACTTGAAGGATTTTGGACATTTGGAAGTAACTAAATTTGGAAGAAAAAGAATAAACCATGAGACTCAAAATTTCATAATGTTGCAATGCAAAGAATTTTCAATCTGCACTTTTGTTGAACACAAGCACATAGAGTGACACTAAACAAAGAGCTAGAGGCTTTTTTAGGATCGTAACTAAGGGTGTAGTAACAATTAAGGATACTTCCTTGCGGGCCTACGATTTGAGGACATTTTGGACTTAAATTAATGCTTCGTAGGACTTTTTTGGGCCCGTCACATCACCCTCAATGTATATTTATCTCTTTGAAGCATTTCGTCGAACAGATGAAGTGCATTAGAGTATTGTTTCATCTTAACCACAACACTCAATAATTTCGTGAAATCAATAACAGGAGTGAGTGGCTGCATTTTTACCATTTTGTGAAATAGATCGACGACGTCGTCGGGCTTCCGCATACTTCAGAAATCGAATATGGGATTGGCGGAGAAGCATCTAATACGGTGGTTGAAGTTTTCAGAATATCGTCAAATATGACAGCCACTACTATTTCATCCCTGGTGGGCAATCCGACACCTTTCCCTCTCCAGTGGTTGCAACCCCAATGCGGCGTCGCAGATTTTCCGACCGAAGCCTCCACTTCCAACGACGGTGATGATGGAAAGAATAAGAGGAGACAAAGAATTAATGGAGACGGTGATGAAGATCGACAACTGTTAGTTCCGATAGAGAAGATAAGAGCGGTGCTGCAGGTGGTGGAGTTGCGCGGCGGAATTGATGGGTCACGAATCGTCTAAGGATTTATTGTGGGGAGTTTTGACGGTAATCCCCTCTGCTGGGCAGATCGACCGGAGCTTCGCCTGCCAGATCTCGTCTTTGCCGACTTGTTCGCCTCCTCGAATCTTTTGGAGAGTGATCTCCGACGATCGGAGGTGGTAAACGAGCTCCTCGTCGGAGTAGTTGGAGAGGAGTAGGTCGTTGACGAGGAAAAGGCGGGGGGAGATGGCGAGGTCGACGAAGGAGTTGAAGTAAGAGGAGTGGAAGAGACTGAGGAGGCAGACGACGTTGGGAACCTTCCACATTTTGTTGCACTTCATCTGTTCGACGAAATACTTCAAAGAGATGAATACACATTGAGGGTGATGTGGCGGGGACGTGGCAGCCATGTAGGCGTTCGGGCCATTCGGGCCCAAAAAAGTCCTACGGAGCATTAATTTAAGTCCAAAATATCCTCAAATCGTAGGCCCGCAAGGAAGTGTCCTTAATTGTTACTACCCCCTTAATTGCGGTCCTAAAAAAGCCTTTGGCTCCTAAACAAATACAATCTGTAACAAGATTGGAGTTATCTACTGTACTTGATAAAATAGATACATTACTCAAAAAAATTATACGGAATAAACATACTTCGAAATTAAAGAGTTCCAAAAAAATATGACTCCTTTAGGAATTTATCTAACAGTTGATAGGTATCCTATACTAATTCAAAACTTAATAAAGTTAGGGTGGGTTAAAACTTAAAACCAAATGAATAGTTAACATACACCCCAACAAATGTAAAGAATATGTCTATTGAACTTCCGAAAGCTGCAATTCCAATAAGCAGATTAAAAATATAAAATAAAAATGAAAATAAGGAAATTATTGTAGCAATTTTAGGCGGGAAAATTATTTTACTTTATATAAATATAAATAGATAGATATAGATAATAAGTTTATGATGTACATTGAAAAATCTGCAAAAAAATGTGCATAAATTCTACTTTAAAACTGCTATTACATGGTGACAATTTCTTTTTCTTTTTTTGGGGTTCTAAGGGCTTTCCTTGATTTAGTTTTGAAAACGTGGTTACGTACATCAAAAGATGGAAAGATTTAATATTATACCTAATAAACGCATTATAAAAATTTAGAGAATAGAAGAAAAATATGTTCGGGAGCATCAAACTCAAATCGTACATGTCTAAATTTATAATTAGAGACCACACTCAAAATAAAAATTATTTAATTATCTTTTTTTAAAGAAAATTTATTTAGCACAAATACTTGTATGCGACCGGTCGCATACCATGCGACTGCGCGTAGCGCGTGTAATTTCAGTTTTCTGATATTAATTTTTTTTTAATTTCATTTTTTTTTTAAACTTTCACATTTTTTTTGCCTCTTCGTTTTTTTATTTGCCGCTCCTTCTTTGGTCAAAATTCAAGCGAGGAGAGCTGAAGACTTCGGAGCGAGCTAAAAAAATTCAAATTATTGTCCGACGATTATCCTTATATTAGTAATCGAAGCGAAAGAGGAACTGTAAAATCAGAGCCGAACGCGGAATAAAAAAACTGAAAAAAAATTTAATTTTAACTGATCAACGGATCAACTCGCATTGACCGGATCAAACCCAACTCGAATCCAATCTCATGGTAAGAAACCTGTTGCACCAGAGACCTCCTCCCTCTTTATTTAACTATCAGGTACAATAATTACAAATATTTTCAAACTACACATTAAAGTTGACATTTTATAGAAAGTGACTCCAGTTTCTAAAATGCATATACAAAGATAATTGAGAAACACTCCCGTAGAGACTTTTGTACTGTGCAACAAGCCTAATACCCGATCCGCCCCGTCCCACGCGCCCCGTCGACCCGCGCGTAAGATCCACACGTCGTGCGTGGGTCTCACGCGCTACAGTAATTTTTTTTTAATTTTCCAGTTTTTTTTTAATTCCAGATTTTCTTTTCCGACGGAGCCTTCGGCTCCGCCTTCGCTCCGATTTCTAAAATAAGGATAATCGACGGGCAAAATTTTGGACTTTTACGGCTCACTCCGAGGCCTTCGGTTCCCCTCGTTCGCGTCTTGACCATAGAAGAAGCGGCAAACAAAAAAAATGGAAAATTAAAAAAAAAAACTGGAAAATTAGAAAGAAAAAAAAGAGAAAAAACTGATCAAAGGGGAATTTGGCCGGGTCAAACTCGGGTGAAACGGGTCGGGACGGAGCGGGTCGGGTCAAATGAGCGGGTATTTTACGGTAGAACAGTTGCACCCAAGTTTTTGTCAAGATAATTTAGTTGACTTTTCAATGCCACCAACCAACCATTGCTTCAACTTGTGTATATTACCTTACCTACCCCCCGTATCCTATCGTATCCTTTGATATATTTTATTTTTAATGTAAAATTAAGTATTAGGGTAATGGTCAATCACGTTACGAAACAACAATTGTTGACATTTTATAATAATTATATTATACTCAAGTCAATAATCAAATTGCTTTCCTCTACATGGCTGACGCATTTGTTTATTTTAGTTAATTGAAAAGAGTTAACATGTTAAAATTAATACATGTTTTTAAAAAGTAAAAATAAATTATACATAATTTATATAAAAATAAATAATATCATAGTTACTAAAATATCATCACATATGTTAGCAAATATACATGACTGTTTTTATGAATGCTCCTCGTGCATACAAGACGAGCACATATACGATCGCATACATGACATTATGTTACTTTTGTATGCGATAATCATCATGTATGTTAATCATGTAGTATGATATTCATGTTTGTTATTCGTCATGTATATCAGTCATATATGATACTCATGTATAATCTCATCTATGTCATTCTGTATACACGAGAAAAAGTCTTTTGGAGTATTATTTATCTTTTATTTTTAGACGAAAGTATTTTAACTTTTCACTATAATTAAACATATATACATATAACTGCTACTATAAGTAGTGTTTAGGGGTTCTTTACCGCCTATCATTTTTCTGAGAAAGCAAGTGAGATTAACGGAGTTTCACAAAAAAAAAAAAAAAAGTGAGATTAACGGAGAGAATGGAGATAGAAATTAAAGTAATCTCCACTGAAATAATCAAACCATCATCTCCAACCCCAAAAGTAAAGCAAAAACACCAGCTTTCATTGTTTGATCAATTAATGCCACCATTTTTCCTACCCTTGATTTACTTCTACGCACCAAATCCCAAAACTCCCAACTTGGAAAACACAAAGCAGCTGAAGAAATCCTTATCAGAAGTTCTCTCGAAATTCTACCCCCTCGCCGGCCGCCTCGTCGGAAACCTCTACGTCGACTGCAACGATGCCGGCGTACCCTTCTTCGAAGCCGCAGCAAGTTGCGATCTTTCGCAAGTTATTTACAGTCCAAACCCTAAAGAAATGAAAGCATTTCGACCTAATTACGAGACGGATGAGCATGAGCCCCACGGTTTTTGCATGGCTGTTCAAGCAACCTATTTCCGCTGCGGCGGTCTCGCCGTCGGAATCCTCGTCTCGCACAAGATTGCCGACGCGTTATCTTTCAACTGGTTCGTCAGCACCTGGTCCGCCGTCGCCAGAAACGGGCACTGCCGAGGCGTGCCGCCTCCGATGTTCGACGCCGCCGCCCATTTCCCACCGAGGATGATTTCCGGTTATCAGTCCACTACGGGAATGCAGAAAGAAGCGGTCGCCACCGAAATCTTCACATTCCCGGCCTCGAAGATCGCCGCTCTCCAGGAAATGTACTCCGCCGCCGGCGAGCGTCGTCCGACTAAGGTGGAGGCGCTGTCGGTCTTTATATGGACCCAGTTCGTATCCGCCTCGGGCACGAAACCCGACCCGAATAAGTTCTACGCCATGATGCATACCGTAAACCTACGGACCCGGGCCGACCCGCCGCTTTCCGAATACCTCTTCGGTAACATATTCGGGCTTTCCACGGCGAATCCTTCAGCCGGGGACAGCGGCGCGGAGCTAATGCAGAAAATGAGGAAAGCCGTGAAAGCCGTCAACGGCGGCGTCATGGCTCGGTTGAAGAATGGTGAGAAGTTGAGGAAAGAGATGTGGGCTCGAGCCGAGAAAGGCGAGCTTGTTTACTTTAATTTCTCGAGCCTATGTGGAGTTCCGTTGTATGAAACGGATTTCGGGTCGGGCAGACCTGTTTGGATCGGGCCGGGCGAGCACCCCTACACGAATTTGGCTCTTTTTATTGACGCCAAGGATGGGGTTGGAATAGATGCCATGATTTATTTGAAGAAGCAAGATATGGAGAAATTTGGAGCTCTTTTCGTGAAAGAGCTAAAAATGTTAAAGAGTAAATTGTAATGAAAATTCATAGAGTTCGGCTTTCTGTGGAGATATCTACATCATGCAGATCGGGCCGACCCACCCTGGGTCTGATCGGGTCAACACGGGCTGTTGACTTTTTCATTGTTTTTTTCAAGTTTTTTTTTTAAATTATAGATTTTTTTTCCGATTTCGCCTTCGACTCCAATTAATTACTAATACTATAAAGATAATCGTAGTGACAACAATTTGGATTTTTCGGCTCCCCTCACTCGATTCTTAATCAAAGAAGAAGAAACAAACAAAAAGAAGAAGTGACAAACAAAAAAAAGCGGAAAAAAAAATCTGGAAAAAGCGTGTGGATCTCACGCACGTGTCAGTGGGGCGCGTGGGTCAGGTCGAGTGTAGAACTGCACGGAGCAGAATCTGCACCCAAATTTTTGCCAAATTCATATCATCCAATATATATGTTGTGTTTCAAATGAGACCGAGACCCTCTATTGCATTTCCGTGTTGCATCTTCTATTGCATTAATAAGAGAACATGCATGACATGACTAACATTTTAAGATTTATGGTATATATATGAAAAATATATATTTCCTAAATATTAAACTCTTAATCAATCCATATGTCGTTCTCTTATTAATGCAACATAAGATGTAACATGAAAATGCAATAGAGTATCTGATCTGGTTATGATTCGTTCTTCAAGTGCTGATATTAATTGTGTTTAATTCAATCAAGCAATATTGAGTGCATAGACCGTGCGTGTCAAGTGATTCTGTGTTGATTTTCTCAAGATGTGTGTGTTATCTAATATGAAACCATTGTATGTAAATGAATTCGCCATATCAAAGAGCTAAAAATTGATTGGATTTTATTTATTACTTGGTACTATTTCTATATATAGCTAAGCTAGGTGTCACTTTGGTTTGACAAACAAAATAATCAACCTAGCTATATTAAATACTCCCTATTACTATATTCATGTGTTCATAAATAGTGCGGTCTTTTCTTTTTAGTACACTAGCTCAACCACTAATTTATATACTACTATTAAACTTCACAACAAATATAAATCCATAAGGTGCAATTCCCTTTCTTCAATTAACAAATATCTACAAAATATTTCTTAAAATCTGTGCAGCGAAACTCATACCACAATTTTAATGGACTGAGGGAGTATTTGGTTTGAATAATTTGAACCTTGACAATTAACTCGGTGCACCAAAATTCTATCCATTAATTGAGTAATAATTTATTTTTTTCAATTTGAAAAAAATAATAATCAACCATATAATCCATCCTGAAGTATCATAATTATAATAATTCTTATCAATCAAACCATACACAAAATTAAAATAATTTAAATAATACAATCATACTATATTCCATGAATCACATCTTCTGAACCATAGAACCAAATGAGGTCATAGTAATCCTGGTCGTCAAACACATTAATCAACCATGTTTGTTGCCCTTCTATAGATATGGCTCAATATTTTTTAGTACCTCACCTAAAATTGAAATATATAATTCTATCTGGATACAGTATAACTGACCGCACGTGTAACAATGAAAGTTAATTATAAAAATATAAATAATTGCATTTCCCTTTAGGGGCCGTTTACTTTGGATGATATGATGGATTGATAAAACGTATCAATGAACTGTGAAGGATTAGATGATCAAACAAGCTTAAAAGTAATCAATCTATCAAAGTAAATGGTGGATTAAACAGTACTATTTTTATCTATCTATTCTATCACTCAAAGTAAACACTCCCTTAAGGTTTAAATTTTAAATTAGGATATTTTCTTTTTTTTCAAAATCTATATTACTTTTTTTTAGCTAGTGTCTTACCACAATATGTTCATATAGCACTACCTAATTGAAATATATCTAGTAGACTTAAAACAAAAACAGTAGGCATATTTATAAATTATAACTCATACTATCATTATTTTACTCGAACTTTAAAATTAGAAATTCCCCTCACAACTCTAGCTCATTGCGTTGCTCAACAACATTATAGGAAGAAACGATGTACTAGTTGTTGATG
Organism: Schizonepeta tenuifolia; assembly: GCA_029490685.1. Taxonomy (NCBI): domain Eukaryota; kingdom Viridiplantae; phylum Streptophyta; class Magnoliopsida; order Lamiales; family Lamiaceae; genus Schizonepeta; species Schizonepeta tenuifolia. Next base: position 24,361,257 of record CM055960.1, on the reverse strand, counting down.
AGATATTTTTCACATGTGTTGTTCTTTCCGGTGATAAATATCATAAAATACTGAAATGAGTCTCGAGATATTTTCGTCAATTTCTTAAAATGCTATAAAAAATATTAATGTACATTTTGTTCTTGTTGGTCAAATATATATTGGGGAATACAATATGATATTTATCCTATATTTTTATTAATCAATTATAATTTTATGAAATCTAAAAGAAACTGTACGGAATATAAGGAAATTACCGATTTAATAAACACATTATTAATTAGTTATACATATTCTTTTGGAGTCAAATTAATTATGAAATAGTCAATATGGGCATATAAAGTTAATATTTAGCTTACTTTCTTTATAATTATAAATTCTGGCTAAATATTTTGGATTTCTATCCAAAATAGTAAATATTGGTCAGAATTTATAATTATGAAAAAATAGATTAAATATTATTTTTTCATGCTTATATTAACTACTTATTTAACACAAATAATCTCTTTTTCAGAATAAATATTTTAAGGGCCCGTTTGGTAGGTTAGGTAGGATATGTTAAGATAAGATATGAGAAGATAAGTTATCTGAATTATTGAGATAAATAATCTAAGATGGATGTTTGGTAGGAATAAAAAAATATCGAGATAACTAATATTTTTGTTTGGTATGTAAGATAAAATCTGAAATAAACTTATCCCTTTTCCACCGTACCCCTTACCTAATAAGATAATTACCAAATTGTCATCATATATATATGGGAACTCATTTCTTCAAATTAAATTCCTCTCATTTTCCAATCAATTTTGTGAGACAGATTTTTAGGAGTGACGAATAGAAGACGCCAATTAAGAGATGCCGTAAACCAATTGATTGCCTATACCAATCCGATAGATTTACCAAGCTGATCTCCAGAAATAAGGGCAGAAATATCATTCTTCAATATTCGTGGAGAATCTCATTCTCCACCACCCACCGCCACACTCCTCTGCCTTCTCCTCCTCATCATTGGAGTCTCCTCCGGCCCCCTCCCCGACCTGAACTCGCCGTCGGCGAAAACGATTTCCACGGCCCCATCCCTCCCTCCCTCTCCTCCCTTCCCAATCTCCGCATCCTAATCCTCCGAGTTAACTCCTTCTCCGGCCGCCTCCCGCCGTCCATCGCCGCCACCAAGTCCCTCCAAACTCTCGATCTCCGCCCACAACAAACCATCACGTATTAAGCTCTGGTATCCAATTATAGATGAAAATATATTCCAAACTGTGGGAGATGAATGTATCTTGCGAAGGGGAAATCGAAGAGGGGAAATTACAGAGGTGAAATTGGTCGATGAAATTGCAGAGGTGAAATTTGAGATAAAATCGCAACCTATTCTTGTTGAGGCCGCGACGGAGGTAATCGCCCGGGTGTGTTGCTGCGGCGGCGACAAAGATGAGGTACGTCATCTGATGTTGCGGCAGCGACGGAGCTGAGGAGACCGGGGAGTTCCTGCGACTGCGAGCTTTGTGAAAAAATAGACAAGGGGAAGAAAGAGATTTGAGGGTATTCTTGGAACCATGGTGGTAGTGTGGGTTACTGTTACTTCTAGGATAAATAATCTCTCCAATTTGGAGAGTTTATTAAAAGGGACGTAACAGTAAAATAGCGTGAAATAGCCACGGGCCAGACGTTTATAGCGGGCTCTCAAGATTAATAAATCTTACCTACCAAACGCAAGATAAATTAAGATAATTTATCTTATCCGGGTATATCTAGCCTGCCAAACGGGCACTAAATGTAGAAAAGATATTTACGTCTGATTAAAATTCGGAGCCCCAAAATCAAAAGCGTTTTAGATTTCCGAAATAACAACAATAACTGCTATTACAATCAGCATACGTCATTCCCTCCCACAGCCACAACTCAAAATAATAAAAATTATTTCATAAATATAAATTTATAAATCTAACACTGATACATAAATTTATTAAAAATAATAATAGAAATTTAAAAAAAAAAAAAAAATCTCTCTTCTCTTTTCTGGTTCCGCCGGTCACCCACACTTCGTTTAAAACCCTAACTTTTCAGACGTTGAGACCGCTAAAAGGTGAATTGCTCTCCAAAAATTAACAAAATAAAACAATTGTTCAATCATGAGAGGGACGAAGCGCGCAGCGATATCGGATTCCGCTCCAATTTTCAGTTCCAACGACACTTTTGTAAGTGTGTGTTTGTGTTTTTCTTCCTCTTTCGTTGTGCTTTATATCAAAGATTGCATTTTTAGGTAATTTTTGTAATGTATGGATTGGTGCAGATGCAGAGCAAGAGAGTAACATTCGGGTCGCCGTTCGATGCGCTCAAGCCGGAGCAATCGAACCCGCCGCCGTCGTTGGATATGAAGAGAGCTGAATCATCAAAACAGCATGTGAGAGCTCTCAACACCCAGTTTGCAAGGTCCTTAATTTTATTTTATTTAGTTTTATAATTTTGTTTCCCAATTGGTTAATATTCATATTTGTGTGACTTTTGCTTATTTTATTAGTCCTAAGAAATAGGTTTATTGGAATAAGTATTTGCTAAGTTGCTGGAGTGCAGTTCATATTTAAAAAACTGTTTATGTAGTGTGTTATGATTTGGTTTTAGTTTGTATGGTTGTAGATTAGCTTAGATCAGAGGCAGTCGTTAGTCCATAGTTTATTGAGCTCGTTTTATATGGCTAGAATTGTTATCCTTGATAACCAGCACTGATGGAAAAATCATTGCCTTGTTTCCAACTGAAATATGGATAGTAGTGGCACTGCGGTCCACATAATTTAAATAAACTTTAGACACTTTGTTTAATCAAATTCACTCTCTTGCTGCATTGAGAGTGCTGAAATCAAATTTATAGACGATATTATATGTTACCTGTATCCATAACTTAAATTCGCAATCAGAAGCTGGGTGTATATGCCATTCGGATGTTTTTCTCTATATGTTTCTGTATGGTGTATCATCTGAAGTGTTGCATGCTAATATTCACAATTCTCTCTCTGGCCAGTTGGGTACAAGCTCAATTACAAAACCACCCAGATGAGCTTTGGGAAGATGGAGTGCAGGACTACCTAAATCATGCTAAAAACATCATGGTAATTGGTTAGAAGCTCTTACTTTGTTAGGTCATATCATGTAACTCTGGCACTATTATCCCACATATCTCTTTATGGTGAAAGCTGGGTACTAGTTCTTACAAATTTTAGTACTTTTGTGTTGTCTATCTTTAGACGTTTTACATGAATATTCACGAGATGTAGTTCTGAGTTTTTGAGGTGGACTGTTAGCTCATGATAGCATAAGGCAGGATTGGGATTCTTCTTGATATATAATGAAATGAATGATTAGTAATTAGATGTGTCTTTGTGCTGAGACATTGAGACTTGAGATTGACAAATAATATTTTATCTGTGCATTTTTAGTATTTTTAATTAATCTTTTGGTTTCAATTGCAGGAGAAATTTAGTGACGTTGTTAACTGGCTGAAAGCAAATGCTGCAAAAGGAGAGAATCTAGGCGAGCTTCAGTCTAATGATACTCAAACTAAACCCGCATCCGATGTTGACAAAAGTAATCATAAGTTAGTTCTGGAAAAACCTGCATTTCCTTCGTTTTCTGCTGCTATTACACCAAGCACTGGAAGTTGGAGTTTTGTAAATGATGCTCAATCCAAACCTATATCTGAAATCGACAAAAGTAGTCAAAAATCAGTTTTGGACAAACCTGCGTTCCCAGCATTTTCAGTAGCTACAACACCAAGCTTTGGAAGTTGGCCTTCTGGAAATTCTTTTAGTAACAATGCGCCTTTCTCATTTGGAGGTATATGTATTTGTAATTATTTATGCAGTTATCGTACTCTAATTGCTCTTTCTGTTGGATTTAACTGTCTCTATATCAAGGTGCTTTTTTTCCATGAGAACTCGTGAAATGAAAAGGAAAGAGCGGCAGTTATATTGTGGATCAGTTGTCTTACGCAAGATGTATAGCATGTCCTAAGTGCAAATAATAGTTTAATGAGATCTATGCAACAATGCAATAGAGTATCCAATGGTAAAGAAAAGTAACTAATAAACCTTTATTAAGCGAAGCAAATTTAGCTGTGTATCATAACACGTAAAAAACAGATTAAATCAATTCTTTCTAAATCTGTTGACTAGCTCAGCAGTTAAAATCAATTCCTTCCTGGTCAGCCTCAAGATGTGGTCACCAGCTAACTCTTCCAGAAATGGATTAATTACCAAACAGATTTATAAATCAATTCTTCCAGAAATGTATAAATCAGTTCTTTCTAAACGTCATTTTTGGAGGCTTTGATTTATGGTATAAATCTGTTTGGTATTTAATCAAGAATAAGTGCTGCAGTTCATGATAAAATACGCAGTATTCAGAAAGCTTTTATGTTCATCTCTTCGAGGACAAATATACAATCTTTCTTTATATTGTTTAATTTCATTGCGACCTTACTGTAAAATCATTTTTCCCATCTCATCAGTAACAAGTCTTCCAGTTGTATTGGTTTAGGAGTGCAATGCTCTGGTAGAAGTCATAGCTAGATTCCTCTGTTGTACTTTATCTTGCTAGTAAAGTTCTACTCTTCAGTCGTATTCCTACTTCCAATTAATTATTTATATGTCTTATTTTTGAGTGAAATCTAATTTTTATTGTTCTTTCAGGAAGTCAGGCCTTGGTTACTGGAAATGCAAAAGCAGCTCCATTTGGTAATGAAGTCTCCAATGAGGCTGATGGGGGTAAGAGGTGAACTCATTTTTATTAAATGGTTGACAATATTCATAACATCTGTAATCTAACTTATCGTTGCTTATATGCTTTCACATACTGATGAATCATCTCATGTAATGAGGTTCGACATGTGTGTCATTTTATCAGGACATTATATGATTTTTCTTGCCATGGCATTTTAACATGATTTAATTTCTCTTCAACCTTTCTATGTTCTGTGCTTCTTCTCGTCTCGTCAGTTGAATTTTGGATTATCAATTACGAACTGCCTTCTTCCTGATAAGAGCCAACTTTGGTACATTATGCTTAAGTTTCAACACATGATGGATTGATACGCGCAGCATGTACTATTTAGTTTCCAAAATTTATAACAAGGGCTGACATATGGTTTATCTAATTGACTAATTTCATTCACATCCTTAGACTTTCAAGTAAATAGTTTTTTTTCGTTGGTAGCATTGCTATTTTGACAAGCAATGAATTATCTTTCCTTTTGTCAAAGTGATATAGATTTTCTCTCCTTTAAGTAATATGTATGGATTAAGGTCAAGTAATATATTTATGGATTAAGGTTGGCAATATGCATATTTTGGTTGCTTAAGTGATTTACTTTGTTTCCTTGTGTCCTTTTAATGGAATGCAGAAGATGATGTTGAACAGCCAAGCAGTCCATCTGTAAAGAAAAGCCAAGAGGAAGGAATTGTTCTTGTTCATGAAGTAAAATGCAAACTTTATGTGAAGGTATGCATATAGTAGAATAACCATCATTTTGGCGGGGGATTTATTGAGGAAAGAACCCAGTGTAGTGCGACAGAAAGGATTCTGCTGTCTTTATTTCTGTTACGATCCCAACACTTTCGATGAAATATATGTGCATGCCATTAGGTTTTACACACTTCCCCAAATATACTTCATTATTTGCTTTCAATTTCACCCATATTGACTGCTGTCTGACCAATAATGTTCCTTTGGATCAAAATCCGTAAATTAGTTTCATTATTGTAATACCGAAGCAATGATTTCTTAATGTTTAATTTGATTTGCCTTTATAAAGCATCAAAGCTGCCGTTGTGTCTTGATAAAGGTGTCTGGTCATTAGTGCAGTGATTAGTTGTTTGGTTCACTAGCGTATCCTATAAGATAGCGTTTAATGTTATTATTATTTTGGCTCTTATGCCCTTATTCTATTGCAATTGCATGAATCTATAGGTCAATATAAACACAATATGCTTGTTTACTGCCTCTGTGGAAAAGTCTTATCTCAGTTTCCTTTCAGGTTTCAAAAAATCACAAAATGGAGAGCCTTTGATGCTTGTAGCATTACCTCTATGCATCATTGAATTCTAGATTTCTGATGATGTAAAAAGCTTTTGTTATTCCCCTAAAAAAACCCTTTAATTTATCGTAAAGAGTCTTGATTTTTTGCATTATGTTTGAGTATTGGTTTTTTGTAATGAGAGGTGATATTTGTGGTGTTTTAATCCAAACTAAATTATGATTACTTCAAAGAATTTTTGCTTCTTCGTGCTCTCATGTGCACGGTTTTCTTGTTGCCAGTCAAGTGATCCAGAAGACAAAGATACTTGGAAAGATAAGGGCATGGGTCAACTTAATATCAAATGCAAGGAAGGCGTTAGTAAGGGCACCAAGGATTCTAAACCAACCATTGTTATTCGTAATGACGTACGTTCTTATGATATACTGATAATCCCCCACTTTACAATTTTACTTAGAATTTGGTAATATGTAATTTGTACCCCTTTGTATTTTATGCATTGAATTTTATTTTGAGTTGGGGAGGGGGGCAATGTGGCTCGAACCATTTTGACCTCATTCTTAACACAGGATGTCTTCACGGCTTGGATGTCCTCAAAAGGACCTATTTTATTCATTTATTAACTGGACATCATCACTTATTGTACTTTTATGTTTTTGTCTGTAATACTATGAGAGAAGGAGATCAAGATATACTGCTTTACTCTAATGTGAGAATGTTTGCAGAGTCGAGAACATAACCAATTTTATTTCTTAGAATGTTACACTGCATTCAGTTAAGATTGTGCATTATGTAAAGTTCAGGAGGTAGGTGGTTTATATACTTATTTTCTTGATTGAAGTATGCATGTCCTGATACACTGCTGGCTCGATTGAACAATTAGACGACATGAACCAAACTTGAGACTGCATATATTCTTGTTTAATCATGCATTTTTCTCACATCCTCCAATTATTGCAGGTGGGAAAGCTGCTGTTGAATGCTTTGTTATACCCAGGCATCAAAACCAGCAAGCAGAAAAACTCAGTAGTAGCAATATTTCATACTTCGGTAAGGCACTAAGATTTTGTTATTACCTTTATCTCCCTTTCTTTTGGTTGTGTGTGTGTGTGTGTGTGTGTTTTTTTTCTTTTTTAATGATAATTATTTTGCCTGTTAGTTCCTGCTGCTTATAACAAATGTATAATAGAGATAAAACAAATACATTTGTTAGTAGTAATAGCATATTTTCCTAACCTATATTCACTTTCTATGTATGGAAAGTAATAGAATACTATTATACTACATTTATGAACTACTACCCAACAAAATGAATAAACTTTGTCAAGAAAAAGAAAAAAGAAAAATAAAAACCAAGATTATATCTTACTGTCATCTTCTTACTCCAGTGAAATTAGCTTAGGGTTTATTCTTACCAAGAATAAATGTGTTATCAATACATGAGATATCATTATTATCAATCAATATGATCTCCATCATCTATAAATGTTCTGCTACTCTAGCACTTTATAATGGTTAATTTCACCTTTTTGAAGGCCGACGGTGATAACAATGACGCCATTGTTGCTCGGACATTTTTGATGAGAACCAAGACAGAGGAGGACAGGGATAAACTTGCAGCTGCAATTCAAGAATATGCTCCTGCAGATTGAGATTTGAAGAAATGCCAAGAAACAGTGTTGTATATCTAGCTGAAGATCACCATGCTGCATCAATGTGGTTTTACCAGAGATGGTCCGTATTTAAAGATTTTAGGAGCTGTAATTTAAAACTTGAGGCGGCCCCAAAATGCAGAAGAGGCTGTAAACACTTATTTACAAAGGCGCAAGACGTGCAGTGAAAATCATCTTCTGATCCAATCAGATCCCCTGCACTCTGGTTAGCGTCGAAAGTATTCTTTTCCTCATATCATTGTGCTACTTGTGTAAGATGTTGCCGTGTCCTTCTGCTGTCACCGGGCCATTATACGTCCAAACGTTTATAAAGGATATGACTTTTACTGAGGATGAAGGTGTATTCCCATTTTAGCTATGTTTGCATTTTTCTTTGAACTGGGATTTTATCATGTATTATGAGTTGCTGTTTTTTGTAACGTTGCCCGTTTTGCTAAATGAGAGGTACCAATTCGTAATTCGCAGCTGGAACCTGCTTCGAGTTTGTGTTTTCCGATTAGTTTCTTCTGTTGCCGGCCTATATATTCAACGGTTTGTATGAATGCCAATTTAGAGACTGTACTGAGACAGAATTAAGTCTTAGACCTGTTCCTATGTTTGTTGAATTGAGGTAATTTTTAATTTTTTTAGAGAGAATAACGATATTTTTGGGAGAGAATTTAAAGGGTAGTATATGAATTTTATGTAAGTCAACTGGCTTCGACTATTACGCAAATATATGGACTATTTTCGACGAAAGAATTTTGGCCCTTGGCTCTCTACGCCATGTTTGTTTGTAGTAAATTTTCGGGATGGGCATTCGGATTATGGATCGGAAAATCCGATCTAATTCCAAAATCTGAATTTCTGAAAGAAATGGATCTGAGCTAGTCCGAATCGAAAAAATCCGAAATCCGAACACTAAATCTGATACAATCCGAAAATCCAAAATTTAAAAAAAAATCCAAAAATTTGAAATATACTACTAAATTAAAAATAGTTAATAATAAGTTGAATAGATATATTAAATTATTAATAAGTAATAATAAAAATAATAACATATTATATATAATTCGGATATCGGATTTGTTGGGTTTTTTAAAGCACTGATTTGATCCGGATCCAATATTCAAATTTTCTAAAAAATATTTGAATCCAATCCGATCTGAAATTCGAAAAAATTCAAATCAAATTTCATATTTCGATTGATTCGGTTTAAATTTTCGAATTTCAGAATTTTTTCTCACCCCTAATAATTTTGTGATTTATAATCAAGTTGTAGTACAACTTTGACACTTTTTGGTGTTCTTATTGAAGAAGAAATTTAAAGAAGAGAATTTTTTTACTTTACCTTCATTTTCACTTACAAATTTCCATTATTTCCAAAGTAAACATTTTCATTCAAAACTTAAAACCGCAATAAAAATATGTAAGAAAGCCAAGACAAAAGGGAGCGCCCCTGCACATTTGAGTTAATTAATACCGTTGGAGGTAAGCTTAGGTTCTGTTCTACGAATGCATGTGGTGATAAGTATCAAGTGCTTGTAAATTTCGGCAAATTTTGAAGACCTTCTTTTCGCTGAGTTTTTATTCCATTGTTGTTGTTTCAGTGCAGATCATGTGGCCCACAAAGTGGTATTGCATTTCTTCATCATATTGAAGAAGACAAACTTTTCTTATTTCTACTGAAAATGCATGAATATCTTGCTATAACTTGAAATCTGCAAAGAGAGCAGCAACAATCATAATTGATTAGCTTAATAGAAAATATATGCTGCAGTTTAACTTGATTAAATCAGACTGCTTTCTTCAAACATAAGGTGAATATTTTTAATAATATTATCACACCAATTCTTGGATTTTATGGAACTTGTATAGGGTTGATGATGGCAGAAATGGCATTGCAGATTTCTTATATATGAGTTTTAAGAGCAGCCTTTATTGCTATCTTGACAAAATAAAGAACAAATAGTAGTTCTGGATTATTAATGACTTCGTTGATCTTCTTCTGTCAACAATAACACAAATGTGTTGAACGCGATTATCGGGAGTTGATAGAATATCAGAAATGCAACCACGACCCTGTACTTAGAATCTTGTTTGAACTGTTTTCTTTTGTCAGAACTATTTTTTTGTCATCCTATTATTCATTGCATTGGCTTGGGATTATGCAGCATGCAGAAAGATCCTAGAGACAGATCTTCGGCTTTGGAACTACCGGTAAGTTTGTGTTCATTATCCATCATAAACTCTATACATGCCTCGTTTAACTTAAAAACTTGCACGCGCAGAGCCATCCTTTCATCAAGAAGTTCGAAGACAAGGGCATTGATCTTATCATTTTGGTTGGGAGCTTGGTTCCACCGGTTAATTTTCCCAGATAATCGCAGTTCCTTGATGTACTGCATTAGCTCCGCAATGTTACTATGTGAATGTGATATTGTGATGTATGTTTACATGCTTTATTCATACTTTGTTCTAAAATCATGATTTTTTTAAGTGATGTTATACATTTCCATGCATATATCCATAAATAAAGAAATATTAGTATCATATTGTTTTAGTTACTATTGTGATGAAATTATTCTCAATATTGTTTTTTAAGGGACATTATTCTTAATATTAATAAGTCATCTTTGGATATAACAGATCTCTCGTTCCGTACATGCAAATCATCTTGGCGCATGTTAGCCAAATCTAATTAACGTGCGCCTTCATCAGAAAAATGTCGAAACGGGGACGACCGAGGAAGAATCCGGTGCCGGAACCAGTAGCGCGAGTCTCGCCCAAACCTCATTCATTGTTTACACCGAGTGGAGAAGGTAACAGTCGATCTGGAAAGGAGAAAGTGAATGAAACAGTAAATGGTGAAGTTTTTGAGCAAAACGACATCAACCTAGAAAATGAGACGGGGAGTGTAGATTTCAGCTATTCTGAGCTGGAAGATCATGAGAATTCAGAGAGAGAAGAGATAGTAGTCCACCCCGACCTGCTAATCGAGGTATGAAGCTTGATTTCATATCTCATACTCTTAAAAATGGTATAGTTGTTGCATGCCTTGAAGAAAAAGTTGTAGATCATGAGATAGAGAAGTGGAATTCTGCTATTATACTCTATGTGATTGGAGATACTCCTTCCATTCGTTTCTTGTCCACTTATCTGGGAAAACAATGTTTAGTTAAAAATCCTGAGATTTTCTATCATGCGGAGGGCTATTTTGTAATTCATTTTCAATCTGTGGAGGAGAGAGATATGGTCTTATATGCAGGTCCTCATACTATCTCCAACAGACCAGTAATTGTTAAAGCATGGGAAGCAGATTTTTCGTTTGAACACGAGATTCTCAAGGTAGTTCCCTTGTGGATTCAACTTCCGAATTTGCCTCTTAATTGCTGGGGAATGAACTCGTTGAGTAGGATAGGAAGTATATTAGGAAAGCCTTTATGTGCTGGTGAATGCACATCCTCTCAAAGCAGGATCTCTTATGCTAGGCTTTTGGTGGAAATTGATGTTACACAGCCTATCCAACATTCGATTTTGATTGAAGATGAACAAGGAAAAAGAGTGGAAGAGAATGTACTATACGATTGGATTCCACCATTTTGTGTCAAAATGTGGGACATGATTGTTTAGCTAAACCCAAGGTAAAACCAATGCCACCACCCCTGAGTTCTCACCCTCAAATGCAGCAAAAATGGGTACCTAAAGCTCCACCACATGCTGAGAAAACGAATAAAAAAGAGGAAGAAGTCAGAATAGAAGGACTGGTTAGTGAAAAGGAGGTATGGAGTATTCTAAAGAAAACTGGTAGCTCTTCAACTTTGGAGAATCAATCAAATACAGTGAGGATTGGAAACACTTTTCTAGTGCTGAATGAAAAGGAACTTATGACAGAGATCAATAAAAGGGGCGGAGACCCTATCCCCTTACATGCATCACGAAGCTTGCTATATAAAATACGAGATGTAATAAACCCTTCAAACAAAACGAGTTGAGACTCTTTTTGAAGAATAAAGGGATAGAGGTCATGGCTTTACTAGAGAGTGAAGGAGCCTAATTTTGTGAAAAGCATTAGGAAAATAAATAAACACTAGAAGTTTATTAATAATTATGAGAAGGCAATGAATGAGAGGATTTGGCTTGGATGTGATCCAAAATAAGTCTCCATTACTCAGATTGAGACCCATGCTCAAGCCTTATTGTGTGAATTAAGTAACTTTCATACAGGCAAAAAGTTCAGTTTCCTGGCAGTGTATGCATTCAATACCATAGAGCTCAGAAAAGACTTGTGGAGGTTTATTTCCCAATGTTACATTGATACCAATGGTCCCCTCTTGATCAGTGGAGATTTTCATGCAATCCTATCTGCAAAGGAAAGATTCCAAGAGAATCTTGTTACTGAATCTCATGTGATAGATATTTTGAGCAATGTCTAATTTCTAATAATCTTCATCAAGTAAAAATGGTGGGAGGCAGGTTTTCATGGAGCAATAACCAATAAGGTAGTGACAAAATTCTTTCACTACTAGATCGCAGTTTAGCCAATGAAGCATGGCTCTCTGAATATTACATTGTGGAAGTTGAGCTTTTGGAGAAGAATATATCAGATCATTGCCTACAATCCATCCTTTTTTAGAGTATAGAGATGACTACCAAGGCTCTTTTTCGGTTTCTAAATGTGATAACCAAACATGTTGAGTTTAAGAATATAGTTAGAGCTGGATGGGAAACCACAATGCATGATAATGGTTTACTTGATATCTGGTATAAGCTTAAAGGTTTGAAGTCTCATTTTAAAGCTCTTAACATGTGTGAGTATCAAAATCTAGCAGTTAGATTGACACAACTAAGAGTTGAGTTATGTGAAACTCAACAGAATCTGAGCCAACAACCGCACAATGATCAATTGCAGACTGAGGAGAAACAGATCTTGGGAGAATTAGAGAAATGGAGTAATATAGAATAGAGCATATAACAACAAAAATCCAGAGTAGATTGGATTACTTTGGGAGATGCAAATACAAGATTCGTTCATGCATATGCTAGAAATAGACAGTCTTCTAAAGCTATTAAGCTTCTGATTAAGGCTAATGGTGAAAGGTGTACAATTAGGCTCAGAAGCAGGAGATAAGAGAGTTTTATCTCAATTTGATGGGAAGTGCGGCTGAGGAATTACCTATGCTTGATAAGAAAGTAGTTGAGAGAGGAGCTACGTTGTCTCACTCACAACAGCTTAATTTATGCAAGGAATTCTCTGCTCAGGAAATTAAAATTGCACTTTTTAGCATGAATTCTCATAAAGCACCTGGAATCGATGGAGTCAATGTCCATTTTTTCAAGCAAGCATGGGAAGTGATTGGATCAGAGGTTATAGCAGCAGTTCAACAATTTCATCACACTGGTTATATTCCTAGAACTATAAACAGTGCTCTCATTGCCCTTCTTCCTAAAATTGCTCAAGCTTGCTCTATTAAGGAATATCGTCCAATTGCATGTTGCAATGTTCTTTACAAAATCATTTCCAAAGTCTTAGCCAACCGCATACAACTGGTATTAGATGGGATTGTGAGTGATAACCAGTCAATATTTGTCAAGGGGAGATCAATAATAGATAATATTCTCTTAAGCCACGAACTCATAAAGGGATATACCAGGAAAGGAATCTCTCCAAGGTGCATGCTAAAAATAGATATCCAAAAGCCTACGATTCAGTTGAGTGGACTTTAGTGAAATATCTGTTATTGGAGTTTGGTTTCCCATATTAATTTGTTCAGTGGATCATGGTCTGTCTCACTTCAGTTACTTATATGATTTCAGTGAATGGAGAGACCACAAAACCATTTAGAGTAAAAAGAGGGTTAAGACAAGGGGATCTCATTTCCCCTTATCTTTTTATTGTGTGTATGGAGTTCCTTCATAGGAGTCTTCTGAAGCTAGGCACAAATAAAGAATTTAGATTTCATCCTAGGTGCAAAAAATTTAATTTGATACAACTTTGCTTTGCTGACGATCTCCTAATATTTGCAAGGGGGGATTATCCCTCTATACAGCAACTCATTAGGGTGGTCAGAAAGTTCTCTTTATTGTCTAGATTACATGCAAATCCTACTAAAAGTTGTATCTATTTTGGTGGGATTTCTGAGATTCAATAGGTTATGATCTTAAAGGATTTTGAGTTGGGAAAAGGTGAACTTCCATTTAAGTATCTAGGTGTCCCTCTTTCTTCAAAGAAACTCACATGAATTCAATGTAAGCCTTTGCTTTATATAAAATTATGGCTAGAATAGAAGAATGGACAACCAAATTATTGTCGCATGCTGGGAGACTTCAGTTGATAAGGGCAGTGCTCTTCAGTGTTCAAATATATTGAAGTTAGATTTTCCTCTTACCTCAGAAAGTGATGAAGTCCATACAATCTTTATGTAGAGCTTTTCTCTGTCTGGAAAGTCACAATCTAAGCGTGCATTAGTGGCTTGGGAACAATTGTGTTTACCAAAGATTGCAGGAGGGTGGAATCTTACACATATGCAAAGCAGGAATAAGGCAGCTCTATGCAAACTTTTATGGTTCTTGACACAACACAAAGAGAGGATATGGATCCACTCGGTTCATGGATACTATATCAAAGGCCAAGACATTCTCTTTATGCCACTACCGACTCAAGCGTCTTGATTGTTCGAAAGATTCTTGGTGCAAGAGATTACATGAGAACCTCCCCTTCAGGTCAGGCCTTTCTATCTCAAAATCTTTTTTCAATTCGAAGAATGTATGTGGTGCTGAGGAAGCATGGAGAAAAAGTTGCATGGAGTAAAGTGCTCATTCATAATATTGCTACCCCGAAGGGCATCTTTATTACATGGTTAGCTTTGAAAACAAGATTGGTGACTAGTGATAATCTAGCTAAAATAGGCATCTCAGTCGAGCCTCTATGTGGTCTGTGTGAAGTCATACATGAGTCTATCAATCATTTATTCTTTCAGTGTGACTTCACTAAGTGGATTTGACAAGCAATTAAGCAATGGTGTGGTTTTTCCAGTGGTTCGAGTGATTGGGAAGGGGAAAAGACTACTCTAATAGAGCATTGTGGATCAAATACAGGGATTCAGAAACTCTACTAATTAGCTATCTCTGTTGTGATTTATGGAGTGTGGAAAGAAAGAAATGCAAGAAGATTCCGTGGGCAAAGCTTATCAATGGAAAAGATTGTTAGGCAATGTCTTATAGTTATGGTGTTCAGATGTCGAAGGGTTAAGAAACTCATAAGATTCATTCATTAGTGAGCTATTGTGTAGCTGTTAGAGGTTAGCCAATGTTTGGCAGTGTTTTATTATTGTTTTGAGCTTTGTACGTTCATGCAAGTTTGGTGAAATAAAAAACCCTATTTACCAAAAAAAAGTCATCTTTGAGGAATTTAGTTATGCATGAACTATATCTTGAAATTGAACTTGTCAGCAAGGACAATTCAAAGAAGACCCTTCTTCATTTTCTTGATTTTGCATAAACTTAATGCTTCAATTATTAAGAAAAAAAAAGATAATAATCAAACAAGATATACATATGATTTGACAACATAATCTTAGGAGACAATCACTATATGTATGTCGTTATTAGGCCTAAAAGAACAAATGGCAATAAAAACTTACAGTTCAAAAATCCCTTCAAATTCAACTCATATTCTTCAATATTAATAAGACCAATATATTATTTAAATAAAAATCCCACCCATATTTTGATAAATATGATAAACCTAGTCATCAATCGGGTCAGTGAAAAGGGGGGGGCGAGGCCCATAACGTCCAAACCACAACACCTCTAATTAATACATTATTGGATACAATACAAATTAATTAAAGATAATTGTCATTTAAATTAGTAAAAACATATAAATAACTTAAGAGGAATCAAACATCATCTAAGTCTTCATGTTTTTACTAAGAGTTGAAGTCGCCCCCAACACCATCACCAAAAAAATTTACTAAGTCACCGGCCGTATTTATTTCGAGTCAGATTCCCTCGAGAAACAAATCATGAACACCAGGTTCATTTGCTCTTTCTTTCCACCCAACATTCACTCCCACATCGACATGGAGTATGTCGTCTCTTATGAAATTCCGGATGTTAGAAGCACTTCAACTAGTATCGACCGAAACACCCAAATCTACACCAAAAATATACATTAATACATATATTATATTATTGACATAAAATGAACTAAAAGAATGATCATAGCCCTTCGTTGCGGCACCAAGGCTAAGTAGTAATTCTACATTGTCAAACCACTCGTGATCTCATGTTTGTTTCACTCATCCATCCAGAATCGGGGTTATTTTACAGTGTTACCAAAGTACCGAAGATTCGGCCAGCAATATTTCAAATGTGGTGTGAGTTCCACAAACCTATCCTGTTACATAAAATGCATAGTAATCTGACAAAATTATCATAATAGGAATCTTTACTTTTTGTTATTTTTTTGCTTCGGTGTTTACTTTTAATTTCGCCGGCTAAACAAGAAAGAAAACTACAAATACCATGAGGAGGGATAACAGTAGGGAATCACACTAGGAGGTGTTGTGGTGTAAAAACCAGCGTTTTGAGTACTTTTTCAAACATCAAGAAATCTTACATTTCATGGCTAATCAAGAAATTAAACCACTAGCATACACACAAATAGAACAGTAGGAATTAACAAAAGAATTCTTACATTTCATGACTAATCAATAAATCTCAGTTCAAAAGATGCAAACTTGAAAATCAATCAAAATAAACTTCCCCCAAAAACTAAAAAATAATAAACAAAATTTTACTTTCTTGACCAATTAAAACTTGAGATAATTGATAAATTTTACCAATAAATTAGATATTTACTCTATCGTAAATCGTATCTTGACGATGTCCACTATCATAGAAGGCCCCTTGCGGCCACGCGCCATGTATAGTAAACATGGCAAACCACAACACCTCCAATTAATACATCATTGGATACAATACAAATTAATTAAAGATAATTATCAATTTAAATTAGTAAAAACATATAAATAACTTAAGGGGAATCAAACATCATCTAAGTCTTCATGTTTTTGCTAAGAGTTGAAGGCGCCCCCAACACCATCACCAAAAAAAATTACTAAGTCATCAATCGTATTCATTTCAAACCAGATTCCCTCGAGATACAAATCATGAACACAAGGTTCATTTGCTCTTTCTTTTCACCCAACATTCACTCCCACATCGACATGGAGTATATGGTCTCTTATGAAATTTAGAAGCACTTCAACGAGTATCGACCAAACATCCAAATCTACACAAAAAATATATATTAACACATATATTATATTATTGACATAAAATGAACTAAAAGAATGATCATACCCCTTGGTTGCGGCACCAGGGCTAAGTAGTAATTCCACATTGTCAAACCGCTCATGATCTCATGCTTGTTCCACTCATCCATTCTGAATCACAGTATTATGCAGTGTTACCAAAGTACCGAAGATTCGGCCAACAATATTTTATATGTGGTATGAGTTCCACAAACCTTTCATGTTGCACAAAACGCATAGTAATCTGACAAAGTTATCATAATAGAAATCTTTATTTTTTTTTTTATTTTTTTTTTGCTTCGGTATTTACTTTTAATTTCGTCCACTAAACAAGAAAGAAAATTACAAATACCATGAGGAGGGATCACAATAAGGAATCACAGTAGGGGGTGTTGTGGTGTAAAAATCCAACGTTTTGAGTACTTTTTCAAACATCAAGAAATCTTACATTTCATGGCTAATCAAGAAATTAAACCACTAGCATTCAAACAATAGAAAATTAGGAATTAATAGCAGAATTCTTACATTCACGACTAATCAAGAATTCTCAGTTCATAAGATGCAAACTTTAAAATCAATCGAAATAAACTTCCACCCAAAACTAAAAAGTAATAAACAAAATTTCACTTTCTTGACCAATTAAAACTTGAGATAATCGATAAATTTTGCTGACAAATTAGATATTTACTCTATCGTAAATCGTATCTTGGTGATGTCCACCAGCATAGAATGCCCCTTGCGGCCACGCGCCATTTATAGTAAACATGGCAAACCACAACACCTCTAATTAATACATTATTGGATACAACAAAAATTAATTAAAGATAATCGTCATTTAAATTAGTAAAAACATATAAATAACTTAAGGGGAATCAAATATCATCTAAGTCTTCATGTTCTTGCTCAGAGTTGAAGTCGCCCCCAACACCATTACTAGAAAAATTTACTAAGTCACCGGCCGTATTCATTTCGAGCTAGATTCCCTCGAGAAACAAATCATGAACACCAGGTTCATTTGCTCTTTCTTTCCACCCAACATTCACTCCCACATCGACATGAAGTATGTCGTCTCTTATGAAATTCCGGATGTTAGAAGCACTTCGACAAATATTGACCGAAACACCCAAATCTGGACCAAAAATATACATTAATACATATATTATATTATCGACATAAAATGAACTAAAAGAATGATCATACCCCTTGGTTGCGGCATCAAGGCTAAGTAGTAATTCCACATTGTCAAACCGCTCGTGATCTTATGCTTGTTCTACTCATCCATTCAGAATCGGGGTATTTTGCAGTGTTACCAAAGTACCGAAGATTCGGCCAACAATATTTTAAATGTGGTATGAGTTCCACAAACCTATCCTCTTGCACAAAATGCATAGTAATCTGACAAAATTATCATAATAAAAATCTTTATTTTTTGTTATTTTTTTGCTTCGGTATTTACGTTTAATTTCGTCCACTAAACAAGAAAGAAAATTACCAATACCATAAGGAGGAATCACAATAGGGAATCACAGTAGGGGGTGTTGTGGTGTAAAAAACCAATGTTTTGAGTACTTTTTCAAACATAGAGAAATCTTACATTTCATGACTAATCAAGAAATCTCAGTTCATAAGATGCAAACTTTAAAATCAATCGAGATAAACTTCCCCCCAAAACTAAGATAATAAATGAAATTTCACTTTCTTGACCAATTAAAACTTGAGATAATCATTAAATTTTGCTAACAAATTAGATACTTACTCTATCTTAAATCATATCTCGGCGATGTCCACCAGCACAGAAGGCCCCTTGCGGCCACGCGCCATGTATAGTAAAATGGCAAGCCACAACACCTCTAATTAATACATTATTGGATACAACAAAAATTAATTAAAGATAATTGTCATTTAAATTAGTAAAAACATATAAATAACTTAAGGGGAATCAAATATCATCTAAGTCTTCATGTTTTCGCTAAGAGTTGAAGTCGCCCCCCAACACCATTACCAGAAAAATTTACTAAGTCACCGGCCGTATTCATTTCGAGCTAGATTCCCTCGAGAAACAAATCATGAACACCAGGTTCATTTGCTCTTTCTTTCCACCCAACATTCACTCCCACATCGACATGAAGTATGTCGTCTCCTATGAAATTCCGGATGTTATAAGCACTTCGGCAAATATCGACCGAAACACTCAAATATGCACAAAAAATATACATTAATACATATATTATATTATCGACATAAAATGAACTAAAAGAATGATCATACCCCTTGGTTGCGACACCAAAGCTAAGTAGTAATTCCACATTGTCAAACCGCTCGTGATCTCATGCTTGTTCCACTCATCCATTCAGAATCGGGGTATTTTGCAGTGTTACCAAAGTACCGAAGATTCGGCCAGCAATATTTTAAATGTGGTATGAGTTCCACAAACCTATCATCTTGCACAAAATGCATAGTAATCTGACAAAATTATCATAATAAAAAATTTTATTTTTTGTTATTTTTTTGCTTCGGTATTTACGTTTAATTTCGTCCACTAAACAAGAAAGAAAATTACAAATACCATGAGGAGGGATCACAGTAGGGGGTGATGTGTAAAAAACCAACGTTTTGAGTATTTTTTCAAATATAGAGAAATCTTACATTTCATGACTAATCAAGAAATCTCAGTTCATAAGATGCAAACTTTAAAATCAATCGAGATAAACTTCCCCCCAAAACTAAAAGATAATAAATGAAATTTCACTTTCTTGACCAATTAAAACTTGAGATAATCATTAAATTTTGCTAACAAATTAGATACTTACTCTATCTTAAATCATATCTTGGCGATGTTCACCAGCATAGAAGGCCCCTTGTGGCCACGCGCCATGTATAGTAAAATGGCAAGCCACAACACCTCTAATTAATACATTATTGGATACAACAAAAACTAATTAAAGATAATTGTCATTTAAATTAGTAAAAACATATAAATAAGTTGAGGAGAATCTAATTTCATCTAAGTCTTCATGTTTTTGCTAAGAGTTGAAGTCGCCCCCAACACCATTACCAGAAAAATTTACTAAGTCACCGGCCGTATTCATTTCGAGCCACATTCCCTCGAGAAACAAATCATGAACACTAGGTTCATTTGCTCTTTCTTTTCACCCAACATTTACTCCCACATCGACATGGAGTATGTCGTCTCTTATGAAATTCCGGATGTTAGAAGCACTTCGACAAGTATCGACCAAAACACTCAAATCTGCACCAAAAATATACATTAATACATATATTATATTATCGACATAAAATGAACTAAAAGAATGATCATACCCCTTGGTTGCGGCACCAAGGCTAAGTAGTAATTCCACATTGTCAAACCGCTCGTGATCTCATGCTTGTTCCACTCATCCATCCAGAATCGGGGGTATTTTGCAGTGTTACCAAAGTACCAAAGATTCGGCAAGCAATATTTCAAAATGTGGCATGAGTTCCACAAACCTATGTTGTTACATAAAACGCATAGTAATCTGACAAAATTATCATAATAGGAATCTTTATTTTTTGTTATTTTTTTGCTTCGGTATTTACTTTTAATTTCGTCCACTAAACAAGAAAGAAAACTACAAATACCATGAGGAGTGATCACAGTAGGGAATCACAGTAGGGGGTGGTGTGGTGTAAAAAGCCAACATTTTGAGTACTTTTTCAAACATCATGAAATATTACATTTTATAGCTAATCAAGAAATTAAACCACTAGCATACAGACAAATAAAACATTAGAAATTAACAGCAGAATTCTTACATTTCATGACTAATCAAGAAATCTTAGTTCAAAAGATGCAAACTTTAAAAATCAATCGAGATAAACTTCCCCCCAAAACTAAAAAATAATAAACGAAATTTCACTTTCTTGACCAATTAAAACTTGAGATAATCGATAAATCTTGCCAACAAATTAGATACTTACTCTATCGTAAATTGTATCTTGGCAATGTGCACCAGCATAGAAGGTCTCTTGCGGCCACGCGCCATGTATAGTAAACATGGCAACATTTACACCATAATATGCTCGTTTTTATTTTCTCCGGTATTAGAAGCACTTCAACGATCATTGAACAAAGACCATCAATTCTCAACCAAAAATATACATTATTAACTATATTATATTATTAAATTAAAATGAACTAAAATTTACTCCGTGGTTTCGGCAACAAGGCTAAGCAGCACGCCTTAGTTTCGAAGAAGTAATCCAATAGTTCAAACTACTCATGTTGCCATGATCATTTTACTCTCTCATCCAAAATTTGTTGTATATTTTAGTGTCACCATAGTGACATAGATTTGGTCAACAATCCTCCAGATGAGGTATGAGTTCCTTAAACCTTTCATGTTGTATAAAACACACAGTTTTAAATATAACAGTTAAATTAATTAAATTTACAAAATAATATACTTATTGGATCGTCAATCGTATTTTCCCGTTGTCCACCGGCGGGAAAGGTCTTTTGCGGCCATGCGCCATTTAACGTAAATTCCTTCACATTTACACCATAAAGAGGTGGCCAACAAAGAAGCAACAACATTGTGTACTTGTTCTAGTTGAACATCTTTCAAAGTGATAATTTGAGAGAGATAACAACAAATAACACTTATGAATCTATCTTATTCATAGAGACTAGACAAAGGTTGTACTGGATCATACCCAAAGAAAATCCCAAATGCAGTATATCGCACTATTGCTTCAACGAAAGTTATATAGTTCTATTTTTAAAAACATTTCCTCATGACGCCCAAACCACATCTAGTACATATTAATTAGAGATAATTTGTCATTTAAATTAGTAAAAATATATAAGTAACCTAAAATTAAAGGGAATCAAACATCATCTAAGTCTTCATGTTTTTGCTAAGAGTGGCAGTTGCCCCTATACAACCATAACCAGAAAAAAAAAAAATTAAGTCACATACACTATTCATTTGGAGCCGGAGTCCCTCAAGAAACATTTCAAAACCAGTACCATCTTCTTTTTCTTTCTAGTAAACATTCACTTCCACATCGACATGGAGTATGCTTGTTTTTTTTTTCGGTAATAGAAGCACTTCGACGACCATTGAGCAAAGACATTCAATTCTCCACCAAAAATATACATTAATAACTATATTATATTATTGATATAAAATGAACTAAAAGAATGAGTATACTCCGTGGTTCCACCAACAAGGTTAAGTAGTGCGCCTTAGTTCCTCAAACCTTTTATGTTGTAGAAAATACATACAGTAGTATTAAATAAAATAGTTAGATTAATTAAATTATAAAAAAATTAGATACTACTGGATCGTTAGTCATATCTTCCCGTCGTCCACCGGTGCAAAAGGGGGCCCTTACGGCCATGCTCCATGTACCGTAAACTTCTCCACATTTACACTGGAAAAAGGTGGCCAAAAAAGGCAAAAATGAACTAAAAGAAGATCATACTCCGTCGTTCCGAAAACAAGGCTAAGTAGCGCGTCTTAGTTTCGAAGAGGTAATCCAACAGTTTCAAACTACTCGTGACATCATGATTAAATTGATAAAGTAAGAAAACAAAAATACGAGTGGTTAGAAAAATAGAAAACTTGATTAAATCTAAAAAATAGAATCCAATCATACATATATAATGCATTACACGAGTATTATGTTATTATCTATATCATAGGGCTAAAGAGGGGCGCACATTACCTTAGTATTATATTATTATCTATTTTTTTCTAAATACTTTAGGGTTATTCGGGTTGACCTAATCCTTATTGGGCTATTCCGGACAACCCTTCAATTCTAGGGGGTCAACTTAAATAATCCGATTATGTATTGGATTGTAAAATTCAACCTTAACCTTTTATCTTTTTCGAATTGTACGGATCGACCCGTTGGACTCAAGCTCTATTGACAACAACCCTAATGTTACCTATCATATAGCACGTCTTTTCGTAAGTGAGGCAACCAAATTTTTTTCTTTAGGAAACCAATTTAACGATTCACTTTTATCACAAAACTTATTCGTGACCTATGAGAAATTGGCGATCAAATAGTGTCACGAGACTATTGGGCCTATAAATCTTAATTTTTGCATTTGATTGCAACTCCATTCAAAATGGGCCACAGTCCATTTTCCTTATTCTTGAGCCCATGAGATATACAGCCCTCTAACTTTGGATAAAAATGTGACCGAAAATGTACCAAAAGACACTACCAAAAAAGTAATTCATAATTACATGAAAATTTACCCCGAATTAGTTCCTATTTAATATAGATAATCCAAAATTACATCGATATTATTGCAATAATAATAATAAAGAATTGAAGCAAATATCAGTTGTAAGTTACTCTACCGTTCTTTTTTTTTTTTTTTTTTTTTGGAGGTAAAGTTACTCTACCGTTCTTAATGATATTATAAGTCCACCACCCAATTAATTTAGATGTACGTGGTAATTAATATTCCAAAAATGTAAAAACAAAACTTTTTTCTTCCCCGAAACTGTAAAAGTTTCCTTTTCGAGACTCAAGTTCCAATGCTGCGCAATTTGTCTTCTAATGCAAAAGTTTTTATGAAGTGTCCACAGGTTATCAAAAGCGTTCAAAGAGTAATGCTATTTAATTAGAAAAACTAATCATAATCCAGTCAATTATGTGAAAATAAATTTATTTAATTAAATTTTAATTTATTATAAATATATATTTTATATTATTATTATATTTTTAATTTTAAATTTATTATTATTAATATAATATATAACTTTTTCATTCTTTCGACAAAAGTTTTGCATTCACTCTATTATTTATATCAAGATTTTTGTTCTCCAAATTCATATATATTAATATAAATTGTATAAACTGAAAATTAAAATTATTAAAAATCTTTTAGAACTTAAAATTATAAACAAATTTAATTTTTTTTTCATTTTAAACAAAATTATTGTTTGCCCATAATTCATAATGTGGCGGCATAAATTTACAGTAAAACTTAATACTAGCAATTATACATATTCCGTAAACGACGATATAATCCTGTTAAAAAAAAGAGTAAGTCTCCTGTGGAGACTTGTACCATGCAACAACCCGCCCGACCCACCCGCCCCGCCCTGCCCGACCCGGCGCGTGAGATCCACGCGCGCGTGGGTCTCACGCGCTACAGTAATTTTCCAATTTCTTTTTTTTTTTATATATTTTTCCAGTTTTTTTTTTTTTTTTTTTTTTTTTTGTGACGGAGCCTTCGGCTCCGATTTTACGGCTCCGTCTTCGCTCCGATTACTAAAATAAGGATAATCGGCGGGCAACATTTTGGACTTTTACGACTCGCTCCGAGGCCTTCGGCTCCCCTCGCTCGCATCTTGACCATAGAAGAAGCGGCAAACAAAAAAAAAAGCTGAAAAAAAAAAAAAAAAAAAAAAAAAAAAAAAGCTCTGGTCAAAGGAGAGTTAGACCGGGTCAAACTCGGGTCAAACGGGGCGGGTCGGATCAAATGGATCGGGTGTTGCACGGTAGAGAATATGCACCCAAATTTTTGTCTAAAAAAAATCATAATATAAGGCAGATGTTACGTCGTTACCAATTGAAATTGAAATATGTAGCTAAACTAGGAGCGAGTGTGTGCGTGTGAGAGAGAGAGAGAGGATTAAATTTATCCACTAGTCCAAAGTAAAAATCACGACACACTATATTATATATAGTGACGGCTTAATCATGCTCCAATGTCGATGAAAATGGCGAAATCTATGATTTTATACCACGTGCTTTTCATAATTTGATGGATTTAATATATCGTAATCATCTTCTTTTCATTGGGAACATTTCCAGGGCAAGTAGAGTATTGATGTTTAACCCCAAATATTTGTACGTTTTCGATAAATATCGAACCACGACATGATTTGTGGGGAGCGACACCCCATAAAAAAATTAATTAATATATTAATATAATAGTGAGATACTATAAAATATAAATTAACCAATAAAGAAAAATGAGCGGCTAAAGTTGGAATGTTGAGGCTTTCCTGCCCCATCAAAATCATGCTATATCAATAATAAACAATCAAATATTTCGGCCAAGTGGTGGGTGGTACTTGTATCTTCTTTGACTATGATTTAATTAATACCAAGATATTTTATTCTATAGTAATACTATATTTTATTTGATGATCGAGTTCACGAGTAGTACAGAAAACTCGCGCAAATTAATGATAGAAAGCTGATTTTCATTACAACTAAAATTATAGGATTAAAGTAGAGCCCTACATATGTATGACTATAGTGTCTTGAAGAAATTTGTACTTTACATTAGCTTTTCTTTTCTCCCTGACTTTGTTATATATATATCCTCTTGATTTTAACAAATGTTGGTACAAAAAAGATTATTTTTGAAAACTTTTAGAAGCATGTTTGTTTGTCTCCATATTCTAAAATAGTTCGATAATATCATAAATTGTAGATTTTTTTTTAAAGAAGTATATTCACTGTTAATATGAACAACGGATCATATCCAAATTTTCGTGAAATCCCTTATTTTAAATCTTTCTAATCGATTATCATTTTATATATTACTACTCATATATGTATGCAGCTAAATGGAACACGTTCATAAATCTAGTTGAAATGTATATGAATAGTAGTATAGTGTTGGATTTATAAAATAAAAATAGTGTGTCTATGCTACTCAATATCAATGAGCATAATATTTGATGAACGTACCATTAGTGTTTAGGGAAGCAAAATAAGAACCATTATATTATCTTAAATAAGTTTAAGTGTCATTAGTGGTCGAATCCGCATACTAAAGGAAGTGAATAAATTAATTTCTGTACTCTTAATTATTATATAAAAATAAAAATAATAATATATTTGAATTAACGATACGAATAAATTAATGAAACTCTTCTTTTTATTTTTATTTTTATGACAGGGAAAGAAAAAGTGGTAGGATTCGAATCTAAGATCTCACCACTGAATACAGAGTATTGCTTTACTTACGAAACTCTTTACTTTAACAAAACAAATGGACGGAGTAGTAATCTAAATCTTCTTACACGTGAACGTGATATGTTGTGCTGTACGAGTCTAATTAAATCAGTTCATAAGAGGAAAATCCGACAGATATGAAATTGCGAATTTCCGTACCAAGTGTTTATTTATTTATTTATTTTCCGAGAATCGTACCAAGTGTTTTGGCATGCGCATGTGAGTGAGAGTCTTCACTGCACCAGCATGCACTGGATAATTTCTCATTTAGCCTAGGCCTACTCTATTACAAAGACAGCGTCACTTTTTACAGAGAAACAACAAAGTATCTGCGCCGCAGGCCCACCCTCTCTCTCTCTCTCTCTCTCTCTCTCTCTCTCTAACGCACACTCACAGAGCTAGTTTCCGAATCTAATCTTAATCGGCCAACGCAATCATGGAAAAAATGATCACCTTTTGCAGACTTGCAGTTGCATCTTTTTTACGTTACAGTTGCATATATTTTTGTAGTACTATTCTTTTCGCCGTTCCGTCTTCTAAATAACTAAATTTCCTACCGATTATGATTTGGTGGGTGGTATAGCAGTATAGCACTAGCACTAGGCTACTAGCATTCATATTCGTTCCTAGTACATCATTACTCTAGCTACTTGGTCTTGTCTCGCAATTTGTTGTGTTACTCCGTGTTATATACAGAGTCTCATTTCACACATTTTACATATGTTTTTTAAAAAGTTTCATTTCACTTTATGAACTCATACACCTTCAAAAATCTCTCTTATTTACACTCATTTGCTATTAATGGGTCCACCTTCCAACAACTTTATCACTATCTTTTGTCAATACTACTACCTTTTTGTCAATACCACTACCTCTACTTTCTAACTTTTATCCCACTTAAAAATACTTTACAAATTTTCTTAATACTCGTGCCCATTTAAATTGGGACTTTATAACTAATACGGAGGGAGTACTAAATTAAAAAGAGTCGCACCCCTTTGCGACCTGCCGCTTGGACTGTGATCGGATCCGGGTCGGTTGACTCGATCAACTAGGTCACATTTTTTATTTTTTATTTTAATTTTCAAATTCTTTTTAATTTCTTTTTTTTTCAGTTATGCTTTCGGCTAAGATTTTACGGCTCCGTCTTCGCTCCAATTACTAATATAAGGATAATCGTCAGACAATAATGTTAATTTTATTTGGCTCGCTCCGAGGCATTCGGCTCCTCTCGCTCGAATTTTGATCAAAGAAAAAGCGGCAAACGAAAAAACGAAGAGACAAACAAAAAAGAAGAGGGAAAAAAATTGTTAATTAAAAAAAAAAAAATATTATTAGATATTGTGACATAAATAAATACACTAGAAAATACTTATTAAGGCACTTTGAAAAACATCCTAATAAGTCGGACATATTAAAAATAATAATATATCAGGTGCGTATAATTTAAAAAAAAAAAAATCACGCGCGCATGTATCTCACGCACTCGATCGATTGACTGTTTATAGGTGCGTGGGGATTGTCGCAGTGTATTCGATCGGTTGTATATGAGTTATTGCAAATTTAAAATATGTGAAATCAATAAATAATTTTATACTTTTGGCCCTATAAAGAGATGTGATTAATTAATAGGGTTGTAGTGTTAGGATTATTTTAATTGTTTGGATTATTAGGATTAGAATTATAATTACTTTTAAATAAATTGTTTGGTTAACTAATAATCAATCCAAATAAGAGATGATAAGTGATTTTCGAGAGTCAATAGAGCTTGACAAGATTATGTTGGATGTCTTAATACACATAAACATTTAATATTGTGTTTGGAATGAGGTACTATTAAATTATCTGAAAAACATAGTATAAAGTACTTTATCCGTCCACGAAATGGTTGTCATTTTTAATTTAAGTCCATCCATAAAATGGTTGTCACTTCTATTTATAGTAGTTAGGCCCACATAATACATTATAATTTAACATTATATTTTTCACTACTTCACTTATATTTATTGTGAGACCCTTACTCCATCCATAAAAATATTCAGTATTATTCACTACTACCCACCATTTTCTTAAAATTCGCACAATCCATAATGTGGCAACTATTTCGTGGATTGAGGGAGTAATTATGATAACAACTTGAAATTATAGTTGTTTATTCTTATATTTAGTTACAATTAATTATTTATTACACCTAATTATAGATGGTTTAACATAAGAACAACAATAGGTATAACTCATACGAGCCTGAATTTTATAATGGGCTACATACTTTGTGTCGAACAAGATATTATAATGTATAATACTTCATCAGTCTCACTCATATTGTCTACGTCCAAATAAAGATTGGTTTAACAATAAATTGGATTCTTGATTAAAAAAAATGGGCCTACATTGAATTAAAAAAAAAAACACAAATAAAACCTACTCACTCATATCTAAACACTAAACAATTCTTCTTAATCTATGTGCCCACCCAAAGTTGACAAGATGAATGGGACTGAAGGAGTATATGTTATACACCCTAATCATCCCTAACAGACAAGCCTAGCTTTATTTGATTAAATTAAATTATTTTATTAATTGAACCAAATGCACCTTAAATTATCTTTTTATTTTAAATGAAAGGGGCGATGTAGTTTGAGGCTTGAACATCACACTACTTACAGATTAAAATGAAATTTTAAGGTTGCAAGTATAATTGTTCGTGTCTTTTTATTGACTAATGGGTGAAATGAGTACCCCTTTTAACATCAAATATCACAAATAGTTGGATTTGTGTGACATGGTTTAATCTTGTTTTCGCATAGGTTGCGCAAATACTAATCCAATAGAAAATGTGAGTATATAAATTTGAAAAATCAGAACATAAAATATTTTCAGGTCAATGCATCCACATACGGTACCCATCCATGCAACGGGCATTATGACAACATAATCTATAATTCTTCTTTTTTCAAGTTTTAGAACATAGGATACTTTAGTGTAAAAAAAAAGAATATAGGATTTTTTTTTATTACAGGATATTTATGTATACATTATAGATACTCATAATTAAATTAACGACATAATTTATGTAAATCGTAATGTATTTGTTGATTATTGACTTAATTTAAGGTTTATCGTTTGAAGTGATTTCTATTCACAATTGACACTATTTAGTGATTTGATGCTATTGTGTGGGGCCAACGTCCGGCTCCGATTTACGACAAACAGCTGATGAAAATTTAGGTAGAAAAAGTGATAGCAGAATGATACTAAAGCTTGTTGTTTTCAGTGTACATCAAAGGTCCTGTAATTCAACAAACAAATTATTAAATGGAATAAAATTAAAATTAATATTCAAATTGATTAGACCAATTCCTCGATTTTGGATCTCCCCATCGGACTTGAGCTATTTTAATTTAGATCAATCTAGAAGTTTTCTCCCTATTTGTGACGTTTGGAGCTGAAGTACGGAATGATTGTCGATACACAAGGCACAGACAAGTAGCAGCTACAATAAGCACAAAGTGATCATCAGAACACACTCAAACGAGAGGGATTCCGAAATATGTCGGAATGAGGCGACATATTCGAGGAGAGCTTAAAGAAATTGATAGGTGCTACTAACACCATCAAGATGCATTTTATTTTTTTGTGCCTATCGTGGAAGAACTCTGAAGTTAAACGTGCTTGACTTGTAGCAATTCAAAGATATATGACCCCGTGGGAAGTTTTCTCAGGAAGCGTGCGAGTGATGACAAAGCACGTTAGAAATGACTTGTGATGGTTTGTGTGGTCAGTCATCAATTCGAAAGCTGGACTGTTATACTATCGGACTTGAGCTATTTTAATTTAGATCAATCTAGCAGAACTTCTTGAAACTAAACAATTTTGGCCATCTTAAACAATTGATTTCCGGACTAGCTAGCTTGTCATATGAGTTAAAAATTTACTAAAAAAATTAGTATGCGTAAATCTTCTTATGCCTAAAAATAGATCATGATTAGATGCAAATTGAGTGTCATTCCAATTTTAACTTGCATAATAACCAATAAGTAACCACCCGAGAAATAAGGTTTGGACACACATATGGATAGCAAATCAAAATACAATTAATTAGCAAATATTCGAAACAAGCTATCTATTATCAAATTTAGAAGCAAAGTAATGGAGTTTGACAATCAAAGTGTATAAAAGAAATTTTTTATTAAACGAGTAAACTCTACCAGACTTCATCCTTTTTTGTTCGAGCCATTTTGACTGAATTTCTTGACTTCATCCTTTTTTGTTCGAGCCATTTTGACTGAATTTCTTCTAGCTAATTTAAAAAAAAAAAAAATCTCTTATCACGCGGTATATTCAGATTGGACATAAGGCAATGCCTAGGGCCCCTAATTTATTCGAGAGATCATTTGTTTTTTTTATAATATACGTTCAAAAAATGGTCCAATAATAACTAACAGACACAGATTTTTATTTTGCTCAGTAGAAAAAAATTGTTGGAGTTGTTAAAATATTGTTATCTTGTCGGTATATTATTTCTAATAAAGTATTGTGGGTTACTAACTTAATATTAGTATATTATTGCTATATGGTGTATATATTTAAAAAAATTATTGAAAATACCAATCGGATAATTTACGAATATAAATTACCTTTGTTGCTGCAAAAACTTAGCACAGAATACATCACAGAATATAACGAGTGAGCTAATTAAAGTGACACACATAATGGTAACCCAGTTCGGTTGAACAACCTACGTCTGAGGGGCCACGCCCAAGAGAGAACAATTCACTATCGAAAGCTGAAGTTACAGGATCTTACACATATGGTCTTCCACCTTATGAAACCTCACCACTTACACCCTTCCCGATCTACGTGAATTGTGATTGCAAAAGCCGCACCCTTACAATCTAGGTTTGAATAACAATCCAACCCCTAACCCTCATTCAAGTGTTTGTCTAATGAATTAAACACTCTCAAGATTACAAATCAACACTCATTCACGAAATAGTGTTAAAGCTATAAACAATAAAAATAGCTATCTCTGCGGCAGCCTCCAACTTGTGTTGATGTCGATATATATAAGTCTTGAGAAACCCTAGATCATATCTCCATCGATTTGCCCTAGTTTCCTTATGCATGAAAACTCTTCCTTGTTGAAGACGTGCCTTGTTGAACAAGTATAATAATCGGATATATACGCCCAAAGAGATCTTCTCCGTATCTAACTGGATAAGGTCAAGATCTTCCCGGAATCCGCCTTATTATGGAAATAAATCTTTCATGCTGTTCCACTTTCAAGTAGCTCAGACTGAAGCGCAGTCACCAGACTCTGTTCTTCGCACAACTCAAAACACTTCAGTCAATCTTGCTTCTACATAAATTTGCCAATCTTCAATGAGCCACCTGCTCAAATCTAACAATCTCCCCCTTTGGCATTTATGTAGACAAAACAATCATCCAAGTATTAGAACAAAAAATCAGAGTAATAAGCATCTTCATACTAAACTTCGATCATGACAGCACAAATGAAGATCTTGATGAAGCTCCCCCTTAACCCGAAATAGGGGTTTAAGCAAAACAACCTCTTTGATCACAACTCCCCCTTCAACTGATACTGGGGCAAACGAACTGGATCAGTACTTGGATCATAACTCCCCTCAACGCGAACATTAGGAGAACTTAAAACTTCATTAACTAAGGTGAAATAAACACCTTGCAGTAGCGGAATACATCAACAAAAATATAGCAAAATAAATGCTACTCCATACTACTACTCCCCCTTTTTGTCTCACATGAATGACAAAAGGACAAAAAGAGGTAAATACAACCAACAACTAAACAGAAGGGGATTGGGAACCATCCTTCTTATGGCGTTTGGCACCACGTGCCACGCTATCTTCCTCTGAGTCTTCCTTAGCTTCAGACTCTTCTCTAGCATCTTCTTCAGTTTCCTCATCTTCATCTCCAAAATTGTCCACTTCCCTTTGCATTTTCTCAAGCTCATCATCAAACTCTGCATGAGGATCATTTGGCTCAGTCTCTGGCTCAGCTGTCATAGCATTCTTCGTTCCAGAAGGTCCCACCATCTCAGATTAAGATTGAACATTGAAATCATGAAGATTAGCAGCTATGGAGTCTTGTCTTATCTGCAGAGACTTAATGATCTTCCCAAGAGAAACATGCTCTCTATGCAACTCTCTATACATCCTGGCAGATAATGCATGAGCTCTGGCGAGAGGTAGCTCAGTCACTGGAACAGATGCCTTGAAGTGACGCTGTGAATGACGACCAGGTCCTTCAATATCTCTGAAATGATGTGTTTCATTGAACAAGGATCATCTGCCCAAACATCATTAGATCCAATAACATTAGGAAGTTGGGATTGTATTATCCCAAAGATCGAACCGGGAAAGCCTAAGCATTGGTCTTTCCTCAATTCTCCAGCATGGTTGGTTACGTGATCAAACACCAATTTTCCAAAATCAAAGCGCTCAAAACGACCAATTCTATACAGCAACCTGCCAAGGGCTTGTCCCGCATTCGATGTGAGATCGGATGGAAGCCAATTGAATACGGCAATCTTGTGAAGAATAGCATGCTTCATAGATAAATGGATTCCACTAACGCTATCACTCTTCGGCCACTTCGAATAGTAACCACCAGTTATGCCTTTAACCACCTCATCAAGGCTTACTTCTTCCTCCACAACATCTTGATCATCACGATCAACAAATGAACTAATGATTCCAGGAGAGAAGTCAATTAACTGACCTCGCACAAAAGACTTGAAGCAGTACTTCGAGGTTGGGTCCTTGATGGATTTTGACATGTTGCAATAGAACTCCAATACGATTGCAGACACATATCTTCTCACATGTAGAAAAGTGTTGGGAAATTTATTAAAGTTTTGATTGATTCCAAAACCAACTGACCCCAACCGAGTAGATGTTGTCAAATCCTAATGTTAGTAGTTAGGCTCGCTGTTTGAGCATTGTTAAGATTTTATCTTTACAGGACTCCAACTGAAGACGGCAACAAGGCTTCACTCGGATAGAACATCAGTTGTGAGGAAGACAACTGAGCGTTCATCAGATGAGAAGTAGAAAGGGGGAAGAGAACATCAGATGAAAGAAAGTCATCTGAACGTTCAACCCAACTGATCAGATACAAGGAAGACAACTGAGTGTTCAGTTTCAGAACATTAGTTGTAGGACCTCAAACCAAGAAGATCAACAGCATGAAGTTCAGATCAGCTGAGAGTTCAACTGTTAGCATTCAGATAGAACATCAGCTGAAGAACCAGTCAGATGTAGATCGAAAATCTCAACCAACCTCTCCTTGATGAAAGTCTGACGTTGAGATTTGAATTTCAAATAAGGAAGTCACATGAAGGTTTGACTCTCTGTCATTACCTCATTTGGCCAAACACAAGACTATCTCATATGGAAAGCAGAAGCAAGCAGTTGCTAAATTCGGAAAGTCTGCAGAGATGAGAGACAAGCCATCGCTATCAAAGAACAAAGATCAACAGCTCTTCCAACGGCTAGTTGATTCTCTCCGCCTATAAATAGAGGCCTTCATTCACAGAGAAGAATACAAGACACAAACGAGAATACAAGACAGACAAGTGATAAGAGATCTTCAAGCGAAAGAACAACTTTAGTCTGCACTCAAGCAAAACCTCTTAGAACATCATTAGTTGAGAGTACTAGAGAGTTAGCTTCTGTCCTTGTAGTTTTTGATCCAACCTTGAGAACATCACTTGTTGAGAGTTCGTAAAGCGTTAGATCTTAGCTCACTTCTAGTTCGAGCTATTTAGTTGGAACCCCATCCTTTCTTTCACCTGAAAAGGTTTTAGGATCCTACTCTTCCCGTAACTGAGTAGATAGGTCGATTAGTACCTGAAAACTAATCTGTAAGGTTGATAAGTACCCGTAAACTTATCTCAACGGTTGCAAAGCCCGCGCAAGCTTTGTGGTTTGTCCAGAAGAACTTGAACTGAGTTGTGTGGACTCACAACTCCCCGTGGACGTAGGAGTTCTCTTCGAACCACGTTAAACCTTTGTGTGTTGTGTTTATTTTCAGTTATCTTATTGCATATTCAACTGACTATCTAACCTGCATACAAACTGCACTCTTTCTCAACTGTCTTGGTTCTTGACCAACCGTGCATAAAAGCGTGAGTTAATTTATACGAGTCTTTTGCCACCACATTCCGCACAGCACTTCATTTCCAACCGAGTGTTTCTTACTCGATTGTGATTTCAACTGAGTTCCATTACTCGGTTGCGTTATTTTTTAGGGGGTTGTTTTAAAAAGTTTTATCTGGTGTATTCTCCCCCCCCCCATACACCAGAACTCGTATCGGGACCATCAGAAAGTCTGACCCCATTTGGCTTGGATCAGCAACTCCAATAACCCTGTATCTGCCAAGGATTCCGGCTTCACATATCTCTCCACAACGAGCTTCCATTCAAGTGCAGCGCCCCAAGCTTGGCGATATTCATCTGATTTGAAGTGATAGTCATCATCTCCATCAAACAATCGATGATGAGGAGCCCTAGAGATATTTCCAGATTTTGGAGAATTGTAACGTGCACCCCTAGCATCACTCTTGGTAGCATTTTCAGAACCTGATTTAACATCAATTGGATCTACTGCTGGCTTTTTTTTCTTCTTTCCAGCTTTAGGCTTTGGAGGTTGATCCTCATATATCTTTTTCTTGCCTTTACCCAAAGCAATAGCAGCTTCTTCAGCTTGTTTTCTTAATTGAGCCCTTGTGTGCATAGCGGGATTAGGCTCATTAATAACAAGAGGAGGTAGAACATTTCTCTTCCTTTTTCCAGCAGCAGCAACTTTCTGTGTCTTTCCACCCTTACGAGCAGCAGCTTGAGTTTGCTTCTTCTTCTTCTTTGGCTTTTCAACATCAACAACTGGCTCACGTGCAGGCACAGACGACGACTTGCGAGCCTCTGAATCAACAGCCACAGAAGGCCCTTTCTCATTCTTTTCTCCGATCATTGGATATTTTTGCCTTTGCGACCCGCCAGTGAAGACGGCGGGCTTGCGAAATAGTGAATCCTTCGAACCTTGAGCAAAAGAGGGTGTAGCTTCGCGTGTTCTTCTCTTAGCACTAGCCTCTTTTTTCTTCTTTGCCATCAACTTCGCAATAGGGGTGTTGAGAGTATCCTCTCCCTCAGAATGAGCATCGTCTTCAGAATCAGCAACCTCTGCTTTGTCCGGCGATAGAACCTTCTCCAGCGACGGGGTTTTCTTTGGCGGTGCTTCGTTCACCGGAGTTTCTTCATCGGAGGAGTACTCGTAAGTCACCAATCTTCTTCTTGGACCCTTGAGCTGAGCGGGGATGAAGGGTTCCAGATCAGGTATGAAGGCCGTCATGAGAGTCGTCGGAGAGCTCTTGCGATTCCTTCGATCTAGAAGAACGATCAGACGCCATGGATTTGATAATTAAGGATCAAATTCTTGGAGAAGAGAGAGATGAGTGTGAGATGAAAACCAAATACTCGATAGCTATATTTATGGAAGCAAAGATCGGTGTAAATTTCTCCCAAAAATAAGATAGAATCGTATCCCATAAGAATAAGAATGAGATATATATTAATTTTGAACTCCATCCTTATCTGCAACGGCCGAAAATTTCAAACTAATCCATAATTAGCTCAGAATTCGCAGAGACGTCTGCCAGAAAATAGCCGTTGTCTACTGTATGACGTCAGCAGACAATTGTCAGTTTGAATAGACTGTGCCATGTACTGTGCTATTTCACTCTGGCTCAGACCTGAAAAATTCAAAGAATCCAGAACAACCATAAATCCAAAAAATCATAAACCACATAATATGATTAATTCCACGAGCCATGCTTGTCGTCCATAACCCCAAGCGAAGGGTCTCCCTCTAAAAATAAATCAGAGAGAACAAATTTCCAAAGCCATTCTCAATCACTCAAACCTTGAACCATCAAGTGCCTTGGTAAAAATATCAGCTAATTGCTTCTCAACTGAGATGAACTCCAAATTGAGAATCTTCTTCTCGATCAATTCTCTAATAAAATGATGACGGATGTCGATGTGTTTAGTCTTCGAGTGATGGACAGGATTCTTAGAGATGTCAATGGCACTCTTATTGTCATAATAAAGAGTGAATCCTTCGGAGCTAATACCATAATCTTCCAACATCTGCTCATCCACATCAATTGGGTGCATGCGGACCCGGCTGCAATATACTCAGCTTCAGTAGAGGATAAAGAAACACTCACTTGCTTCTTACTGTGCTATCCCACCAAGTTAGTTCCAAGAAAAAAACATCCTCCAGAAGTGCTCTTTCGATCATTGGGGCTACCTGGCCAATCGGCATCACTATATCCAACAATAGATGAAGTGCAGTCTTTCCCATACCATATACCCAAATCACTTGTACCTTTCACATACTTGATGATGTTCTTCACAGCAGCTAAGTGACTTTCCTTTGGGTCAGACTGAAATATGGCACAGACGCCAACACTGTAGCTTATATCTGGTCTACTTGCAATCAAATATAGAAGACTTCCAATCATGCTTCGATATAAGGATTGATCAACAGACACACCATCCTTGTCCTTGCTTAGCTTGACTGAAACTCCCATAGGGGTCCTCCGAATCTTGGCATTCTCAAGGCTAAATTTCTTGACCAACCCTCTTGCATACTTCGATTGAGATAGAAATATCCCCTTCTCGGATTGCTTAATTTGAAGTCCCAGAAAATAATGCAATTCGGCATATAAACTCATATCGAATTCCGTGGTCATGTGAGCCACAAACTCTTCGATCAGTTCCTGTGACACAGACCCAAAAATGATGTCATCAACATATATCTGAATAAGGATAATACCTTTGTTGTCTTCCTTATAGAATAGGGTCTTGTCTGATCCACCACGAATGTATCCCTTGGAGGTGAGATGCTTCGACAATGTGTCATACCACGCCCTTGGAGCCTGCTTTAATCCATATAATGCTTTGTTAAGCTTGTACACATGATCAGGGAAATCTGGATCCACAAAGCCAGGGGGTTTCTCCACATAAACATCCTCATGCAGAATGCCATTGAGAAAGGCACTCTTGACGTCCATTTGATATAGCTTGAAATTCATACAGCAAGCTATTCCAAGAAGTAAACGAACTGCTTCCAATCTTGTCACTGGTGCGAATGAATCTTCAAAATTGATGCCCTCCTCTTGAGAGTAGCCTTGAGCAACAAGACGAGACTTATTTCTGGTGATAATATCCTCTTCATTAGCCTTGTTTCTGAAAATCCATTTGGTTCCAATAACCAACACATCAATGGGTCGAGGAACAAGCTCCTAAACATTGCAATGAACAAATTGAATGAGCTCTTCTTGCATAGATGCAATCCATTCTTCAATTTGCAGAGCTTCCTTGACATTCTTTGGAAGAACTGTGGAGACATAACAAACAAACGCAAGATTGGCCACCATCTTAGCATAGTCTCGTCTCACATTTCGTGTCGATCTTCCAGAAGTTACTTCTCCTATAATATTATCAATAGGATGATCTTTTCTTACTTTCCTCGAGCCAACAATTGGAACAACAACATTGCCATTGTTAGCATCTTGTAGAACTTCAGGACCATTATCAACATTAGTCCCCTCCTTAGATGAACCATCATTTCTCTGATTAGTCTGAACTGGATTCTCAACTGGCTCAGACTCTGGCACAGGAGTCAGTAAC
This sequence comes from Schizonepeta tenuifolia, assembly GCA_029490685.1. Classification (NCBI taxonomy): domain Eukaryota; kingdom Viridiplantae; phylum Streptophyta; class Magnoliopsida; order Lamiales; family Lamiaceae; genus Schizonepeta; species Schizonepeta tenuifolia. The sequence continues at coordinate 24,323,564 of CM055960.1, read as the reverse complement.
TGCTCTTCAGCATCATCCTCAGATACATTCTCATCAGTAAACACCACGTTAATGGACTCGATCACAGTCCTGGTTGTCTTGTTAAAGACTCGAAAGGCTCTGCTGTTTCTGGAATAACCCAAGAAAATGGCTTCAACTCCCTTGTCATCAAGCTTTTTGCCTTGAATTCGATCGTTTAGAACATAGCAAACAGTTCCAAATATGTGAAAGTGCTTGAAGCTTAGTTTTTTTCCTTTCCATATTTCATATGGAGTCTGATTCGTCTTGGGACGAAGGTATACACGATTGATGATATAACAAGCAGTATTCATTGCTTCAGCCCAAAACCACTCAGCGACATCTTGAGCAACTAACATAGTTCGCATCATCTCTTGAAGAGTGCGATTCTTCCTTTCCACAACGCCATTTTGTTGAGGAGTTTTTGGAGCAGAAAACTGATGTGCGATCCCCTTCTCTTCACAAAATGTTATGAATTCTCCATTTTCAAACTCCTTGCCATGATCGCTCCTTAGTCTCTTTAACTGAGTATCCTTTTCTAATTCCAGTCGAAGACACAACACTTTAAAATGGTGGAAAGCTTCAGATTTATCGCTCAAGAATTCAACCCATGTAAACCTTGAGAAGTCATCAACACAAACCAGTATGAACTTCTTCTTAGCAATACTTTCTGTAGGCATAGGTCCCATTAGGTCAATGTGCATTAAATCCAGTACCTGTGAAGTAGTGATACTTTGCACCTTTTATGCCCAACATGCACTTGTTTTCCAATCTGACATGGTCCACAAACATTGCTTTCATACACCTTAAGACGTGGAAAATCTCTTGTGGCTTCAACACTTATCAACTTTCTCATATTTCTTGGGCTGATGTGTCCCAACTTCTGATGCCAAACTTCTGTTACAGAACTATTGGCACTGAGGCACACTGCAGGAGGACGAACCACATAACACCTATCAAGACCTCTATTTCCAACTAGATACTCTTCTTTGTCCTTCGTGATGATGCAGTGTGTCTTGGTGAAATTTATATCCAAATCTTCATCACATAATTGCCCAATGCTAAATAGGTTGGCTCGCATCCCTTCAACAAGGAAAACATCCCTCAAATGTGGCATACCAGGAACATTCAAAGTTCCTTTTCCAATGATATTGAGTCGAATTCCATCTCCAAAGGTGACAGTATCATTTATCCTCCGTTCGATGTCACAGAGATAATTGGGATTTCCAGTCATATGCCATGAGCATCCGCTGTCCAAATACCATCGATCACCACTTCTAGCCAAAAGTGTTGTTAAGGTGACATAAGCTTTGTAGTTTCTTCCTTGCCTTGGTCCACTTCTACCATTAATCAGGGCTTGGCGTTTATCAGCTAGATAAAATCTGCATCTTGGTTTAATGTGACCAGTGCGACCACAATAATAGCATACAAGAGGGTAGTATTCTGATTGGAAATTTGAATACTGAATCCGTCTTGTTGGCACAGACCTTGATGACTGAGATACTTTGTGGGTCTGTTGCGTTGTGATAGTTCGCTTTCCAGCCGCATTATTTCGTTTATGATCTTCAATCTGAGACGATTCATTCTTGTGATGTTCTCTTGCTGGAACGAACTTCTTTTCCTTTCTTTCGTCTACAGCTTGCCAACGACTTCCTTGATATCCCAAACCAGCTTTGCTTGTAGAAGGTTGACCCGTTTCCAAATTATGATCCAACTTGGGAGTTGCATTGGTCATCATTCTTACCACCTTGTTAATGTGCTCGAGTTCACTAGTCTTTAGCACATTATCTTCTTGAAGCTTGTCAATCTCGGTTAGAAGATCAGTGTTGAAGGATTTTAGCTGATCTCTCTCTTGGCTTATATTAACAATTTGAGACATAAGACTCTCTTTCTCCTTTGTTATCTCCTTCAGAGTTGCATTTAAGTTTTCATTAGTGTTCCCAACTTCTTCACACTTTGCCTTTAGTGTCTCATAAAGCTTAATCAAGTGATTCTCATCAACTGACTCATCATCACTTTCTTCTTCGACCTCTTGTACTTTGGGAATTTTGTCTTCTTCATTCATGTTTACTATGGCGACATGAGCAACTTTGCCTTCATCTTCACTTCCACTCTCATCTGTATCTTCATCATTGTGAGTAGTGGCATTATAAGACTTGTTCTGATTCTTCAGATAACTTGGACATTCTTTTTGAAAATGCCCAAACCCTTCACATTCATAACATCTTGGTCCAGTCTTTTCTGTGCGAGATTTGATGCTTTTGTCTTTCATAGGAGCACTAGGCATCTCCCTCTCCTTCTTTGATGGGCGTCTATTAACTCTCTTTCTTCCAGTTTTGAAGAATTTGTCAAAATTCTTTACTAAGAGAGCTAAGGAGTCGCTGACTTCTTCTTTGTCCATTGGCGCAGATGCTGACTCAGTATTCCATGTATGAGTTGTAAAGGCCACTCCTCTTCTTTTATCTGATCCTTCAGCCTGTTTACTCATCTCAAACGTTCTCAAGGAACTGATCAATTCATTTAGTGTGAGGGTTGACAAGTCTTGAGCTTCCTCAATAGCAGCAACCTTGTATTCAAACCTGAGTGGAAGAGATCTAAGGACTTTGCGCACCAGTTTTTCGTCTGACATCTTTTCTCCAAGAGCAAAACTTTCATTCACAAGAGTAAGTAGTCTTGCATGAAACTCTCCAATGTTTTCTATTTCCTCCATTCTCAGATTTTCAAATTGTGAGGTGATTTGTTGAAGGCGTTGTCCTTTAACCTTTTGATTCCCTTCAAAAGATGTTTGAAGAATATCCCAAGCCTTCTTAGCAGTATCACACGTAGAGATGAGAGCAAAAATTTCCAAACTCACCGCAGATTGAATAGCATTCAGAGCTTTGTGATTCATGGTGGACAACTTCAAGTCAACTTCATCCTAATCTTTCTTTACTTTTGGAGTTTTATCTTCTTTAACAGGAGGAGTCCATTCTGATTCAATTGCAGTCCAAGCTCCTTCATCAATAGCTCTAATGTGCGATATCATCCTCACCTTCCAGTATCCATAATTCTTCCCATCCAAAATTGGAGGTTTCGTCATAGAGTGTCCACTTGACGACATATTAGCTCACTATCAGCAACATCAGATGGTATCTGTCCCGGGATCAACACCTGTTTTGTCGGTGTACCGCTCTGATACCAATTGAAAATACCAATCGGATAATTTACGATTATAAATTAACTTTGTTGCTGCAAAAACTTAGCACATAATATATCACAGAATATAACGAGTGAGCTAATTAAAGTGACACACATAATGGTAACCCAGTTCGGTTGAACAACCTACGTCTGGGGGGCCACGCCCAAGAGAGAACAATTCACTATCGAAAGCTGAAGTTACAGGATCTTACACATATGGTCTTCCACCTTATGAAACCTCACCACTTACACCCTTCCTGATCTACGTGAATTGTGATTGCAAAAGCCGCACCCTTACAATCTAGGTTTGAATAACAATCCAACCCCTAATTCTTATTCAAGTGTTTGTCTAATGAATTAAACACTCTCAAGATTACAAATCAACACTCATTCACGAAATAGTGTTAAAGCTATAAACAATAAAAATAGCTATCTCTGCGGCAGCCTCCAACTTGTGTTGATGTCGATATATATAGGTCTTGAGAAACCCTAGATCATATCTCCATCGATTTGCCCTAGTTTCCTTATGCATGAAAACTCTTCCTTGTTGAAGACGTGCCTTGTGGAACAAGTATAATAATCGGATATATACGCCCAAAGAGATCTTCTCCGTATCTAACTGGATAAGGTCAAGATCTTCGCAGAATCCGCCTTATTTTGGAAAAAAATCTTTCATGCTGTTCCACTTCCAAGTAGCTCAGACTGAAGCGCAGTCACCAGACTCTGTTCTTCGCACAACTCAAAACACTTCAGTCAATCTTGCTTCTACATAAATTTGTCAATCTTCAATGAGCCACCTGCTCAAATCTAACAATTATAAAGGGCCATTTATTATTTTTATTTTTTTATGTCGTGGGAATCCACAGCCGCTACTTTCGGTGCGCACCGGGTAGATCTCCGTCCCTTGTACAGTAACCTGTAAAGCACACAGGACAAGTAAACCATATTTTCCAAGTAAAGGTGTGACAAACTCGACCCATAGACGCGCTTCATGAGGTTCGAACCCGAGATCTCTCAGTTTTAGACGTTCACTTTTACAACTAAGTCATGCCGAAAGAGACTATAAATTGAACTTTTGCTTAGTAGCCTATATGACACAATTCTGAGCCTCACTGAACAACATGTTGATTTCAATTTAACTGGACTAACAATTTAACATTTATATCTATATATGACAAGTCTACATTAATTGACAACCACCACCACTTAGATGGAACATATTTTAGACATGGAGTGACAAAAGAACATATACTCAACTTTCTATCTCCTTCATCCCGAAAAGAAATCTCAAAATGTCGACATCAACTGGAATTTACTTTTAGCAATAATCGTTCTAAAAATGGAATTTACTTTTTCTTTTTTCCTTACTCGATAAATTCCAACAAAAGAAGATTTAAAGCTAGCTAGACAATGAAGCAAAAATATAGATAACCCTAACGCAGGAGATTCAATCCAATCTAATAAATGTTTTCGAAATACTACGAATCTGTGAAACTGATTTTGAAGTGAAATAGAAAATTAAATGTATGCATTAATAGTGTTCAAATAAATATGCACGCAAATGATTCATCGATTCCTAAATGTAGCTTGATTGTGTAACGAGAAGTTTTCAAATCACTTTCTATGAATACCACTTAATTAGTTACAATTCGTACAAAACAACTAATCGTACAATTAAATAGCTATATAAATTAGAAAATACTTAAGAAGTAATAATAACAATAATAACAATAATAATAATAAGCTGGAAAAAGGTATATAATTGGTGCAGTCGGGGGTATGAGTGGTCACTGGTCTTTACCAGTTTTTATATGATCGAGAAATAAATTTTATCCTGAATTCAACATGATATGATAAGGAAATTGGACTTATTGAAAAGTTTGAGGACATTCATTTGCTGTGAGAAACTCATGGCTGGATAAAATTTATTTTATGACATCTTATTTCAATTTTTCTTTTTCCATTTTAATTGATGGAATTAAGTGCCGGAATGGTGAATGACTAAACATTTTATTTGGAGTAATGTTTTCTTTTCGTTATTCTTTTTCTTCATTTTTTACACGGGTAGGACATCAGTGGGGTTCAAGTTCTATAGCTCATTGATTACAAACTGAAGTTGCACCATTTGGGTGTTCCTTAAAATTGCATTTATGGGCATTAGTTCAACTTCTATAGTGGTACAGTACTTCTACGTCGTGTTTTTATTGCTCAAAATTTCTACTCCCTCCATTCCACGAAATAAACAAGTTCAAATTATGAGAGCCATTATCAGTGGAACGGATTAATACTTTAATGCATTGACATGTTGATGCAGTCAATGCATTACTTTAATGCACCGACATATGTTGATATATAAAATGACCGCCTTAATAATCTACTAGATAACAACTCACACAAAGATCATCTTTTTTTAAAAATGATCTTATCTCTCCCTCGCTCTCTATATATATATGATATAATTCATGAACAAAAAAAATACTTCTATTATTTTAAAATGATATAGGATCTACTATTAAACTTTTGACCCTCTCAAACCCATAGTGGAGAATCATCTCCCTTGTATCACTCCATTTATTCGAAAATTGTATTTTTCATATTTAACAAAAAACCCAAGAAATATTCTAAAGAAACACATGAAACTGGAAAGTAGGAAGCATGCGTTGTTTTCCACTGAATGTAATACTAGATTCTAATTATTGATATTTAAATGAATTCTATTTATAAGAAACTCGAGTTGGGAACAAAATACAACCGTTACTCTCGACAATTTAAAGCAACTGCTATATGGAATTTTGTCAATTTCTAACATGTAGAACAAATTATTTATTAATTAGAGATTCGGAAGAAAAATCACTATCAATCTGGGACCTTATTATTTGCGTAAGGAGATCACACGTTTCAATTTCTTTTTAAGTTCTTAACTATTTTAGATTGATCATTCATGTAGGTGCATATTTCGACAATTAAATAAAATAAAAAGAATCACAATATGTGAACTTTTTACCTTTTTCTTTAGATACAAGACACATTGTCAAATATAAATTTAGAAGGGCACTTCAGTTCAGTACCTCGTGTAATTCCATAAAAAATCCAACCAAACGTCTGTAGCGAAGAAAAAAAATATGATGCATCCATCACCTCTTTAACATATGTTCAATAAAACATTGCATTTCGTATAAAAAGGCTTAAAATACATGCCTGCATCCCGTAACAATGGTCCAATTAATCACATCTGTGGATATAAAATTACTAATAAATTGAGAATTGGGATCTCATCCACTAAATTTAGCGGCTGTGAGTTCCCACGTTATTAAAAAAAAAATATGTCGTTGTGTGAACTATATGATTTGGTGCTCTGTGTAATTTTACAATAAGATCGACATGTTTCGTCATAATTTTAGTAATTAACAATAATATTTCCAACTTTATACACTACAACATTCAAACAATAATAGTGCCACATCCAATCTAAAGTTCTCTATTGTATCCGGGCCAGGTGGCAGGTGCAGACCTAATTCAGAAAAGGGCTCACTTTTCTGAAAGCTACTTTCATTTAAGGAGGGTAAAATAGTAATTCAACGTGAAAGAGAAGGCCGAAAGACCTTCTACGATTGAACTGCCCCAGCTCCGGCTTCCCTTAAATTTCAAGTTTATGTCACCCCTTTAATTAAGTTTTTTTTTTTTTTTTTTTTTTTTTTTTTTTTTTTTTTTTTAAATATAGTACTCCCTCCGTCCCTTAACAAGTGACTCGTTGTCCATATTGAGGTGTCCCATAACAAGTGGATTGTTTCTAAATAAGGAACAATTAACCTTCAAAAGTTGTGGGCCATACATTAATCAATTTTTACCCTTCATCTTAAAATCCGTGTCGAAATGAAATGAGTCCACTAGTTATAGGATGTAGGGTGTATTAAGAAAAAAGTTCAAACATTATTTCTACCATTATTTTACTTTTACCATCATAATAATATATTGTGGTATGAATATGATGGAGCCAAAACTTTGCGGCGTAAGAGAGTGAGGAGGATCGACTTGATGCGATATTAGCTTCTTCCACTTCACGTTAATTACAAATTCGAATTAAGGCAACCATAAATAATTTTGAATTAATTATATTATCAAAAGAAAAGCGTCATTAATTGGTATAGTTGTAACTTGTAAGGCCCCCTCTCTTTTTTTATTAACGTCAATTAAGAATTCATTCAAAATAAGTACTAGGGATATTTAAGACCGGTTAGTACACCAAAAATATAAAAAAATTGCAACAACGATCAGCTAAGAGATTCAAGATCGGAAGCAACTAATGCGATCTGAAAAATCAATTATAGGACGAGACACATAAATCACAAGATCACAATAAAATATTGCCTTAAACCACCTTCTGATACAAATGATAATACATACCATCAACTACTCTAACAATATCCGGACACTCACGTTTAAATGTATTATCGTTTAAATGTATCACCCTCTCTCTTGCCCGTGACAACACATCATTTTCCCCCTTTTCTTTATTCTATTTTATTAATAAAAAAATAATTATCTTATTATAAAAAATTGATCACCTTAGGGCTAAAATCTCTACCATTGTAACCATTTGCATCCTAAAACTATCAATCATTAGGACTGCCAAACATTAATAAAAAATAGATCACCCAAGATTATTTATCCCAATGTTGTGGATACTTTTAGCGTCTTTGTAATGGCCCCTTATATTTTAGAGCAAAAACTTAAAATACCCCTTTTCAAATACAAAAGATAAATTATAGCCCTTTTTTTTTAAAAAAACTCAAAATACCCTTTTGAGTTTGTTTAGAACTTTTATGCCCTTCATGTATACAAGAAGATTGCATTTAATTTGTATCATACACGAAGATTAATTTCTTGTATGAATTTCCGGCGAAATTTTCCGGCGACATTATCCGGCCAAAAGAATTCCGGTAAAATGTTTCCGGCCAATTTTTCCGGCAAAAAATTTCCGGTAACGATTTCCGGCTAATTTTTCCGGCGAAAATTTGAATCATACACGAAGCCTAACTTCATGTATGATGCATACATGAAATTATCTCCTTGTATGTATCATACATGAAAAATTATCTTCATGTATGATACAAATTTGATTTTTTTGGAGGCAAAATTTTCGTGTATGATGCATACATGAAAGTCAGTCTTCATGTATGTATCATACATGAAAACTTATCTTCATGTATGTTACAAATTTGAACTTTTTGGAGGCAAAAATTTTCGTGTATGATGCATACACGAATTAGGCTTCTTGTATGATCCATACATGAATGTTAGTCTTCGTGTATGATGCATACATGAAGTTAGGCTTCATGTATGATTCGAATGTTTGCCGGAAAAATTCGTCGGAAATTTTTCGCCGGAAAATTTCGTCGGAAGTTCATACATGAAATTAGTCTTCTTGTATAATTCAAATGAAAGTTAGCCTTCTTGTATACTCATTAAGGGTATATTAGACTTTTTACAACTCAAAGTGGTATTTTACAACTTTTAAACTTAAGGTGGTATTTTGCAACTTTTGTTTTAAAAAAGGGTATTTCACCACATTCCCTCTATATTTTACACGCATACTAATAAAAAATGTTAGAAATAAATTAAATAAAAAACCATAATACGTACACCTACGTGTACGACTGGCCATTACAAGGGTAATATAGTAACTATATGCAATAAAACTTCAAAAAAACTACATGCAATAAATAATTAATAAAATGTAAATACTAGTAACAGTTAATGCATTTATTTGTTTTTTGAGCCGGGGAAGGGTAGTTAGTGCATTTATGCATTCGCACCAACACAGGCAACACTATTTCCCATTCTTGAAAAAAAAAGGAAACTCGATATAAATTTCATTTATATCTACAGATATTGAGATTTGTATGCTCAATAAGAGTATCAAATTCATTAAATTAGCCACAACCTGAAATAATTAAAAGGTATTCACCATTCAATCTACAAATAAAATAGTATCCTAGTATAATACTATAGTATAGTATGATGCATTAAATTAAAACTATAAATTCTTTTTACTTTGTATACTATAGTATAATCTCACATCTTAATATTATTAATTATTATTAACTTATTGTCTTTTAGGGACATCCAAATAGTAGATGTCTAAAGTCCTGATTTATAGATAACTTAGAGACGACTAATACGCGAAAAAGGTGTTAGTTATTAATTCAAAAAAAAGAACTAAACTAAGATAAATGAAGAAAGAAAATATTAATTTAATTTCGTGGAAACACCATATGATATCCGTATAGTCATGTATTCGCCGAAGCTGAACACGTAGTTTGCCAAAAATAAACTCAAGATCAACAAGACCCCTATGCAAAATGGGCATTCTATCCATATTTCAATAATATTGAAGGGTCTAGTTTCGATTTACCAAACTATTAGAGTAGTTTCTCGTTCTTTGTGGTAATTTGGTATTTGATGTGTGTTTCTCATTGTGGTATGTCATTGCTTTTTATGTTTTTATTTTAGTATTGTTAATATTGTGGTGTCACGTACTTTTTATTTTTAATTTTATCTTCGTCGATCGTCCTAGTAAAATAATTTTATGTATGATGTCATGTATTAATGTCTTTTTTATTCTTTCTCGTTGCATTCAATATAATTAAATATTAATTTAACGTAAAAAGAAAACAAATGTTATTATTAATTTTTTTGTAAATATATTTGGAAGATGATTATTTACATAATTTAAAATCAGTATTGTAGTCAATAGGCCGGTTTCAGGTCGGAACCGTCAGGGTAGGCGGGATGATTGTGAAGCGGGGTATTTAGGGTCACTTTCATCTTATAGACAATCTTAACATCTATAGTATTATTTGCTATCTATATATCTCTTCTCTCTCTCTCACTACCCGCTCCTTCTCTTGCCTTTTTTCTTTATAAAAAGCTAAAAGATTCAGCTTAAGAGTTGTTTTCCTTTGAGAGAGAAATATATTTTTGCCCACATCGGTTTGTAGAAGAATAGAGCTTTAACAATTATCGAAAGTAATGAGAATATATTAGTTAACAAACATAACTATATGGGTTTGAGACGTAAACATGTGGTAAAATTACTTTTTAATTGAATTTAAGATGTGTTGGATATAAATTCTAAGCGAGTTTAGTAGATTGAATAATCGAATTATTTTACGCTAAAATAATAAACAAATAATATTTTTTTTAATCTATCACTTATTAATACTATTTAATAATTCTATTAATTTTTATAATTTTCCGTCGATTTTCGACGGGTTATACGCTAGTTTTCTTCTATTGTGTTATATGTGTTTTACAACTACTCCCTCCGTCTCGCTACACTTGTCTGAGTTTTTTTGGACATAAGAATTAAGGAAAAAATAATTAGAGAGAAAATGTGCATTTAGTGGAGTTATTAAAGTGAAATAAAATGGGTAAAAAAATAGTGGATAATGACATAAAGTGAGTATAACTAGTAAAATGAATTGAGTAGAGGGAGAATGAATAGTAAATGATACAGAAAATGAGGATAAAAATAGGTTGAAAATTTAAAGTGCGTTTAATTAACCAAATTAATTGGATCCTAATTTTTCTAAGGGTAATGATAAACGGGCAACTGCTGTCCAGACAACTAATCGGTTTTAAGCTTGAAAATCGGTCCAACCAATATTATTTAAAATCACTTGTTTTTTTTATTTTATTGTTTTACTATTGTATCCCTTAATTAAGCTCGAACGAAAGGTTATGCTAAAATTGATTAAAATATAGTTTATAATCAATTAATAAAATTATTTACAAAAAAGAAAATGATGGGTGTAAGGAATTGGTTGGACCGGTTTTCATGAAGAAGAAAAAAATCAGCGGTTTTAAATAATATTAGTAGGATCGGTTTTCAAGTCTAAAACCGATAGTTGTCCGGACAACAGTTGTCCGTTTGTCATTATTGTTTTTCTAATTATTTTTCGAAAAGGAAATAAGACAAGTGTAATGAGACGCCCAAAAAGGAAAATAGGGCAAGTATGATGAGATTGTGGGAGTATGAAATATTCAAAAAATAATTTAATATGTGTTTTCATGGAACATCCAAACGGTGACTTTTCAGTCTATAATAAGTAGTGAAATCTCCAATTCAAATTTAATTTAATATGATTAAACTAATAATGATTCAATAAAAAAACAAAACTTAGTAGGATTTGATGAAGCAAAATTAATAGTCCAACTAAGGAATCTCCAAAAATTAATTAGGCTTTTTACAAAGCAAACATAAGTATAAATATCATTAAAAAAAAACATAAAAGCCTAAATAATTTTTAACAAACGGTGCCAGGCGCTCAGAACTGCCGCTGCTGCTGCTTCTTCTTCTTCATCAGGTAATTTCTCCTCCGTTTTCTGCTCCTTCAATCAATGATTTTTTGGGGCTCGAACAGTAGAAACGCAAATTTGCGGTTTTCGCCGTTCAAAACCACATAATAAACGCAGAATGCCTTTGGTTTTCCAGTATGGTTGGAGGAATTTTTTTGTTGGTGATGGACTGAGATTGAATTTTTGAATGAACTTAACCGTATCATTTTTCGTTCCGAAGGCAAACAGTACGGATGGATAACGAGTTGGTTGAAGTTCAACAAGTTTCCTCCGGTCGCCTGAGTGGAATTCGCCTGAGTATTTTATCCGATGAAGATGCTGTAAGTGCTCAATCCCTGCATTCTTATGTAGAAAGTTCTAGACGCGTGTGGGAAAACCTATCTGTGTTTATGCATTGCCGTTTTCAGGAGAAGATATCAGCGGTGGTCGTCGGAACAGTCAATGAAGTATCGGATGCTGCATTGGGGCTTCCAGCGTTAAATGCTACTGAATGCGGCACCTGTGGTGCCAAAAGTGCAAGAGATTGTGAAGGTAAACTAGGGGATTTGGAGTTACGATGCTACTGTATGATCTCTGTGTTTTCCCTTGTGTAACATCTTGACATACTGTTTCTAATTTTTGCAGGGCATTTTGGCGTGATCAACTTCCCGTCTACGATTCTAAATCCTTATTTCATGTCGGAAGTTGCTCAGATTCTTAATAAAATATGTCCAGGATGTAAATCTGTTCGGAGCAGTAAGATCAAGGTTCGGTACTATTCTCTGTGCTGAAATGTAATGTTGTCAATTTCAGGGGAGAAATTGTTGTTTAATTTAATAATTGTGGTACTCTTCTTGCTAAATCATACTCGAAATTCTGAATAAGTATCAATTTTGTATCTGTAAAGTGTAATAAAGTATGTGCTAGATTGAATTCAAATGATAGCAGCAGTTATTGTAGCTTATTACCTATGTCTTAGCAGATATTGAAACTAAATAGAGTTGAAAGCAAAATCTGAGAGTTGAGATTCAGATAGATTAAATTCAGCAAATTTTGATGTTGGAACTCTTTATGGATGATGAAAAGCTAGCTTAGTGTAATTTATTTAACTGCCTGTTGGTCTATGAGTGCTGCTAATGTCTATCCTATCCTTCTTTTCATTATTGCTACTATTTTTTCTTTTTCTGAAATCAAATTCTAATGTTATTGAAAGTGGGGTGTACCTTCTTAGAATGCTAACTGTCGTCATTTGTTATTTTTGCATGTATCAGAATGCTCATTTGGCTTCAACTTCAAGTCATCAGCCAGCATTTTGCAAATATTGTACTGTGAGTGCATTGGGCTGATACTTTGCACCTTTTTACACTACTATTACCAACATGTTTCTGTCCAAATAACAGGGGAAATCCAGAGATGGCTATCCAAAAATGAAATTCAAAGTCTCTTCAAAAGATGTATTTGCAAGAAGTGCAATTATTGCAGAAGTTAATGAAGCGTCGTTGAGTAAGAGCTTCTATGGAGGTCTGGCTTCTGATTACTGGGATGTACTCCCTGAAGATTCAGCACATGAAAACAGTGGTATGCCGACAAACAAAAGAGTTCTAATGCCAGCTCAAGTAAGATTGTCCATAGTGCTTTTTTTTTGGGTGGATAAATGGTGTTCTTTCTGCTTCTACTCTGCTTTTCTGTCAGTTTTGTGACATGATTAACCCCCCCCCCCCCCACACACACACACACACACACACAATTGCTTTCCATTTCCTTCCCACTTTTATATCATAGAAGCTTATAATATGGACAATTGTTTTTAATTTGTTTTCTTCAAATACATTTGCAATATTTAGGATGGGATGGGACGGCATAGTCAGATATATATGATGTTCGTTTTTTTTCTTCGGTAGTGTGAAATTAGATAGCAAATTTTCTGGGAGAAACCATGAGAAACTGGAGTACCATAGCTATGTTGTTTTTTGAAGATTTTTCATATCAAGTCTAAAAGTGTGTATGTTTCAAAAGTTCATTGGTATTATATATGGACAACTAGGTTTACTGTAATGACTGGTCCACATAATTGGAAATCTTGTTCTCTTTAGTTTCTGACGACATGCTTACAGGTGAGTTCACCTCAGTCTAGGTTTGATCTTTGAGCTGTTGTTGATAGACTCTTCCAGAAAGACGTTTTACCCAATGGTAAAATACTCTAGATTGAACATACAGTAGTAATCACTTTGCACTGATTGGGCATATTTACAGTTACCAATGAAAAATACTTCTAGTATTACAGTTTTGAATGCAAGAGAAGCATGGACTAGATTCATTTTTTCGTTTACCCTGTGAAAGAATCTACATGGTAACAGTATTTTGACTGATCACACAAGTTGCTGTTTAGCATCTTAATATTTCCTTCTTTTCTGAGATTTCTTTTCTTTCTTTTTAGCTTAATGGATTGCTTTCATATGTGTAATGGATGCTTGTATTGCAATTGGCTTTTCAGGTGTATAATATTTTAAAGGATGTATGTCCGAGGACTTTGGAAGCTTTTTTCAAAAGAAAAAACTTGATTTTTCTGAACTCCTTGCTTGTGACTCCAAATAGATATCGAGTGAGAGAGTTTGGTCAGACCATAACTATTGTAAGTGTTCATAAACTATCTTGCTCCAATTCATTCATTTATGAGTTGTATATGTTGTTCTGCCGTTTCTTTTCCTTGATGATTACATAATTTCATACTGATTTTACTCGACCAATATCTAGGATGAGACTACAAAGATGTACAGAAAGCTTATTGATTTTAGAGGAACACCAAATGAATTGACTGCTCGTGTTCTCGAACGTTACAAAGCTTCGAAGGTAAGGAAAAGGAACACACATTATATTTTACCTTACCAATATGTATTATTATGCTACATGGATATTTAATGGGAGAAATTAATTTTTTTGAAACCTTTTCTGGTGCAGCTACGCTCCGAAAAGCTGTCCAGCTTACAGAAAGCATATGAGAAACAATCAGCCAATGATTCTGCTTCAAGTTCATCAGGGCTGAAAAACATAAAAGACTTGCTACTTGGAAAGCGAACAGATCATTCTTTCCGCATGGTGGTTGTTGGTGACCCTAAAGTTAAGGTTCATGAAATTGGCGTGCCCTTTCGTATTGCTGAGAATGTGCTTATTGCTGATCATATCAATGAATGGAATTGGGAGAAGCTAATGCCATGCTGTGATTATATGCTTCACCGAAGAGGGCACTTCTCTGTTATTCGAGATGGTCAGAAGATTACTATATGGTTTAAGAACATGCTGCGTGCGGGAGATTCCATCTGCAGGCCTCTTCTTGATGGAGATACGGTGTTGATTAATAGGCCTCCATCTATTCATCAACACTCTCTTATTGCGTTATCTGTAAAAATTCTTCCAATAGATTCTGTACTCTCCATAAATCCTCTGATATGCTCCCCACTCCGAGGGGACTTTGATGGAGATTGTCTCCACGGTTATGTTCCCCAGTCCATAAACTCTAGAGTAGAGCTCAATGAGCTTGTTTCACTAGAAAACCAATTGGTCAATGGGCAGAATGGTCGAAACCTTTTGGCATTTGGTCAAGATAGTCTGACTGCTGCATATCTCCTTCTCAAAGATGGAGTTATTCTAAATGAACCTCAGATGCAGCAGCTCCAAATGTTCAGTTCTTGTACACCGGTGCCGCCTTCTATTTGTATGTCCAAATCTGGAGCTTCTTTCTGGACAGGGAAGCAGTTGTTTAGTGTTCTTTTGCCTCCGAATTTTGACTTCACTTATGCAAGTAATGGTGTACATATAAGGCAAGGGAAGATTGTATCATCTTCTGATGGATCATCTTGGCTAAATGACAGCAGTTGGAACCTATTTCAATGCCTTCTAAGAGATTCCCGAGATAGAGCTCTTGACTTCCTCAGTGATGGGCAGGAACTTCTTTGTGAATGGCTGTCAAGGAGGGGACTCTCTGTCTCATTATCAGACCTTTACCTCTCCCCAGATTCAGAGTCTCACAAGAATCTTCAGGATGATATATTAAGTGGTCTGGAGGAAGCAGAAAGAGTGTCCAATGCCAGTCTCTTGATGGTGGGTTGCAACCAAGATTTTCTAGTAGATTGCTCTGAAGAGAGTGATTACATGGAAAACTTTTTGAAGGAAAGAATCTTGATTGCTCGAGAGACCATACCAGAACTTTTTCAAGCTTCTGTTTCCGCTGCTAAATCTGTTTTCCGTGACATGCAAACTCTTGCATACAAGTACTCGGGCAATCATAATGCATTTATAACTATGCTGAAAGCAGGGAGTAAAGGAAATTTGCAGAAACTATTTCAGCATAGCATGTGCGTGGGGTTACAGCACTCACTGGCTCCATTATCTTTTTCAATTCCCCGTCACCTGTCTTGTGCTTCGTGGAACCATCAGAAGAGTCTTCCTAATTTCCAGAAGTCGCACGATTCTAAGTTATTATCAGACTCCTACATTCCATGTACAATGATTGCCAACTCCTTCACAGATGGTTTAAATCCTCTTGAATGTTTTGTACTTTCACTGACAACCCGTGACGGTTCATTTGGTGGCAATGCTGACATTCCTGGCACTCTAAACCGACGGTTGATGTTTTTCTTGCGAGATTTGGTAACTGGATATGATGGAACAGTCAGAAGTAGTTATGGGAATCAAGTCATTCAGTTTCGTTATGAGTCTAAGGAAATAGATGCCCCTGATGCTGAGGTCCATATGGGTGGTCATCCTGTTGGGTCGATTGCAGCTTGTGCCATTACTGAAGCTTTATACAGTGCTTTGGATCAGCCAATCAGTGTGTTAGAACCATCACCTATGTTGGCTTTAAAGGTACGGTGTGTGTTTGTGGATGGGTAGGTTGATCGATGCATGTAAGCTTGCCTTAGGTATCCTAGCTTAGTATTTAGTTTCTATGATCTTATCAAGTTCAATTTTCACCCATCGGTCAAAAAGTCGACCTCTCAATCATATGAGACCTTAATCAATCTTTGGCAATTTGCAAAAAATGGAGACTTGCTTTAGGTTGAGATATGCATTAGATACATGACTAAAAGCAATGTATTGTTTTTATTGAGTCTTATACAATGTGAAGTACTATTAGGCTTCTGAGTCTGAATTAATAACCATAGGATTTGGACATATTTTGAACTAGTTCTAATTCATAAACTCATTTGTTCAAAACATAGGGTAGTGTTTTAATTGAGGTTGAACCATCTTGGCAATTCTCGCATCATATGTTATACCAACTCACAGTGGATTCTGAAGGATGATTTTTGTGCTTCCTTTTGCTCGAAGATACTACATCTTTCAGAAGAACTATAGTTTTTTCTTTGAACCATCTCAAAATAAAAGTGGTACTGAAAGTGTTATTTTCCAATACCTTGCAGTATCCTTTGAGGAAACAAGGAAATTATATAAATTATGTAAACTATATTACAAAGACGATGAGAAATCCCAAATAAAATATAGAAATTTAATTAAATGACACTGCTCCAATGTCCAATAGTATCAAGTACAACAAAGTACATGTGCTTTAAAATCCACAAGGAAGATGTCAATTTAATCCTCGCTTAGTCCTCATCAATGGATTCCTCCAAATCATTGCAGTTTCAGCTTTTATTATTATGTTTCCTACTATTGCGTATAAAAGGAAAATTGTACGAGTTCATCGATTTTACAGCGTACGTGCAAATGATTTTCTAATGTTTGTTGAACTTCGAGTGAGTATGTCCGATAGTCTAAAGTTCACATGAGAATCTTGATTTGACTATACAGCAAATACTCGAGTGTGGAGTAAAAAAGAGTACTGGCTGCAAAACCGCGTCACTGTTTTTGTGCGGGGAACTTAGAAGAGTCGCAAATGGGTTTGAATATGGAGCTCTAGAAGTGAAAAATCACTTGGAGTGTTTGCCTTTTTCAGACATAGTCTCAGATATAAGAATATGGTAAGCTTTCTTTTTGGTCAGAAGTATTTTTTATTTTAGATTGCTAGTAGTGACATTGATTTGCTTTACCTTAGTTTTTAATAAGTATACCTATATGCCATTAGCTACTCAGGGGGAACAAATAGCAACACCAGTATTAGTCCTTGGAGTTGCCATTTTCATATTAAGAAGGTAATAAATTTAGTTTTATTATGCTGTTCTATGTCTTTCTATATTTATTCAACACTACTTTATGACCTTTCAGGAAGTCGCCAACATAAGGAGGCTGACATTGCGCTCGATTATCAAAGCTCTTCGCTTGAACAATAAACTAAATGGAGCAAAGTCCAAGTTTGGTCTTCCCATGTTGCATATAACAAGCCAGTAAGATTCTTCTCTTAGATGGCTTGTTCATCCCTTAACAGGATTAAGAAATTTCCAATTCAATTAGATGAACATTTCCCAGTCTGGAATGTGCTTAAAAATGTATCCTTAGTTTAGTTTTGATTGGTTGTGGCCTACCTGATTTGTGTAAATGCATTTTATTAAAAAGATTACTTCAGATAAGAGATCCTCTAACAGTTTGTTTTTTCTACTTTATACAGTCCATGAAAGTGTTTGAGATGCTCATACTTATGTGGTCAGAGAAGTAGAGAACATAGGAATAAATGCTAAAAGACTTTTCATGTTGTCAATTTTCTTTTCTCAGCACCAAGCATTTACTAAAAGATATCACAATTATTACCTCCAAGTTATGAGACTTCTATTTGGTGGAGAATCTGTGTTCTCTTTGTACTCACATATGTTGCCTTGGTTAAATTCAACAAGTCATTTATCCTCAACATGTAACTTTATTCCATAGGTTTTTCATTGTTATAGCCTTTGCTGACGGGTAAAATTGCAAATGTATAAATTAACATAGGGATAAACTATAAAGGCGGATCCATACATAACTATTTCAAATCTTGTCAGCTAAAGAATCCTTCTATTCATGTTTCTTGATGGGCAGGGTTTGTTCTGAAGCTGATACTCAAACTGACTCTACAATTTGCATCACGGCTGCATTAATTGAGAGCATTCAGAATATTCCGGACGTGGATATTCTTCGTGATTTGGTGATACCTGCACTACTTCAAACCATAGTTAAAGGTTTCAACTTGGACTATTGCATTATTTACTTCGTACTTCCTTTTTATGTACATCTCATTTCTGCTCTTCTGTCATTACTATCTACTTTATTCCTTGACTTACATGAATTGTACATTGTTGATGTGGTGAAATTGTGTAATGCCCTAGGCCATGAGAGTGGGGCCTAACAGCAGAATTATGGTAATAGGGTAATGGACTCTGGTAACAATTAGTTGACATTCTTCATCGCTTTTGTTAACTGGTCAACCCAAGATGCTAGAAGGGTTCATTGAGCCCACTATCAACCATGTTTGATGTTTTATCTGGATATAATTTGTGAACTTGTAATGTCCTACCCAATGTTGTCGAATAAACTGCCCTAGTGGATAGCGGTGGCATAGTAGATTTTAAGTGGTGGGCCTTGGCAGCCATCGTAACCATGGCAATCATGGCTGGAAAAAGAGAAATGGCGCTGCCATGACCCAAAATAAATAAAAAATAAAATAATAATAATTATAAAATACCAGGTAGACCTGAAGACTGGACCTACCTTTATAGGCAAAACTAAACACCCTAGGAGGCTTTTGTTCACTGAGACTTTGACGGCCACCGGACGCGGGGAGACTTTGCGACCTCATCCAGCTTCAAGTAATTGAAGTATCGAACTATTAATGAGTGCAATGAGTGGTTAGCAGTGTTGTTAAATAGCGGCTATGGCGGCGTTATGGGCTGTGGTTTTTGAGAATTCCGCCACTCCGCTTAGTGTTATGACAGTTTTTTCGTGGCAGGTTATGGCAGCAGCAGCCATTGTTGTTGCATTTATGGCAGTTGTGGCGGCCATTATGGATATGGTGCTGCCACAACAATACCAAAATTTGGAATTTAATCAGTTCATGGGTCAACCGGTTGACCCATCCTGACCCAATTGAAAACTTAGGGTTTATAACTCTGAGCTGATTGCAACTTCTATCTCCTTCCATTCTCTCGACCTCTCTCTCCCCATTATTCACACACACCTGCGACGTGACCCACGGCAGGCACTGGACCACCAGTGAGTTTAGCAACATAAATTATTTGATTTTAACCACTATTATGCTTTAGTCCTCAACAATAACTTTCTTTTTTATTCCAAGAAAATTGCATCAAGTCATCAATTGCACTGCTGCCCCTATATTAGAGTCCGAAGAAACATATGACTAGCTTTATTTGGTGTTTCTAAATAGGATATTACAACTCTTTTAATATTTCTAGTTATTATATCCATGAGGTGAAAAGCAAGTTTTGTCATAAATCTAACAAAAATGCAGATACTAATATTATTCTTATGTATAAAATATTTTTATTTAATCCGCCATGCGTCCAGCATAACCCTCGACGCAAACCACCATATAATCTTATGGCGGTTTTTTTCGACAAACCGCCATACCCCGCCATCTGTCATTGATGACTTTGGTGGTTAGTTGGAGAGATGGACGATCATGATGTAAGGATTGATTCTATTTTTTGATGAAGATAACACACTTGATTTGGCTGCATGAGGCTTCGGGGGTTGGAGAAGATAGAACATATGCTGCACGTACTACATTTACTACATTGAAAAAAAAAAGCCATCAAGTGGTGTTAGTTGTTTTAGAGCTAGTTAGATGTTCTAATAAAGGAACAACTACATCTACAACTTCAAGATCAAAAGGGAACAAGAAAGTGGTTGAAGACGATGAAAAATTTGAAGTTGATGAGACTTATGAAGTAGAAGATGATGGATTTGTTGAGATTGATAGAGGGATCTGAAGGAGAAGAGGTAGAGGGATATGATTCATTGAGAATAAGATGATTGTATTGGTTAAATTCTTATGTATAAAATAATTTTCTGTAAACCGTCATAGGCTGCCACGCTACTCGCCATAACCTTAAGGCGGATTTTTGGAATCCATGATAACATTGATTTTACCTCCTACTACCGGTCTCATAAGTTGGGAAGGGCTGAAAAGAAGAGATAAATATTGCATCATCATGTTTTAGTTATTTTAAGACAAAATTGGAACTTGAGCCTTTGAGAAAATAGATTGAACTTGAATGCATATTTGACTTGCATATGTAGTGTGCCTTTTGAAACGGTGTGTATTCATCTTAAATAAATTACAATGTTGATAATATTCCAAATGTAGCACCTTTCTTAATAACTCTTTTGGGCTTATGGAATTATTATCGACATGCTAAATGGCAGTTTTTTAATTACTTTTTTTGCCTTACAATCACTATCCTCATTAATAATAATTTAGTCTACTTTCTTTTTATTGAATATAGTGTAATATAACGTAGAAAATGTATGTATGCATCACATGTACATATGTATATATATAAAAGGCAAGCTTAGGAAAGAAACCACGTAAATTAAGCCTATTAAATTCAACCTAAAATATGTCAAATCTCTAACACATATGCCATGTGTAATGCTCCCCCTCAAGGTGGAGTACTGATATTAATCATGCCTAGATCGAGATGATCAACCATAACTTTAATGAAAGCCTTCACGAACTCCCACGCGATCTTTAGTTCTCACCTAACCTATAAAAATGATTCTCAGTTGAGTCTTTTCGTCTTTTTTTGGACAGTGAACCAATCTCAATGTATTGGTTCGCTCATGAATGACCAAATTATATGCATGTCAAATGCAACTTAATTATCACACCACAACTTACTTAGTACTATCTCACAAACATGGCCCTAGTTCTTTACCATGGTGCATCTATAAATGTGAAATGTTTCTTAGTGATATATTCTTTAGAATTGCCACCTCACAAAATTTTCACAGAAATATTCAAGTGAGCAATGAGTTCGGTATCATGTTATTTTTGTTAAATGATTATTCTCATATGATCTTCAGTTTCATAAACTCATTGCGTCACGGATGGTTAAAATTCTTGGTCTTGCTAATATTTGCTATTTATTAATTAGGATTTCTGGAATTCAAGAAGGTTGATGTCTTATGGAAAGATGGATCTGATCATTCGAAATTCCCCAGACGCCCTTCGGGTGAACTTTTCCTGCGAGTTGTGATGTCAGAATATTGTGAGATGGCCAAGTTCTGGAGCACCCTCATAGATAAGTGCCTCTGTATACGAAAGTTAATTGACTGGGACCGGAGTCATCCGGATGTTCTTCTCGATTATTGTGAAGCATATGGAATCGATGTTGCATGGCAGTATTTTGTAAACGTGAGTAGATTTCTTCTAGCACAAATTCACATTTCACCAAAAGTTTATTCAGTGATGAACTTTGCCTATCATGCATAGCTCTGATGGAAATGGGGACAGAAAAGTGTTAACATCACTCTCTGTGATGCCTCTTTTATTTGGTTGGTGGTTGAAAAAGACTAATAATGTATCTTCAAGTGCAGAATTTGCATAGTGCTATCAGTGACACTGGCAAGTCCATCCTTCCAGAACATTTAGTTGTCATGGCCAATTGCCTTTCAGCAACAGGAGAGTTCGTGCCATTAAATCCAAGAGGGCTTGCACATCAAAGAAAGGAAACTAATATTCAATCACCCTTCAGTCAAGCCTGCTTTACAGTTAGTACTCTTTCAAATTTATTTTCTTCTTTTTGCTTTCTTGTTTTATTTTGTCTTTTTTGAGAATGCTGATGCAATGTTCCTGTGAACCAAATACAGAGTCCTAGTGATTGTTTTGTAAAAGCGGCCAAGTTGGAACAAACAGATGGTCTTCGAGGAAGTCTCGAGGCTTTGGCATGGGGACAAACTCCTAAAATAGGAAGTGGTTGCCAGTTCGATATTTTATACAAGGGGAAGGTAGAATACTTCTTAATCCCTTGAAAGCATCAGATCCATATTTTTAGCCATCTACATATTGCATAGTTTATATTGTACTAGGGATCTGTTCTTTTATAAAAGTTACTACATTGGGGATTTAATATATTCCAGCATCATGGATAATCTGTTATTATCGGGGAATATCAAGTTGAGACTACAATTCTTTGATTGATAGATCTACTATTCCCTTGGCATGATTTTTTCTGTGTTCATTCATTAGGGACATGAACCTGCTGAGCCGACAAATGTTTACACTCTGTTGAGTACCCATGTTCGGTCTGCTAAAACTAATGCTGAGGTGAAGCAAGGCTGTAGAAAATCTATTGCTTCCTTTGATTTCACCACAAAAGGCCAACAGATTTTGCTCCGAGAAATGCTCTCACAACATTTCACTGTGGTTGGGATTAAGAAAGTTTCGCAGAAACTAAAGCGTATCCTGAAAGAGTATGTGAAGCCTTGTCTATCTTTTGCTCATTCTTGATGCCCTTTAAGTTAGTAAGAGCTTTTTATAATTTGAAGCCTAACATGGCTCTAATCTCTTTCTTTTTCCAGTTCTTCAGTATTTTACTTATGTTACTGCCATGAGTTGCATGCCTTTGAATATATCATTGTATTAGGTGATTTTTTGGAACTTGAAACTAGTGTAACTGAAGTTTGCTTAACTATGATTACCAAAACACATGGAGTTTTTGTTGCTAATTGGTAGTATTCATGGTGGGCAAGAACCATCAATTTCCAGTGATGATTTTTCAGTATGTCAAGTGGTACTATGCTAAGCACGGAAAGCATAACATGCATTCTCAGAAATGAGATTGAAATTGGAACAATCAAGTGTGGGAGGAAGTTTTGATTATTTAGATTAGCAGTCTGAGTATGCACCTTCTTTCCAGCCTGTGTTATGTTCTTAGTTAAGATTCCCTAGAGGATTAATAGTGAATCGGGAAGAACCCCCAACATGATTAAAGCTCACGTTCTTCTACATGTTTTATAGATATAATTGCAGATTGTCTTCTTTCCAAGTCCCAATACTTGTGACACTTGAACATATGTACATTTCTTGCTGTTTCCGTTGAAGCCCGTCATTTAACTTCACTTTTCGACAATGACATAGGTATCCTGCAAATCGTCGCTTGAGTGGAGAAGATAAGTCTACAGCAATGATTGCGCTAAAGTTCCATCCAAAATTACAGGATAAGTATGGGACTGGCATTTCAGACATAAAGGTACGCATGTGTTTCTATTTCTTACGTTATGAAATAACCATTGATTGGTATAAATATGTGCACTGTATATTCTATATATATTATATGGAATAATGAACATATTTTTATGGCAATTTTCTTCTTTATCTGGTCCAATCATTATTTTCCGTTTCCAAATAGAACCAGGAAGCCTTTCATATTGACTCTAAAGTTGTTGCCTAAACATAGTATCTTGGCAAAATACTCTTAAGGTCCCTATACTATTTAAGTTTGTTCAACTAGGCCCACGTACTACTTTGTTTTTGTTTTTGTAAGTCCATGTACTTCTATATTTCATCTCCATAGGTTCTTTTTCTACGGATTTGCATAATCTGTCAACATTACCCTTAAAAATGATGTACTGAAACACAAACTTGTAGTGGAAGGACTCATTTCTACAATTTCTTGTGTTTCTTTATATCATATGATTCATATCTACATTTAAATTAGTTTACTGCATAGTTAAAGCTTGTCATTCCTTGCTTTGTTTTCCTCCGATTCTTTCGGCGAATTGAAATCGAGTTGTTAATTAATCACAACAAATTTTGAACTTATTCAGTTTGATTTTATACCCTGGAAAAGGAAAAAAAAATTTCATATCTGCCACACAACTATCGCAGTGAATATATACTATTCGCTCTATAATTCTAATTCAAGAAATTAAATTTTGTAGTGTCCTGTATATGCATTGCAAGAGTATCTAGAGAATCTTTTAAGATTAGTTACCGAACACAGGTATTAATTGTAATATCACTGTGAGAAATACTGGAATGGAAGTTACTTAAAAATGCTGATGGAAAAGGTGAAAGGTTTTGGTCCCACGGTAAGAAGACGTTATCTTTGCTTTTTAAGTGAAGTAAAACAGTGTGGGGACTTGTGAAAACAAAAAATTAGTTCAAGGACTTGACAAACTTTAATAGTGCAGTACATAATAACAAAACTTAGTTTACACATTAATTTTTGTTTTTATTCAATCAACATGTACAATAAATAAGGTTTACTGCGATTATGTGTGTTTCTTTTCTTCCAGAGTTGGGGGAGGGGGAGTTGGGGATTGAACCTCAAACTCTCTGAAATGCCAGTCCCATACTTATATTTCTTTCTTTCATTATTAATGATAATAATATTGCTTAAAATTATATTTGGATGTATAACTCTATAGATGTAAAAAGGTTAATAGGTTGGCTTGCTTGTTCTATTTCGAAAGGTAAAGGGTACAAACTAGGCGACCCCAAAAAATGGTGTGTACATGATTTTTTGGGGCAATAGTTTTGGAACCTTGGTGTAGCTTTTCTCTATATTTTTATTTGTCAAAACAAACGGCTGTTATAATTGAGTTATTCTTCTTCATGACGAGTTTTTAACAATTAGTTAAGGGTTGGTGCAAATGTCTCGGGTAAGGAACTTCATGCTGGTTTTAATTAGAGATGTTAAAACACACTAGCCATAGTGGTTGCAGGCTACACGTGAATTGGGGACGGGTTGAAACATGATGATATAGTGGATTCTATTTCAACCATGTCAAGCTCCACGCCAAAGGGGGTCACTATCTAGCTAACCATCGAACAAGTCAACTTACATGTCTAAATCTAAATATCTAAGCTAAAGCACGGACTGAAATCAAAAGTCACTTGCTCATTTAATTAACCAATAAACTTTTAATATATTTATAACTTTGTTGTACTGCCCAAAAGGTTAAGTTCAAGTCCTGCCTATCACTTTAAACTTAAGCCCTGTATATGTATTATGTAAATCTGAAGATTTGATAAGTTCAAATAAGTTCTAAATTCCACTATAATTAAGTTCATGCACTAGCATTTTAACTTATCGAAATGCTCTTAAGTTCAAGAAAACCATAGTTAAATGGTACAACTCCCTATTCTTTTAAAAAAGGAAAGATTTTAGGGGGAAAAAAAAAAAAAAACTCGCTAAACAGGCTATAACCTACTGGCTATTCTATTCAGGTTAGGCTAAATGGTCTGGGCCTCAAAAGTCTGTGCTTCTATGAGGCAATCAGATTAAGTCCTAACCTTAAAATTTCACGAGAGAAATGGGTTAGCCTGTTGAGCATGGTCCTTTTACGTCTCTAGTTTGATTGTAACTTAAAATTTATTTCAGGAATGAGAATATTGCATTCATCATTTCCTTCATTCTTATGTTAGATGAATTCTTAGCATCTCCTTGGTTTATTTAATAAGTATTCTTTTAAACCATGATGATTGTATGCTTGCTTTTTTTGCATTTTTCTTGAAGCGAGCATAAATTTCATCTTGTTCTCCTTCATTTTCTTGAATTCATTATTCGTATACCCTCAGTAATATTGCTTGTGTTTCTTCTATTCACCTAGTGTTTTGTCAACATCTTGGGCACTCATCGCAAAAAGTGGTTGTATGCTAATGTTTCACTTGAAACTTGTCTTCTTCGTTAACACTGGTGCATGCAATTTTCTGGTGCAAGTAGCCTCTTGATCATCATTCTTCGCTATGTATTTCAGGTTGGCCGTCATCCAGAACACAAGCAGAACTGCTTTTTCTTGGTTCGCACAGATGGCACTGAGGAAGATTTCTCGTATCACAAATGCATTAATCATGCTCTGGAAATGATTTCTCCGGAGAAGGCAAAGGCATATCTTCCCAAGAACAACAACAACAACAACAACAACAACAACATTGCCCACAATGCTGCAATCGAGATAGATTAGTCTCGTTTACCTGCAGAAAAAGTGAATAATTATTGGCTGCGTAAGAGTGTGAAACGTACGTATCAGACCTCAAAACTTCATTTTGTGTGTGTGTAGGAATAAATTTTGCAAGTGGGATAGCCCAAGCTTCTTTTTGGTGCTTCCACTAAAGGTTCTTTGCCTGAAATAGAGAGCTAGGGATCTCTAGTGGAAGTACCAACGGGAAAGCTTTCAAGGGCTATCCATTGTCATCATGTTGTATTGTTTTGCAAGCTACTTTATTTCTTTCTGTGAACACATCGTCAGCCAAAGCAATGCCATGTTGTATTATTTTCTTGCTACAATTTGTTTGGGGCTTGTAGCATTGCTGTAACGCCCCGGGCCCACGATGGTGGGGGGTCTGTAGCGCCACGGCAGCTCAAAATGCTCTTCTTACAATTACTTTGAATCCGTCCTTGCATTATGAGAATGCTTAACTCAAGTTGTTAGAAAGTCCATTGAACCTCATGCATATACTTTAAACTTTTGTTTAATCACTTGATGGGTGATTATTACATCTCGGTTGCATTTGGATTGGGGAATTTAAGTTTGATCATACCAAGTCCAGTGTGTGTTGGAGGTGAATTTGATACTTACAACAAAGTGATTATTTGTTTTCTTATACTAGTTCCTTCATCCAGAATATCATTACCATATTGTGGACGAAACAGGTTTTAAAAAGGTGGTCAGTAATAGTGGATAATAGTGAGTGTTTGTGGGTGGAGTAAGTCTCACTGTAAATGTGGGTGGGTGGAGTAGCGATAAATATAATGTATTATTTAGAGCATACTATTATAAATAGAAGTGATAAGGATACTGTGGTAATGACATTATGGATAGAGTAAGTAGTATACCCATAATCATTTTAACATAATAATTAAGAAAACAATAACGAAATTTGAACACCTGGTGGTCAGGCTACAAGGGTCGATGATGTAATTTCGTTAATTAATTAAATAAACCAAATTGAACCCAAATAAACTGGTCCTTCATTTGTCCATATTACCCTCACCGATTTATCATGTTAATTGAGGTAGTTATATAGTTTCCTAAAATTATAAAAAATTGTTTTCCTATATTAGACCATTGTCTCCTAAAATTATGAATATTATTTTCGGTAGTTTTATTAATTAATTTTTATCCTTTTTTTGAGATTTGATTTTTCATTTAATTTGAGTAGATTTTTTGATTGATTGTTATCCATATATAGATATTTGATTTGGATATTTTTTTTGTAGTTTATTTAATTGGATTTTTTCCTTTTTTTGTGATTTGTTATTTTATTTTATTTTATTTTGGGTATGTTTTTAATTGATTGTTATCCATATATAGAGATTTGATTTTCATTTATTTTCGAATTTTTTTTTTAATTGATTGTTATTCATAATTAGTGATTTAAATTTAATTGATTTATTGTTATCCAGATTTCAAATTCATTTTTTTTTCCGGTAGTTTTAGTTGATGAAGTGACCGAAAATTAAGGGATTGGGGGGAATGGGGATATATTATATCATTAATTTAGTAACAAATTAGAGAGAGAGAAAAATAATTTATTTATTCTTTTTTTCAACCCTACGATTTATTCTACCTTTTTTCAGGTTAAATATATGTATTATATAGATTAACTTAAATTAGTTATAATTATTTTAATATTTTACTAGTGGTCGATTTTATGAATCTTATTAAATATAATTACCTTAATTTAAATCATCTTAAACATATTAGTTCAAAAATAATATATATTTTTATAAAATCTATAATGAAATTTAAATTGTATTTAATTGTGTTTTCATTATATTAAGAGGAATAATTATTTAAAATTCACTTCGATAAAATAATATATACAAATCAATTAAATCATAAATTTATCCCTAATTAATAGGACGAAATTTTCATTAGATTCCAAAAAAAAATTAGTTAACATTTACCTTAATTAATCAAGGTTACAATTATCTTCCCAATAAAAAAAACGATTCAAAAGAAATATGTTAAACCGGTTTTGGGCTAAAACACCGGTGGTGTTTAGCCACCTAGTGGCCAATTATCACTGCTCTTAAGAAAAATATAAAATTAAGGCTTCTTGAGGAAGGATAAAATAAACACAAAATATGGTTGTTAGTATAAGAAAACAAATAAAACAATAAGAAGGAAGGAAACAAAAAAAAAAAAAAAAAAAATGGAAAGGTACACTGAAACGCCACCGTATTGCTACTGCAGTGGAAATTCCAACTTTAAAGAATATCTACCCGTAAAATAATTGCGCCAAACTGTAAAAGATGAAGGTTATTTCAGGATTAAAACTTAGGATACGATTTATCTTTTTTTTTTTCTTTCTTTCTTGGGAACAATTTCCTTTTATTTTTAAATTACTAATGAGTAAAGAGTGCAAACTCGTATGAATATAAGAGACTAATTTAAAATTATAGTAAATGTTATAAACTAGAGAGAAACGAGAGAATATAGAGAAGAATATGAATTCAGTGTATTCAATATGAGGGTCAAAGGCCTCTATTTATACAAGTAGGAAGCTAGGGTTTTAGGGGAGATTTCTTGGTCAACACACATAAGATATATCTAGAAGATATATTTACAACACTTCCCCTTGATTGATCAATACCTAAAACAAAAATGTTGCCTCATTAAAACCTTGCTAGAAAAACCCAATGGGACAAAACATAGTCGAAGGAAAAAGAGTACAACTGCTTCCCCTGAACTCGAGATCATTGTAGATCTTTGAGTCGGCGCATGCCGATCCCGTGTACCAGCTTTCTGAATGTTGATGTTGGTAACGCCTTGGTGAATAAGTCCGCCAGATTATCACTTGAGCTATCGATATCGCCATTCTTTTGAAGATCGTGTGCGTAGAAGAGCTTGGGAGAAATATGCTTTGTCATATCGCCTTTGATATATCCTTCCTTGAGTTGCGCGATGCAAGCAGCATTGTCTTCATACAAAACAGTTGGTTTGGCCTTTGATGAAGCTAACCCGCATGACTCTTGGATATGACTTGTCACATTTCTCAACCATGCACACTCTCGACTTGCTTCGTGGATTGCAATGATTTCAGAATGATTTGAAGATGTTGCTGTCAAGGTTTGCTTCACAGATTTCCATGATATAGCAGTTCCACCACATGTGAAAAAGTAGCCAGTTTGTGACTTGGCTTGGTGTGGATCGGATAAAAATCCTGCATCCGAATATCCTATTAAAGTATTATCAGAATCTTTGGGATAATATAATCCAAGGTCAGTGGTACCCTTTAGATAACGTAGAATGTGTTTAACACCATTCCAATGTCTCAAAGTGGGTGCACAACAAAATCTTGCAAGAAGATTGACAGAAAAAGCTATATCCGGTCTAGTATTATTAGCCAGATAAGTCAAAGCTCCAATTGCACTTAGATATGGTACTTCAGGACCAAGTATCGTTTCACCCTTTTCAATAGGTCGAAATGGATCTTTCTTAGTATCAAGAGATCTAACGACCATTGGTGATGCTAAGGGATGCGCATTATCCATGTAAAAGCGTTTTAGCACTTTTTCTGTATATGTGGATTGATGAATAAACGTTCCTCCATGGATACGTTCTATTTGCAAACCAAGACAAAACTTTGTCTTTCCCAAATCTTTCATCTCAAATTCTTTCTTCAAATATTCAGTAGTTTTATTGAGCTCTTCAGGAGTCCCAATTAAATTTAAATCATCAACATAAACTGCTATGATTGCAAATCCACTTTTGGTTTTCTTAATGAAAACACAAGGGCAAATATCATCATTCTTGTATCATTCTTTCAAAAGATACTCGCTCAGTATATTATACCACATACGACCATACTGTTTCAACCCATACAACGATTTTTGCAGTTTAATTGAATACATGCTTTTGGGTTTTGACTGCAATGCTTGAGGCATTTTAAATCCTTCAGGGATTTTCATATATATGTCATTATCTAATGACCCATATAAGTATGCAGTCACTACATCCATAAGGCGCATATCAAGCCTTTGTGACACAGCCAGGCTAATCAAAAATCTGAAAGTAATAGCGTCCATTACTGGAGAGTATGTTTCCTCATAATCAATTCCTGGTCTTTGGGAGAAACCTTGTGCTACGAGTCTTGCTCTATATCTCGTAACTTCATTTTTCTCGTTTCTCTTTCTAACAAAGATCCATCTGTATCCCACAGGGATTTCAGATTCCGGAGTTCGGACTATAGGTCCAAATACTTTCCGGTTATCACAGGAATTCAATTCCATTTCTATAGCTTCATTCCATTTTGGCCAATCAGTTCTCTGTTTGCATTCTACAACAGATTTTGGTTCAGGATCCTCATTTAAAATTTGAAGAGCTATATGAAAGGCAAATTTGTCATCCACATTGATATTTTCTCTCTCTAGTATCTGATTAGAATGTAAATAATTTATTGAGATCTCATGATTTTCAGATACTTGTAATTCTTTAGGAATTACATCATTTTCATTTGATTGATTAGTCATTTTCGTCATAATTTGGTTTCCATCTTGCCCCTTTCTTTTTCTAGGCATAGAATCTTTGGAACCAATTGGTCGACCACGTTTTTGACGAATTTTGGACTCATTTGCTGCCAAAGCTATTTGTCCTTCAGGGACATCAATTTTAGCTGGAGTATTTGCAGC
This sequence comes from Schizonepeta tenuifolia, assembly GCA_029490685.1. NCBI lineage: Eukaryota > Viridiplantae > Streptophyta > Magnoliopsida > Lamiales > Lamiaceae > Schizonepeta > Schizonepeta tenuifolia. The sequence goes on along the minus strand of CM055960.1, from coordinate 24,292,521 downwards.
ATGTATGTGAGATTGTGTCACTTTTCTTGTATCTACAAAAGCATCAGGAATTTGATTTGCAATATTTTGCAAATGAATGATCTTTTCAACTTCTTGTTCACATTGATTTGTTCTAGAATCAAAATGTAACAAGTTTTTCTCGTTCCAAGAGATTTCCTTGTGCTTTTCTGGATGTAGATTTGTTCCACCTAATGTTGGAAATGTCATTTCATCAAAATGACAATCTGCAAAACGTGCAGTAAATAAGTCACCCGTTAAAGGTTCAATATACCTTATAATCGAGGGTGAATCAAATCCAACATATATCCCAAGCCTTCGTTGGGGACCCATTTTTGTTCGTTGTGGGGGTGCAATTGGAACTTGAACCGCACAACCAAAAGTTCGCAAATGAGAAACATGAGGTTCTCGGCCAAAAATTATTTGCATTGGGGAGTATTCATGATTTGCTGATGGCCTTATTCGAACTAATGTTGCAGCATGTAATATGGCATGACCCCAAGCAGTAGTTGGGAGTTTCGATTTCATAAGCAATGGTCTAGCAATAAGTTGAAGTCGTTTAATAAATGACTCTGCCAAACCGTTTTGAGTATGGACATGAGCAACTGAATGTTCAATCTCAATTCCGATTGCCATACAATAATTGTCAAATGCTTGAGATGTAAATTCACTAGCATTATCAAGACGAATTCTTTTAATTGAATTGTCTGGGAATTGAGCTCTTAATTTTATGATTTGAGCAAGTAGTCTAGCAAATGCTGCATTTCTAGTAGAAAGCAAGCATACATGTGACCATTTAGAAGAAGCATCAATCAATACCATAAAGTATCGAAACGGTCCACATGGTGGATGTATAGGTCCACAAATATCTCCTTGAATTCTTTCTAAGAAAGATGGAGATTCCGTATTAACCTTTGTATATGAAGGTCTGATGACTAGCTTGCCTTGCGCACACGCATCACATGAGAATTCATTTGCAGAAAGAATCTTTTGATTCTTTATGTTGTGCCCATATGAATTATTGATCATTCGGCGCATCATAGTTGCTCCAAGATGTCCAAACCTATCATGCCAAAGCTTAAAGCTTTTTGTGTCATTGAACTTAAGGTTCACGACATGGTTTGTCTCAATTGCTTTTATGAATGTGTAATACATTCCAGAAGGTAGTGTTGCTAATTTTTCTTTTGTCAACTTATAGCCTGAAACAAAAGAATTTATGCAAAGATATTCATTGCTACCTTCCGCAATTGTCTCGATGTGGTATCCATTATTGCGGATATCCTTGAAACTTAGTAAGTTTCTTTTAGACTTACTAGAGTACAGGGCATTTTCAATATCTAATTTAGTATCATTTGGTAAAATGATACAAGCTCTTCCGGAGCCTTCAATTATGTTTGATGCACCTGATATTGTATTAACATTATCCTCAGCTAATGTCAACTTAAGAAAATATTTCTTCTTTTGAAGAATGGTGTGTGTAGTGGCACTATCAGCAAGACAAATATCACAAGTTTCCATTTGATTTTCTGAGATATTTTAAAACAAACATCAATATTATTGATTAAGCAAATAAAAGAATCAAATGTTTCTAATATAAAAACAACGAAGTGAAAGTAAATAACTGAAACAAGCAATGTCTTTCTTATCAACTAGAAATGAAAAATAAAGGACTAAACAATGTCCATATTATTGTCTTCAAGCACACCACCACCGATCAACTGATCCATATTATCTCCTTTCGGGTCATCAAAGAAGTCGGAGACATCCAAGTGAGTAGTATCAAGTGGACCATCAAAGTCGATGTTATTGGACTCTTTCTTGCCTTTTCCTTTGATTGAATCTTGATATAGATCCGCAAGGTGTTTTGCAGTTCGGCAAGTACGTGCCCAATGTCCCATCATGCCACATCTTTGGCATTCAATTTCCTTCTTGGGTGAATTGTGCTCGTTGGATGCTTTATGCCTTTTGTTGCTAGAGGTTGCATCATGTGGTTTACCGCGTCCACGACCGCGACCATATCCACGTCCACGTCCACGCCCACGTCCACGTCCACGTTCACGTTGGTTCCCACGACCACGTCCATTGTTGTGGTTGAAAGTTGCATTGGCTTCAGGCAATGCAGCGGAACCAGTGGGGCGGAATTCGTGGTTTTTCAGGAGCAATTCATTATTTTTCTCGGCAACCAGCAAACAAGATATTAGTTCTGAGTACTTTTTGAAGCCACGCTCCCTATATTGTTGCTGTAACAACACATTAGAAGCATGAAAAGTGGAGAAAGTTTTCTCAAGCATATCAGCATCAGTGATTGCCTCTCCACAAAGTTTCAGTTTAGAAATAATTCTAAATAATTCAGAATTATAAGCACTCACAGACTTAAAGTCTTGCAGTCTAAGATGCATCCACTCGTAACGAGCTTTAGGAAGGACGACAGTCTTTTGATGATCAAACCTTTCTTTGAGGTTTGTCCACAATTCTTGTGGATCTTTGACAGTCAAATACTCTGTCTTAAGGTCATCATGAAGATGATGACGAAGGAATTAGTGCCTTAGATCCTGTTCGGATGCTTTATTTCCTTCTTTTATAGTATCTCCTAGACCCCTTGAGATCAGGTGAACATCAGCATCAAGAGTCCATGACATGTAATTCTTGCCCGAGATGTCAAGGGCGATGAACTCAAGTTTGGCTATGTTTGCCATTGTGCAATTTTGCACAAAAGAATCAAGGATATGTTATCCAAATATTTAATTTACTTGCTCTTAGAGCATGTAATATTCTTCAGGAATATTACTTGTGCTACTCGAATAGCATCAATATATATTATTTAAGATTATATAAACAATAAGAAATACAGATAGTATAATGAATCTCAAAGTATATGAAGAAATTGAGTTCTATTTTTTTTTTCGGTATGCATATATCACAAATAATACGAAAGCAATTTGAATTGGTATACCTAATCATGAAACAAAATTTAAAATAAAACCTAATGACATGCATGCTAATTATATCAATTCGTCTAATTAATAGGAACTATTCTCGATGATTGATATGACATATAAGCATATTAACAATATAAAATTATACTACTCCAATTAATTAACAATATAGAATTAGTACAAAGAAACACAATTAGAAAACTGGGTTTACCAAACCAACGAAGATATCCACAAGTACCGATATATAACCGTAAAAAGTTAAAAACACACAAGCAATCATGGCAATACAAAACAATTATTTAATAGGTGGCGGCAGTAGCTTAATAATATAAAATATAGCATCGAATTATAATTAATCATATTGTCGGCAATATGATTTGGTCGAAAGAAAAACAACGAGAATGATACCTTCTATGATCGAAGGGGATGATCGAGAGAAGTAGAACTATCGTGCTGATAACGTGTTATAAACTAGAGAGAAACGAGAGAATATAGAGAAGAATATGAATTCAGTGTATTCAATATGAGGGCCAAAAAACTCTATTTATACAAGTAGGAAGCTAGAGTTTTAGGGGAGATTTCTTGGTCAACACACATAAGATATATCTAGAAGATATATTTACAACAGTATAATTTAATTTGGTAATATATCGGTAATAGCCAACAACCTGAAGTAGTATATTTGATTGGGGAAAAAAAAATGAAAGATTATATACTAATTTTAGAGCATAAAAAATAAAGTCTTAATTCTTTTAAAGATATATCTATCGTTATGCCGAGTATATCTTAATGTAGTCAATATGTTGACGTTTGAAGTGTGTGTGCTTCTTTTTTTTTTTTTTTTTTTTTTTTTTGATGGTAAACTGATGTTACCTGAATGTTAAGATGCGCAGAAGATTCAAATTAGTATTGTAAATGTTTCTTGGCATATTTTGAGGTTTGGATTGAATATCGCTAGACATCGTTCTTGTGTATGCTGTGTGGTTTACAGGCTACTGCACAAGGGAAGGGGGTTTATCCAGTGCGTACTGAAGGTAACGGCTGCGGGTTCCCACGACATAAAATATATATAGGGTATGAATCTGGTAGGAACCCTCTCTTATATGAGAAATAGGAACAATCTACAGCCTTTGATTCTCATCATCCAACGGTCAAACTGAAACCCGCATTAAATAAAAATTGTACAGTTTCTCCGTGACTTTCTTAAGCAATCCAATAAGAGAGGGGTAGAAAAGTAAAATAGAAAATGACAAAATCAAATTCAGATTCTTCATTGAAAAAAACTTAGAGAAGAATCTGCGTTAAATCTCAATTCTTCTTCATTGTCATTTCTCTTCCTTTCTTTTGTGGGTTTTTGCACGATGTTGGTCGCCGATTCTGTCAATCCAAAAAACATGATTAATTTTGCAGCCGTGTTTTATTGTGTTTTAATTGAATTTATTTTATTCTTTATCGATTCTTATTTATATTTGTCAGATTTTGTATCTGGAATTTCAATTAGCTAAGTATTTGTTGATTTGTACATCTATTGTAGTGATGACGCGAGGAAGAAAGGAGACAATCCGAGAGAGCTCAGATAATATGTACTGTACTTTATATGGTTTTGTTATGTGATGATTTTTTGTGAAAGATATTTATTTAAATTTCAGATTATTGCCATACGATTTAGAGAGTATAATGTGTATGCACTAAGATTTCAATATTTAAAAGCAATATTCTGTTTAATACCTTGAATTTGATATGTTTGACTAATGAAATGTGTTGATTTTTTGTTGCAATGTTCATCGATAATGTACTAAGCTTCATATAAGAAGTTTTATGCATTTGTGCATTTGTTTCTTCTAGTTTATGCATTAATATGTTGAGAACACTACACCTATTATATCAGAGGTTTATGCATTTATTTATTCTAATTGATGCATTAATATGTTCAGAACATTACCACTATTTTGTTGGTGCATTATTTCGTTAATCGTCTACTGAAAATACTAAAATAAGCATGACAAAAATGCTACCTTAAATGAGGATGACGACTTTGTTGACAGCTTGCCACCAAAGAAGCAGAAAGTAGCGAAGAAGCACGTAAGAGCCGAGCTTTGCATACGTACTGAATATGAATATTGTTGAGTGGTGGTCATCAAGGATAACATATTGACCTTTCAAATTTTCTATCTATTTTTCTGTTCAGTTGCAAGACATGATATTGTGAATAGAGGGAAATGACGTGCGTGTGTCGTATCCTTGGATTTTCTATCGGTGGGCGGTTGATAAAGAAGATGGATAGGCTGGACACATTAGTTTTGTATAAGCAATGGAAAGAATTGTCAACAATACACAATGTAATGCACAAATACCATATAAACAATGCATTAATTGTAATATCGCATTTGTCACACTAGAACAACATTATTTAGCAATACAAAACAATGTTGTAATGAATGATATTGCATGACAAAAAAAAAATACGCAATGTAATGCATAAATCTGAATAATAAAATGTAAAACAACAATATAATGAATGTTCTACATGTAAAAAAACTTAAATAATGCAATGCACCAATCCAAATAATGTAATGCACAAATACCATATATGTAATGCATTAATTATGGTAATAGAGTTTTCCTTATTATTTGCACTTACAATTTCATATTGATGCATAACATAAATCAAGTTTATGCATTATAAAAATTTTCTATTGATATTGAATACATCGTAATTTGTGTGCTTACATAAAATGCATAAACGCACGAGAGTAATGCTAACAAATGAACCTTGGTATAAATGATTGGAAAGTTTTCTTCTATACATAAATTCTTACGTTAACTATAATAATTACAAAAAGAATAACGAAAAGATCTGCAACTAAAAACCAGGATACAACATTATCACACATGAACTTTCTCTATAACTACACAACGTGCTCACATTCATAATTTTCATTCTTTATCTTCCAATCTATCTACACAACAGCAAGACGCTGCTGCATCCTTCGTTCTAGCGGCGACAAGAATATGAAAAAAGATACAAACTAGGAACTACGAATTCGATGTGAGGTAATATAGCAAACGAAAGTGTTTAACCTGCAAAATACACTATCTCACAATTAGTTTGTTTCTGATATTATGCACAAACAACTATCATATAATGCATAAAACCGCCTGACATAATGTATTAACTAAACAAAAATTCAAATATTTCAAAATAGTAGTATTTATTGCACACAATACCTGAATATCAACTTAATTATTGCACACAACAATCACCATCGATCTACATAAACTATAAAACTAATTAGCTCAATTAGTAAATTGAGATTAAAATTAAGAATATTATTGGATAAGATTTTCACTGAAATTGAGAAAAAAATCAATATCAACAAGTAATTAGATCGATCAAGTCTACATAAATTAGAAAATCCTGTGAAACTTGAAAATTCACCATCTTTAGCGCCTATTTGAACCCAGAAGAATTGAGAGATAGAATTGAGAATACAAGAAAGAGTTAAGATATTCATAAAAACTGAAGAAAAAAAATCGAAATCAACAACTAATTAAACTGATAAGGCCTACGTAAATTAAAAAAATCCAGTGAAACCTGAAAATTCACAATCTTCATCGCCTCTTTCAACCTTGAAAAATCAAGAGATCTAGTAGAATTGAGAATATCAGAAAGAGTTATGGATTTGCGCAGAAGGAAGAAAACGCGATGAGAAATAGCAGACATAAGGAAATGGAATCGATATTACAAGTATGATTAGGGACGTATGTGAAAATAGTTTGTTGAATTACAATTGTACCCTTAATAATATCTTAATAAGCTAAATCTGAAACACAATATTAATCATAGATCAAGATGAATGAAGGGATAAGATTAGTTTTTAGTTCCTATCTAAACATGAGTTCCTATATGATCCTATCCCTATATATATATATATATATATATGGGAGAAATTTGATGTCCCTTTGGGAATGACCTAGTGGTAAAAGTGAGTGCGTAAGACTGAGAGGTCTCAGGTTCGAACCTTATGAAACACCTCTATAGGTCGAATTTGTCACACATGTACGTGGAAAGTGTGGTTTATCTGCCCTGTGTGGTTTGCAGGTTACTGCACAAAGGACGGAGGTTTACCCAGTGCGCACCTCACACGCCCACACGAATCTGTCACACCTGTACTTGGAAAGTGTGGAAGTGTGGTTTATCTGCCCTGTGTAGTTTGCAGGCTACTGTACAAAGGACGGAAGTTTACCTAGTGCGCATCTCACACGCCCACACGAAAAAAGTGCATAATAGACAAAAAAAATGAATGTATATTACAAAACCGATGCATTCAAGTGTGCCTCTAAATTCAAATGTCAAATTAGTAATATATCCTAGTCAAAGAAAGTATATCCGATGATTTCCTTTTCCCCGTCTTGAATTTAAGCTACACGCACACTTGCACTTCAAAATGTGAGTCAAAGAAATCATTGCTCGGTCGACGCCACAACAGTACTGCAAAATTCTCTATCTCACACACACAGCGGACAAAAATGGTGCGAGTCAAACTAGAAAGAGGTAATCCATCCATATAGTCAGTTTGACTAGGCTGACTACAATAGTTGTCAAGGAACTTAATATTGTTAAATTGTATCCAAAAATGTGTTTTTGGGACAAAAATACCCCTTCTTCTCACTTTTTCTCTTTTTCCTCTTTTCTTTCTTCTCCTCCATCTCATTTTTGTTTTCTCCTGCTTTCTTCTTTCTTCTTTCTTCTTTCTTTTTTCTTCTTTCTTATTCCCGTAAAAAACCCATAAATCTGAACACATCCTCTCTTCGCCGCCGTCGAGCTTCCTCTCGTCCGTCCCATCGCCGCTGTCGCGCCTCCCGTCGCAGCCGCCGCCGCTATCGAGCTGCCCTCTCTCTCTCTCGCCGCCGCCGTCTACCATACCAAGGTAGCTGCCACGTAATTGTGAGTCCAATCCACTGGACTCATCAGCTGTGAAGGCCCTCTCTCTCTCTGGTCGCGCCTCTCTCTCTCTTGCTTTCCGTCTATCTACCGCCGCCCGCCGCTATTGAGCTGCCACTCTCTCTCTCTCGTTGTTCGTCTCTCTATCTCCGCCGCCTCTCTACAGTTTCCGCCCAGCAGTCGCCGCTATCGATCTGTCGCCATCCCGTCGCCGCCGTTGAGCTATCGCCATCCCGTCGCATCCGTCGTCGCCCTCCCGTCGCCTCCGCTGTCGCCATCCCGTCGCCGCCGTTGAGGTGTGTTGTAGCCTTTTTTGTCATTGATTGGTTAGCTTTTTCAATTTTGAATTGAGTTTTGAATTTCATTGAAGAAGCTTCTTCACTTGCATGCTTCTATGTTATTTGTATATGTTGCGATTTTGTTGTTTTCGTATGTGTTTTATTACTATTTGTGTATTTCTTACGTGCAAACTAATTTTTACGTATACAATGTTGCGAATTTCGCAATTCGTAACACTGTATACGAATTTTCGTATATAGTGTTACGAATTGTGAAATTCGTAACTAACTTTGCATTTTGGCTCGTTTATTTGACGTTACGAAATTACAATTTCGCAACATATTTGACTTTGAATTTTTGAAATACACATGTTACGATTTTGTCAATTCGCAACATAACATACGAATTTCATATATAGTGTTGTGAATATGTCAATTCGCAACATGTTTGAGACTTTTTGAAGGTTTCGAATATGAAATTTTTATGTTTATAATGTTGCGAATTTCACAAGTCGTAACACAATTCGTATAATTGTGTAGCGATTTGTGATTTTCGTATCTAACTTTGCATTTTTGTTGGTTTATTTGACGTTACGAAATTTTAATTTCGCAACATGTTTTTATGTTACGATTTGTTCATTTGGCAACACTGTATCTAATTTAAATCTTACTGCTTTTATGCAGATGAGGCCATCGTGCTTAATTGTTGTGCATGGAGGACATTGGGATGAGAATATATATGCAGGTGGGAGAAAGGAGTATATTCTCATTCCTCCAACGGGTATAAGCTTTCAACAATTTTTGAGCAAGATTAAGGTGCGATTGAAAATAGACAATAACATGTATGCATTTGATGTAGATGCTTTAGTTGAGTCACCTGTAGGGGAGACCATGAGAATGAAGATAACGGACGACTTTGAGTTGTCTAGTATGTTGGGGTTGTTGGATTTGCCTACGGTATATATCACAGTTTATCCTATGATGAATGCATGTTCATCTAGTAGGAAACGTCGAAATACTAAGGTTTTGAGTTTGCAAAATAAGATCCAGTGTGAGTTTGATGTTGATAATGACGAATCCAATTTTGAGGATGATGGTGATGAAATGTATGATAGTAAATCTGATGACATGGATGATGTGTATGATGATTGTGATGATTCGGCTGATTATTGCAGTGGAGGTGAGCATAATCAAGTTAACACAATTATTAATGAGGAAAAGAAGAAAGAGGTTGCACTGTGGATTGTTCCGGTTGCAGCGGAGCAAGCTTCTATTGCATCTGATGATTTCGTTACACCTTCTGAGCCAGTGACAAATGAGCTTGTGATTGGTGGTATATTTCGTTACAAGTTGAGAATGCAAACAGCTGTTGGGAATTACCACATGAAAATCATGTGGAGTATGTGACACAGCGCTCGAGTGGTAGTCGTTATCATCTCGTATGTAAATTTGGCGATAGATGTGAATTTGTTATTCGAGCATTTGCGATGGGCAAGGCTTGGCAAATCACTCATTGGAGACCTCACAATTGTGAAATTGATTTGAGATATCATCCTCATCCAAAGGTTTCTTCTAAAGTCGTAGTTGCCGAATTTGTTGAGAATTTGACTGAAGATGATTTTTTTCTTAGGCCTCGGGATATTCAAGGGAAGTTGTTAAGGGATTATGGTGTTCATGTGACGTACCGAACTGCGTTGGCTGAGAAAAACCATGCAGTAAAACAATCATACGGTGATGCAGACAAGTCTTTTCAGGTACAACAGTTTGATAATGTTGCGAATTTCAGAATTCGCAACACATTTCGTATATGGTGTTGCGAATTGTGAAATTCGTAACTAACTTTGTATTTTGTTTCGTTTATTTGAGGTTGCGAAATTATAATTTCGCAACATGTTTGATGCCTTTTTGAATGTTTCGAATTTGAAAATTTTAGGTGTATAATGTTGCGAATTTCAGAATTCGTAATGTCTTATGTCACGAATTTATGACAATGTTTGTATTAATTTTTTTTTTTGGATATTTTTAGTTGCTGCCCGCGTACCTCTATATGCTAAAGGACTTAAACCCGGGATCAGTGGTGGATCTACAGACACTTGATGATGGTATATTTTAATCTGTTTTCTTTGCTCTTGGTGCATGTATAAGAGCATTTAGTTCGTGTCGCCCTGTTATTGTGCTTGATGGAACCCATTTGAAAGGAAAATACAAGGGTATTATGTTTATTGCTGCAACAAAGGATGCTAATGAGCAGATAATTCCTTTGGCTTTTGGGATTGGGGACAAAGATAATTCCTTATCATAGCAATAAAATCATAACAGTTAGCTACTTTACGATATAAACAAATCGCTACGAATCATGTTGCGAAAATAATAATTCGATACAAACGATAGAGTTACGAAATTGCAATTTCGTAAACAGCTGCATATTTACCTACCGTAAGTGCTACTAAATCTTACAAATATGAATTGTTTTGAGCAAAATATGTGCTGCTAGCAAAGACAAAAGATCACAGAAAATATTGTTTCAAGGATTATTCTCCAATACCATGGGAATGGCTTCATCTGTGCTGTGAGCAAATATAGTTCGGGCAATGTGGTCGCGATAATGATCGTACTCCTCTTCTTTCTTGAAGCATTTGGGCAGCGAGGTACTCGACAGGAGCTGCTCCACGTACTTCAATGCATAGAGCCCACATTTCACATTCCCTTTTTGTTTGAAGGTATTCTTTGACTTAGATGGAAAACACAACTCCCATTGTTTTAGATTTGGTTTCTTTATCCGATGATGCTCGAAGTATCCGATTTCCTTCAATATTTGAGGGATAAGCCTTGCAAGGGGTAGGAAGATGTCCTTCCTATTTGTCAAGTGTTGATCCTCGAATATCCATTGAAATGAGTCGTAGAGCACAAGTTTTTGCTTCTTGAGATCCAGTAGGACCGTCCCCCAATGATCTTTGTAGTTGAAAACCGCTACGACCTACAAGGCACATCGAAACGAAATGTTGAATTCGTAACATGTACTCACGTCAAACTGTTATAAACTATTGATACAAAATGATATATTCGTAACATGAGATACAGTAATTTCGTAACATGAAAAATATTGTAATAGTTTTAGTTTTACCTTTTCGCTATCGATCCACTTCTTCATGTTTGGGCCCCAATTCGGCTGTATAGCCTCAGCAAATAAGCACCATCTTTCCATCAGTTCTACTGGAACAACCTCTTCAATTTGAGTGTTGAACAATTTGTGATTAAATGGTTCATCAAATTGTTTCTTATCCTTGTGCATTTCTTCAAACACATCATCAACCGTTTCCTATTAATAAATCATAAAATTATGTTACAAACTCCAAGTAATAAATCACAGAGACATGTCACGAAATTATAAGTTTCGTAACAGGAGATGATTATATGAATGTTGCGAAATTATAAATTCGTAACACTAGATGGTTAAATATATGTTGCGAAATTATAAATTCGTAACACGAGATGGTTAAATATATGTTGCGAAATAATAAATTCGCAACATACATTTAATCATCTCGTGTTACGAATTTATGATTTCGCAACATATATTTATCAAGAGATAGTTAAATGTATGTTGCGAAATTATAAATTCACAACACGAATCAGAGACACGTGATATTAATTTATAAGTTCGTATCAAGGTTAAAACAGAAAAATAAGTTCAGTTTACCATGAAGTAACATGATGTGATCGCAATATTGGAGTTGATATATTGGATTCCTGCAAGGGCTGGATCCGGGTGAGTACAGCAAGGTATGCTTCCATGTGATCCCCGTGGAGCAGTTTATCTTTGTTCAAGATGTGTTCAAAAAAACCTTTATCGACATCACAAAGCAATCCAACATTCCTCCTGTTATTGTAAAAGCATATTTAGAAAGTAATTTGTATTATTCTTATTAATGTACTAACTATTTAATAAGGAAACTTACACTCCATTGTCCAAGCTCAAGAAATGTTCGAACATGTCTCTTCCCGGACGTACGTCATTGGCAAGGAATGGATTCTTATGTACGGCTGCCGGAAATTTCCTCCTAATGGGCCTCGTACTCAAGATCACTTTTGGAATTGCACTTACACTTGCCACAGGCTTTGATGGAGCGTGCACCTTTGGAGCTGGTTTTGATAGAGCGTGGATAGGAGCAGGCAATGTTGGAGGAGCTTGACTCAATGGTTCCGACTTGCACACCATTGGTGGAGGGGGCACAAGCTCGTATTTCGGTGTTATATCATCTAGTTGATCGAAGATGGCATTAATCTGCGTGTCCGATGTTTCAAGCTGCTCACTCGCTACAACATGCGCCTGGGAGATTTGTAAATACGTTACGAACTAATACATTCTTAAAACGAGATGATTACAAGGCTGTTGCGAAATTATAAATTTATAACACGAGATGATTATATGTGTGTTACGAATTTATAAGTTCGTAATACGAGATGATTACAAGTCTTTTGCGAAATAATAAGTTCGTAATACGAGATGGTTATATATGTGTTGCGAAATTATAAATTCGTAACATGAGATAACTACATTTCTGTTGCGAACTTATAGATTCGTAACACGAGATGGATGTATGTCTGTTGCGAAATTATAAAGTCGTAACACGAGTTGATTACATGTGTGTTACGAAATTATAATTTCGCAACATGAGATGATTGTATTTCTGTTGCGAAATTATAAATTCGTAACACGAGATGATTACATGTCTGTTGAGAAATTATAAATTCGTAACACGATATCGATATAAAGGTACGAATACTTAATAATATTACAACGTTGATACGAATTATTAAATTCGTATCAATCGTACAAATTGTTTAGAGCTTGATTACACCAAATTTTTCCATAAATTTAAAAAAAAAGATATAAAACAACATTGTTTCTCATTTTGACTTTCTTGTTCGTTTTCTTACCTGTTCGGGCTCCGGCTCATTGGTGGAAAGCTCTTGCTGCTTCTCTTCAATGGAGGGGGAGGCTGCTGCTACATTTGTCGGGGGAGAGGCGGAGGCTGGTGCTGACATTTGTTGGAGAAGAGGGGGTGCCATTGATGTTGCTGCTGCTGCTGCTGTCTATTTTTCAAGAGGGAGTGCATTTGATGTCGTTGCTGCTACTGCTGCTTGGTGTGAGTCCATTGCCTTTTGTGCTTCAACTTCGAGCAGCTTCTTCAGGATATAATCTCCCACAGCCTCGACAAGATGCTGCTGTTGCTCCTTTTGGGATTGCAGAAGTGCTTGAAGCATTTGATCTTGTTGAGTTTGGAGAAGAGCCTCAACCTCTATTCTAGCTCTTGTTGTTGCTATACTCCCGGCATATTCCCCGATCTCCTTGATGAAAGTCTCCCTATCTTCAACAGATTGGATGTTTGAAGGGAGTAGGTGAGCAGCAACAGTAAAAGTGGAAGCACCAATTGGGGCAGCAACGATGTCTTCATCATCATCAATTGCACGCTTCCTCTTCTTCATATTATCAGTAGGATCATACTGAAAGACAAATGACATCTTTTCAGGATCCTTAGCAAGAGATTTCCAGAATGCTGTCTCCTTTTCCTTTTTGGTGGGCTTAAGTTTCGGGACTAGCGTCTACAAAGAAAATAAGCAACTCTATAATACTGTTACGAAAGAAAAAGATCGCAACAACAAATGTTACGAATTTGAAAATTTGTAACATAACTATAAAACCACAACAATAATTATGTTAAGAAGTAAACAAAGCGCAACAAGATACGTTGCGAATTGCGAATTTCACAACATAACACCAAAAACATAATAACAAAATCATAACAATTAGAACTGATACGAAATTAACAAATGGCAACAACACATGTTGCGAAACTAGAATTTCGGAACATTAGAAAAAATTCAAATTTGTACCTTTGAACTGAACGACACCAATCCCTTTGCACTCATATATTTATACCTCAGCATGCGAGGTATAAATTCCTTGTTGTCCTTGCCTCCAATCCTCCTCCCAACAGGCGGTATTGCTTCATGTATCCAAGCCTGAAATTTAATTTCTCATTATTAGCAATTCGTCATTGATACGAATTGTTAAATTCGTAACAGAAAATAAAATCAAATGATACGAAATGTCGAAATTTACCAGGAATGCTATGGTATTCCCATTCAGATGGTAGTAGTTTCCAGGCTTATTTGTCACCGCGTCAATCTTCTCAATCAATATTTGGTAGGCGTGGCTCCCCTACGGGAAGTTCTCCCAAGCCTCATCATCCTCCACCAAAGCCCACATCCACAGTGGGACCTTCACCTTGTTTGCATCGAGTCCAAGCACATAAAGACAGCATAAGAGAATCTTCGCCAACTTGAGGTAGTCGGCTTCAGTCCCCTTTACCTCCACATTTTTCACTTCAAACTTCTTGTTTATGAATTTAGTCCGCACGCTAGAAATGAGCATTTCTTTGCCTCCCATTAGCTTGGTGAAGACTGAACTCTTTGGTATCCCGTGGGGCTGGTATGGGTCAAAATTTGGAGGCGTAGGTCCGAATCGGAGGCCAGAAACCAAGGCAAACTCTACCCGCGAGAATCGTAGAATTCGCCCATTTGACCTTGAAAAATAAAGCTGTTTCATCAACCTCCGGATCCGGTTTGACTTGGCGAGAAATCATGAAGTGTAAAGCTTTGCCGAATCTAGACACTATATCCGGGAGCTTCATAAATGCCCCAATTGCTGATTGCGTCAACGCTTCGATAGATTTTTTGCCAAATGTTTCAAGGACACACCTTATGTCGTTCACTGTGCTCTCACCTCCGGTTAGCATTATCCGTTGGTGCTTTGCTGTAATATTCTTGCTCTTGAAAATCCATTTATTCTGCAGTAAACAAGGTTTAATTCAGTAATCCAGAACGTGTAACACATGTTGCGAAATTATAATTTCGCAACGTCAAACAAACGAAACAATATGCGAAGTTAGTTGCGAATTTCACAATTCGCAACACTATACACTATTAGTGTTGCGAATTGCGAAATTCACAACATTATGCACATATAAATATCAGATTCCAAGCATTCAAAGAGGCATCCAAAATGTTGCGAAATTTTAATTTCGCAACGTCAAATAAACGAAACAATATGTGAATATACACCATTAGTGTTACGAATTGCGAAATTTGCAACATTATGCACATATAAATTCCAAATTCCACGCATTCAAAGAGGCATCCACAATGTTGCGAAATTATAATTTCGCAACGTCAAATAAACAAAACAATATGCGAAGTTAGTTGCGAATTTCACAATTCGCAACACTATCTACCATTAGTGTTGTGAATTGCGAAATTCGCAACATTATGCACATATAAGTTCCAGATTCCACGCATTCAAAGAGGCATCCACAATGTTGCGAAATTATAATTTCGCAACGTCAAACAAACGAAACAATATGCGAAGTTAGTTGTGAATTTCACAATTCGCAACACTATACACTATTAGTGTTGCGAATTGCGAAATTCACAACATTATGCACATATAAATTCCAGATTCCACGCATTCAAATAGGCATCCACAATGTTGCGAAATTATAATTTCGCAACGTCAAATAAACGAAACAATATGCGAAGTTAGTTGCGAATTTCACAATTCGCAACACTATCCACCATTAGTGTTGCGAATTGCGAAATTCGCAACATTATGCACATATAAATTCCAGATTCCACGCATTTAAAGAGACATCTACAATGTTGCGAAATTATAAATTCGCAATAGTTTATGACCGAAATTCGAAAAAGGTGTTGCGAATTAGGGTTCTAAGCAAATATGAGAAACTGAAAACCAGATCTAGACATTCAAAGAAGAAGTTATCAATTCGCAACAAGCCCGGGAAATGAGAAATTCAAATTTTACCTTTTCTTTCTCGTAGAGGTTGACGGATTCGTCACCTTTGCTCGCTTCACTGTCAATGGCGGCTTCTTCCTGCTCTTCTTCTTCTCCTTCCTTTTTCTTCCCCTTTCTCTTGTCTTGCCTCTCGTCCTTCTTTTTCTTCTTCGACAGTTGGATTTTGCCGGTTTCATCGTTCTTTCATTTTTTCTTCCTCTCTCGTGTTGCACTGTCACCGGAATTGGAGTGATTTTGGACGCGGAGAGCTTCTGTTTCAGATCCGCCCAAATCGACGGCGGCGGCTTCTTGCTCTCCGCCGCCTTCTTCGTCTCCGTCGGGTTCTTCGTTTCCTTCAGCCTCTTCGTCTCCGGCGTCTTCTTCTTCATCCACAGGCGGAGAAGTTTGTTCTTCATCCACAGGTGGAGGACTTTAATCTTCTTCCATAGATATGCTTTGTTCACTGTCAGAAGCCATGGATGGACGGCTGAGGGTGGAAGTTCCGCAACGGCTAGGGTTCCTGGCGGTGGCGTGAGGGGCTGAGGCGGAGGGTGGCGGAAATAGGAGGCGGAAATGGGGGAGAGAACTGGGTGGTGGACGGCGGAAATGGGGGAGAGAAATGAGAAAGTAGGGTTTTTGTGGTAGAGAGAGAAAATATAAGATGAGAAATGAGGGAAAGTGAAAATATGAGATGACACGGTTTTTTTCTACAAAACTGAATATAACTTCTACCCTATAGTAAGGGTATAATGGTCCAAAAAACATATTTTTGGCTATAATTTTACCATATTATGTTCCTTGACAACTATTATAATCTAAGGGGGGATTTTGCTATATGGGTCCTTCACTCAACTAGAAATAGAAATATGATTGTTCCAATACTTATTTTAAAATGATTCTGGAAATAGTATAAGAAAACAAATGAAACAAAAAGAATTTTATGTGCATGGGAGTATGCTCATCTCTTTCTAGTGCATGTGAGGATTCTTTCCAAGGTTACTCTTATATTTTAATACCCGCACCGAAATAAGTGAGATCATACTATTACGATGGTGGGAATAATAACGATTCAAAATGTTGGAAATGGTTTAAATGTTAACTATGTTTGAGGATAAATATTGTTGATTAAATACTTGTTATTTAATTAAAATATTTATTGGATGTTAATCTACGCCGTGAGTAGATGAACGTGGTATATTTAATATCTCTAAACCGATTTCTGGTGAGTGAGATATTGTATGCTAAAGGTTGGATGTTGAAATAGTAATTAACATGTTATTAATTATAATAAATGTTAGTTGTCCCACATCGGTTATATGTGGATGATTTGACTAGTATTTAAGGCTATGTCTGTATGAGCTTAATAACTTGTTGGGTTGGTGTGTATGGGTGCCTACGCGCACACACACACGCGCGCGCCGCCGACGACGCCGCCGCCGCCGCCGTCCGTCCGGGCCTGGGACTTGGACTTGGATCTTGGCAATTGGTGCTTTGGGCTGGTGTTTGGGCCTTATCTTTTTGGACCAACATTACAAGCCCAATTTGATTAAATGTTGAGCCAAATCCGGAAGCCCAGTGTGTGGAAAGCCCATCGGCAGAGAGACTCTTGGCTGCTGTAACCGCCGGAGACTCTTCACATCCGGCAACCTTTGGTGTCTGAAACCGCCGGCCATCATGGCTGAATTGATGGCGACGAGTCCCTTCACTTGATCGAGAGCTGCTATATATAGGAGCATCTTCATTTGCAGAATTCACTCATTCCAAGCAATCTGCACTCCTCTATAGCATTTCATAGCATATCATACACTAGTTCAGTTTTCGTTCCTGTTCAGTTCGCCGGAGCTCGGTTCTGTTTGTGGTGCTACTACAACCGAGACGTCAAGATCGTTTTAACCTTTGGGGACGAGCCGCCTTACCGTGAGCACTACCGGGGCGTATTCTCGTCTTGCGGGCAGAAGTTTTACTTCGGACGATCTTTGGTTTATTCTAAACTTAGTTCTTCAGTTTCATTGTAATACTTATAAGCTTGTTCGTGTTCAAGTAAATCAATAAAGAAGTATTGTTCATTGTTATCTACACGAGCAAGTACCCGATTCCTAACACAAAAATCCAACGGTACGTTAAAATAAAGACTCGTGTTTTAGCCTTTAGGTGAAAACTCCAAAGTCCACAACCTCAGATCCTAACTGAAATGAGAGGTCAACTCAAAAGTCAAAACTAAAGTATTTGCTCTGTTTTTAAAAATCTCAAAATACAAAATTAATAATTATCGCCGTTGCCGGGGATCGAACCCGGGTCACCCGCGTGACAGGCGGGAATACTTACCACTATACTACAACGACTTTTTGTTTGCTAATTTTCATAAACTTTTAATTATACATATTTTCGGAGAAGATTCTACAATGGATAAACAATTAAATAATTACTTGATGTCTATTAATGGTAATTAACTTGTCGATCCATAAGAACCGCCATGAATATTCAAGGTTTGAATATGAAGCATTATCGAGCAAATTATCATTAAAAATATGGGCGAAATCTAAAAGAGCAAAAATTCAATATACCCCTTTTCAAATACAAAAAATAAATTATAGTTCTTTTTCTAAAAAAAATTTTAAAATACCCTTTTGAGTTTGTTTAGGATTTTTATGTCTTTCATGTATACAAGAAAATTGCATTTAATTTGTATCATACACGAAGATTAATTTCTTGTATGAATTTCCGGCGATATTTTCCAGCTAAAAAAATTCCGGTGAAATTTTTCCGGCTAATTTTTCCGGCAAAAAATTTCCGGCGACAATTTTCGGCTATTTTTTCCTGCGAAAATTTGAATCATACACAAAGCCTAACTTCAGGTATGATGCATACATGAAATTATCTTCGTGTATTTATCATACATGAAAAATTATCTTCATGTATGATACAAATTTGAATTTTTTGGAGGCAAAATTTTTGTGTATGATGCATACATGAAAGTCAGTCTTCGTGTATGTATCATACATGAAAACTTATCTTCATGTATGTTTTAAATTTGAATTTTTTGGAGGTAAAAATTTTCGTGTATGATGCATACATGAATGTTAGTCTGCGTGTATGATGCATACATGAAGTTAGGCTTCATGTATGATTCAAATTTTTGCCGGAAAAATTCGCCGGAGAAATTCGCCGGAAATTTTCGCCGGAGAAATTCACAGGAAAATTTCGCCGGAAGTTCATACATGAAATTAGTCTTCTTGTATGATTCAAATGAAAGTTAGCCTTCTTGTATACTCATTAAGGGTATATTAAACTTTTTACAACTCAAAGTGGTATTTTGCAACTTTTAAACTTAAGATGATATTTTGCAACTTTTGTTTAAAAAAAAGGGTATTTTACTACATTCTCTCAATCTAAAATGTAGAATAATTTTACTAGTACGTATTTGCGTAGTCCAAGAGAATAAAATGCATATTTAACGGTTTTAAATTTTGTAACCTTCACAAAACCATGCTAATTGTTCACTGTGATAGCAACATACTACAATAAAACCTCTATAGAAAACTACTCTATTAAGGAATAATAAACTCTATTTAAGAATAAAAGTTATGGTCCTAACTTGACACCAATTATAAGTAGAAATAAATTCTACATTTTTATAATTCATATTTTTTCAAGTCCAACCTTAAAGAAATATACTTTTATTAGGAATAAATGACAATAAATATAAATATATATATATATATATATTTATATGTATGTCCTGTGAAAGTAGATTTAAATTGATTTAGTATACTTATCTACGGTTTTATGTTACGATGACTTGTTCTTTTGTCTTGTAACCACATCATTTAACTTTTTGTGTATTTAATTGCTCGTCAATATGACCATATGCTTGTACCCATAATATTTTCAACTTGTCGAGCAGGATAAAAGCTTCTTTACATGAAACTTTTTGCTATCACCCAAAGTATATGCATGTATATACAATATTATTTTTGTTAAAATATTTTAGGTACACATGCATTTGGTAATTATATTGTTTATGTATTTCGTATGTACTTTGAAATTGAAAAACAAAAATTCATCATACAGCTCCACATAAAAATAACCTCTATTTAAAATTATTTTTTTATAATCCAAAAACTATGAATTAATAGAAGTTTTACTGTACATATAATATATAACAAAAAAAAGGTGAATACAAGATTACGAGTAGATAAAACCCATAAGGTGATGACTAATACGTTAGAATGGAATGAGAATGTAATGGTCATTCCATTCCCATGAGTATAAGTTTGGCTATTCCTTCTCTACCTGGTATTATAGCTATTGGCAAAATTTATTTCATTACAATGGCATTTTGTAAGCATTAAGCATTTTCGAATTAATTTTTTTGCAGCAATTTTTTTATTTTATTTATTTTAAAAGATATTAAATTAGAACCGTGGTATTGTATAGTTTGTTGTTGATGTGGCAATTTAAAGTCAAAATTTATTTATTGATTTTCAATGTGTTGTGAGGCTTATAAAATAAGCTTGAACTTGAAGTTTTCTTGTTAGGAATCGGGTACTTGCTCGTGTAGATATCAATGAATAATACTTTATTTTTATTGATGAACTTTGAACAGAAACAGAATTTGTAAGAATTACAATGGAAACTGAAGAACAGAGATTAGAAAACAAGATCGTCCGAAGTTAGACTTCTGCCCGCAAGACGAGAATACGCCCCGGTAGTGCTCACGGTAAGGCGGCTTGTCCCCAAAGGTTAAAACGATCTAAACGTCTCGGCTGTAGTAGCACCACAAACAGAACCGAGCTCCGGCGAACTGAACTAGAACGAAGACTGAACTGGTGTATGATATGCTATGAAATGCTATGCTGCTTTGAGAGAAGAGAAGATTGCTTTTCGTTTTAGTCAAGAATGCAATGACAATGCCTCCCTTATATAGCAGCTCTCGGACATGTGGAGGGGCTCGTTGCATTAATACAGCCATTCATGGCCGGCGGTTTCTGGACGTGAAGAGGTGGCCAGCTGAAGTGAACAGCCTTGGCTGTTACAAAAGCCAAAGGTCTTTTGGGCCGATGGGCTTCACGGATGGGCTGCTGGATTGGGCTCAACAATTAATCGAATTGGGCTTGTGGGGTTGGTCCAACAAGATAAGGCCCAAACACCAGCCCAAAGCACCAATTGCCAAGATCCATGTCCCAGGCCCGAGCCCGCCCGCCCGCCCGTCCGTCCGGACGGACGGCGGCGGCCGCGCGCGCGTAGGCACCCATACACATCCATACACAGCAACCCAGCAAGTTATTAAGCCCACACAGACATAGCCTTAAATACTAGTCAAATCATCCACATATAACCGATGTGGGACAACTAACATTTATTATAATTAATAACATGTTAATTACTACTTCAACATCCAACCTTTAGCATACAATATCTCACTCACCAGAAATCGGTTTAGAGATATTAAATATACCACGTTCATCTACTCACGGCGTAGATTAACATCCAATAAATATTTTAATTAAATAATAAATATTTAATCAACAATATTTATCCTCAATAATGGTTAATATTTAAACCATTTCCAACAATCCCCCACATGAGTGAGAATGCCAATGCAAAATGAATGCAAATGCAAAGTTCAGTCCTCAAGAGACAATACTGCATTTGGCTAGGTAGCTTGTGACCTTGAACCTATCCATAGTCAACATTATTGAGTATACCGGCGGCATAGTGGTTATGAAAACCTTGAACTAGTCCTCCATGATGTATACCGAGACAACAATATTGACACAATATCATCTCAATTCCGTCCGTTCTAACGTTTTGTGCCCTTTTCGGCCTTGGACACCCCTTTGGATTCATAAGTGTATCAATTGAAGCGGCCCTCACTTCACACTTATATAGGTGATTCTTATTTCCAAGTATCCAACTATACTTGACCTCTCCGAGGTATCCAAGAATCATTAAAAGTCATAAGACTTAAACTCACCACTTGTAGGTAAACAAACACTCACTGTTCTGAAAGAATAGGTATGTTCGAGTGTTTAACACACGGATTCTTATAACTTCGTTGTCCCATTGAACCAAACTCTTGGGATCCTCCAATCTGCAAGGTTGGGTATCCGCTATAATCATCCTTAAGATGTGGATTTAACACCCATTTCCTCTAACAGTTTATACATTTGATCTCGATTAATGCTCTTAGTCAGCGGATCCGCTAGATTATCTATTGACCTCACATAGTCAATTGAGATAACCCCACTCGAGATCAAATGTCTTACGGTATTATGTCGTCGACGAATATGTCGAGACTTACCGTTATAAAACATATTCTGTGCTCGTCCAATAGCAGATTGGCTATCACAGTGTATCAACACAGACGACACAGGCCTCGTCCAACATGGAATATCCTCGAGGAAATTTTTAAGCCATTCGGCTTCTTCACCAGCTTTATTCAAAGCTATGAATTCAGATTCCATGGTAGACCTGGAAATACAAGTCTGTATCTTAGACTTCCAAGATACTGCACCACCCTCAATAGTGAACACATATCCACTCGTAGAAAACGAGTCTTTGGAGTCAGATATCCAATTAGCATCACTATACCCTTCAAGTACAGCAGGCTCTCTTGAATAGTGAATCGCAAAGTTCTGAGTATATTTCAAATAACCCAGTACGCGCTCTAGGACTCTCCAATGTTCTTTACTTGGATTAGCAGTATAACTACTCAACTTGTGAACCGAGCATGCTATATCAGGTCGGGTACAGTTTGACAAATACATCAAACTCCCAATGATCTTAGCATATTCATCTTGACCCACAGGTTCCCCCTTGTGCTCACTTAGATGAACATTCAGTTCCCAAGGAATCTTAGCAATAGGTTTCTCATAAGCGTTGAATCTCCTCAACACTTTCTCAATATAGTGAGATTGCGACAATGCAATTCCATTGGGCGTTCTTAGAATCTTAATTCCAAGAATAACGTCAGCTAAGCCCATATCTTTCATGCTAAAATTTATACTTAGCATCCTCTTGGTTTCACCAATCACACGAGAGTTACTACCCATGATTAACATGTCATCTACATAAAGACAAACGATAACATAATCGTCACCCGTTTTCTTAATATAGACACATTTGTCACTCTCGTTGATCTTGAAACCATTTGACAACATCACTTCGTCAAACTTCAAGTGCCAACGCAAAGGCGCTTGTTTCAATCCATATAAAGACCGTTGTAGTTTGCATACCATGTGCTCTTTTTCAGGTACAACAAACCCCTCCGGTTGCTTCATATATATTTCATCATCTAACTCCCCATACAAGAATGCAGTCTTAACATCTATTTGATGAATCTCAAGATTGCGCAAAGCAGCAATAGCGAGAAGCACCCTAATAGAAGTAAGTCTCGTCACGGGCAAATAGGTATCAAAGAAATCATAACCGGCTTTTTGTCTAAAGCCTTGAACAACAAGTCTGGCCTTATATTTATCAATAGTACCGTCAGACTTGTACTTCTTCTTTAGGATCCACTTGCATCCTAATGCCTTACAGCCTGGTGGTAGTTCAACTAACACCCAAGTGTGATTAAGCATAATAGACTCAATCTTGATGTCTATAGCTTCTTTCCACAAAGCCGCATCCGAACCAGATAAGGCTTCTTTTACGGATACCGGTTCACCGTTTAGCATTAAAA
Organism: Schizonepeta tenuifolia; assembly: GCA_029490685.1. Taxonomy (NCBI): domain Eukaryota; kingdom Viridiplantae; phylum Streptophyta; class Magnoliopsida; order Lamiales; family Lamiaceae; genus Schizonepeta; species Schizonepeta tenuifolia. The sequence goes on along the minus strand of CM055960.1, from coordinate 24,268,826 downwards.
CGACGTAGTCCGGTCCATAAATTTTTGCTTTCTGTACTCGAGTACCACGTCTAGGCTCATTCACAGGTATAGACCTAAGTCGCTTTCTATTCGGCGGTCCATAAAACATCGGATTAGAACTCGATGCAACATTTTCATCTATGGGTTCAGAACTCATAGACTCATCTACAAGTTTAGAGCTCGTAGCTTCATCCTCAACTCTCTTCCTAGAGTTAGGATCAACCTTATCCTTATTAGGATAGATGTTCTCAAAGAATACAGCATTCCTTGATTCCATCGTCGTACCCACATGTCGGGTATATCGGATTTGTGTACAACAAACCGATACGCGCTGCTGTTAAGTGCATAACCAATAAAGATACAATCTACTGTTTTAGGTCCAATTGTAACTTGTTTTGGTAAAGGCACTTCAACCTTAGCTAAACACCCCCACACTTTGAGGTATTTAAACGAAGGTTTCCTCCCTTTCCAAAGTTCATAAGGAGTCACGTCCTTCCCTTTGAGTGGAATCTTGTTCAAGATATAGTTAGCTGTCAAAACAGCTTCCCCTTACATGTTCTGGGATAATCCTGAACTAATCAATAAGGCGTTCATCATCTCTTTAAGAGTACGATTCTTACGTTCAACAACGCCATTTGATTGTGGTGAATAAGGAGCAGTCGTTTGATGGATTATACCACTTTCGTTGCATAATTCAGCAAACGGAGCAACATACTCTCCACCTCTATCACTTCGAACCATTTTGATTCGGCAACCAAGTTGATTTTCGGATTCATTCTTGAAGTTTCTAAAAGCTTCAATAGCCTCATCTTTACTTCTTAACAAGTAAAGGTAACAATACCTTGTGCAATCGTCAATAAAGGTAATAAAATACCTTTTACCACCTCTAGTTTGCACAAACTTTAAGTCACACACATCGGTGTGAACAAGTTCTAGAGGTTTAGTGCTTCGTTCAACTGACTTAAACGGTAACTTAGCCATTTTTGCTTCAACACAAACTTCACACTTGTCTTGTGTCTTAGATAAATCAATTTTTAACATGTCCATGTTCGCAAGTTTTTTTTATAGCATTTAGATTTACGTGACCAAGTCTACAATGCCATAAATCACAACACTCAAGCAAGTAAGCAGAAGTAGTAGCTTTATTATCATTAGCAACTGCCTTTAGAAGGCTTACAAGTACGAACACTCAACTTGAACATATCATCAACAATGTGACCTTTTCCAAGAGTCTTATCAAACTTATGTATGATTATAAAATCACTATGAAGATCTATATCAAACTTAGCCCTAACTAGTTTGACGCCTGACACCAAATTCTTGCGGATTGCCGGAGCATGCAACACATTCTTCAAAGTTATCTCCACACCGGAAGTGAGTTGGAGTACAACAGTCCCAACTCCAAGAACAGGTGAGGTACGGTCACTCGCTTCGGTGACAAAACGGTCTTGAACTTCCTTGTAGGTATAGAACAAGTCCCGGTTCATGCAGATATGAGCGGTCGCACCTGTGTCAAGAAACCAAGTAACAGGATTAGGGTCCGAGACATGGTTTACCTCGGTGATCATGGCAACAAGGTCGTCTTTGTCCCAAGTGTCGAAGTCCTTTTGGACATGGTTGACCTTGTTCTTTCCCTTCTTCTTCGGCAGACGGCAGTTCTTCGCCATATGTCCGGGCTTATCACAATTGTAGCACGTTCCGGTGAACTTAGTCGGAGGTGCCACTTCTTTTCCTTTGCCTTTGGCAGGATAAGGACGCTTCTTTGAAGGTCTGCCCCTACCATCGGTCGAGTTTGCCTTAGCCTCCATTGGAGCCTTGGCCTTCATGTCTTGATCACGGACTTGAGCTTCGGTTTGAAGCTTAGCCACCAACGTCTCAAGGGTCATCTCCTTTCGCTTGTGCTTAAGATATCCCTTGAACTCCTTCCAACTTGGCGGCAACTTGTCAACCAAGAGCGCTACAGTATACGCCTCGGGCAGAGGCATCCCCTCGGAATGAACATCGTGTATAAGAGTTTGAAACTCTTGTACTTGGGGCATCATAGGACGACTGTCCACCATTTGGAATTCGGTGAGCCTCGTCACTACGAACTTCTTCGTGCTAGCAAGGTTAACACGGTACTTCAACTCAAGAGCATCCCAAATTTTTTTGGCGGTCTCCTTAATGCTGAACACATTGAACAGGCCATCATCAAGCCCGTTCAACAACATATTCCGACACAGATAGTCAGAATGCACCCAAGTATCGTAGTCAATACGAACTTGCACATTTGCCTCGTCCTCGGCTGGGACAGGAGGTCTTTCTTCACGCAGGAAGCTAGCAAGCCCCATTGTGGTGATGTAGAACATCATCTTTTGGGACCATCTTTTGAAGTCAGTTCCCGAAAAATTGGGAGGTTTCTCGGCGATAGGCATGAGCCGAGAAGCAGGTTGAACAGGAGCCATGGTTGAGCTCGAGGAGCCAATGGTTCCAGAAGTGGTGGAAGAAAGAGTGGAAGTGCCGGTGCTCGAATTGGTAGACATTTTTTCAGCAGGGTTTGAACTTCAGTTTTGAGGAAGCACACGAACAAGTAACTTTGTTATCTACACGAGCAAGTACCCGATTCCTAACAATCGCAAGACGAGAATACGCCCCGATAGTGCTCACGGTAAGGCGGCTCATCCCCAAAGGTTAAAACGATCTAAACGTCTCGGCTATAGTAGCACCACAAACAGAACCGAGCTCCGGCGAACTGAACTAGAACGAAGACTGAACTGGTGTATGATATGCTATGAAATGCTATGCTGCTTTGAGAGAAGAGAAGATTGCTTTTCGTTTTAGTCAAGAATGCAATGACAATGCCTCCCTTATATAGCAGCTCTCGGACATGTGGAGGGGCTCGTTGCATTAACACAGTCATTCATGGCCGGCGGTTTCTGGACGTGAAGAGGTGGCCAGCTGAAGTGAATAGCCTCGGCTGTTACAGAAGCCAAAGGTCTTTTGGGCCGATGAGCTTCACGGATGGGCTGCTGGATTAGGCTCAACAATTAATTGAATTGGACTTGTGGGTTGGTCCAAAAAGATAAGGCCCAAACACCAGCCCAAAGCACCAAGATCCAAGATCCAAGATCCAAGATCCAAGATCCAAGTCCAAGTCCAAGTCCAAGTCCAAGTCCAAGTCCCAGTCCCAGGCCTGGCCCGAGCCCGCCCACCTGTGTGTGTGTGCACGCGTGTGTGTGTGCGTATGTGTGTGTGCGCGCGCCCGCCTGTGTGTGTGACGGCGGCGGCGGCGGCGGCGCGCGTGTGTGTGTGCGCGCGTAGGCACCCATACACATCCATACACAGCAACCCAACAAGTTATTTAGCCCATACAGACATAGCCTTAAATACTAGTCAAATCATCCACATATAACCGATGTGGGACAACTAACATTTATTATAATTAATAACATGTTAATTACTACTTCAACATCCAACCTTTAGCATACAATATCTCACTCACCAGAAATCGGTTTAGAGATATTAAATATACCACGTTCATCGACTCACGGCGTAGATTAACATCCAATAAATATTTTAATTAAATAATAAATATTTAATCAATAATATTTATCCTTAATAATGGTTAATATTTAAACCATTTCCAACACTTCTTACCCAGCAGGTGTGAAATTAAATACTATTTTCAGCGTAAATTTTCGCGTCCTACTCCGATGACTAAACAAATTTCCTCATCTTGTAGTTTAGGAAAAATCTGAGCTGTTTCATTTTGTTTGAGTAAGGACAGTTGTTTATGTTGGAGGTGAGCCTTCTCTATACTCATTTTAACCAAATTACTTTTCAACTTGAATGATCTATGTTTGTTTATCTTATTTATGTTGAAGAATGAGGTCGACTCTCCCACTCCCTCTCTCACAAGAAAATGTTCGCTTCAAACACCGAGTTTTGGTTAATATTTGCATGTTGTGTATTGCGTTGTGTTAATATGAATCGCGTGCCCTAGTTTGTTTCCCTATTTCGGAGGAAGTGTGATGGTCCCGATACGAGTTACTGGTGTATTGGGAGGTGGCTGGGGAATACACCAGTTACGATTTTCAAACTTAACCCCCAAAAATAACTTCAACTGAGTAGGGCAGCTCAGTTGGAATCACAACTGAGTAAAGAACACTCAGCTGGAAGTGAAGTGCTGTGCGGAATGTGGTGGAAATTAAACTCGTATAAAATCAACTCACGCTTTTATGCACGGTTGGTCAATAACCAAGACAGTTGAGAAATAATGCAGTTTGCATGCAGGTTAGATAGTCAGTTGAATATGCAATAAGATAACTGAAAATAAACACAACACACAAAGATTTAACGTGGTTCGGAGAGAACTCCTACGTCCACGGAGAGTTGTGAGTCCACACAACTCAGTCCAAGTTCTTCGAATACTCAGATGGCTTCCTTTTATCCGATGTTCTCTTCCCCATACAGCTTCTCATCTGATGAACGCTCAGTTGTTTTCCTTACAACTGATGTTCTATCTCTTGAATGTGACTTCCCCCTTTTTGGATACTTGACTATTGATCTGAAACTTGAACGTAGCTTCCTCCTTCTTGATTCTCATCTGATGAATGCTCAGGTGATGTTCTTATGTCTTCCCTTTTTTGCATTCTGATAAAATGAACTCTCAGTTGTCTTTCTTCACAACTGATGTTCTGTCCGAGTGAAGCCTTGTTGCTGTCTTCAGCTGGAGACCTGTAAAGATAAAATCTTAACAATACTCAAACAGCGAGCCTACCTACTAACATTAGGAACTGACAACATCTACTCGGTTGGGGTCAGTTGGTTTTGGAATTCATCAAAACTCTTACTAACAAATTTTCCAACAATTTCCCCCTTTTTGATGATGCCAAAACCACTTACAACTTTAAACCACTACTGATCTAAACCTTACTAACTTATCCAAAATCTCAGCTGAAATTCTGGACAGTCTATAAGATAAAACATCAAAGGGTTACCACAGTTATAATATGGTATTTAAAAGACTTTGCGATTTAGGGCTTGGACAATGAGATATTGTTCATCAAGGTGAATCGAATATATATATTTGAAGTTTTCATTACAACTGATGATTACACAGATAGGCACAAAAACCAAAAAATTACAACAGTTGCTTGAAAACTAACTGAGCTAAAATTGTAGCCCATACTTACTAAAAACCCTAACAAAAATCTCTCTCTTGGCAGGTGACTCCTTAGAAATGTCCACTCCATGCTCCTTGCAAACCTGCCTCGCCTCAGCTGTGATCTTCGTGCGGTTCGGGTTGCGAGAGTCTGGGAGAAGAGGAGGCCGATAAGTAACCCTCTTGGGAACTGGAATTGTGTTCAAGTCCAGCTTGGCTTCAATCATAGCTCGCCTGAACTGGCTGAACATGCCAGGATCCCCTGAGTGCAACTCGGTCAACGCTTCCTTGAACGCTTTCCTCGGGTCGTCAGTTGCGTAAACCTTCCTATAGTAGAAGTCGTTTACCAACTCCTGCTTGAAGATCTCCCACTCTTCATTCCACTCGGTCGGCATCCACTTGTTATCATACATGAACCGACTCTCGACCTTGGACTTCCCAGACAACCTTTGTTGCTTCAACCGAGCTTCCGCCTTTAATTGATGCTTGTTGATGCGGCATCGGCTGCGGGAGGCAACGTTGCGGTCCAGGTTCTGGGACAAATTCTTCAGCTCTTCCTCGAATTGGTTCACCCTCCTCGCCTGGCTGGCGGCAAACTTCCTGATCCAGCTCGGGTTCATGTAATCCTTCTCCTCTACATCCATAGCCTTGGCCGCTGCAATGCACTCTTCGGTTGTTATCCCGTCGAGTTCAGAATCCAGCTCGGCTGCGATCTCGGCTATGGAGCTGTAGGAAACTCCAAACTTCTCTGCCTGCTCCATGTCTTTAGACATTTCAGCTCCACCGACTTCGGTTGACTTGGGAGCAGCAGACTTCCTTTTCCTCAGCTGAGATTTTGATGATTGAGCAGCTGACACTTCTTGTTCTTGGGTCTCTTCTTCTTCCTGCGCCTCAACCTCCGTCTCCTTCTCTTCCCCCTTTTTGGCATCAGCAATAAGGCTTGCTACTGAACCGTCCAGAGAGATGAGTTGATCCTCGGCTAGTTGAACAAGGTTGAAGAGTTCATCGACCGCACATTCAAGCTCGACCTTCTTTGCCAGTTCGGAGTCCTGGCGCTCTTGTTCGGCCTTCTTCAAGATAGAGACGTTGTCGATGACCTCTGTCTGAAAAGCAGCAAACTCAGCCCACCGCGACTCGAACCTGGACTCCCATTCTGCATCTTGTATCTGTTGGGACTTGGCAAGATTGGAGTCGGCCAAGGATTTGAAGACGTTCAGCTCCGACTTCAATCCCAACAGAGTGGACTTCAACTCCGACACTTCTTGACTGGTGGAGGAGGAGAAATCATTCAGCTTGGTCTTCAGTTCAACATTCTCCTCCACCAGTTGTTGGTGCTTAACTTCTTGCGCTTCCAACGCCCTCAGCTGGTCATCTTTTTGGTGCTGGAGGTTGACAAGCAGTTCAGTCCTCAGCTGGTTGACCCTCTCAGCTACCAGCTCACAGATTTCTTTAGTTGTGGGAGCATGCTGATCAGCTGGAGGGGCTTGAGCAATCAGAGCTAGAGGCTCAACTGTGACCATGGCTTGTGTGTTGGCCAGGTACAGCTTCAGTTCTTCTTCTTCTTCTTTTGTTGCTGCGGCGGCTGCATCCACATCCTCAAGGAAGTCAGCTGACTTGACCAACATGCTGTCAAGGAAGTCGACACACTCCTTTCCAGCTGCTTTCCTTGTGTCAGTCCCTTCAGCTCGACTCTGGTCCATCCGACGAGTGAGCAGCGCAATCCGGTTGTTGTAAGCCACCTCCAAGTTGGAATAGTTGAAGTAGGCTCGGATGCGGGACTCATCTGACTTCAGCCTGTCCCAGCTCTGCACCCTGATCGTATCTTCTTTGACGTACCAATGGCTGAAGATCAGGTGGAACTGGTACAAGAGCTCGGTTCCCAGAGTGGCGAAGACGGGAATGTTGCGAGCCTCAGGGAACATGCCTAGCAGCTTTTGAAAGCAGTAGGCCACCCTTCCCTCATGCTCCTGCGCAACTGCCTGAAGGTCGTCTTCCACATTGATAGGGGAAGGAGAAAGATCATAAGGCAATGGTTCAAAAGGTTCATCGATGTTGGACAAAGAGTGGGTCACAACATCGGCATCGAGCTGGGAGCTCGGAATATGGGATTTGGTTGGGAGGGGGATTTCTATTATTTCCTCAACATTGGCCGAAGGAGCAGTCACAATGTTGGCATCGAGCAGAGTGCTCGGAATATCTGGTTGAGAAGGGGTAAAAAGAGCAAGAGGCTCTGGGGCGGTACGGCATTATCTCCTGCCGTGGGGGAGGAGGGAACATCTTCAACGTCCTCAGAGGAGGAGGATGCATCCGACGTCTCGTATGTCTCCATTCCCTCAACCTCATCAGCTCCAGGGGCTCGAGGGGTGATCTCATAGGTGGCAGCCTCAGTTGAGCGGCTAGACTCAGATGGCTCTTCAGCATGTGCCGACTCAACTGGTGCATCTTCTTCAACTGGAGCTTGCTCCTCAGCTAGCATTTCCTCCTCAGCTGGCACAGACTCGACCGGTGTCTCCTCCTCAGCTGGCACATCAACTGTCTTCTTGGTCGACTTCTTGAACTGTACCCTTAGCTTTTTCTGTGCAGGTTCCTCAGCTGACTCCTTCTCCGACTCAGCTCGTCGGCGTGCAGCTTTGGACTTGATGGGACGAGCGGCAGCTGGTTCCCCCTCAGCTGTTGACTCTGCAGGCTTCCCAACCTTCTTCTTCTCCTTCGGAGTGTACACACTCCTGAGCACCTCCTGTGCTTTCTTGGCTGTCGGGAACAACAGCAACTTCTTAAGCGGCATCTCCTCGCAGTCTTCCCAGACCATGTTGCGGTCCTTGGTCGCGAGCAAGATAAGGGCAGAGATCTTGCAGCCGAAGTTGAGTGTCCCCTTTACACTCAGCAGCTTCTCTCCCGAGTCAGTTGTCGTCTCAGAGATCTTTGACTTCTCTACCATCAACTGGTTCAAGAAGTATTAAAACCAGTTGATCTGATGTTGGTGCTCCAAGGCCACCAACTGCTTTAACTTGGGTCGGCTGATGTCGCCGAATGCGCCACTGTAGCCGAACACCACCTTTAACACAGCATCGAACAACAGGCGATGTTCTGGCTTTAGCTTCGTCCTTTGCATGTTTCTCCTTAATCTCTCCGGCTCGATCAGAGCATTCTACAGAAGCTCATCCGCCTGCTCATCGGTAATATTCTCCAGGAACTCTGTGGCGGTGTGGTTGATGGAAATGATGTATCGGAGGGCATCGAAAACATCGATAGGGAAGGTGACACGACGTATGGTCCTGGCCGGAACATCTCTTTGCCGGAAGGAGACTTCCGTAGATACTCCTTCCGTACTGTCAAGGGGGCGGTTGAGGTTGACGTAGAATTCCCCGACTTGTCGCCTGAGCAAATGGGAGGGGCAAAGCTTGGCCCATTCGAGGAGGCCATTCTCTCTGAGAGTATTGGCGAGGGGGGCCAACACCGGCTACTCCAGATCCTCGTCGGAGAGGATTTGCTCAAAGTGTATCTTCGACACTAGCATATCGAACGATTCTTCATAAGACGTAGGGACGAGGGAAGATCCTGATGAGGCCATTTTCTTACTTTTCGGTGCCATTAATGATCACTGCAAAGGGAATATATAGAGGAAAAGAAAGAAGATCTTTTGCAGAAAAGAGTTAGGCAAAATTTGTGAAGACGATAAACAGTTAAATCAGATATACACGAATGAGGAAAGTAGGAGACCACTTCCTGATTTTTTGCCTTATATAGGTCTTTGACTCGGTTGAAATCGACGGCTGGGATTAAATGGCGCGAATCCATCAACGGCTGAGATTACGCGACTGTTGACTAGCTTTGACTCGACGTTTCGATCCGAGTTCCAACCAGCGCGTGAGAAGGTGTACAGTTTTCATGTCAGCCCAGTCGCACTATAAAGTAGGCTATGGATGTTCAGCCATACTTTACATTAAATGGGACATGATGGCTATTTTTAATGTAACTGACTAGCTCAGGAATGTTTGAATTTATTTCAAACATTCTCATTTAAGAACATAACACCTTTAGTCATAAATATTACCTGCCAGCTGATGTCGAAATTAGCTGTATACCTCAGTTGCCGCATACCATCAGCTGATTCGAGTTCGTCTGTTCAGCTGACGTCTGGTCCAATGTTGCAGCATACCATCAGCTGACTCAAGTTCGTCTGTTCAGCTGACGTCTGATGTCTTCAGTTGCCGATCGGCATCCGAGATTCCCCCTTCATCTGAGCTTCCCCCTCAGATGGATATTTGTCTCTTCACCTCAGCTGGTTCCTCATCAGGTGGATCTAACAATCCAAGTAGATCACATAGCATTTTGAACCGCGCTTCGGCTAGAGGTTTAGAGAAGATATCAACCCTCTGAATCTCAGTTGGAATCTTCTCCATGGATACATCCTTCTTCTCAATATGATCTCGGATGAAATGATGTCGGATGTCAATGTGCTTCGTCAGAGAGTGGTGAACAGGATTCAAAGAGATAGCTATGGCACTCGAGCTATCACAATGAATGGGTACCTGTCCAGTTGCGACTTCATAATCTCTCAGCTGTTGCTTCAGCCACAACACTTGCATGCAACAACTTCCGGCAGCCATATACTCTGACTCGGTTGTAGAAGTGGCAACACATGCTTGTTTCTTGGAGAACCGTGAAACTAGCTTGCTTCCCATGAACTAACAGTGTCCAGAAGTAGACTTCCTGTCCAACCGATCTCCGGCTAAATCCGCATCTGAGTATCCGGTCAGTTGGATATTGTCGTCAGTTGGATACCACAATCCAACGTTAACAGTTCCCTTCAGGTACTTGATGATGTTCTTTGCTGCTAACATGTGTGCTTCCCTTGGTTGAACTTGGAACCGAGCACACACTCCAACTGCGTATGATATGTCTGGCCGGCTGGCAGTTAGGTATAGCAAAGAACCGATGATCCCTCTATACTTGCTGGCATCCACGAGCTTTCCTTCAGATCCAGGTTCAATCTTCCAGTTAGTATTCATCGGGATCCTTGTGGTTTTACTTGTCTGCAATCCAAACTTGGTGATGAGCCCCTTTGTATACTTGGACTGATTGATGAATATCCCTTCTGGTGACTGCTTCACTTGTAATCCAAGGAAATAATTCATCTCGCCCATCATTGACATCTCGAACTTCTCCTTCATGAGATCTGAGAATTTCTTGCCCATCTCCTCCGACTTGGAACCGAATATGATGTCATCCACGTAGATTTGCACCACAAGTATATCATCTCCAACTTTGATGGTGAACAGAGTTTTGTCAACTGAGCCTCGTTTGAACCCCGAGTTCAGAAGAAAACTACAAAGAGTGTCATACCAAGCCCTGGGTGCTTGCTTCAGTCCATAGATTGCTTTCTTCAACTTGTACACTCTTCCATCTCCAGTTTCAAAATCGGGAGGCTGTTCAACATAAACATCTTCCTTGATATCACCATTTAGGAAGGCACATTTCACATCCATCTGATAGACCTTGAACTTGTGAAATGCAACATAGGCAAGAAAAATTCTGATGGCTTCGAGTCTTGCAACCGGCGCGAAAGAGTCTTCAAAGTCGATTCCTTCTTGTTGGCAGTATCCCTGAGCTACCAACCTTGCCTTATTCCTCACGATGAATCCAATGGCGTCTCTCTTGTTCTTGAAGATCCATTTTAATCCAATAACTTTGACACCATTTGGTCTTTCTACCAACTCCCATACACAGTTGCGTAGAAACTCATTCAGTTCTTCTTGCATGGTTGTTGTCCAGTGAACACAGTTGAGAGCTTCCACAACATTCTTCGGTTCTGGCACATCAACTACAAAGCAAGAAATCATGGCAACATCTCTAGCTTGCTCGAACTCCTCTAGAACTGCCAACTCCTCAGCATATTGAGCATAAGTGTTGGAATTTTCCTCGGTTGATTCTGGATTTGCAACTCGGCTCCTTGTACGCACACCCTCGGTTGGATCTCCGATGATGTTGTCTAGAGAATGATCTTCATACCATCTCCTGTTGCGCCTTCCTTCTTCTTCCAACCGTGGTTGTTCCAGAATTTCAATTGAAGGTGAATCTTGAGCTGTGGGAGATGCTGGAGTCTTCAGAACTGAAGATTGATCAGCTGTTGAGTCTGGATCCTCAACATTGACACCATTTTGAACCGGACTTGGTTGGGCTTCGGATGCCGATGCAGTTGGAGAGGCATCAGCTGAAGTTCCCCCTTGAGATGAGCTGGGGTCTTCGCATTCATCTTCAGAGGAGTATGGATCCTCATCCTCAGTTGCCCATACCAATGGTTCAGCTAGATTCTTTTCCCTTAGAGCTTGCGATTTGGTGAGAACAGGTGGAACTTGTGGATCAGCCTATTGTCTTTTAGCCTGTTCCCTGCACTCAAAAGTAGATTCATCAAAACTAACATGAGGTGTTATTTCCACAACACGGGAGCTGTTGTTGAAAACTCTATAGGCCTTGATCCGAGCGACATATCCAAGAAATATGCCCTTCGAAGCTTTGGCATCAAAAGTTTTCAACTGAGTCTTCCCATTGTTGTGAATATAACACTTAGAACCAAAAACACGAAAATATGAAATATTTGGCTTCCTGCGTCTCCATAGCTCGTATGGTGTCTTTCCCAACCGCTTGGTTAGAAGAGACCGGTTCTAAGTGTAGCATGCAGTGTTGATGGCCCCAGCCCAAAATCTCTTTGGCAGAGCTGAGCTGGTTAACATGGATGTAGCTGCATCCTTCAGCGTTCTGTTCCTTCGCTCAGCTACTCCATTCTGTTGCGGAGTACGCGCGGCTGATGTCTGATGGGTAATTCCATGCTTCTCAGCGTACTCGATGATGGTTTCATTTAGAAACTCAGTTCCACTATCTGATCGGATAGAAATGATCTTCATCTCTTGTTGGTTCGATATCCGATCCATCAGCTTGGGTAGCTCATCTCGGGTTTCACTCTTGTAGCGCATGAAAATGGTCCACGTATATCTTGAGTAGTCATCAGTTACAACAAGGGTGTACTCATTTCCGTTCATGCTCTTTGGTGTAACTGGCCCGAAGAGATCCATATGGATCAGCTGTAGCACTCGGTCGGTTGAGGGAGTTGTCTTCAACCGAAAGGAGGATCTAGCGAGCTTTCCCAACTGGCATGCACTGCAGATATGTGTTGTTGAAAACACTCGATTTGGTATGCCTCTTGCATGTTCTTGTCTGGCGAGTCGGTTTATTGTCTTGAAGTTCAGATGGTTGAGCCTTTTGTGCCACAGCCAGCTCACATCTGAACTGCTCTTTGATAGCAGGCAGGTGTCAGGAAGACTACTGTTCCAGTCAGCATAGTAGACATTTCCGGTTGGCGATCGATTTCCCAACAATATGACCTGCTTTGATCCTACATCTTTAACCCTGCAACCCTGTGCATCAAACTTGATAGAGAAACCATTATCACAGAATTGGCTGATGGAGAGCAAGTTATGCTTCAATCCATCAACATAAGAAATATTGGAAATCGAAACATGATTGGTTTCAAGGGTACCGTAACCTCTAGTGTAATCTTTTGAGTTATCACCAAAAGTAACTGAGGGTCCTTTTTTCTCCACGAAACTTCCAAGCAAATCCTTCAGATTTGTCATGTGTTTCAAGCATCCACTATCCATCACCCATATTGTTGTTGACGTTTTGTTCTTCCTCAGCTGTTTCTCCTGTTCCTGCACAGAGAAACACGCTTAGGTCCCCAATTTTAGTTGGGTCCTGGAGGGTTAGAACCAGTTCCCCCTAGAACTGATAATCGTTTCTCCCTGTATACTCGGATGGATTTATCATTCCAGATCATTTTTCCTTGATCATCAACTATAACAACACCTCGGTTATCCTTAGGCTTGTTGTTAGTAGTGATGTTCTGTTTCTTGGAAGGAGTTGGATTTCTCCCATGTTGAACTTTTGGAGGTGAGGCTTTCCCCCTGATTTGATGGCGATTTTTATCCTGTTTGATTTGTCTGGATGATCGGACGCCATGTTGGAATCTCAGTGGCTGATTCTGATTCCAACTCCTTGGATGTTGTTGATAGTTGTACACTCCCTATTGTTGGTTCATGTTGTGGCATGAATATCCCCAGTTGTTCGACCTGTTCCTCATTGGTTGACTCGGTTGGAACCTTTGGTTGAACTGATGATGGAACCGTTGTTGATTCAGATGATTGAACCCTTGTCGGTTCTGCGGTCGGTTCCATTCTTTCTGATGTTAACTCTGAGGTTGATGCTGAGGTCGGTTCTGATTCTGAGTTGGGTTGCGATTATGTCTTCGACGCCTCTGATTCCTCTTCTGACTTTTGGAACATTCCCCCTCGGTTGATGTCCCAACCGATGGAACATTCTGTCTTCCATCTACTACTCCTTTTCCCTTCTCAGTTGCAATTCCCTTGGTCGGTTGAGCTTGCTGAGAAGTGGAGGTTGGATTAACTTCTGGAGATTCAGATGTGTTTGGCTCGACAGCTGTGACTTCTACAGCTTTGATGAAGGTTGCTGGTGGAATTCCAGTATCCTTGACCACATCATAACCGAGTCCTGACATGTCATCCATCTGTCTGCTGTAACTGATTAGATTCTCGATGATCTTGGATGACTGATACAGCTTGATTAGATTGTCCTTCTCAGTTTGTAACTATTTGAGGAGGACGGTTATCTGCTCGGTTTGTCCATCTGACTTCTTATCAGCTGGTCGATCTGAGTCTCTTGATTTTTCAACTGATCTTGCTGCTCATTGATCTGTTGTGTCAACTGAAATTCGGTTGACTGCATTCAGTTGACTCTTGAGATTCTCAATCTCCTCTGTTTGACTTTTGATCAAATCGTCCTTCACGGTTAAGGATTCTTCAAGTTTTGAGAACTGTTCTTGAATACTCTTAAACTCAACCGATTGCTGATGCAGTTCCTCACTGAGTTCTTGAAAATCACTCCAGGAGGGTTCCAACTCTTCATCCAGTGATTCCTGCATGTTAGAAATATTGGAAGAATTTAACTTAGCAGGATTAGAGTGTACCTCAGTATCATCCTGGTCGGTTCCAAGAGCCATGAGGCATTGATCCTGACCGGTAGCGTTGTTGGTGGAAGTCAGCTCATCCTCATCTTCAGTGTCAGTGAAGATGTCCATATCGTCAGCTGCTTCTTCTGCAACCATGGCCTTGTTCTTTCCAGCTTGTTTGGCCCTCAACGCTTCTCTCTCTTTCTTCGATAGATCTGGGCAGTCCGCCTTGAATTGACCTTCCTTGCCACACTCAAAGCAACCGTTGGTCACAGGCTTTGAACTGTCTCGAGTTCGGTTGGATTTATAGAATCTTTTGTATTTCCCGAACCGAGTATCCATGTCAGCTAGCTTCTTTGACAGGGCGGCTATGTTCTGTTGCAGTTCCTCTCTGCTTGGCTCCTTTGCAGCTGTGTCTGCAGATCTTGTTGGCCTCGATGTTCTCGATTTGGAGTAGTCAGCCCGAAGTGCCACTGACTTTGAGGCTGAACCAACATCCTCAAGTCGACTCGTCTGAATTGAGGACTGAGATCTTCTTCGGTTCACCTTATACTAATTTCCCTTTAAAATTGAGAACAATCTTTCAGTTCTCATTTCACCAAGGTCAGCTCGGCTCTCATGGATATTGGTGAAGGTATCCCACTCAGCTGGTAGAGCTTGTAGTACTTTGAGGTTGATTTCTCTCAAAGTGTACTTTCCTCTTCGGATGGACTGGATCCTTCTGATGATGTCCATGAACCGGAGCTCTAGCTGATCAATTGTTTCATCTGTTCTCAGACAAAAATTGTCGAAGTCTTGATATGCATGTGAGAACTTGTTCTCCTTCGTAATCAGTTACAACCAGGGCGTACTCGTTCCCGTTCATGCTCTTTGGTGTAACTAACCCGAAGAGATCCATATGGATCAGCTGTAGCACTCGGTCGATTGAAGGAGTTGTCTTCAACCGAAAGGAGGATCTAGCGAGCTTTCCCAACTGGCATGCACTGCAGATATGTGTTGTTGAAAACACTCGATTTGGTATGCCTCTTGCATGTTCTTGTCTGGCGAGTCGGTTCATTGTCTTGAAGTTCAGATGGTTGAGCCTTTTGTGCCACAGCCAGCTCACATCTGAACTGCTCTTTGATAGCAGGCAGGTGTCAGGAAGACTATTGTTCCAGTCAGCATAGTAGACATTTCCGGTTGGCGATCGATTTCCCAACAATATGACCTGCTTTGATCCAACATCTTTAACCCTGCAACCCTATGCATCAAACTTGACAGAGAAACCATTATCACAGAATTGGAAGACTACTGTTCCAGTTACGATTTTCAAACTTAACCCCCAAAAATAACTTCAACTGAGTAGGGCAGCTCAGTTGGAATCACAACTGAGTAAAGAACACTCAGCTGGAAGTGAAGTGCTGTGCGGAATGTGGTGAAAATTAAACTCGTATAAAATCAACTCACGTTTTTATGCACGGTTGGTCAATAACCAAGACAGTTGAGAAATAATGTAGTTTGCATGCAGGTTGGATAGTCAGTTGAATATGCAATAAGATAACTGAAAATAAACACAACACACAAAGATTTAACGTGATTCGGAGAGAACTCCTATGTCCACGGAGAGTTGTGGGTCCACACAACTCAGTCCAAGTTCTTCTGGACAAACTACACAGCTTACGCGGGCTGTGCAACCGTTAAGGATAAGTTTCCGGGTACTTATCAACCTTACAGTTTAGTTTTCGGGTACTAAACAACCTATCTACTCAATTCCGGGAAGAGTAAGGTCCTAAAACCTTTTCAGGTATGAAAGATAAGGTTCCAACTAACAGCTCGAACAAGAAGTGAGCTGGGATCTAACACTCTACGAACTCTCACAAAGTGATGTTCTCAAGGTTTGATCTAAAGATACAGAGACTAACTCTAGAACTCTCAACTAGTGATGTTCTAAGGGTTTGAATATAGTTTGGCTCGTGAAGATTTTTGCACTTTTCTTTGCTCTCTGGTTTCTTCTCGCGTGTGTCTTGTGTCCGCTCTCATTCTCTGTGAATGAAGGCCTCTATTTATAGGCAGAGAGAATCAACTAGCCGTTGGAGGAGCTGTTGATCCCTGTTCTTTGAAAGCGATGGTTTGTCTCTCATCTCTGCAGACTTTTCGGATTTGGCATCTGAGCTCGTCTGCTTTCCATCTGAGACAGCCTTGTGTTGGGCCAAATGGGGTAATGATTGAACGGTCAAACCCTCACGTGACTTCCTTTTTGAAATTCAAATCTTAACAATAGACTTCCAACAAGGAGTGGTCGGTTAAGATTTTCGATCTTCAACTAGCTTGTTCTTCAGCCGATGTTCTATCTGACTACTAACAGTTTAACTCTCAGCTGACTTCAACTTCAAGCTGGTGATCTTCTTGGTTGAGTTCTACAACTGATGTTCTGAAACTGAACACTCAGTTGTCTTCCTTGTATTTGATCAGTTGGGTTCGAATACTCAGGTGGCTTCATTTTATCCGATGTTCTCTTCCCCATACAGTTTCTCATCTGATGAACGCTCAGTTGTTTTCCTTACAACTGATGTTCTATCTCTTGAATGTGACTTCCCCCTTTTTGGATACTTGACTATTGATCTGAAACTTGAACGTAGCTTCCTCCTTCTTGATTCTCATCTGATGAATGCTCAGGTGATGTTCTTATGTCTTCCCCTTTTTGCATTCTGATAAAATGAACTCTCAGTTGTCTTTCTTCACAATTGATGTTCTGTCCGAGTGAAGCCTTGTTGCCGTCTTCAGCTGGAGACCTGTAAAGATAAAATCTTAACAATGCTCAAACAGCGAGCCTACCTACTAACATTAGGAACTGGCAACATCTACTCGGTTGGGGTCAGTTGGTTTTGGAATTCATCAAAACTCTTACTAACAAATTTCTCAACAAAGTGCCATGCTATTTTATCGAAATCACCATTGTGATTGTGATATATAATTGCATTTTTCTTCATTCGTACTTTGTTATGATTCTTTATGTGGTAGAAGAGTAAGCCTCTCCCTCCTGATTTAGTTAAGAATGGTCTCTTAATCTATTTTCCGAGGAAATGCCATACTTTTTTATTGCAACATCAACTGTGAAGGACATTTGAATATTGTTTTCTCTCTAAAATTATGTTTAGTTCAGCTGTATGTGGGCCTCGAATTATTGAGATTGGTAACGAGAAAAAATTATTTTGTAATAGATTATTCTACCATTATGGATTTGGATCTTAACTCTGATGTGGGCCTCGAATCACTTTATTCCTGGGACAATGACGATCCATCTGAAAATGAAATTGACAACGATACTAGTGGTGATGAAATTGATGGAAGACCTTGCAGTGATTCTGAAGACGGGATTGGTGAAGATGGAGCTCTAGCTACTGATTATGACGGAGTTGGAGTTACTGAAGATGGAGAACTAAGTGCTGGAGATAGTCGTGTTGGTGATGAAGGCGACAACCACCAAGGTCCTCGAGATGGACACATACCAGATGAACATCTGTTCGTTCCACTATCGAATATAATGAAATATCTATACTTGTTTATGGTAATGAAATTCCCTCGATGCATAACACCACTCCGAGTGATGTTGGTCCGGTGAATGAGGCGGACAATATCCTCTTGCAGGATCTGGAGAAGTGTTTGGTTGTTGGGGCAAATGTGCGTGATCTCAATGAAGCCTATCTACTGTACTGTGAATATAGTCGTGTAAAAGGTTTTGGTGTTAGGAAGGGAGAGCAGCGATATGTTGGCAAAAGTGATACGATAAAGTGGAAATAGTTCATGTGTTGTTGCGCTGGACTTCCTGATACAAAACAATCAAAAGAGAGAGTTGCAGCTTATAAGAAAAGACTCATTAGGACTGGATGCAAGGCAAAGTTGAGGGTGTCACGGTCAATGGGCTTGCCGTGGCATGTCACCATCTTTGTAACAGAACACAACCATGGGATGGTAGCATCTGAAATGACATATATGTTGCGCCTCATCTAGAAATCTATCAAGTGCTAACGCGCTAGTCCTCGAAGCATTGCAATCATTCAAGATTGGCATGAGTGGTGCTTTAGAATTTATGGAAAAGTAGTGTGGTGGGCCACAGAACTTTGGTTTTACTCGTCAGGATGCTTACGATCACTTTGTGAGGCAGAGAAAGAAGTCGTCGTTGAAAAATGCTGATTCCATTAGTGTGATGCAATATTTCCGTGATAAAACTAATGAAGAACCATTTTACTATTGGAATGCTGAAACCGATGGCGAAGGTCGTTTAGTTAACTTATTCTTCCGTGATATGAGATTTGTTGAAGATTACCGCGCCTTTGGCGATGTTTTATCACTCGATACTACATACCGCACCAACATGTACAACTTCATATGTGTTCCCTTTGTGGGTATTGATCATCACACCTTTACCATCCTTTTTGGCATGGGTTTCTTGTCCGATGAGAGTAGCAGATCATTTGAGTGGATGTTTAAGGAGTTTTTGAAGTCCATGAATGGTGTAGAACCTAAGGCAATTTTCACCGATCAATGTATGGCGATGATGAAGGCAATGTTAGAGACCACGTTTTCAAATGCAAAACACCATTTATGTCAATGGCATATCAATCGAAATGCCGCTAAAAAGTTTGGTACTCTTAATGGGAAACCTGCATTCAAGAAACTGTGGTATAGATGCATGAATGATGTTGAGACAGAAGGTGAGTTTGATGAAGTTTGGAAGGAGATTATGGGTTACACGACCAACAAGACAACTCATCGATTTAACAATATGTACAATCTTCGGCGTTGTTGGGCTTCTATTTTCACTCGAGGAATTTTTACCGACGTGTTATTAACGACCTCTCGAAGTGAAGGCACAAATCGTGATGTGAAGAGTGTCCAAAAACGTTGTATCAATTTGTTAAGAATTACAAAGAAATGAAAAAGAGTTGGCTCATAAAGGAAATGAAGGAGGACACATTAGGCATATGGATGTCAGGTCACCTTGTGAGTCAGAACACACTATTTGCGCAGACAACATCTCGCTACACACGTAAGGTGTATAAGAAGATTGAGGTTGAAGCCGAAAAAACTTTTAGTATCGTGCTTCGACATGATATGCGTGACCTAGGTGATGATAACATGGAGTTCACTATGACAAATAGTATGGAAGGTCGGCCGATGACTGTAACCTTCAATACAAAGATGTATTTTTCAACTTGTTCATGTAGAAAGTGGGAGTCAGAGGGAATTATGTGTCGTCATATACTGAAAGTATATGGCTTCATGAATCATTTCACCATCCCAGAGTCCCAAATATTGAATCAGTAGATGAAAACAGCAAAGGAGGCATGCTTTGTCGAGAGGTTAGGGCCAGAGATCCGTTCGATGCTCCCTTACATGTTGTTCGTGAACACTATAACGAGGCATCTATATGAGATGGTGTGTAGTTGTGTCGATAGCGACTCTGGACAATCATTCATAATTGATCGAATGGAGACAATGTGCCGCGAATTCTACAATTTTATTGGTTTACCACAAGCGAAGCAAAAACGTAAGATGCTACACGATATGAACTGCAACGACGTAAATGGTTGTGAGTTTCGTCATCCTAAGATCGTAAAAGAAAAAGGAATCGTTAATGATTGTGAGAGGATATCTTTGATGCAAGGGAAGAAAAATAAAGGTACTAAAATTGATATTCTTTTAAAATTTAGTATGTGCCACACTTACATAATTTTCTGTAACTATATAAGAGTGATTAAACTGTTATCTCATGTCTTTAGCAGCTACTCCCGAATGCCAAAAACATGCTGCAGTTGACACCTCTTCTCTGCCGATGTGCATGGCGTTTGAGATGATGGAAAAGGTTTGTAGCAGTCCGAATGCTTATCCCCCTCATAGTTCTGGTTGGCTAAGTGATGACGAACGTGTGAGGCCATCTTCTCAGTCGTAAGCCTGCACCATGACTCCTAATCTTTCAAATTTTCTGCATTAACATCTTTTGACAGTATTTATTTGGAGACTCAGCAGATATGTATATTAATTTAACCACTTTAAACACAATTTACTTTTTTCTTGCTGTATTACCCATTAAATATTTTCCTTTCAATACACGTAGCACACTCTTTTCCACAATTTAGTATCAAAGTTGTAGTACTCTAAACTTCTTCTTTGGCCTTTTTCTACGACGTCGGGCACCCGTGAACACCGGATTTAGTTATGTAAAACTCCAACTCCGTTTTCGGTGTATACAGCGAGAAGGCAACTAACACCTTCCTCCTTGTTTGAAGACTTGGACTATTGTCCACGTCTTCAATAATGAAATCCTCCTTTGTTAAAAACATCCTCGTAGTCATGCATGCACGTCCCCGAGATTAGTCCGAGTGCAGCTCTCACTCTTCTTCCAGAAGTCATCAGGGAGATCGGCTGTGGTCTCCGAACCATTGCTCCATCTTCGACAACGTCTACAACCTAGTTTGTAACGACTACAACCTAGTTGGTCAAGAAATGGCCGTGGAACAAGGATGCGATTAAGTTGATTACTAGCATCTTAATGTTGTCTTTTTCGACCACCACATCCAGTCGCACCAAGAGGTCGACCAGGCCATCGGCTGAACGGAGCGGCTGTACGAAGACTCTATAAAAGCGCATTGTGCTTTTGTATAATGTAGTTATTAATTATGTTTTTTTTTTTTTCACAGCAAAATTCAGATAATATTAATGTGTGCAAAAAGAAGACACACCGGCGACTATAAAAATTTTAACTAAAAAACTATTACAATTTTCTTAGCAATAAACAAATGTAGAAGATTAGCATGCAATTTTAAATAAAGTGCACGTTTATAAAATTCTAATTACAAATGCTCACTGCATGTAAAAGAGATATTCAGTACAATATATTAGTAAACTAGTGTATAAACCGTCGAAATTCGACGAGGTCACTAAACATTATGATATTTTATATTAAAAATAAAAATAAATAAATTATTTAAAGTCATATATAGTACAATCACAAACTACTAAGAGAATTGTTAAATTAGATACAACTGAAAAGAATTCAATTGAAAAGAGCGGGCGTATTCAATTGCTCACCGTTTCAGCTACTACGAAATCAAAGGAAATTAAAGTAAATACATGCATAAAATAAAAATAACCAATTTTAAAAATAATTAATTTTGTAGAGAGACAACTTTTGAAATAGTCATTATAGGCATTAAAACACGATATTTGGCCACCCTCTTCATAATTATAAATTATAGCCACTATTTTTAATTTGGGACGGATTTACCCTTAATAAGGAGAGTTGGATCGAGGATCAAGGCGCGGGTGGGTTCGAGTCGATTTGGTACATATGGTACATTTGGCACAAGTGAGAGTCATTCATGCCAACTTGAATCAGCAAAAAGAATTTCTTCTTCCATCAACCGATGTTCCCTTTCTAGTGATTTAATCATTTTTCTGTTCTAGTTATCACCTTAGGAAGTTAACTCCGATCAACTACATCCTAAATTGTATCCTAATTGCTCGAATTTTGGGAAAAATCAGACCGTGATTCAATTTCTAAGGCTTTCCATCGCCAAGCTGTTTGTTGTTGGTGGTGGTGAAGTCTTGCCATCGTTGAGTTACACCCATTGTGTGTTTTCTAGTTTGTTGTTCGCAATTTGGTATTATTGGTACAAATGAATTCTGTTTGTTCCAATTGTACCACAACCATAATGTTAATTAGACATTTCGTTCCAATTATATTAAATTTGGAACAATTGACACTAATAAAACTAAAATTAACCCTAATTAGGATTAGTAAATCCTAATTAGGGACTAATTAACTCTAATTGAATTGAAATAAAACCTTAACTGAGGATTACTAAACCCTATACCTTAAACCTTAATTGAGGATTTATTAATTCAAAAGAATAGAAAAAACATACTGAATTTGGGACATATGAGACTAATAAGACAAAATGTACCAGTTGCACCACAATCCTAGTACCCACCGAACTGACCCAACCCGCATGCGTCCTGACTCACGACCCACGCGCTCGTCATTAATGATATTTTTGTGTCAAATTGCAAATAATGATCAAAATTATAATTATGAAAAGGTTGGACCAAATATTATGTTTTAATGCTCATTTTGACGTTATGACACAATATTTTGTTTTTTAAATACCTCAAATCTCTCAAAAATTTCATCATAAACCACGTCTGTTGTTGTGTCATAAGAGTTACCGTCATCGCAACAGATCATTTTTTTTGTGACTTGTGAGATTGCAGTGCACAAGTGACCATAACTAAACACAGGTTTCGGCAGGTACAATCCCATGTTGGAAAGAGAATGACCCTGACTCTTGTTTATGGTCATAGCAAAGCAGAGCGAAACTGTCTCATCTAGAACCGAATTGGAAATTCAGTAAAATCCGAGAGGCTCATGATCATTCTTGAGATTGAAAACTTTGTTCGCATTATTTTCTGCAATCAATTTGGCTTCAAGTACGCGGTCCACGAGTTTAGTTTCTATGATCCTCATGCCATTGCAAAGATCATTAGACGGATCTATAATACTAATAAGCATGATGATGCATTCCTCTTTCAATTTGATTTTGTGACTGGGCAACCTCGAACACTTGATCGTGTTCAGATATTCAACTGAAAATACATCATCATTTTGATCAACTTCTTTATCCGCTTTGCATATGCTTCATATAAAAAGACACTAATTATACAAACTCGTTTAAATTTGTAGAAACATGGGCATTACAACTTGTAATAAATAACTAAATCTGTATAAATCGTTCTCGTCTCAAACAACTCATTCATGGTCCAAACTCATATAATAAACTCGTTAGTTACTTGAATCTACTTTTTATATCCTTGTAGCTGTTATGACTTGTTCTCATATATAAACTTGAATATTATAAAAAAATAATTATTACTCCATTAATAACAAAAGATTAAAATTTTTATTTAATGAAAATTATACAATCTACATAACCATTTAAAAATATATATACGTGTATTCGCTCTAAAGCCGATTGAATTTAAAATAATTTCACAACTTATTTTCGTCTCAAACCCATATAGTAATACTCGTCATAAAGTCGAATATTAACAATGTAACATTAGTACTGCACAATATAAATAACAAAAGATTAATAAATAAATTATAAAAATTATACAATTACAAAATTCGTTGAAAAATTACCTAAATTGTAATACTCACTAATTACATGAATTCGTTTAAATATATAAATAATAAATATAAGTTGTTAATAATTATATTTTAAAGTAGACATTATATTCTCAAAAAAAAGTAGACATTATATTTGGTTGTTCACGTCTAACCTACATAATTCTCAAAAATAAAAAATTCTGATAAACTTGAATATTTTAAAGTGGACATATTAATATATACTCCCCAATTTCGAGTTAGTATGGTATTTTAGTTACTTATATACCTCACATATGATTAAAGTACATCATACTAATCTGGAATGAATGGAGTGGTATAAATGATTAAAGAAATTAAAGTTAATTTTTAATTATAAATTTGAAATATATAGGCACAAGAAAATGAAAAATACAAAGACATTTATTATACAACCATAAATCATGTTTTATAACGTATATAACCATTTCTAATATATAATGGTAATTTATGTATTTGAATAATCTGACCTTTATTAGTCAATCAAATGGATATAGAAATCATTTGCTATTTAACATAAACAAATACTAAATTATATTTAAAAAAATTCCAAAAATAGATAGGTACAATTGGCATAGAATTTTATCTTTTTGGTTTTGGGCCATCTGGGCTATTATAAGATAAAGATAAAAATGTAAATTGATTGAATGATTATAATAGTTATATGTATAGTGGCTAATTATCTACATGTATATATTGTAGCAGTGGTGATGGTACTTGATATAACTGACAATTGATTTTCTTTTTCTGAGAGCTTTTTTTCTATAACAAATTGATTGTCATTGTAAATATATCAAATGATAAATATAATTTAAATAGAGATAATAAATTAATATAATTAAAATATAAATATTAACAGAAAATAGTATAAAATAATTATAATAACCAATTTATCAAGATGTCTTCCACAATCGAATATAACTACCAAAATCTTCACTTTGGATGAAAATAAAATATAGATTAAATATTTAATAAAATCACTTTTTATTTTGTCTAAGCGGAATAAACATAAAAAAAATAAAAATTAAGGCACAATAAAATTACTAATATAACTATAATTACATTATAAATTTTATTACTAATCCATCACCATCACCACCACTCTAACCAACTCAGTCTCCCGCAACACTATAATTTCTTCACGTTGTTGAAGAAAGACAACCAACTCATGCTTTTACATCTTAGCTGCGTAAAAGTCCTTGCTGCCTCCTCAGCTAAAAAATAATTTTTATCTCTCTTCTATCCAAGCACGTAAATAATTACAGCTCATGTTCATGTTCTTACTCCCACAAATTATGAAAAAAGTTTAAAAATTTATAATAATAATAATAATAATAATAATAATAATAATAATAATAATAATAATAATAATAATAATAATAATAATAATGGACCAGGTCCCCATTGATTGTAATGAATCAAATCCAACAGAAACGATACAAAATCACCTATTCGGACTCCACAAATACAATAGTAGCAACACCCGTACTTAGAATCACCTTAAAGCTTGCTAGTTATAGTCGCCCCAATTGAAAATAATATAATTAAAGATTCAAGAATATAGGCTGAAATAAGTATATATAATTGTTGATCATGTGATTGAGGTGAGACTTATCTAATTAATACTTATTTATTTAATTATTAAGTTTTTATTTATTTAATATTTTTGGGTCAAGTTAACTATTTCATTTGGACAATATCACTTATAAGTTTCGCTACATCAACGCTTAATGAAACTAAAATAATAAAATAAGATAAATTAATGAACTACTAAACTTTACAATCTTTTTGAAAAAAAAAAATCAATCAAAAGTTTGTAAACAGGGTACATATAGTAATATACTTCTAAAAATATATCTAAAAATTTAAAAGTTTTTATTTTGCCAATTGGACTAGCCTCATGTATAATGATAACATTTTAATATGCAAATAAAATTAATAAATAAGATAAATTATTGCACTTCTAAGTGCTAAACTTTATTCTACACAATGACTTCGTAAGCAAGCAAAAAAAACAATTGCAACATTTTAGTTCTAGCTTATTTGATTGACACAAATTCTAAAAAACAAATAACTGAAACAGGCGTTTCTTTGTTGATTGACGATACCATATTTACCTGTATTATAAAATGGGAATAAATTGATTTGTTGTCGTGATTTATGCTTTGTAACATTAGCGATTAATTAATTTATTAAAATTTTTTTTTTTTTAATTATGATATACGATATATAATATTGTTCCCAGAAATAGTACACTGAACATGATAGAAAAAACTAAAATTTCACAAATATATATACTATGGCATGTATTTTTGGATCTATATAATCTTTTTACCATGTAAATGATGACATTACAACATTAAAATTAACGAAGAATAATCTATACAATTTAAAATAATTTGAAATCATTGATAACATTACAACATTAAAACTAATAACACCGAACTAACATAATACATGAACCACAAATTTGATATAGCACCAAGTTCTAATCATATTGTGTCAATCCTTACTTCAATATTGCGCAATCACTTCTTCGACAAATTTAAGAAATAATGATACCAATGATCTTGGTGTTGCACTAACTTAATATCAAAATTGTGCTTTCTTTAGTAATATTAATATGAATGAGCACAAGGAAGATGAAGAGTAATATACACAAAAATTTTAGATTATATACACACAAAAATAATAAGATTAAGTAATGTATTAAATTTTTGTCATCAAATTTAATTGTAAAGTTTTCTAATTAATTGTGTGATTGGATGTTCTTAATGAATAATTTTTAATATACTATTTTTACTCATAATATCCAAAATGAGTCAAAAATTGAAGGAAAAAAAAAACTGAAAAATAAAAGCTACTACTATAAATAGTGTTATAGATTGAAGATTTTAGATAAATCTAAAGAAAAATGTACCTAGACATGAGAATAATGTGGTGCTTGTAATAAACATTGCTGTTAGAATAAGATACCTTGAGGCTTCGCTTGGATAAAAAACTTGCAGAAGTGCGGCAAAAGAAATAAAAAAAAAAATTGCATTAGAAAATGTCAAAATCATATATCTTTCGCATTAGGTTTCTAAGTATTGCATTTAGCCGGTATGAATTTGTGTTGTACATTTACCAATTTAACTTTGTTACATTCTTCACAAAACCCTTAACTACTAAATGCTTAAATACCTAATTGAATTGTTTTTCTCTATAACATTATGTTTCCATATTTCATGCCCTTTTAAATTGTTACTTGTACCTCATTATTCAGTTACAACAACTACTATTCGTTTGGCTTGGGATCGACAGTTAAAAAGTATAAATAGAAATTATAAATTGATTATATAGTACTTTAGTAAATTATTATTATTGTGTATTTTCTGCATTACATTCCCACAAAAACTATAACAATAATATTTAATACCAAATTATTATTATTAGTTAGTAGTATTATTAAAAAAAATCCCTCAGGCAGAGAAAAAAAAGAGTAGAATTAATAACTTAAATGGAAAACTAAGAAAAGGATAAGATAATATAACACGTTGTTAAGTAAATATTTAATGGAAATTGATGGAGGGGAGAGTGTGCAGGGTTTATTAAAACACAAGGGTGTTTTATGCCGTTTAAAAAATACAAGGGTGTTTTGTGCACGTTATATAAAATACAGGGATATCATGCATTTCTTCCAAAACCACACATATAAAAAAGAAGAAGAAGATCACTCTCTGGAAAATCATACATATAAGAAAAAGAAGAAGAATATTCAACTTGAAAGTGAATTTCAGAAAAATAAATTATTGTAAGTACTATTTTTTTGTTTGATCGAATTAATGAACATAATTTATCTAATTGAATTGACAACTAATTACAATTGACTCTTCAACTTCACTGTAATAATCAATATAGATCAATTGTTTTGATATTCCTTTTTTCCGAGTAGAATAAAAAACAAATTGTTCTTTCACCATCAAACTAAAGAAGAAAATAGAGGAAGCAAAGAATTTCAATTAGTGATATAGTAAAAACAACAAACCTCGAAGAAGATGACAATAGAGGGCGTATGAAAGAAATTAAATTAACCTTCGAAGAAGTTGATAGAAATAAAGTAACGATAATTAGGTTTTGATAAGTTTGAGAAGGTTTACATAAAAATAAAAGATAAGTTTGAGAAGGTTTGATTTATCTTGTAAATAATTAAAAAATGTTATAATTATCATTAGTGACTAAATACTATAAATTCCTCTCTAAATAAAGAATCGTATATTAGCATGTGGAGTATGTCGATTACTATGTCTGTCTATTAAATGAGTAAGTCCAATTATTTGTTTTAATTTTTAGGATTGTGTTTTTTATATTCTCTTGTTCTTTATAATTTGTTGTTTTAGGTTGATTTTACTTGTAAAAAAAATGAAAAATGAGCAAGTCCATCGATTTAACCACTTTAAACAAAAGTCTCGTACAAAAATAAAAAGACACAACTCATCTAGAAAAAATACGCCGTTGCCGGGGATCGAACCCGGGTCACCCGCGTGACAGGCGGGAATACTTACCACTATACTACAACGACTTGATGCTTACAAGTATAGGATATTATTATAACAATATTTAAAGAAATAAATCTACTCTTCTGCAAGAATTACTTTTTAATTCTTGGCTGCTTAATTTTCAAAATTAAAACTGGGGAAAAGGAAAACCCAATATTTTGGATGTATATTTTCCTTTTTTCTTCTCCCTTGTTTGAATATTCAAGTGGGTTCTGTTTGAAACCCTTGTTCTTGTAGTTACGCATTTGGTTCAATGTGTATCTTTGGCTGTTTGGATACTTACCCTTTCCCGTTGTGCTTATCACATTTTTCTATAATGTTTATTTCCAATTCTCTAATGTAAATATGATTCTTTAAAGTTGTATGTCACTAATTCTCATGATTATAAATTATTGATATCAGGGATTATGAGTTGTGTAGCAGTTGGTTGTTGCCATTGGAGAAAGGAGATTGGGTTTTGATTAATTGTGAGAGAGAGAGAGAGAGAGAGAGAGAGAGGGACTTGTGGCTGGTGATGGTAACTTTACTAGCTTAGCTTATTTATTCCTTCTGATTGTAATTGTTTTCTTACATATTGGCTGAATAAATCTGTGGTTGTTTGCTTGATGCACCCATGGTTCCTTTTTGTGATGCTTGCCCTGTTTATCTAGTTCAAGACAATGTCCAATTTGTATGGATTTTTGTTTGGATATAATTGGGACTACTTGATTGAGTTGAACTGAATTTTAGTAGTAATTGTTTAACTTCAAACTGTTCAACGTTAGTTAACGAATACCTAAATGAATCAAGTTTCTTATGCAAGTTTAGTTGAACTGAATATTTCATCCAAGTTTAGTTAGGATAAAACTAAAGGTTGTTGACTTGTGCTGCTGGATACCTAATTAACCTGAATGTGTTTAAAGGATTCTCAAAGCTTAATTTAATCGACTGATATAGTACTTTATGTTAGAAGTAGGCATTTTTATGTCCTCATAATCAATTATCTTCTGCCTCTAGTGTACCCTAAGCTGCCCTGTGTTTATCAATGTGAAGTATCTGCACCTGCACCTCAACTTGAATAACCGTTTGACGGATTTTGCTTGGATTGCTTTTCCCCCGAGTGATTGATTACATATCTTTTTTTGACGAGG
Organism: Schizonepeta tenuifolia; assembly: GCA_029490685.1. Lineage (NCBI taxonomy): Eukaryota > Viridiplantae > Streptophyta > Magnoliopsida > Lamiales > Lamiaceae > Schizonepeta > Schizonepeta tenuifolia. The sequence continues at coordinate 24,239,809 of CM055960.1, read as the reverse complement.
AGTGATTACATATCTTAATGCTCGTTTACTAATTCACCATAGTTATTGAAATGCAGTCAGGTACTCTATAGTCTATCCCTGTGCGTTTTAGAAACCAAAAATGACTGGAGGCCGTGTGTCTCCAAGAACGGAAAAACTCCCCGTCAAATGCAAAAATGATCCATTTCATGGGGCGGCCTTTCAGATTGCCGAGTTCGATTATATTACTCCTGTAAATGAGAAAGTATCATTAGTAATTGTGATCCCCAACCTTCCGAGAGGTTAAGCACTGCCGACCTAATCTCTGCAGTAGGCTATGCATGGGGTTGTGCGAGCAAGCCTCTTTCTGTTTTTCTGCCTAAGTGTGATGCCATGTGCAAATCTGAGGTTATTCAGGAAGGTGGAATACTTCATTATTCCACAGATAAAGGAACTTCTCGTACAGCTGCATCGGCTGGTGATCAACCTTGCTCGTTTTACTACTTGTCTAATAAAGAAAAATCTATAGAGTTTGTGGAAGAGAATCAAGAGTACTCTAGAGATATTTATGATACTTCTTCTTTCTGGAGGGTAGTCCTTGCAAGGTCCACGTTGATTGAGTCGACCTCCGTGGAGGATTGTCTTTTGAATGCAAGATTTCCTTCTAAATTGGGAAGCATATATAGTTGGATGAGTGAAATAGCTCTTGTTAGGCCAAATAATCTAGTTAATACTGTTGAGATTGAGAGCAAAAGGACACCTGACTATTATGATAATTGTTGCTCGGCAAAATCAGGTAGTGGTTTAACTATGGGGATCTCTGTTTCTATTTTTGCCAAATCATCCCACTTATCCTTCTCTGAACCCCAAAACGAACAAAGAGCACTTCCGAGCTCTTTAAATACATCTGTACGTGTCTTGTTTTGGATGATTTTTAAGTATATTGTTCAACAATCTGCTATAACAGGCAAGGGTCTAGACAGCAACAAGTTGAAAGGAAATTGGACCTCACAGACACAATCAAGGATGGAACTCGAACTGTGATACTTGATGAAGGAATTCGTAGGCAGCTACTTCGTGCTCTTACTGAAGACTCCAAACTTCTTATTCAAGAGGTTTGAAAAGTTTACAAGTCACTCATCCTTACAAGCTCCCGTCGCATAAATCTTACAATGTCGTTCTTTTTCAGCTTGTAGACGTGTACAGGCTGCTCGATGACCAAATTGACGTACCCTCAGTAGCTCTGCAAGTCGTACAAGGTAAGGCTTCATTGTGTACGGAAACTCCAGTGATCACTTTCAAACTTACCTCATACTAGGGATGTCATCCGGCCAATCCTATCGAGCTATTGGAATTGGACTGAATTTTTCCCGAGCTACATATTTTCGGGAATAATCCTCGATCTTTCCCCTGAGTTGGATTGACATCCCTAACTGGTGTGTGTGTTGCAGATCTTCCTTCTGTTGCTCGGGATGTAATACTTTCATGGAGCGCCTCCGTGCTATCCGATAGATGAGCTCTTTGTAGATGCAGGAGTTTAACAGTTTTACATAAACAACAATTTTCTACATATAGAAGAAATGCCATATGCTTCAATATCTATGTAAATGTAATTAGGTATATGGATATTCTGTGCTTCATACCGCTGTCTCATTTGCCAATTAAAGGTGCAATTTCTTTTCAATTCCTTTTTCTTTTTCCTTTCCAATTTTGAATTTTTATATTTTTTGCAAATTTTCGTTTTTTATTTATTTATGTTTAACCTTAAACGCGATCGATAGAGTCCAATTAGCCGTTAGTCAACATGAAATACCAGAAATATAGTTGACGAGTTTTAAAACCGTGAAAAAGAAAAACATGAAAATTATCAACAAAATGTTGTGTTTATTCTCAATTGTTATTATTAGAAAACTGATTCAAAACTATTAATATTGTGGTTATTTCCTCAAAACTATTATTGCTTTGTTGGAATCGATGACAACTAGTTTAAGTGGTTACGTTAAAATAACACAAGTCTCGATAGCATGAGATCTCGAGTTCGAGTGTATTTCTCACCTTGTGGTTTAGTAGTTTCATATTTGTGCGGTACAGTGCTTCTATATAACTACCATTTTTATGACATTTGAAACACCTCTTCATTTTTGTCACTGTTTCATTTTAGCAGTTCCGATAAGTAACATTTATACCAACCGTGATATATATATATATATATATATATATATATATATATATTAATATTAAACACGACCTTTAAGTTTTTTGAACATTTAATTAAAATCCAAACTTGGGCCGAAGTTTATTTTGAATTCAAAGCCCACGAAAATATAATTCCCCCATTTAACTAAGGATCCATGACTGGCCCAAAATGTTAATTTAATTACCTCTCTTCTTCTCACCCTATCCAAACTAACCTCTTCGCCCTCGTCTCAATTCCCGGCGATTATCCGACGCCGATCCGCCGACGACGCCATTCTATTTCCGCTACATTAAGCGTAACCTATATCCTCACATCACAATTTTTGTAAGCCTAATCCTCTCCCCGTCTTCCTACTCCATTTTCTCATTTTCCGGCGACAATTCCGCCGTCGACGCGCCGTTTCTGTATTCAACGGTTGAAGGCCTTCCGCGACTCTGCCACGCCTCTTCCCGTGTTTTGCTGTTCCTCGTCGCCGGTCTCTCCACAGATCTGCGCCACTGCTGCCAGATTTGTCCGGTCACCCCTGCTGTACCGCCGCCGCCGCCTCACTGACTCAAAAACTATCTGGAGCCCGTCCAGCAGCTGCGGCTCTGTCTCTCACCCCAACACTCCTTTCGACGATGAGTCTCTCCTTCTCCATCAACGCCAAACCCCAATCCAATCGACTCAAAAAGCCATCTTCCGCCGCCGCCAATTCTCCAGCTATCAACTACGTCAGAGAATTCCGATCCGACGAAGCTCCACCGCCGCCGGAATCTGCGATCAAACCGATTGCTCCACTTCCCAACGCGTGGCGCCCCAATATGAAACTCAAAAACCTCCCCAATCTCCCGCAAATTTCCCAATCCAACGGCGAGGGTGCGGCCCTTGAATTCGAGTTGGATCCCGCTTCTAATGCCGAACCCTCCGATACTTCCACCGGCTACGGCCTCAATCTTCGGCAACCGTCGGCGACTGGGGGCGATGTCCCTGATGGTAACTACGAAACCATTTCGGATATGGAGTTGAGGAATTTGAGGGAGGATTTGGGGAACCTTCCGGATGGTCCAGGGTCGGATGAATTCGAAGATGTTCCGGTGGAGGGCTTTGGTGCAGCATTGCTCTCTGGTTACGGTTGGAAAGAAGGTAGAGGGATCGGCCGCAATGCAAAAGAGGATGTGATCATTGCTGAGGTTAAAAGGAAGAGAGGGAGAGGGGGTTTAGGTTTTACCGACGAAATTCCGGAGCCGGAGAAAAAGATTAACGCCAATGGTAATGCTGGTGAGAATCTTGTGAATGGCGGAAGCAGGCCGGAGAATATGAAGGGCCGGAAAGAGAAGGATAGCAAAGGATTTGTTGAAGAGAAAGAGGTTAGGATAGCAAATGGTAGAGATATGGGGATGAAAGGTAAAATTGTGGAGGTGAGAAATGGTGGGGACCTATTGGTTGTGAGATTGTCAAAGAGCAATGAAAAGGTGAAATTTCAGAGAAGGGACGTGGTGGAGGTGGGTTCTGCAGAGGAGGAAATTTGTATCAGAAAAATGAAGGAATTAAGAGTTAAGAATGATGTGCATAAAGATAAAAAGGATATAGATCTTGCGAGCAAGAGTGGGCATGAAAGAGTAGAATCAAGGAGTGAGAGAGTAAATTGGTTGAGGAAAGATATAAGGGTAAAAATCATCAGTAAGAAGGTGAAGGGAGGGAGATTATTCTTGAAGAAAGGGGTTGTGGTGGAAGTCGTTGAGCCCGGTGTGTGTGACTTATTGATTGATGGGGATTTGGTGCAAGGAGTGGATCAAGATTTCTTAGAGACTGCTCTCCCAAAGCGTGGAGGCCCTGTGCTTGTTTTGTGTGGTAGGCATGAGGGTGTGTACGGAAGTCTGCTGGAATGGGATTTAGAAAAGGAGACTGGTTTGGTTAGAGATGCTGATTCTCAGGAGCTGCTCAATGTGAAGCTCGAGCAGGTTGCAGAGTACACGGGAGATCGAAGTGATATTGGTTATTAAGCGCAGCAGACTTCTTTATTGTTAGCCTTGCTGGTGTAAGGTATAATTAAAGCCTTATGATGTCACATTTTTTTACTGTATGCACAACTTCAAATATCTAATATTTCCGGTTTGTGATTCCTGTGGATGCAATATTATGTTTTGGTGTGTTATTCATGTATTATCTACATGTTATATTGCTTAAGATGGTTTGTCTGAAGACTTTATCATTAAATATGGATACCCCGTGAAATTTTGAACTCACCATTACCTGTATTTGGATCTGTTTTTCCTTTCCTCTGTTATGAGATATTTGTTTCCTTTTTCTTCCAGGCAGAAATCTTATTGAACTTTAATTACTGCACACAGCTTTTGGGCACAAGAACAAAGCAACTAATATGCTTTATTCTGTTATAATGTAGCACATGTAGGGTCGTTGCTTGATCAGTTCATCGTTGTGGAGATCAGATAGTAACCATTTCATCGAACAGCTTCTGTCGTCTCACACTTCGTTATTGTCAGTGTCAATGCAGATGGCGATAGATTTCAATTCTTATTTCTGTTTAAAGATTGAAATATGGAAAATAATAGGAAAAAAAAAGTTACCTTGTTTATTTGGCTGAGGTTTATGTTATCAAGCAGGGGCAGAAAAGAACCAACTGCAATCATTTTATCCGATTTTCTTACATTTGTCAATGTGGTTACAACAGTTCATTCGGAGGCCATACTTGTGCAAAGCCTTGCTTAAATTTGTGACTCGTGTGTTCTCAGCATTTTGGATTCTATAGGCGAGATTTAGACCGTGTGATTACAGGATGCTCGACTTTATAAGGTCTTGATTTAACGAGCCACATTTTGTTTTGTGTTATCAGGGGCTCGACTCCGATACTAGTCATGTACATGATTCAGGGAGCACTTTTCTTTGCATCGTATGAATCTTTCAAGAGGCTGTTCTCGGTGGACTTTCCTCGACTGAGTGATCAGACATTCCAGCACGAACAGAAAAACGAAGATGGTTTAAAGATACTACCTTCTGCTGTATCAGTCACCGCATAATTTTTGTTGTTGAAGATGAAATCTGGCTCCTCCAACGAGTCTCGACGTGCAGGCTTCGAGTCTCTGGAGTGCCAAGGAGTAGTTAATACATCATCGTAAGCAAGATAAAACAATAGAGAACACATAACTTCATTACAAAAGGAAACGAATGCAGATAAATAATCACAACTACAAACAATATTTAAAAAAAAATTATCTAGGGAGTAAAACATACACTACCAAATACCTAAGAGCAAATATGAGGTGGTGAAAATAATGAGTCCTCTTCAAGATGTATATATAAGAAAACCCAAGTCGCTGTACTAAGTAAGAGCTTTGAATTTGGAGCCCAATTAATCTCTGTTTTCAAGAAGCATAGATAACCTATATTTGTATTAATTAAAAAAGTTTGTGTAAATAATAATCTGGATAATGGACTAAAATATCTGTGTTCACGGTTCTTAAGAAAAAAAGGTTAAGCTTCCATGCATCAGACTAGTTGTGTTAGTGTAAAATCTATTTGGAAAATATTAGGCGCAAATACAACATTTAAAATATTATTCAAAACAAACAAATAAAAATCTAGATGCCACATATTAACTCAGATATAGCAATGAAGATCCAAAAGTCAATAACTAATAACCAAGCAGCTAAATTTAGCGGGAAAATAGCAAAAGTGTTAATATTGATTTTTTTAGTAGTATTAGATAGATAAGGAATTTATGTAATCCTCTTACATTTTAAAAATTTAGGGAAATCTTACAAAGAAGAAATTTATCAAAAACAAAAGATAAACGCGCCGTTGCCGGGGATCGAACCCGGGTCACCCGCGTGACAGGCGGGAATACTTACCACTATACTACAACGACTTGATGCTTACAATTATGGGATATTATGATAATAGTTAATATAAAAATCTAGTCTTCTGCAAAAACCAACCTTCGTCGTAGTCTCTAGACGTCTCTCCCAATTCAAAGAAAACGAACGAAATTCAACCGCCGGAAACACTGCTTCATTCCAACTGTGAAGCAACTCATTAGGTTTTGCATCTCAACTCCCTCTATTTACTTTTTTATTCTTGGTTGCTTCATTTTCAAAATTGAAACTGGGAAAAAGAAAAACCCACAATTTTGGATGGAGATTTTCCTTTTTTCTTTTTCTCTTGTTTGAATATTCACAAGTGGGTTCTGTTTGAATTTGAAACCCTTGTTCTTGTAGTTACGCATTTGGTTCAATGTGTATCTTTGGCTGTTTGGACACTTTCCCTTTTCCGTTGTGCTTATCACATTTTTCTATAATTTTATTTCCAATTCTCTTATGTAAATATGATTCTTTAAAGTTGTATGTCACTAATTCTCATGATTATAAATTATTGATATCAGGGATTATGAGTTGTGTCGCAATTGGTTGTTTCCATTGGACAAAGGAGATTCGGTTTTGATTAATTGAGAGAGAGAGAGAGAGGGACTTGTGGCTGGTGATGGTAACTTTACTAGCTTAGCTTATTTATTCCTTCTGAGTTGTAATTGTTTTCTTACATATTGGCTGAATAAATCTGTGGTTGTTTGCTTGATGCACCCATGGTTCCTTTTGAGATGCTTGCCCTGTTTATCTTGTTATCCCAACCCTGACAATGTCAATCCAATTTGTATGGTTTTTTGGTTGGATATAATTGGGATACTTGATTAATAGGAGTTTTGTTTGGAGTTGAACTGAATTTTAGTAGTAATTGTTTAACTTCAAACTGTTCAACGTTTAGTTAATGAATACCTAAATGAATCAAGTTTCTTGAGATCGACCCATATTTCATCCAAGTTTAGTTAGGATAAAACTAAAGGTTGTTGACTGGTGCTGCTGGATACCTAATTAAGCTGAGCGATATTTATTTCTAGATTAATGTGCTTAAAGGATTCACAAAGCTTAATTTAATCAACTGATATAGTACTTTATGTTAGACGTCGGCATTTTTATGTCCTCATAATCAATTATCTTCTGCCTCTAGTGTACCCTAAGCTGCCCTGTGTTTATCAATGTGAAGTATCTGCACCTGCACCTCAACTTGAATAACCGTTTGACGGATTTTGCTTGGATTGCTTTTCCCCCGAGTGATTACTTATCTTTTTTTGACGAGGAGTGTTTACATATCTTAATGCTCATTTGCTAATTCACCATAGTTGTTGAAATGCAGTCAGGTACTCTATAGTCTATCCCTGTGCTTCTTCTAGAAACCAAAAATGACTGGAGGCCGTGTGTCTCCAAGAACGGAAAAACTCCCCGTCAAATGTAAAAATGATCCATTTCATGGGGCGTCCTTTCAGATTGCCGACATCGATTATATTACTCCTGTAAATGAGAAATGTACCATTAGCAATTGTGATCCCCAACCTTCCGAGAGGTTAAGCACTGCCGACCTAATCTCTGCAGTAGGCTATGCATGGGGTTGTGCTAGCAAGTCTCTTTCTGTTTTTCTGCCTAAGAGTGATGCCATGTGCAAATCTGAGGTTGTTCAGGAAGCTGGCATACTTCATTATTCCACAGATAAAGGAACTTCTCGTACAGCTGCATCGGCTGGTGATCAACCTTGCTCGTTTTACTACTTGTCTAATAAAGAAAAATCTATAGAGTTTGTGGAAGAGAATCAAGAGTACTCTAGAGATATTTATGATACTTCTTCTTTCTGGAGGGTAGTCCTTGCAAGGTCCACGTTGATTGAGTCGACCTCCGTGGAGGATTGTCTTTTGAATGCGAGATTTCCTTCTAAATTGGGAAGCATATATAGTTGGATGAGTGAAATAGCTCTTCTTAGGCCAAAGAATCTAGTTAATACTGTTGAGATTGAGAGCAAAAGGACACCTGACTATTATGACGATTGTTGCTCGACAAAATCAGGTTGTGGTTTAACTATGGGAATCTCTGCTTCTAAGCCTGAAGTTCTTGATCCTTCAGATTTATCTTATAGTATAAAAGATGCCGACTTTGACTTGAAGTCGAAGCCATCAACTACTGTGTGCTCAGAAAAAAAGGGTGCTGTGCTACCTACCGAAGTTTCTTCTTGCGAGATTGTTACATCAAGATGTGATGCGGACTCCCAAGAAACCAATATTGAATCACATAGTTATGATTGTGAAAATAGCATGAAGGAAAGTACGAAAGGCATATATGAGAGCCAAAAAAATCAATGGCCAACACTTCTCAAAGCAGATTCCTGTGAGTCAGATACCAGCCTGTTGGGGAAGAGAAAACATCAATATGCACTTGCAGAACGCGAACATGCATTTGCTGGTGCAATGGCGGGCATATTTGTCAGCCTTTGTCTGCATCCAGTGGACACAGTTAAGACAGTTATTCAGTCGTGCCATACTAGTCAGAAACCCCTCCACTATATAGGCAGATCTATTATTGCCGAGAGAGGTACTCTTTTAGCAAGTAACACTGCAACTAGAGGAAATGAATGTTTCGTATTATATATTCTTGGAAAGTTATGTGCAAAGCACCATGAACCCTATTTGGAACGTTTCAGGTATATTGGGGCTTTACCGGGGCATCTCCAGCAACATTGTAAGTTCGGCTCCAGTGTCTGCTCTTTATACATTCACATATGAATCAGTGAAGAAAAGTTTGCTTCCTCTTCTTCCCAAGGTAACACAATCTTTTGTTGCAGAGGAAAACAATTTAACTGAAACAGGACCTTTGGTCACCCGCATTATATAATCCATAAAAGTTTGTTATGACACGTGAGTTTCAATTTGATGAAAGTACACCGTTTATTTCACAGGAATATCACTCTTTAGCTCACTGCACTGCAGGAGGTTGTGCAAGCATTGCTACTTCATTCATTTTCACTCCAAGCGAATGTATAAAACAGCAGATGCAAGTTAGTTCACACTACCGCAACTCCTGGTATATCTTCAACATATTTTTGTTTCTCTGAGTATTGTCAACATCTGAATTCGCTAATCGCAACCAAAGAATTTAAATTGTTTGTCATAATTGTCAGTGAATTCAAATAGTGAAATACGCCTACAAAGTTATTTTTCTTCATTTCTCTCTATTTCCTGCACCAATTTTCTGAGTCAAGTTTACGTTGAGCACTATTTGGTTTGCAGTTACAAGTTTAATGAGATTGAAATTGGTAGATGTTTACAGTTCGATGGAATTGATCGTTTGCCTATTAAACTGCATCTATGCAGGACTGCGCTAATACAGGTTCTCCAGAAAGGCGGCTTGTCTTCATTGTATGCTGGATGGGGAGCTGTACTCTGCAGAAATGTTCCACATTCTATCATTAAGGTAACATCAGAAAATATAAACAACGGAGTTTTCCCATGATTTCTATCACTCATTGTATTGCCAAGTGTTATTGTGACTGTACGATAGATGATTCGTTATTTCATATGCAGTTTTACACTTACGAAAGCCTGAAGCAGATTATGCTGCCATCAATCCAACAGAATGCTCAGGCTAATATACTAATGACGGTTTGTTGTTTACTCTCTGAAGAGCTCCGAGTTCTTTTCTTGCTGTAGTTCTCACTTTTCCTTCCCTGCAGTTAGTCTGTGGAGGATTGGCTGGATCTACAGCTTCATTGTTTACAACCCCATTTGATGTTGTCAAGACAAGATTGCAAACTCAGGTTAGTTTTCCGTTGTTTTAATTTATTTATTGTATCTATTTTTGTTTTTTGCTCAGGTAAGTTTTTGAAATCTTCGACCTTCGTATAGTGGAACGAAAGTACTTTTGCTTGCTAAACCAGCATGCAGGATCCTCCGTCTTACTGAGTATCATTATTTTTCTTTATTTTTTGTGCTTAGCGAATTAATGTTCTTAGTTTTCAGTTATGTTTCCTGAGTAAATGGGATATTTGGCTGATAAAAACGATCTTACAAAATCCGTTGCAGGTTCCTGGATCCATAACCAAGCATAGTGGTGTACTCAGTACACTTAATGAAATATGGAAGAACGAAGGGTTGAATGGTGTCTATAGGCGAGTTATTCAAGATACCCCGTGAAATTATTAACTCACCATTACCTGTCTTATCTCTAAGTATTTGGATCTGTTTTTCCTTTCCTCTGCTGCAGAACTATTGATTATGTTTTTCTTGTTCTAGTAAAATATGTGAGCCTTTCATGTTGTTTCCTTTTTTCTTTGGGGCAGAAATCTTATTGAACTTTAATTACTGCACACAGCTTTCAGGCACAAGAACAAAGCTACTAATATGCTTTATTCTGTTATAATATAGCACATGTAGGGTCGTTGCTTGATCAGTTCATCGTTGTGGAGATTAGATAGTAACCATTTCATTGAACAGCTTCTGTCGTTTCACACTTCGTTATTATCAGTTTATCAATGCAGATGGCGATAGATTTCAATTCTTATTTCTATTTGAAGATTGAAATATGGAAAATAATAGGGAAAAAAAAAAGTTACCTTGTTCATTTGGCTGAGGTTTATGTTATCAAGCAGGGGCAGAAAGGAACCAACTGCAATCATTTTATCCGATTTTCTTACATTTGTCAATGTGGTTACAACAGTTCATTCGGAGACCATACTTGTGCAAAGCCTTGCTTAAATTTGTGACTCGTGTGTTCTCAGCATTTTGGATTCTATAGGCGAGATTTAGACCGTGTGATTACAAGATGCTCGACTTATAAGGTCTTGATTTAATGAGCCACATTTGTTTTGTGTTATCAGGGGCTTGACTCCGAGACTGGTAATGTACATGATTCAGGGAGCACTTTTCTTTGCATCGTATGAATCTTTCAAGAGGCTGTTCTCGGTGGACTTTCCTCGACTGAGTGATCAGACATTCCAGCATGAACAGAAAAACGAAGATGGTTCAAAGATACTACCTTCTGCTGTATCAGTCACCGCATAATTTTTGTTGTTGAAGATGAAATCTGGCTCCTCCAACGAGTCTCGACGTGCAGGCTTTGAGTCTCTGGAGTGCCAAGGAGTAGTTAATATGGCGTTGTCATGAAAATATAGCAACGCGAATTCTTGTGAGTAGTTTTGTCTGAAATGTAATTGAAAATGAGAAATTTTGCTGTTGTATTTGTGCTGCTTAGATAGGATAATATTAACAATATTGGCGATCAGATGATCCTTAAATACAAATTGCACAATTTTGAATGCCACAATTTTGAAAATTTTGTCCTACATTTGCAAAACACCCAAAGTTATGGGCCTAAAAAAACTATGGACTCTTAATAAATATATATCATTATAAATTGGTTATATATTTCAAAAATAACTTTATTAGAAAGATAGATTAAAATTTCGATTTTGAAATATAATTTTTTGTTGGAATTTAAAAGATTTTTACTAGCTGCCACTTTCAATATATTTTCTATAAAGGACTTTTTTAGGTTATAAACTTATTAGGAAATTTACGGGTGTTACAATTAGAGCACTCACAGCGGGGGGTCGTCCGCCGAGATCGATCCCCCCGCTCGCCTCCCTTCCTTCGACCCCGATGAGTCGATCCCACTATGGTGTCTTTGACACCATGGGGTCAATGAGGGGAACGAAGGTGGTGTCGATCTTTAGACACCCTTCTCGACCTCATATGCTGGGGAAACGTCCCACTCAATTTTTTTTTTAATTTTTTTCTAAAAAGAATAACATAATAAAATCCATTCAATCATTGTCAATGATTAAATCCGAGATCTATATATCGATTCCATTATCGATTTTTTTATCGGGGTCTATCCAATTATTGAAATCCCACTAAAATTACACTTCGTAGTGATAGACACGGGGTCTAAAAAATGACCGTTGTGCATGCTCTTAAGTGATTAATTGAGCTTTCGTTGCATCCATAGTGTGCATCTCTATAGGATCTACTCGCACTCTTGGAAATTCATTTATTTATAGTTATTTTTATTCTTTAAGATTTTTATAGTTTTTATTACTAATCATGGTGGAGTAAATTCTCCAGCTACCAAAAAAGATAAAATACGACAACATTTGGTCTGAATCATATACTATTTCCGACGTGAAAAACTTAATTTATCGGTGGACGTCGATTAGTCTGTGACTTCTTTTCGAATGCAAGGTTGTATTAAATCGGATCTACTATGGAATTCAATAAGAAAATAATACTAGCATAACATTTATTATCATATTTATAAAACATGTAGAAGACTAAACTATTAAACTAAGATTTGTAATATGAAAACTGTATACAATACTGCTTCCCCAAATGAATGAAATAAATAAACAATGCATATAATATTAAAGTTGTAGACGTAATTTTATTTTATTTTTTTAGGAGGTATACATAATTTATTTTGTGTAGTAAGAATAAATAAAAATGCAATAGTGTTAAGATTAATCGGTAGGATTTAAACTCCTTAATAATGGTGCCACACCATGGTTGGATTAATTAGCTTCTTTTCTAATTTTGATTTATTTTTTAAACCATAAAAAGGAGCTGCCATGTGTAGGCAGATTAAGCACATGGATGTATAATATGTGTATGCAGGATCCTATTGGCCCAATTGAGGCCTTAAATATGTGCATGCATAATAGTAGCTGCCATGATAAATAAAATTATAGTAACAACTAACAAGTGTGAAGTTTTAATACTAGTATATATGATATGAAGATAAGATCATAATCTAATTGATATGGAAAGGTTCGTAATCCGCAAATACAACTATAACTGTTAATAAGAAAATACCTATGGTTTCAAATATATGGGTGCTGATTTGGGGTAACATGAAATTAGATCCAGCTCAGAAAAAATAAAATAAAAAATGATAGGGATCCAACAAAATGGGATCATATCTGGACGACTCTTTCCATAATGCAAAAAAATAATAATAAATAAATAAATAAAATTGTATATATCAAATTTAGATCTAAATTATTTTATGTATTAATTAGTGTTATGTAGAAAGTATAATGACCACATAAATAAACAATTTTTATATCCTTATGTCGACCTTGATTAAATAAAAATGCTTTATTGATCCTTTTCAAAAAAAAAAAAAAGCTTTATTGATCGGTTTACTTTACTCATGAGTGAATTGTGGTTAGAATTTGCTTCTAGCTTAAACAAACCACATTAGAAAATATTGTCGATTGTATTCGAACTTTTTATAGTATTAGTTAGTGATTAACTCCACGTAACAACCTCAAAAGGGCCATATGTTATTTTTTTTATGTTGTGGGAACCGCCGCTGTTATTTTCGGTGCGCACTGGGTAAATTCTTATTATTTTTTAGTTTATTGAAACTTGTTGAATATAGATATTACATGTGATGACGTTTACTATAATATGAATTGAATTATACGACATGGAATAATTAAAACGTTGTTATGCACGAATGGGCTACTAATGTCTTCATTATTGAGGCATCTGCGCATTAAATAACGTCCTTAATATATTATTCTCATGTGCAATAAAGCAAAATTATATAAAAATGTGATTGGCATCATAATTGTTGGGGAGAAAATAGAAAGTCCACAATGAGGAAAATATCAAAGTCTTTATTTAATTATTCTCCTTTGCAACAAAACAATATTTAAAATACATCTATTGTCACAACGTTCGATTAATTTTGTAATAATATAAATTTGTACATATTGTATCTATATCTTTGCAATAATATTATAAAGTTTGAATTCAAATTAAATATCAGATAGTATAAGTTTCGATGATTTGATTGTGACAAAAATCGTTATATAGGTGATCATACTATGTCGATCCCAAGAAACCGAACGACGTCCATAATGACACAGATAAATGAATATATTTTTGAATTTCATGACAATATTGCTAAAATATTAATACTACGTATAATTCTGACAAGTTTTGTTAATGTACGACACTATTACAACATCGGCCAAACTGCACTAATATTAAGTCTACCCTGCTGCACGCTGTGTCGTAATTTTATTTTTGTGTGGTGTAAAAATTTATTTGATAATATATCTTGTGAAATTCCTTCAAAAAGCAATTATTAAAATTGAGATTCAAATCTCACCCAAAACAAAATTGCCTAACTCGATGCTTTTTATATGGATATTTCTTAGGTTTGAATATATGACACGTAGTGCATCTGTATGTAGATTGGGCACAATAAATATTGATAAAGAGATGTAGGTAAAGAAATAAGTACACGGAAAAACCAGGCAAAATCTACATCTCCTTTTCTTTTCTTTTTTTTATTGTAAATATTAAGTGTTAAAAATATTGATGAAATTTGCGAGGCAACATCATCCTACACCTACAAAGCCATTACATTTCATTATAAGATCCAAAGTTAGGTTACATCCATCCAAATTGCTCGATTTTCAGGTGTGATTTAGTTGGCTAATATTAATTTTATATGTGGAAGCTATTAATATCAATCTACTTTTCCTAATTTCAATTTATGGGAACAAAATTATGCGAGAAAATTTTGTTTGTTTTGTTTGACGCTACAATTTAGAAGGAGGGCGACATATATAAATAATTAGCATTTTAATGATGAAATTATTGATACATTTGGTATAATCTAAAAGGTCGTTATGTTGCTCATTACTTCCTAAAATCTTATTATTATTGGCGTTTAGCCCAGGTAAGTATTTTTATTTTTTATATATATTATTGGTTCTCTTCGTCCAACTCATCAAAGCATGCCTTGAATTAGCAAATTCTAAAAATTTTGTCCACTCAAAATTATTGCATGTTATTTTAAAGTATACTCAAAGGCGGAGTTAAGACTTAAGATTTTGAAAGTGAACAACAAAATTTTGTTTATAGTTGTAGTATAATCAGAGCCGTAGCAACGGCGCGCTTTAATAATTGCTTCAGTCAATAATTGAGCTACTATATTCATATGGACACCAATATATATATATATATATATATGCACACCACTTAATATTTATATGCACACAGAAGAATATTCATATACACCAACTTTTTCTAGTTTTTTTTTTTCATTATATCCATATGCACACTACCATATATATTCATATGCATAACACTTAATGTTCATATGCACACCGAAGAGTATCCATATGCACCAACTTTTCCTAGTTTTTTTTTTTCTTTTTTATTTACAGTTTTTTTTTTATTCCGATGGAGACTTCGGCTTCGTCTTCGGCTCCGCCTTCTCTCCTATTACTAATATAAGGATAATCGTCGGGCAATAATTTGGACTTTTTCGGCTCTCCGAGACCTTCGGTTCCCCTCGCTCGAATCTTGACCAAAGAAAAAACGGCAAACAAAAGAACGAAGAGGCAAACAAAAAAAAAGAGTGCAAAATAAATTTGGGAATTTTAAAAACAAAAATCGAAATTTGGTTGTGCATATGAAAATACAATGTGGTGCATATCGGTTAACATGCTTGTGCATGTGGATACACTTTGAAGTGCATATGATATGATTAAAAAAAAACAAGTGGAAAAAGGTTGTGGATATGAACATAAAGTTCAGTGCATATGAATATATGGTGATGCGCATATGGACTTATTGCAAAAAAAAAATCGAAAAAAAAGTCAACGGTTGACCGGGTCAACCCGGTCTCACAATGTGAGACCCGTCTCACTAGAGAATTTGCCATAATTATATCTACACATGATTTCTTAATTATGTTTAACTTTAGGTTGCGTTTGTTTTTTATACCTTCATTTAGAAGTAAATGAAGGACAAACTAAAATTTCACCCTTTAAATCATTTCTTGGTTCTTAAATCTCTCATTTCCACCATCACAAGGAGGGAAAAATATTATCACTCTAATTTAGAGGAGATATATTTTTCATCCTTGTGATGGTGAAAATGAGAAATTTAAGAAAGAAAGGATGATTTAAAGAATAAAATTTTTGTTATCCTGCTATTTATCTCTAAACAGAGGTATAGAAAACAAACACGCTCTTACATTAATTACATTGAAAGTCGTTTAAAAAGATAAACAAAATGAAAAAATTACGTTGAATATTGTCGCTAGAAATTCATAGGACGCTGATTTAATTTGTTAATGAGTCTCGTTTGACAGTAAGCACGAATACATTCATGATATCTTATTCGTAGAACGTACTCTTCATAGTTATATGATATCCACTTCAAATTTCAGCAATTTTACATTTAGACTTTGAGTTAATACGTGAAAATACCCATTTTTAAAAAGTAAAAATAAATTATACCCCATAATTTATAAAAGATAAATAATATCCCATACATGATTAACATACATGAAAAAATATTACATGATGTTTTCGTGTTTGTTATATATAATGAACACTCATGTATGTATGATGAACACATGTATGCTTCGATAGTTATCATATAATGGGGTATTATTTATCATTTATATATTAAAAAATATTATTTATTTTATTGTTTAAGAAGGAGTATTTTAACTTTTCACTCTTAAAACTTTTCCATAAAGCTCTATGCCATATGAAAAATTTATACAATATTTTCGTAATCCCTTTATCCAATATTTTCAAAAAGAAAAAAAAAATCTAATTGAGTTTTTCTTAATGAAATGTTATTAACAAATCCTAATGAATACAAACAGTTTTTTGAGAAAGGATACGTCACTTTCTCCGACAAGAACAATATTGGGTGAAAAGAATAAAATTCATTGAGACGTGACGAATGTGTTACGATTTAGAGCATTCACAATAGTGGGTGTTAAAGTCCTAAGGTGATAAGTATTTAATTTTATTTTGGTGGGGTCTCAATGATTGATAGTATTAGGGTGAAAATTTTATAATGATGGAGCCCTATCCTTAGGGTGATCCTGATTTTGTATTTAATTTTTTTTTTCAATTTTACTTTGTTTTTTGAACAGTAGCTAGGAAGAATAATAAAATACCAAATTGTACTGAAACATTGAAAAATTACAATACAATTGATTATTTAAAAGCTAAAAATTAAAAACATTGGATAAATTTTAATTTTATTTATTTATTGCAAAACTAAAAAAAATAATGATAAAGTTAAAAAAGAAGGAGGCGACGCGTGTCCTCCCTCCCTTCCCATTTGGCCGATGCAGCCCCAGCTCCACAGCGAACGAGCGATCGCCCGTGCCGGAGCTGCAACGGCTATCGCCTGCGTCCTGGTCGGACGATCCGGCGAAGCACGTCCCAACGCCCGCGGTTGGGAGTGCTCTTACTATATTGAAATACATGATTGCAAGTAAGAAGATTTTATGAGCTAATTTAATTCATGTAATTTTGACCACATCACGTAGGTGTAGATGTGTAGCGAGTGCTCATATTGTTGGATTTTTTACCAATTATTTTTTAAAATAATTTAATTAAAACTATTTTTAGTTTCGGTCTATTATCAAATAAAACATACTATAAAGATTGATTCATCAGTTTCACCAATAAATAAAATAAAATGTAAACTAATAACAAAAACTCAGCAAGAAGTTAACTTTAATTTAATCATATGGAATGCTCAATTAGTGCGATACACTTTTAGGTTATTAGAAACTAAAATAATAGCATAATTTCTTTTAACAGCACACATACAAATAGGAAGTTTGTTATAGTTTTAGCCTCTTATGAACGAAATCGGGCGATAAATGAATTAATTTAGTAATGGAATGAGGATGAGAAATAATGAATTTAGTAATAATTATGGCTGATATTGGTAAGGAATGAAATATTTATTTCTCAATTAATTTTATTTTGACAAATGATTGCGTAATTTTAAAGAGAAATATATATATATATATATATAATTAGGATCATATAAGAATGGTCCTTATCCTAAGAAATGAGAATCAATCTCAGCCACTTATCTGTTGCATCTCGCTAAGAAGGGCGGTGCATCCGGATGAAAAATTTCCAGTTTTTTTTTTTTTTTTTTTTTTTTTTTAGGGTTTGATTTTTCCATAAAGCTGGGTGCATCTCATGTCAACGTATGATGCATCTAGTTTCACGTTGTGGTGCATCTCATTGTAAAGTGTGGTGCATCTACTACATTGTGGTTCATGAGATGCACCACTACGTGTAGTGATCAGATGCACCACTAGGTGTAAGGAAATGCACTATGCTTTAAGGCGGAACCGAGAAAAATAATGTTAAAAAAAACTGAAAAAAAAATTAAAAAAAAAAATCAGACATGCACCACAATGTGTAACCAGATGCACCACACGGTGTATCTAGATACACCGTGTTTTAAGAAAAAATCGCCAAAAAAAAAAAACTGAAAAAAAAATCGAACATGCAACACAATGTGTAACCAGATGCAGCACACAGTGTATCTAGATGCACCACACGGTGTATGTAGATGCACCGTGTTTTAAGAAAAAAAAAAAAAAAAAAAAAATGGCGCGTGAGCTACAAGCGCCGCGCGTGAAAGACACGCGCCCGCGAGTGTATCTCACGCGCCCGCCCTTTTTTTGAGATGTGTGGTCCAGATTTATTCTTATTTCTCACTTTAAGGGTTATTCTCACTAGATCTCATCCCTATATATTAGGATCATATAAGAATGACACTTATCCTAAGAAATGAGAATCAATCTCAGCCACTCATCTGTTGCATCTCGCTAAGAAGGGCGGTGCATCCGGATGAAAAATTTCCAGTTTTTTTTTTTTCATTTTTTTTAGGGTTTTGATTTTTCCATAAAGCTGGGTGCATCTCATGTCAACGTATGATGCATCTAGTTTCACGTTGTGGTGCATCTCATTGTAAAGTGTGGTGCATCTACTACATTGTGGTTCATGAGATGCACCACTACGTGTAGTGATCAGATGCACCACTAGGTGTAAGGAAATGCACTATGCTTTAAGGCGGAGCCGAGAAAAATAATGTTAAAAAAAAACTGAAAAATAAATTAAAAAAAATCAGACATGCACCACAATGTGTAACCAGATGCACCATACGGTGTATCTAGATGCACCGTGTTTTAAGAAAAAATCTCCCAAAAAAAAAAAACTGAAAAATAAAAAACTGAAAAAAAAATCGAACATGCAACATAATGTGTAACCAGATGCACCACACAGTGTATCTAGATGCACCACACGGTGTATGTAGATGCACCGTGTTTAAAGAAAAAATCGCCCGAAAAAAATTAAAAAATAATAAAATAAAAAAATAAAAAAAAAAAATTGGCGCGTGAGCTACACGCGCCCGCGAGTGTATCTCACGCGCCCGCCCTTTTTTTGAGATGTGTGGTCCGGATTTATTCCTATTTCTCACTTTAAGGGCTATTCTCACTAGATCCCATCCATATATATATATATATATATATATATATATTTGTTTGTTTAAATAATCAATTTTATTTTATGATATTTATTGCATAAAATTTTCATATATTACTCAAATTATAAAATGAAATTATACCCCCTTAAATTAATTATCAGTTAGGAATCAAAATGTTCAAAATGTTGTCTTGACTCAACTTGATTTTGGTATTTTTGTGCCAAAAAAAATTTAGGATCTGTTAAGCTCGAGCTTGTCCGACGTGAAATGACCTCAAATTTGGTGGATTTACCGGCCCACCCGCTGATTTTATACTAAAACTACTCCCTCCATCATATTTCAATTCTCCCTTAGGTCTGGGCACAAATATTAAGGAATGTGTTGTTTATGATAAAGTTGGAAAGAGAAACTAGCTTTTTCTAGAGTATTTTTTGTCAAATTAGGTATCAGAGAGAAGAAAAATGGTTGATTTTTGTGATATATGTAAACAATGAGTTATGTCTAGTGTTTGTTGTGTTGGGTTTTCTATTTAGAAAGAGACCAATTGAAATGAGACGTTTAAATAAAGCAATCGGGCCAATTGAAAAAGGATGAAGGAAGTACTATATTAAGCTAAGTTAAGCTATATTTTTTCCCTTTTTCGGCCGGCCCCATTGCAGTTACTATCTTTGGTATGGTTAACTCGAACCGAACCGACCTGACCCAATCTATTGACAGTCAACATGCTACGATAGGATGAACTCAACACAATTCGACACACAAAATATGTTATAGATCCACAAAAGCTCAAAAAAGTTACCAAATTCATTCAGATCTGATTTCTTCATTTGGCTCGATGGGCCCAAATAAAACCGACTCGATTGGTTTAATTAGTTTTTAAATATCTATTAATAGAATGTTTTGTTTTTCCTTAAAGAAATGAATGAATGTCTGAAAGTAGTATGTATGTAACATATGTGTGGACATGCATGAATGAATTAATTAGTGGAACCAACCAATACGAGTAGTTGAGTATTCCACTTCAACTTACGTAGGAAAATAATAAATTATTATACAATCTCAATCACTTATTTTGCAATAAGCATATTGACCTAACATAAAATTTAAAAACCAAAATCTCGATGTCAATGTCATGTTAATTTAGCTGAAACAGCTTAACAATCCGCGCTAATCTTTTTCGAAATGAACGGTGTTGGGAGATTATTAATCCAGCGACACTATATCTCTCACTTTTATTCTTTCTCATTCTATTATACATTTTTTAAGATTTATTTAATTCTCCAAATATATATTTAATTATATATCTACATAAAAAATTATAAATATTATCAAAATAACGATATAGAGTTGAAATATAAAATTACATAAAATTGCTAACAACAAAAAACAATTATGTATAATAAGCATTTTAAACATTAAATTTTAGCACAATCACATAAAAGAAACATTAATTTTAATTCATCAACACTAATTTAATGTTTCAAAATGCATTGATTGAATAAATATTGGGTTAATTATCACTTATCAAAATAACGATAAAAAGTTGAAATATAAAATTACATAAAATTGTTAAAAACAAAAAACAATTATGTATAATAAGCAATTTAAACATTAAATTTTTTAGCACAATTGCATAAAAGAAACATTAATTTTAATTCATCAACACTCATTTAATGCTTCAAAATGCATTGATTGAATAAATATTGGGTTAATTATCACTTATGATCCGACCTTTTATTCTGTAGTGATTTTATGGTCTTACCTTTTGAAATATTAAAAAATATCCCGACCTTCGTTCCTCTGTGACACTTATGGCATGAGAGCGAAAATCCGGCGACGGAAAGCTGATTGGAACACCGGATGATGATGTGGATATTATCTCCCCTATTTTAAATTGACATGGAATTTGCATATGCCATGTAGACAAAATAATTTTGTCTTTAAATAAAAAAAAAATCTCCTTCTCCAAGGCAAATTCTCTAATCGTTCCAACAATAAATTTGTGTGTTTTCTCTTCCAATTATTCTCAACGCAAAATTATCATGTATTTTTTTTCCTATAAAATTCGTCAGAGATGCGGCCTCAAATCTAACACTATAATTCTTAAAAGTAAAATTCGTTAAGAGATATTGGTTGGAATTTGCAGATTTTCAGCTTGGACTTTTATCATGCAAGTGGTGGGCATTAGAAAATAGAAGTATTAGCCATTTTTAGCTTGTATTTTTATCAAGCAGGTGGAATTGGATTCATTAATGATGCTTGTTACGTTATAAGCATCCATGGAATGTCGAACATTGTAAGTAAAAAAAAAATTAGATGGTCGAAAATTCATATCATATCATATCCAAAACGGTGATATCCATAGCCTTCAATATACAAAACATTTCATAATATATTTCCTATTGATTTGCATCAACAAAAAGAGCTCCAAAAAATATTTGAGCAGTCTAATACAAATGACTATGAAACTCCTGTGTTGAACGATTAGAGAATTTGCCTTGTAGGATGAGAAATCTTCTTTTTTAATTTAAAAATAATTTTTTTTGTGTACATGACATGACATATGCAAATTCCATGTCATTTAAAAAGGGGAAATCATCCCATGTCATAAATGCCACTGTCAAATTCCATGTCATTCAGAACTCCCCCAAGATTCGTGGCTGTAAAATTCCATGTCCCTTTCAAATAAATAAATCATTGTGGTTACAATTATTTTTTTTTTCTTTTTCGAAAAGGTTTATAATTAAGTTTTGATCCGCTCAAACTTCAATTGATGTCATGTCACTTTCTTGAACTCATACACAGAAAAATTTATCGGAACCACGCCACATTTTCTTGTGGTAGTTTGCATTTTGGTAAATTTCACTTTCGATTGAGCATCTCTTTCGGTTGAATGATTCGTGCAATAAATTTTAGCCAAGTCAAGAGGAAGTAATATGGTATATATATATGTAATGGAATAATTTTTAATAGTGTGTTCGGATAGAATTATTACTCCCTCCGTCCATGAAAAATAGTCCTACTTACCACACTTTTCTTGTCCATAAAAAATAGTCTTACTTCACTTTTTCCACTCACATCAAGTGGGACCTACAACAATTTTCACTCTCATTTTATTTTTTCCACTCACAATAAGTGGGACCCTCATTCCACTCACAACAATTTTAACTATATTTTATATTTTTCACTCACAACAAGTGGGACCCTTATTCCACTCACAATAATTTTAATTCCAATCCACTTCTACCACTCTCACTAAGTGAGACCCCTATTCCACTCAAAATCAATTTACCAACTTTCTTAATCTCTGTGCCCAGCAGTAAATGGGACTGTTTTTTGTGGACGGAGGGAGTATAAATTTTAATAGCGAACATTTTATGAAAGCAACACTGATTATTGTAACAAACATAGTTGTCGAAAATTTTAGAAATTTTATTTATCTAAAAGAGTAATATTATCACAACTAATAGCTCATTAATTTATTTTGAAGACTGATGCAAGTATGTTACATGTTCGATAAGAAAAGAAAAATAAAATTATTATCATTATAGATACTTGCAGTTGCAATGAATTAGTTTTTTTTTTTAACAACATTACAAAGAAACTTAAATAACGCGTGACAGTCACTACAAAAAAACAGTCATTTACTGACGGATTTTAAATGACGGAAAAAAGTCGGGTCCGATTTTTAACGATTTCTGACGGATTTCTGACGGAACGTTGGCGGGATTGTTCCCGCCAGAATTACTGACGGACTTTCTGACAAAATATTCTATCAATAAATTTACTGACGGAAAATTCCGTCAGTAATATTTTTAAAAATAAAAATAAATCAAAAAATGAATTTCTGACGGAATAGAAATCCGTCAGTAGTTACTGACGGAAATTCCGTCAGAAAAGTATTATTAATAATTTATATTAAAAATTTAATATTTCCGTCAGAAAAGCCGTCAGTAATTTCTGACGGAATTAAATTCCGTCAGTATTTTTAATTTAGCTCGATGTCGTGATCGAGGGTTTAGGGTTTAAAAACTCATCTTTTTTTATTATGACGAGACATGTCTACGTACAATATAGCATTAGAATTGATAATGAGGTAGCTGATTGATCTAATTGTATTTTATTGATCCATCGATGTATGATCAATTATCGAATTGAATAAGGGCGGTGACTTTTTTAACGACGTTTGTGACAATCAATGAAAATGAAGTGGTTGAGTTAAATGTTAATTTTTCAATTAATTCTCCTAATTAACTTATAATTTTACGAATATATAAAATGATCATAATTTTGCAGTGATATATATGTCGACGACGTCGTCGTCAACGTCATCGTTGATCGATAGCTATGAGAATCGAGGCAAATTGATGTAGACATTGATTTACGCTCGTTTTGAGTCAATTTACACTCATTTTTAGAATGATGGCGATGATAGTAACTTTCATTGTTCATTTTGAATCGAGGGAAATCAAGAGATCGAGTTAATTATATGTATGTGTTGAGTATAATTAAGCACGTACATTCTAGATTATATGCTTGATATGACGGTTTTAACGGTATTTTTTTAATTTTATATTTACCAACATTCATTGTGAATCGAAAAAAATGAGGAGATCAAGTTAGATGTTGACTACTCGAGACTACAGAGGAGGGTCGATAATTTTAATTTTTTTTTGTCTTTTTTTATTTAATTTCTGACGGAAATATTTCCCTCAGTAATTTCTGAGGGAATGTCCGTCAGAAATTAATAAATTCCCTCAGTAATTTTCAGACTCAATTAAAACATCTTCTCCTCCCATTTCAATTCATTTCACGCAACCACCCCGCCTCAAACAGATATGTCTACTAGTAGAAGTTTTCGGGCTTTTTTTGCCGAGGGCAGTCAGCACGAGTCGGGATCTGATGCTGAGGATCTAGGCTTTACTCTCCCAGCCTCAGGGGGAGTTCCTGAGACCCCTCCTGAGACTCAGGCCTCGGGCTCCAGGGCTCCCACTTCTGGTGTTGCCACTGGACTTGACGTTGCTACATGGCCTAGGGATAATGAAGGACGGTTTGTTTGCATCAAGGGAAATGACAGGTGAGTTTGTTTTATAATTTATATTTCTATTCATATTTATTATTTCAATATCTATGTTATTGGATTTGTATTTGGTTTTTAATGCACAGGAAATTGCTAGAGCCACCTAGAACTGCAAAATACAACACCGAGGCTTTTAGGACTATTCCAAATCCGGGAGGATATAATTGAAAGTTGACGCCCCCAGAAGTCCAGCGCTCGTTCTTTAATGAATTTAAGGTAATATGATATATATTATTTCACACTACTATGTATTACATCTCGTTTGTTTTTAAGAATTGATTAACTTAATTGTTTTGTTCAACAAAAACATTTTGGTGGCCATGTGAATGGGATGAGGAGGTGCATGCCTTTTGGTTGACCAAGGCACGTAAAAGTACATCTCAATGATTTGTGAAGAGAAGACCAGTTGGAAGAAGAAAAGGGACAAAGCAAAACCCAAATACTTTTCTGATCCGTATTGGGTTCGGGAGGATGTTCAATTAATTAGTGACCAGGCGAGTAAAAATCGGATGTCTGAGCTCGATGGACCTGGCACATGAATAAGCAAGCATGGTGGAGGATCCAGGTCTACTCAGCGCCTCGTACAGTCGATGGTTCGTTATTTGGAATTCAATTAATATCTTTTGAAAGTCACTTAATTTTATTAGTTATTTTAAGATAAACGTGTATGGATAGGCTAAAGAGACCGGGCGACCGATGACAGTGTTGAACTATGAAACGTTTAGATGCATCCACATCAAGCCCGATGGAACCTATCTGACACGGAGACATGAAAAGCTAGATGCAAGTGTTTTAAGTTTCTGAATTGTATGATTGATAGTATATATTTTTCTAACACTTTGTAAGTTTTTACATTGTTTAGTTAGGCCCGCATTCATGCTATTGCTCAAAAGGAAAGACGTGATGATCTAAATGAGATTTTTTTGGAGATCACGCGACCCTGGAAGTCGAGGCGTTATGGAACGGGAAGTTTTGGGTCCAACCAACTCAGCGGGGGCACCTCTACTCGGAGCACGGGCTCGACGTCTGTTCTGACAGATTCAATGTTCCAAACTCGCATCAGAATATTGGAGGAGCAATTTACTGAAGAAAGGGAGGCACGTGCACGCCTCGAGCAGCAGGCCGAGGAAGAGCGACAGACACGTGCACACCTTGAGTAGCAGTTTGCCGAGTTACGAGAGATGTTCGCATCAGGTCAGTTTCCTCCTCATCCCCCTCCATGAAGGGTTGTATACGAAAGCAAGCCTTTTGTTTATATACAATTGATATTTATTTCACTATAATTCTCCTATCTGAAATGTTTATTATTGCGTAATTATTATTTGTCCAATTATCTCAATATCATAGATTATATAGTGTGTTGTAGATCACAGAAGATTATATAATTGGCGTTTTATGAGATATAAACTAATATTCACAATCGAGACAACTTGGACGAGTTGTTGGTTTAGATTGTAGCATAATAGTATTAAATAGTTTATCTTGACTATTTATTTATGCTAGTACATTAA
Source organism: Schizonepeta tenuifolia (assembly GCA_029490685.1). Taxonomy (NCBI): domain Eukaryota; kingdom Viridiplantae; phylum Streptophyta; class Magnoliopsida; order Lamiales; family Lamiaceae; genus Schizonepeta; species Schizonepeta tenuifolia. The sequence goes on along the minus strand of CM055960.1, from coordinate 24,213,905 downwards.
TCGTATTGAAAGGATTACAATGAGATTAATTCTTTGTTCTGACTTATTGAGAATTAAAGATCTCGGTGACTTAAATAGTCTTAACCTTAATTGAGCTTATTAGTATGAATAAGTGTCTGACTATTGCTTTGATTTATTATAAATGAGAACTTGATAGTGGTTCAAAATTTCGTATTTTGGGCGGTAGCAGTTCTTATTTGATATTGATAGAGCTGCAATAAGGATTCGTGTCCTATGCATAATGGGATGATGATATCCTCTCGAGGAACTTAATAAGTTTATCGTATTAAACCCTGCAGGTAGAATTAGTTCTGATACGATAATAAGTTTAAGTGTTAGCACTCGAGATAATTATTTGTTAGTGAATAATTAATTGATTAATTAATTACTGTCAGAAGTATTTAATTAATTAATGGATATTCGAGAATCTTAAACACGGAGATTAATTAAGTCTAATACTAGCCCCGACTCAATTAAATAAATAAGAGGGTAAGTCAGTATTAATTTTTTAGTGGAATGAATTAATATTTATATCTTATTTATAATTTTGGGCTGAATGGATTAAATCAGATATTATCGGGCCAATCTTATTTAAACTAGTAGATCCCTGAACTGGCCCAATGGCCTGCGTCTCTAGTGGGCTAGGCGCCTCATCCTCCTACGGCCCGTGAGGGTCGTTTAGGTTTTAGTGAGTGAGCAGTTATTTATCTATAAATACAAGGCTCATAAGACTCATTACTTACTTGCATTCTAAGCAACTAAAACTTAGTGTGAGAGAGAGAGAATCGGCGCCTACTCCATAGCAAGAGAGAGAGTACGAGGTCGATCCCATCCATCGTCGTATTCTAGCCGGGAACAGTTCAGAAGGTCAACTCTGGAGAAGTTGTGCATCAAATTTGCAGGTATTTCGAACAAACATCTTATGATTGCAATTAAATACATAGGAGCATGCTAGGTATGGTTTTTGTATGTGTTTGTTAGATATCCATAATTGATCCGTGGGTAAGAACGAATTGGTTTTCAATAACCGGTTCCTACACTCCACCTACATGATTTGCTTGTCAGTTTGTTGTTGAACATGATTTGCTTGTCAGTGTGTTGTTGAACTTGATTCATACTATTTAGTATCTATAAATTTTGAATATTGAAACTATTTGTGTTGAAGATGTTGTTGTTAAATGAGATGTGATATCTATGTTTTTTTATGTATTGATTTTGATGTATTTACATGTTTTAGTTTTGATTTGGTATATTGTTGCTGATATATGAGTCGAGACATGGCATAAAAAATTAAAAATAAAAAATAAAAAAATTAAAATTACTATAATTTAAATTAATGACGGAAATTCCGTCAGAAAGAAGTTTCAGAATTTTCAAAATTTACTAACGGACATATTTCCGTCAGAAATTACTGATGGAAAATCCGTCAGTAATCCGTCCGAAAAAACTTCCGTCAGAATTTACTGACGGAAAATCCGTCAGTAAATCCGTCAGAAACTGGTCTGTCAGTAATTTCTGACGGACATTTCCGTCAAAATCAAAATCGGAGAAATCTAACCGAATCACGTTTCTGAAGGCAATTCTGTCAGTAAATTTACTGATGAGATTTTTCCGTTAGAAACTTGATTACTGACACTCGTTTTCCTGACAGCCGTGTCCGTCAGAAATTCCGTCAGTAATGTGTATTATTGGCGGAAAATGAGGATTTACTGACGGAATTTTCCGTCAGTAATTTGTTGTTTTTTTGTATTGAGAGGAACCTCGAACCTGTAACCTTTAGCTCGACATTAACCATACTATCACTAGGCTGACACACACATGTTGCAATGAATTAGTTAATGAATGAATTTTTTTTCTGAATAGTTAGTTCCACGTACTATCAAACAAACCTAGATTTTATATAATTAATCAAAAAATAGTTTTCATCTCAACTTAATGTTGTGCAATCGCCATTTAGAGATGGCCCATGGCCCCTTAATTTGACTTTGGATGGGTGATTGAACTTTAGAAATGATAACATATTTATGCGATATATCATTAGTACTATTTGACAGCGAATGTGTTGTATAATGATTTGGGAAAATAAAAAATGTGAACCTCGTTTTTTTGAGATGATAATTTAATAATGTCACAACTCAAGCGATTAATTACATTCTTTTAAATTTTAATGTGTGTAAGGAGGCTACACACCTTTAGTGGTAGGGGACACCATTTTCATCCGTGATAAATATAAAGAATATTTTTATTATTTTTACTAAAAGAACTGTCAGTTGTCACGTTGGCCATAATAAATGCATTTTATTCCATTGATTGGTACTGAATTATTGGCAACTGTTAAGAAAAAAAAATTAAGAAACGACTTCAGACCGGTGACATATCGATTAGGATATTGGTCTATTCGGTGAATTGAATTCCCTATTTTAATTTATTAGACCAATACACATCATTATTATTATTTTTTAAACTAAATGATTAAAAAAGAAAAAAAAAAGTAACAGACGTCATTGACGCAGCCGCCTCAGTGTTAGATTTGAATATTTGGTCCAATTTTCCTTACAAAACCGACTCGTAAAGAGAGGAATTAATATGTCACCAATATAATCTCCGTGTACTTAATTTAATTTTATATAAATATTTACGTTAATTTTTATAGAATTGCATAAACCAATCCAACCGCGGTAGGTCTTTGATTCATGTTCCTAGTGATTCTTGGACTGATTGCTGCATGCGTAATGCATTTAGGGCTCATTTGATATTTATATACCATTATATTAGATTCACTTATGAGTATGAGTATGAGTATCAGATATTAGATATGAATATCAGATTGATATTTGATATTCGTGTTTGATATGTTGAAGATATCGATTAATATCAAGTGGAAATGAAAGTAGAGATATGAGTCATATACTAGCAAAAATTGACATATGAAAATATCGAAAATTAACATATCAAGTATATCATTTTGATAAGCATATACTGATATACCAAACAAAAGGTATGAATATGGGTCATATTAATTGATACTCATACTTGATATACGTATATGAATTATTTTTTCTATAATGATTGACCTTTTTCATTGGTCGAACCTATTACATTCAATTTTTCAAGTAAGTTTCTCTCTTTTGTGTAGTTGGTTATTATACAGAGAGTTTACCCGTTGTAAATATGGTTTTCTAAGGCATTCTACTTGAGCTATATTTGGAAAATCGAATGAGTACGTAAAATGTGTGACTTCATGAATTGAAATACAAAAATCAAATGCTTGTTGTCAACTTTGATTTTAGTTACTTAGTTTCTAACAACTTCAACCAAAAGTTAAGTAGCGTTTCAATAGGTTAGTGATCAGTTCTAATTCTATGTTAGAATCAACATGAAATTTAGATTAATCGCGCGTATATATTTCAAAGCCAATTTTATAGGTTGGGAGAAATCAATGTACATAAATAGCCACTTGAAGTCTTGAACTAGCAAAAGTTATGTTACTAAAATGCTATTATTTGAGGGGTCAATGTAGTACAAGTACACTCCTATATGAATTTCTTCTTTTATAAATTTGATTTATTTTTTTTCTATATGTTTTGTAACAAAGATATATTTATATTTTTCGGGGGAGGGGGGCGATAATAGATATATTTAATTTAAGTACATACAAAAAGTAATGATTACACGTTTACGCGACATAGAAAATTTTGTAATTGACAACTTATTAATGATAATGTTGATTATGGTGTAAGAGATAGATTCATGTGGCCTCAACACAGCCAAATGGTCTCTCATTTGGACAAAATTTATTTGGAATCTTGTGATTCTTCTAGTAAATGTAACGAGTGCTGTACAGTCCCAACTCCCAAGTAAGATATTTTCCTATAATGCCAATTATAAACGGACAATTATTATAAATTATAATATGATCTATGGATGCATTATATGTAGTATTAGTCATAGACTTATAAATTATTTATATGGGACTGTTATTTCCATTATTGAGGCATATAATTTGGTTAGGCATTTTTCCATTTCATTTCAATGTTTTTCTTTGTTTCATAATATTATTAAATTATGAAATCACGGAGGCTTTCCATGTCAAGAAAGGACTGAGACAAGGGGATTCGATTTCTCCTATCTATTTGTAGTGTGCATGGAATACCTCGATAGATGCTTGATGGAGTTAAAAAATAATAGGAAATTCAACTACCACCCCAAGTGTAAGAGATTTGGTCATGTGTTTTGCAGATGATCTCTTGCTCTTCACCAAAGGAAATATTGCTTCAGTGAGAGAGTTAATGGTAGCATTTGAGAAATTCTCTTATGTTTCAGGTCTGAGAGCCAACCCATCTAAGAGCTGCATTTATTTTAGTGGTGTGCAAGACCATATTCAAAGTCAGATCCTTACTGAATTTGGGATGATCAAGGGTGAGCTTCCATTTAAATATTTGGGTGTCCCGCTTTCTATCTCTCAATGTCACCCCCTCATTCAGAAGATCACAAATCGGATCTCTTCTAGGTTTATTTTCTTATGTTGGTCGATCTCAACTCATTAAATCCATGTTATTCAGCTTGCAAACATATTGGTGTTCATCATCCCTCAGAAAGTGTTAAAGATTATTCAATCCATGATTCGGACTTTTCTTTGGACTGGTGAGATCACTGCATCTCGTAGAGCTTTGGTGGCTTGGGAACATCTGTGTCTTCCTAAATTTGCAGGAGGATTGAACTTCATTGATATAAGAAGCTGGACTGCTATTGGCAAGTTATTATGGAATCTTGCACAGAAGAAGAAGAAGCTATGAATTAAATGGGTCCATACATATTATATTAAGGACAAGGATCTCCTCACCATGCCCGTACCTGCTCAAGCCTTTTGGATGGTACGGAAGATTATTGATGCAAGGGAATTGGTTGCTAATGGAATCCCAAGTATGTTATCAGAACCTTCCTACTCCAATCAGAAAATCCAAGGACTTGTTCAAAGAGTTGCATGGCATCGAGTTCTGAGCAGCAATGCTACTCCTCCGAAATGCATATTTATTACTTGGCTTGCTGTTTTAAGAAGACTAGCTACATGTAAGTATATACAAAAATTTGGAGTTGAGGTTGATCCAATCTGCATCTTGTGCACTAAAGCTCCTGAATTTGTGATCCACCTTTTCTTTGAATGTGAATTTCTCATGAGATTTGGGATACTTTGATTGCATGGAGTGGAATAAGCCGGGCAATGGGAGATTGGGATGGCGTACTGGAAGTGCTTATTTCTCACTCAAGCACTGGTTCAGAAAAGTAAAAACTGTTTTGCCTTGTTTTATCTGTGGCAATCTATCATATTTGGATTGAGAGAAACTTTAGGAAATTTTAAGATCAATTTCGAAGCATAGAGCAAGTAGTAAAAGTGTGTAGGCTTCAAATATGTATTTGTTGTTCTAAGGATCCCAAACTCATAGATATTTGTCTAGTTTCTAGTAGATGAGTTAGGATCCTTAGTCTTGGTTTGTATGTTTTATGCTCTTCGTTGCTAAGTTGGTAATAATTTTTTTTTTACCAAAAAATAAAAATAAAAATCCATATGCATAAGATTTAAAATAAATAAATGATCTTAACTAAAATAATAAATCAAATCTTATTCAAGAAATACATTAAAATAAATAAAATATTTAAAAAGTGAGAGTAATTTGATAGTTGGATTTGGATAACCGAATAATTGTGTCTCAATAAATATTTTCGTTTATCCAACTAGTGAGGTGACATACATATTCTCTAGTCTATCTATATTAATTAATACTTATCCTAATTGTGTCTCAATATCTTTATCACACTTTAATATTAAAAAAATGGATCTTAATTGAAATAAATAAACGTTAATTATATTAATTCTTTCTAGTTACAACCAACCCGCACAATACAGTGGCATGTTTACAAATTTTAGCCAATAGAATAGTCCACTGTGCTCTAATTTTTAGTAATAATCCCTTGCATAAAATGTGGTGAAAGATGTAAACCAATCAAATCAGCAGTGTCACACTCCAACCAATTGGCATATTAATTCATATAATATTCATTCATTAAAAGTAAATTTAAATTTGTCACAAGATATTTACGAAATTTGGAATTTAATTTAATTTCATTATTATGATACCGGGACAGCGCGGGACTCCATAAAAAAGTCGCAAAAAAAATGTGAAGTGAAAAAAGTGGGAGATCAATCATTTCATTTAATTTCTATCCGAGTTTCTATAATTTGATTAACCGATCAAAAAATCTACCATAAATTTTGCTTCACTTCTCTCAGTCCTCATACAAACGAACTCTCTCCCTCTCTCTCTCTCTCTCTCTCTCTCTCGCTCCTTCCTCTGCCTTTATTCTCTCTCTCTCTCTCTCTCGCAGACAAGCGTCTGTTTCTGCGTTTATATGTTTGCTGTCACAATTAGCGGATGAGTTCGGGTTGAAATGTTCTGAATCTCGATCAAAGATCCGAATCCCGAGAATTTTCGCATTGATTTTTGGGAACGAATCCGAGGAGGAATATTCGTTTGTTGATGCTCATCTAAATCTCTGTTGCCGACGAATTCCTCCGCTGACGTCATTGTCTTCATTGCCGGGAAGAGACTCTGTTTTCATTGCATGTATGTGCTTTCGGTGTATATATTATATGCATGTGTATGTGTATTTGGATGTATGAATACATCTGGTTTGATTGAGCTCTGAAGATTTGTTTTTCGACATTTATATATTTTATTCATTCATTGTATTAATTTTCTGTTACTTTGGAAGTTGGAACTTTCTGTCCAATGCGGAAGTGTGGGTGAGTGAGGATTCGCACTGTATTTAATGGTTTTTTTGTTTATGTGAATAAATAATTTTTTGGTGTGATGTGATCAGAGCCTAATTTGGATTAGTTTTATTTATGAAGAAGAAGAGTGTGCACTTATGATTTTGATAAGGGAGTAGCTGTTGATATGCTGACAAGCTTTGTTCATTGGAATTTTCTGCATATTGTTGGTTGGCTAACAACTCTGAAGATTAAGTCAATATAGATGAGCTTGATTATTTATCTATTCTCCTATGTTTTTGTTTTTTGACTTTCTCTGAATTGTCTAATTTGAGATCCAAAACTGGGCAGCCTGGAACTCTTATATTTAATTACAGCTTCTTTTCAAGATCTCAATTTGGTTGTTACATCCTAAATTAGAAGCCTTTGTTTTTTAAGTTCACATGACATGAGTGTCTGCATGACTTGTTTCTATATTACCTCTTCATCTATGTGAAACGGCAGCAATAGAGTGTGGATGTGGAAAAAACTATTAGTTTACCCAATAAAACAAAAAGGAAAGCAAGATAATTTTATGTATATATACATATACATTTAACTGTGCATAGTCAATCATCTAGTTGCCTAGTCGGCAGAAAAACTGAGAATTTGTAGAGGTTCAGCTGCGTATCAGGATATCGCGAACGAGAGTTTGCTTGAAATTGGAGGAATTTTGGGGGTGTCTTTCAGGGGTCACTGCTGTGATACATTGTCAAGATTTGCCAGGTGCACTGGTGACATAAAAATCTGACTTCATTAGTATTTGGATTTGATGACGTCAGCTTTACATTTGTGCAAACTATCAGTTATCAGTGTGTATTTTGTATGAGTTGATAGTTGAGGCATATATGATCAGTATTTTATGTATCAATTTGAGAAGAACTCTTAGTTTTTGTCTGTGACATTCTTATTTGTGGAGTGACTTCTGATGTTTCGTGCTCAGATTATTTGAAAATAAGAATGCTTTAATTGGAAAAAACTATGACAGCCACCAACTCGAATTAACATTACTGTAATATAAATGTAACATAAACACATGTTATTCTTACCCGAGTTTTGTATTGTTGTTCCACAGACAGATATGGTTGCATTCGGGAAAAAGTTGAAGGAGAGACAAATTCAAGAATGGCAAGGGTATGAATCATATGAGCATTTTGGTTCAATTCAAATTTGTTTTTATGTCTAAAGTTAATAATTCTAAGTTCTCGAGGATGCATACTAAAGATACATATCCATGTTGTGTGCAATAATATTATGGATATGCTTCACTAAGATAAACCTAATAATAGCTCATAACTTTATCTTAGATGTACAATATAGCTGTTTAGGAACCTGGACAACAGCGAACACACATCCAGCAATTTCTCTTCCTTTGAAATGATTTTTACTATGCATGAAATGTAGATATTATATCAACTACAAATTAATGAAGAAAAGGGTAAAGCAGTATGCTAATCAAATTGAAGCTGGAGCACTGGAACGGCGACATGTTCTCAAGGATTTCTCCAGAATGCTGGATAATCAGGTAAGTATCAAATGATATAGTACATGTAATTCACAATTCATCAATTTTTTAAGATGTAACTGTATGATGTACTCTGTTGACATGCTTTGAGTTATTTAATGTTAATTGAGATGATATCAGTCTTCTGAAAGGAATATCATTAACATTCCCCACTGCATTTTTCATCTCCTTCAGTGTAATTTTTCCACTGATAATGTCAAATTGCAAAAACTTCAGTTACATGGACATTGTTATGGTGTACTTTTTTTAGGATTTGTTTTAAAAGTCCCACTTTCGGTGTATGTATTTCATCAAAATAAGACACGAGAAATCTATATCTTTCAAATGTCATGTTCTTAGTGCATTAGGCTTTTTATGGTCTCTAACTTTAGATCTTGATTAGTAAAGACTTTTTAACAAAATGTTGAAGATTTATTTTTTATTTTTTTATGTATTTTTATTGTAAATTCTTATGGAATAAGTATTTCATTTCATGCTTACTCCAGCAAGTTCAATAGAGCAGAATTTCTTTCACAATGAAGTTTATATACTTCCTTGCTGTCACTATAGATAGAAAAAATCGTTCTCTTTATGCTGGAACAACAAGGCCTACTCGCAAGCAGGATTGCCCAGCTCAATGATCAACAAGAAGTTCTTCAAGAGCAACCTGACATATCAAAAATATCTGAGCTACGGGAATCTTACAGGGCAGTTGGACAGGATCTCCTAAAGCTTCTCTTTTTTGTTGAAATGAATGCCATTGGTCTTAGGAAGATTCTTAAGAAGTTTGATAAGCGATTTGGGTACAAATTCACTGATTACTATGTCAAAACCCGCGCTGGTCATCCTTATTCCCAGCTTCAGCAAGTATTCAAGCATGTGGTAATATAAAATAGAAATGGATCCGACTGCCTTTTCCATTGCTTGCCCTTCTGCAAATAAGTTTATTACTGATCTTTATCAAAGCTATTATATAGTAATCAGTAATACTGGTGACTGTAGGGTTTGGGTGCTGTGGTTGGAGCTATATCTCGCAATCTTGCTGATCTTCAGGACCGCCAGGGAAGCTACTTATCTATTTATGATCAGCCTGCTCTCCCACTCCAGGCATGCACGTTTACATATTTGTATAGTTTTCTTTGTTTTTGTAATAGCATACTGCATCAGATTAATAATTTTTATGTTTTATGATTCGGCAGGAGCCCATTGTTGATTCACTGAAAGCAGCTGTTGATAGATTAACCCACTCGACAAATTTCCTTGAGTTTTTGGGCCAACATGCACTTATCATGCATGACGAGTTACCATCTGCTGTTGATCAACATATTGAAGATGAGAAATACCATTTCATGTCACTCATTCTGAACTTGGCAAACACATTTCTTTATATGGTCAACACATATATTATTGTTCCCACAGCAGATGACTACTCCACGAGCCTTGGTGCAGCTCCAACAGTCTGTGGTATCGTGATTGGGGCAATGGCAGTTGCGCAGATATTTTCTTCTGTGTATTTCAGTGCTTGGTCTAACAAGTCATACTTCAAACCTTTGGTCTTTAGCAGCATAGTACTCCTTATTGGAAATGCTATGTATGCATTGGCTTATGATTCCAGTTCATTAACTGTACTTTTGCTTGGTCGTGTATTTTGCGGGTAGGTAACTGGTTGGTCTTCCTATATCTCTGTGTGAATTGTTATTTCACTGTTGATTGATCTGTGTACTTGCATGCTTATGTGGTTTGAGTGGTTTGAGTGTATGATTTGTATGTTAGAATGTTTATATGGCTTATTCCTTCTAGTTTTCTTTTCTTTTTACGATGAGTTAATTTTGCTGATTGGTTGAAGCATCACATTGTGATGGTATTCTTTATTGTCGATATCTTAGATGCTTTTGTTATGTTTTGCTAACGTAATTGTTGCTGATATCTTCTACTGGCTACTTTATCCTACCTTCTTTGTGTTGTTATCAAAACTAAGAATTCAAAGAAAGTATTCTCTTCCCAGTATTCAAACACACTTTGGATCTTTAAGTTTCCTTCTGTTTCAGTCCAAGTCCGAAGCCACGTATTGGACATTATATAGTGAACCAGATGAGAGACGTTAAGGTTGTGTTCAAATTAAAGGATTTAAAATTGAAGGATTTGAAAGGAATGCATTTCATATCCATCCACCTTAGAGTGGTTTTCATTCCCACCCAAATCACTAAAAAGATTAGATCAAATTGAGAGGGTGAATTTCTTGTTCATATCAGTCCAAATGATCAGCTTTGATACTCAAATTCTTCTATCTGAGGATGGTTTATGAAATTTGATTAATGTGTGCTTTAACTTATGTTTTGTCGTACTACTTGCTCAGCAGATTTCAGTCTTTCCTTAACTAGCTGTCTTAATTGTGGCCAAAAGACAATCAGAATTCAAAATTAAAGATATTATGCAAGTTGAAATGATAATATAAATAAAAGTTTTTGTCTTCAAGCTACCTGGCACTTACATTTCATGCTGAATGAAAGTTTTTGTCTTCATGCTACCTGGCACTTACATTTTCATGCTGAATGCTATACATCTTGAAGTTATCGACTTGGATAAGATCTGATGGGTTCCCCTGTTTTTCATGTACTTGCAGTTTGGGTTCTGCCAGAGCAGTTAATCGGCGTTATATTAGTGACTGTGTGCCACTTAAAATCCGGATGCAGGCTTCTGCAGGTTTTGTTAGTGCCAGTGCTTTGGGAATGGCATGTGGCCCTGCATTTGCTGGGCTACTTCAAACGAATTTCAAGATCTTCAATATCACGTTTAATCAAGTCACTCTGCCTGGCTGGGTAATGACTATCTTATGGTTTTGCTATCTAATATGGTTGTGGATCTCATTCAGAGAACCTGCTCGTGACCCTGATGATAGCCCTGCCCCCGAGCAATCTAATGCTGGTATGTACCTTGCATTTTAGTGCTTGTTTGCCTTCTATGTCTTTTGCCATTATCTATTTGTGATTTCGTTTTGTAAGTGTAAATGACAGACCAAAATAAAAGTCACCTTAATATAACTAACTAGTTTTTCAAAAGAATTCACTGGTCATATCAATTTATGATTTATCTCATGGCTATCAATTTGTTGAAAGCCATTTTCAATTTTGTATTCTTTTACTTCACGAGAAGGGGGAGCCAAATTATTAGTGGTTCTTTTCTTGACCAACTCTAGCAGTTCTTTTTCTTCTTTTTTTGTTCTTATTCTTCCTTGCCTTGGGCGGGGTGGGGGAGGGTGTTTAATAAAATCCTCAGCTGATCTATGTAATTCCTTTTCATCATGCAAGGTCTGCCCTTAATTATCTTCTATCTCTTTGTACTGGCTTCATGTGTAGACCTGCCCACAAGCAGGCTGAGTTGTTGTGAATACGGAAAGACACTTAAAGTATGATAATTTATTTGCTTGTGACAGTACAAAATGACAAGCTAGAGAAGGGACTTGCACAACCATTACTCACGTCCACAGAACATGAACAAGATGACGATGGCGATCAAGAATGTGATGCGAGTGAAGAGGCTTCAGAGGATTCTCGTAAACCAGCCAACTCACTAGGAGCAGCCTATAGGTTACTCACACCATCTGTAAAGGTAATAAGATGAACACTCAAGTACTTAAGTTTGCTGAGCTGGTAGAAGACACATTTTTCTGCATTATTATTCTCAGAAAAATGACCTGCAACGTATTTCCTTTTTAACTAGTGTGCTTATGCCATTCTTATGCACCTTTTGTACATTTGAGTAGTAAGATTTGTCTTTTATCATCCTCTCGGACTCGACACAACATGATATATTAGCATCACATGTCATATCAGAGAAGATCATCAAAGTTGATTGTATTGAATATGAAGCAATCTCATATGCATCATAATGCTTCGTGTCAGTTTTCCTTATTGAGTCAATCAATGCATGAAAAATTGAAGCTGGATTACTGCATTAACCTACATTGAGTTCATACGAGTTCATTTGATTAGGATGTGTTTATAGGGTAAATTTTACGGCCCTTCATCTGCACACCCCCGTTTATGACTTGAACTCCACATCGATCTTCTCTATTGAAATCTAGCTTTGAATAAGATGTTTCTCTGTATTAATTTTGGCGCATGACCTTGTTATGTCGATATTGTTAAATGAGGATTCCTGATAATCTCTGTGATGCATATGAACTTGAAATGATGGAGCAAATTAATGAACTAATTAAGATTAGTTGTGAAGCATTACCAAAGTACTAGTAAGTTTCTCATTATTTATGTGATCCATGATCTTATAACTTGGAATGTGTATGAGTTGGGAAAAAAAGCAATTTCCATTATGCATTAATGCGAGAACAAAATTTTGGTCCTAATTTCTCAAAAAGCTCTCTCTTTCTGCTGTCCATGTTAGAGTAGTAAAGTCATTAATCTCATGAAAGTTTCTATTTCTCTTTGCTATTTCCAGGTTCAGTTGTTGATATATTTCATGCTCAAATATGCAATGGAGATCTTGCTTTCGGAATCAAGTGTGATCTCATCGTACTATTTTAAATGGACTACTGGCACAGTTTCCATCTTTCTTGCCAGCCTTGGTCTTACGGTTCTTCCTATCAACATTGTTGTTGGAAATTACATAAGCAATATGTACGAGGACAGGTAATTTTCTTATATCTAAAATCGAGGTTTAGATATGAAAGTATATCAACCAATGTGCACTTTATTTATATCTCTTAACAGCTGAAGCGATTAATCTGTGTTAATTTTTTTAAGCAATATCTTGACATAACACACCTACTGAAAGTTGTGCAGCTCGATCTATATCTCATGCCATACGTGCTAGTAAATATTTTGATCGATCTTTTGGCAGGCAAATCTTATTGGCATCTGAAATTATGGTCTTCCTGGGTATACTTTTTAGCTTCCAGTTTATTATCCCGTATTCCGTGCCACAATATGTCTGCTCAGGCCTCGTCATGTTTGTAGCTGCTGAAGTATTAGAAGGTAGTAACTGGTTAATCATTATCCGCAATAGATAAGCATAATCGAAAAAATTCCTAAGAATACTGTGTGCACGAAATTGTTGCTGATATGTTGTGGTGTTACTGCAGGTGTCAATCTGTCGCTACTCTCAAGAGTAATGTCGTCCAGGCTCTCTCGTGGAACGTTCAACGGAGGCCTTCTGTCGACAGAAGCTGGGACGCTGGCTCGAGTGGTTGCAGATGCAACAATCACCTTAGGCGGTTATTTCGGTCAGCAAAACCTCTTAAATATCACCCTTCTCCCCTCTCTGTTGATTTGCATAGGTTCCATTGTAGCCACATGTTGTACCTACAATTCTCTTTACTAACTCATTTTCTGTATTGTGACGACGCCCTCGAGTTTATCGTAGTTCGTTCCATTCTTTATTGGTTAAGGTGCAATCCAAAATTTTGGGTCCTCGATTGTTTGTGTGAATGCTGTAAATTATGAGAGAAAATAATTTATTTCGTCACAATTTCAATCCTGCTGGAAATATAAGATCTTATCTCATGGTTGAAGCATCGTATAGAGATTTTGGTCGAAATATTTTTTCTACGCGAAAACACGATGTTTTTCGTCGATTTATTTGTTAGTTAAGTTGCCCAAATTTTACCAATTGCCGCCATATATAATGTATTTCATTTGTCACCACAACTTCTACAACCCCAAATTCCCAAAATTTTGAATGAAGTCAAAGAAAGCTAAGAGAGAAGATGGAGCGGGCTGGGCCGGGCTTTTCCTCGAATAGAAAGGAGGCATGGCGTGGAATAATGCACAAAAAAGCAAGCATCAAAGGATATCCAGAGCATAATCCAATTTTCTTCAACTTTCTTCATCACACCCTATATAAAGGCCGAAATATACCACTCAAAATCTTGATTTCTACCAAATCATCAAACTCTATTATTATTATTATTATTATTATTTTTTTTTTTTTTTTTGGAGTTATGAGCAAAGCAGTTGTAGGGTTTCTCTCTTTTGGCAGATGATGTAATTGTTGATCGAATGTAAGTTTGTGATATATGTATATTTGCCAAAGGAGAGTTGCCCTAAGACTGCTTTAGCTTAATATTTTAAAAGCCCATTTCTGCAGCTTCCAAGCATTATTAAAGATATTTCTTCTATAATTCATATATGCATATATTTCCATTTTTTTTTATGTCAATTGTATCAATAGCCAGTAGCTTGGATAGAGTAATCAAAGACATTTCTTCTAACATTTTGATGTTTAAATTGTGAAATATTGATATTAGTTTACGGTACAAATCAAGTGGGGATTGTTTTCATATCTTTTATCAGGGAAATATTGCAGAAATATGAAAATCCAAAATCTGAAATCTTGCAGGAGTAGTGCAACAAATGCAATAAAAAAGTAGAAACTATTGCTGGGCATTTTTGCGTCTCTGCAATGACAAAGTTTATTTTTATGAGTGTGTATTGATTTATTTTTGCCTTCTATTAAAGTCCAACAAAGATTATAGAAGAGACCATATAAAAGAGCATTTACAAAAAACGATTGACATCGAATTTTTGGTGGGTCAAAATATTATATAACAAGCCCAAAACTGTTATGCCCAAGACCAATTGCCAAGATCCATGGTGTGATGTGGAACAATTTGTTGTTATTATTATTTGACGACTAAAGATGATGAAAAATTGTGAGTTTAAAATGGACGTAATTTTTGCTCCTTGGCTCATGATTCCTATTATAATACATTTTGGGAAGCAGAACTGCTATTATACTCTTTTCTTCTTGTTAGAAGTGTGTTTGTCTTCTACGTTATATCGTCCCGTGTTACATGGGCACGAGTGAGTTCAATGAGACGAGGCCACAACAATACGCATGTGTATGGGCTTTTAAACTCACTCACCACTGCACATTTGTTATTACATGTAGTGATACTAACTTATCTACTAGCATAATAAAATGCTAGCTTTCAAATCTAGGATTTTAATTACACTACCTAAATGTAAATAAGTTTTTTGGTGAGTATTTGTTTTTCACGGAAGTGGGAAGTCTGTTCTTTTCATTTTTTTGGAAGATCCTTTGAAAACAAGTTTTAAAAATTTGTATCTTCTCAAAAAGGTTTTAAGCTTGCAGAGATGGACCGGGGTACTTTAATAAGGGTGTGTTCACTTGAAAGTATAAATTTATACCTCAATTTAGATGTAAATGGAGGGATAAACAAAAATTTCGTCCTTTAAATCATCCCTTCTTTTTTAAATCTCTCCTTTCCACCACTACAAGGAGCGATAATATTATCCCCCCTAAATTGGAGTGATAATATTATCCCTCCTTGTGGAGGTGGAAATGAGAGATATGATAATATTATCCCTCCTTGTGGTGGTGGAAAAGAGAGATTTAAAAAAGAAGGGATGATTTAAAGGGTGAGATTTTTGTTTATCATTCCATTTACCTCTAAATAGAGCTATAAATTTATACTTCCAAGTGAACACACCCTAAAGGTTTTAAGGTTTTGCAATCTAATATAGGTTTTTCATTAGGTTTTTTTGTTGATTGTAAAATTAGCATTGAGTAATTACCCGTAACTTCTCTTATCGTTCCATGATTAATTTTTGAACTCAATTAGATGCTTCCTCCTACAATCAAACAATTTTATCAAGATTTAACTTGTTTAAACTTTTTGTACTTTGTACTACTTTGAATAATATTCATAATTTTAGTACAATAGATAATAGATACAAATGCCATATCGAGAATAACAAGAAGTTGATATGGCCGAGTTGGTCTAAGGCGCCAGATTAAGGTTCTGGTCCGAAAGGGCGTGGGTTCGAATCCCACTGTCAACATTGTTATACTTTTTTCACCTTTCTTAACAAATTATATAACACTAATTAGTCGAATACCACTAAAATGTTTTTAGATCATCGAAAGAAACATCAAAATATATCTTTTCTCAATGAGGTGTGTTGTGCATCACACGCACCCGTTATTATTTTACTTTTTGTAATTACAGATTTTTTTTTATGATTTTATTTTTGTTTTTCAGTTTTTATTTATTTATTATTTTTCAGTTTTTTTTTTAATTTCCAGATTTTTTTTATTTCCAATTCTTTTTTTCCCGGCTCTACCTTCGCTCCGGTTACTAATATAAATTTTCAGCTCGATAAAACGTTAAAGTAATTATTGTCGTTGGAAAAGTAAACATTGTCATTAAGAAACGTAAAATTTCACAATTTTTACATTTCAACACGACAATGTTTACTTTTGAACATGACAAGTTCTACTTTTAGTCGAACGTTAAAGTAATTATTGTCTTTGGAAAAAGTAAATTTTTTCACTAAGAAACGTAATGTTTCACAATAATTACATTTCGTCACGACAATGTCAACTTTTGTACATAACAAGTTCTACTTTTATTCGAAGTTAAAGTAATTATTGTTGTTGAAAAATTAAACATTGTCATTAAGAAGCGTAATGTTTCACAATCATTACATTTCGTCACGACAATGTCTACATTTGAACTTGATAAGTTCTACTTTTAGTCAAACGTTAAAGTAATTATTGTCGTTGAAAAAGTAAATATTATCATTAAAATACGTAAAGTCACAATCATTATATTTCGTCACGACAATGTTGAAAAAACGGAAGATGCAAACAAAAAACAAAGAGACAAACAAAAAAGAAAAGGCAAAAAAAAAGAAAATTTGGAAAATAACAAAAAAAGAGATCTGGAAAAAAAAGAAACAAAAGCTGGAAAATAAAAAAACAGAAAAAAAGATAAAAAAATGGAAAAAAAAGAAAAAAAAAAACAGAGAAAAAGAAAAAGAAATTTGGAAAACAAAAAGAAAAATAAATCTGGAAATTAAAAAAAATAGAAACAAATAATAAAAAAAATCTGTAAATAAAAAAAAAGATGAAAAAAAGAACAAAAAAACTGGAAATAAAAAAAAGGAGAAAAAAATACTAAAAGATAAAATACACTAAATACAAAAAATGGGTGTATAATATACAACTGTTGTATAGAAACAAGTATCTTTCTCAATATTGATAATTTTAGGTGAACTCTAGTTTTCCCAATAAACTACGAGTACTATAAAATGAGTCCCTAAAAATACATAATCTTGTTTTTCTCCTTTCTTCCTAGTTCCTACTAATGAATTAGGGGTGGACATACGGTTGCGGTTAGTTAATTTGTAACCGATTAAACTGCTAATCGCCCATGCAACGATAACCGCTGCTGACAGTTACGGTTCAGTTTGCGGTTTCACAATTTTTATTGGAGCGGTTATCGGTTATAAGAAAAACCAAATCGGTTAACTGAATTATTATGCAAATTTTATGAAATATTTAATGCTTAATTTATTGAGTCAATTTGATTGAAACTTCAACCCACGACTCATGGTTTCTACCTACCTCTCATCCGTTCCTGTATAATGACTCTTATTTTTTCAATTGATTAAATCTAACTTCTCTCTCTCTCTCTTTTTTTTTTCCTTCAAACTCGTCTCTCTTCTCACTTTCTCTTGTCCCACATCGGAAATGAAAGGAGGAGAGGGTGAAGTGCTTATAAATAGTATTGTCTTGCACTTATTAACTATTAATTGATTTTGAGAAGAGAAAATAATTAAATCTTAATTATTATAAAATTTAGTTTTATTTTTTTAATTAATTTGCAGTTATTTTGGTTTTAACCGTTAATTGAACTTATATTTCTTTTCGATTATTGGTCGGCAAAATCCTGATAAACGGTTATCGATTTTTTAGTTCTCGGTAAAGTTATCATATGACCGATTTACAGCCCTAAATGAAATAACCTTTTAGAATCCGATTATTAAATAAAAAATTATATAACAATAATGAGAACTAATTAGTCGAATACCAATAAAATGTTTAGATCGATCGTCGACTTTATTTGAATTTATTTGCACAGGTAACCTAAGAAACATCAAAATATATTTTCAGTTGACATTCCTTTATAATTACGGGTTACTTGTCTCAAAATTGATAAATTTTAGGTGAACTCTAGTGTTCTCTATAAATTACTACTATAAAATGAGTCCCTAAAAAAACAAATTTTTTTTTTTTTTTTTGTTTTCTGAAATTTGCAACGAAATCACATTTTCCAGTCAATGAAAAACACACATGGCGTTGGGTTTTCTGAGAATTTGATAGGCCGTCTAGGCTGATTGTCGGACGGTTCACATTGCCACATATGTGAAATCAAACGCCACACGTATGTTAATTTGATCGGAAAGTAATTGTGAGGTAAAATTCAGAAAAGTCAAAAGTTCATGTATTTGGGGACTATCTTCATTATTTATGAGAAAATTTAACTAAAGTTTATGAATTTACGGACCATTAACATATAATTGAAAAGTTTGTTAAAAAAAAAACTATAATTATCTTTGATAATGTGAATAAAGCCGAAGACAAAAGAAAGGTAAACTGCACATCTAAAAAGTTGAATTCTTAAAATAACATTGAAAATGACACCATGAGTAATATCCACATCTACCAAAATTTTGTCGCAGTTAGCCTTTTCCAGGCAGCTTCTCGTAACCTTTCTTGTAATAATATATGAATCATTAATTTTGTTCTTGCAAACTAAATTCAACCTTATTAAATATGAATGGTCCTTTCTTGTTGGTAAATGAAGCATGCAATGCAAAGGAAAGGTTTTCAAGATAGAATTCTTACAAGAGTTAACTTGTAGAAGAGAAAAATTGCTCTTGGAAACAATTATAACTGCCTATTTTGCTCTTGCTTTTAAGAAACTTCTTACCATATCATCTTTTCTTGCTCTTTCGCCGATTAATTAAAACAATATTTGCAGCTGGCTCAACGTTCCCTATCTCTTTTTATTTGTTCATTTTTATGAGTTGTCAACCTGGTCACGAATAGGGATGGCAATCGAGTACGGCGAGTACGGATAGTGGATATCCATACTCATACCCGCGAGCCAAACTCATACCCATACCCATACCCATACCCGCGATAGGTAGTTTCCTCCACTCATACCCGCTACCCGCGGATACCCGCCACCCGTCGGGTACCCGCCTACCCACCACCCGCGGGTATCCATCAACCCGCCACCCGCGGATATCCACTAACCAGCCACCTATTGGGTACCCGCCACCCGCGAACCGGAATTTAATCAAATAAATTACAATTTAACACAAATAAAAGATTAATCACCAAAGTTCAAATCCATAAAACATAAAATTCAAATCTACAAAGTTCAAATCCATACCAATATCCAACTCAACGGTTGAAATAGAGCAATCTTCCTTCAACTCTTCTTCTTCGTCTTCAAGACATGTCCAAAAATTTCCATTCTTTCTTTGACCTACGAACAAACAATTATTTACATTAGAAATTGAATATTACAAAAAAATAAAATTATTAGTAATTATAAATTTACCGGATAGTAGTCAGATATAATCGGGTAGTAGTCAGGTATTTCGCGGATATTTCGCGGGTATTTTTAGCGGGTAAATGGGTATCGCGGGTACGGATAGTAACTATCCATACCCATACCCGCGAATTAAATGGATAGTATTTTCTAACCATGAAGCTATCCATGGATATCAAATGTCCTTCAAATCCGCACCTATTAGGATCGGGTACCCGCGGATATCGGGTACCCGCAGGTAAATTGCCATCCCTAGGCACGAATGAGGTTTCAAAGTTGATGTTCAATATTATTTGGTATTGTGTTTGTTGAAAGATTTGGAAAGCTAGAAAAGGAAAATCTTTAAAGATGGTTGTTTGGACATTGTTAGAATTGTCAATGGTATTATTATTTGTACCTGGAGGTGGTTCAAGACGGCATTTTTCGTTTGCTTTCTGTGTCTCGTCCCATAATTGGTTTTTGGATTCCATTAGTTGATTTCCATCTAGAGTCTCTTAGTTGTTCATTGTTGTATCTCATGATATTTTTTGTGTACTATTCAGGTTTGAGTACTCCTTGCATTCCTTGCATTTTGAATGATTTTTTTATTAGTTTTTGCTTAAAAAAAAGATGATCTTAATCGTATGAATTTGCATAGCAACATTTATTGTGTTGATGAAACTCAATAAATCTAGATGAGTAGCCTTTTCTATAAGGCAAGTTTAGGCTCCCAAAGTTTGATGGAATCAATAAATGCTATCTATATACTTGTCCATGAAGTTATGAAGATATTTTAACACGTGGATTCGAGGAGGTAAAAGTGTGGTTGATATAATTTTAATAAGGTACATGTACCAATCAATCATATTTAAATTGTTACGAATTAAATGGATTCTAGACTTTGTCACGTCGAAAGAGATCATGACCGAATTCATAAGAGCAAGACTGTGTAAGATTAATTCTACATGACAATTATAATTATAATAAGATTAAAAGTACTAGACTGAATCCATCTAACTAAAAACCTTCATGTAAAAATAAGAACATTTCAATTGGGCCGCAATCAAGTTCCTTTTATGATCCGATGTTGTTTTTTTTCCCAGCAGTAAAAGTTTGGTGGAAACATAATAAAACATTCACTTCTATAACTAGTGATTTTACTAGGAAAGGGAAAAAAAAAGAAGTAAAAAAAAAATAAAAAATGCCACCTACCAAAATACACTTCCGAGAGTTTTGGTTTTTTCTTGGAATCCCCTTCACATTTAGTATTTTTGGTTTCACTATCTTCATTTTTATCTTATGTCTTGGTTTAGTTTTATAATGATTCAATTAGGAAGCAGGATATATTGTTATTTTAAAGTATTTCGTATCAGTCTTTAACTTATTACTCATGAGTTGTCAGAGTTATATATGACTATATGTAATTATATTTTTAAAATAAATATTAAATATACGGGAGTGACACATAATTTTGAACAGTCAAACCTAAATATAATTTGATTTGTATAATGGGAACTTTATACTAGTATATATCAAAATTCTAGCTATCAAATCCATGATAATGCTTTTCTAGCTAGGGGGGGACCTTATGCATATTGAAAAGTAATTGACTTTATTATCTATTCATATGCTATCGCCATATAAATTTAAGTTTGAAGGGCCCTCATTAAAAGTTATGCCTAGGGGTGTACACGAGCCGAGCCGAGCCGAATACTGGCAGGCTCGAGCTCGGCTCGAGCTCGATTCGAGCTTTGTATTTCGAGCTCGAGCTCGGCTCGACAAATATCAACCAAGCTCGAGCTCGGTTTGAGCTCGGCTCGTTATATATTCGTTTGGCTGAGCTCGAGCTCAAACGTTCGAGCTCGGCTCGATAATCTAAAAATTATAAATTTATTAATTTATATTGATATTGAAAAAGTAATAAAATAAAAAATATTTATTAAAAGTATTAAAAAATTCGTGAACATGTTCGGGAACATGTTCGTTTAGGTGATTCGCGAACATGTTCGCGAGCTAGCTCGTTTACTATCGAACTCGAACGTGTTCGCGAGCATTTCGAGCCGAACATAGGTATGCTCGAGCTCGGCTAGAAAAATTTGTCGAGCTCGATTTGAGGCTCGAGCTCAGCTCGTTTAGTAAACGAACGAATTTCGAACGAGCTTTTTTCGAGCCGAGCTCTGAATAGCTCGCGAACCGTTTAGCTCGTTTACAGCCCTATGCCTACTTATAAAATTTAAAAGGAAAAAGTCTATTTCTTGGGCAGCAGAGATAGTGCCGGCCACATCACAAATTTCCATTTCGTCTTTCTTTCCTTGTTGTTTTGCTCTTTTTCGCATCCCATACAACCAATCATGTAAATCGACTTTTTATCAATTTGTACATATTAACACCATTATTCTTTCAAAAACAAAAATCATTATTTAGTGGTCTACATGAAGTTATTGGTTATGTTAATGTTTTCTTTATTCTTTTTTTTTTTACACAAAAAAATAAAAATAAAAAATTTTAAAATAGTATGTATGAAGGAAATTTTGTCGTGAAAAGAGGTTTAATTTCAGCTGGTCAAACACTCTTTTTTCTAACAACTTTTTATCTATATCTTTCCTAAACTCAATAATATTTCATCTCATGAGCAACACAAGACCATAAGATGAAACTAACTACAAAAAATAGTGCAAATTAAATTTCACTAAGTGCAAAATGATACAACAAGAATCTTGATACATTGTACATTATTTGTCAAACTAGTCTTAATTGATACATTGAAAATCCAACTCAAATTAGGTTTTACCTCCAAAGCAAAACCCAAATTATTTAAAAGAAAAACTCAAAACATTGTGTCCATTTGGAAATTGCCTATTGATGAACTAGTGAATCCCATGAATAATACTCCCTCCGTCCAGCTCATTTTGTCTCCTTATTATTGGGCACGGAGATTAAGAAAAGTTGTTTGTTTAATAAACTAGTGGAAGAGATTGGAAGAGGATGAAAGAGAAACTCTTACAACCACTCATTATGTCTATATTTGAATGTAGACAAAATGAGTGGGACGTCCATTTAAGGAAAGGGAGACAAAATGAGCAGGACAGAGAGAGTACCTTATAGTCGAGCTTTTTATAGCTTTTTCAATGACACGTTTACTTTTCTGGGAACACTAATTAAGCAACAAGAGAAAAATCAAAATGGAAAAAATGGCAAACATTGTGATCGATGAAAGACTTGGTCAACCACAGCTCTCATCAGCCAACCTGGCCTAATTGATAGGATGAAAACAAGGCAACTCAAATTGAAGTATATTCAATCAAAAGATTATTATGAGCAGTACTAAGCCTGAAACTCAAAGGCAAAATGCAATCAAATTGCATTAGAGATGCATCAAAGGCATGCTTCAACACCTGCTGCACCAACCCTCTCCTCCCTCCTCCGCCGCAAACCTCCCCTCCCGCCACCACCCCCCGCCGCGACTTCGTCTCCGCCATCCTCTCCACCATCCCCCCCAACACAAATTTCACCAATCACGAGTCCCTCCCCTCATCAAATGAGCTCCTCTCCACCCTCACAAACGCAATTCCAAACTACTTAAACACAGTTCTCGCAGACAACATCAGAGCTCAAGAATACTACCATTTCAACCTCTCCAACCATGTCTGCCTCGACTACGTCGGCCACGGCCTATTCTCGTACGCTCAGCGACACGGCGGCGCCTCCACCCCGCCGGCCGAGGCCCCTTCCACGTCAGCGGAGGCGGAGCCTCCGCCTCCGCCCCCGCCATTCTTCAAGTTTTCACACAGCTCGATGAGCTTCACCTCCTACTTGCTCTACGGCGGAAAGGAGTCGGAATTCGAGGCGGCGGCGAAGAGGAGAATCTTGAAATTCATGAATTTGTTGGAAGATGATTACTCTTTGATCTTCACACCTAATCAATCATCGGCATTCAAGCTTCTCGCACACTCCTACCCGTTCCGGTCCCACCCGAACCTCGTCACCGTCTACGACTACGACAACGAGGCCCTGCAGCTGATGATCGAGGCCGCCGGAAAGCACGGCGGCCGGACTCACTCCGCCGTGTTTTCATTGCCTAGCCTCCGGTTGAACTCCGGCAAGCTCAGGAGGACTCTTGTAGCGAAAAATAAGCCGAGAAATCGGGGGCTTTTCGCCTTTCCCCTGCAGTCGAGGATGACCGGAGCTCGATATTCGTATCAATGGATGAATCTGGCGAGAGAGAATGGGTGGCATGTGTTGCTTGATGCATCTGCATTAGCAGATAAGGAAATGGAGACGTTAGGCCTCTCTCTCTTCCAGCCGGACTTCCTCATCTCCTCATTTTTTGAGATTTTCGGCGAAAATCCATCTGGATTCTGCTGCCTCTTCGTCAAGAAATCGAGCATTTCTGTCTTGAATCAGTCCTCCACAAACGTGGGAATCATCAACCTCGTACCAATAAAGAATAAAATCAAGAACTCCGCCACTGATCACGAGGCTGACCTCGAAACGACGCCGTCTTCGAGCTCATCATCGCTACGGGAAGCTCAAGAATTTGAAGAGAGAAAGAAGAAGGAGAAAGCACCGTCGTCGGAGATAGTAGAGCTCGATCACCACGATCAAAACGACGTCGTTTTGGACGAAGTCGAGTTTCGCGGCCTCGACCATGCAGACACATTAGGTCTAATTCTGATCAGCAGCAGGCTGAGGTACCTAACAAACTGGGTGGTGAACGCATTGCTCAGCCTCCGGCATCCGCATTCCGGCAACGGGCTGATCACGCTCTACGGGCCGAGAATCCGTCTGGACCGGGGCCCGGCCCTCGCGTTCAACGTCCATGACTGGAGAGGAGAGAGGGTGGAGCCCCTTCTAGTGCAGAAGCTGGCTGATCGCAACAACATTTCTCTCAGCATTGGGTTCTTGAGGAACATATGTTTCTCCGAAGCTAATGTCGGAGAAGATAAGGAGAGATTGATGTTGCAGGAGAAGAATATGAAGAAGAAGAAGAAGAAGAAGAAGAAGAGGAGCAAAGAAGAATGTGGGGTGGGGGTGGTGTCGGCTAATCTTGGGATGTTGAGCAATTTTGAAGATGTGTACAGATTTTGGGCATTTGTTGCAAGATTTTTGGATGCTGATTTTGTGGAGAAAGAGAAATGGCGTTACACTGCGCTTAATCAGACAACAGTTGAGGTTTAATAATTAATTGGAACATAGTTATTGTTTAGGTTGTTAGTTCAGATTCTTTAATTCTTTTTTAATGTTGATGGGAATGAAATTTTTTTGGATTCCATATTGTTTTAGTTGTGGGTTTCTGGAACATGTTGTCATGAAGATCATAACTATGTGATTTTTATATATTAATAATTTGTAGATTTTTTGTCTATGTTTGAAACTTTGAATCAATCATAATCAATCATTGTTCTGCAGAATTCGTTGACTTTTGATGTAGAGTTTGACGACGTTGGCATTGACTTGGGATTTAGATGAGAGGATGATGGAGATTAACCAAAAGAGATGTTATAACATGGGTTTCTTTTTAAGAATTTATAACTTATTCATTTATAACAAAAAAACTAAAAAATCTGTCGCTTTTTTACTCGATTAAATATAACTCAATTAAAATTTCAATTAGTTGTAAATATGTTGCCGGCCCTATATCTATTATTTGCACCAGTGCAATCTTATTTATTTAGTAGTTTTGAATTTTGGTAAAGATGTTGTATATATAGATGAGAATTTATTGGGCCTGGTGGGTTGCGAAATCTAGCTAGCCCAATAACATTAACCCAACTCCATCAACAAATATTAACAGCTTCCGCTCAACGCCTGGAAATTTATAATAATAATAATAATAATATTCTTTTTGAGGGATAAATTTATAATAATAATATTCGGATTCTCTTCATCATTTAGTTACATCAACTCCAAATTTCACCTAATGTTTAATTCTTATCTCAATCGTTGAGGTGGGTGGTCTGGGTAAGACTACTCTAGTTCACAAAATGAATGAATTCTTGAAAATTGATTTATTTAGAACTGAGTCGTCTTGCCAATTCCACTCATTCCGACTGTTGGGATTTGTCAAATTCCGTCACAAAAGAGTATGCATTTTTCTACTGTTATGTAAATCTTTATAATAATTTTTTTGTTTTGCAGATTCAATATTTGACAAAAAAAGAGATATTGAAGCTCACAATCATTTCAGATATGTGTTAATTGATGATATTTTATGCGTTACTTTATTGCATCGATTCTCTCTTCATGTTTGATGTAGGATCCAATTTTAATGATTTTGCATCAGGTTTTGTAAATGCGTAGGCCATTTCCGATTTTTATCCACAAAAAAGTTTTAGCAATTAAATTAGCTAGAATATTAGCAGCGAATATTCGCCTAATTCTTTCTCACTAGATTTATATGAGATCTGGAAACAGAGGATGCTATACAACTGTTAAATCATTTTATGGATGAAAGAAACTTAATTATCAATTTATCACCAGCAATTAAATCATTTTAGATTACAACATATATCATGCAACCACAAAATAAAGTTGCAAATGTGGAACAAAGTGTTTCTGCACACTTATTCATTGCTGTTTTCACACTATGACAATACAAGTACAAATATTTCTCAATAGAAAGGGATGCTAATGAGGTTTCATAATGACAGAAGAAGACAATATTTGCAGTTTTCCCCATCTCCAACATCTGTTTGCTTATCTCATGTCACTTTTGATTTATATACATGGGGTATGTTTGGCTGAGCTTTTAAGCTCGTTAAAACAGCTTGTAAGCTGTTCATTATTAAGGATTTAAGAGCTTACAAGCTGTTTTAAGGAGCTTTTAAGCTCAGCCAAACACCCTAATCTTAGTGAAACACTTAAAGCCAACCTTCAAATTTTCCGAACACTTCTGCTCTTTGATGTTACCTGCAACATTAACTTCAAAAATGGATTACAAGTCATAATAAAGAGTATGTCTCTAATACTGTTTAATTTTCATGTTTGCATCCTTTGTTTAATTGTGCATCTCTTGTTATAACTTATATTTACTAGTACATTCTATGTTCTTATCTTATATACTAAATGCAGTCTAATTTTTATAAGTATGAAGACAACTGTAAATCTATCTCTGTGCACATGTTATGGAGCACATTAGTTCTCTTGATGTCTTGATATTTCTAGAATTGAGACACCACAAAACGTAGGGAGAAATTAGATAATACAGTAATTGTTATCATTATTATTTTAGTGAGGGATTATTATTTCTTGATGTATAACTTATATTTACTCAGGTCAGTAGTTCGTGCAACTTTTAATGATTTTTTTGTTATGTTTTTTGATTTCCATTACCATTACACCATTTAGGCCTTCAAAACATATACTCGAACATAAAGAAAATTAGATAAAAATAATAAAAAATGACTTCAAAAAGCACTAATCTTCATTAAAGCATAGTAGGAAAAAAAAAAAAAAACTTAATTATCCCCTTCTCTCCCTGATGGCGCGACGTTAATTATCCCCTCAAGAGATGATTTTTTGGCCTGAAAGGTAGAGTGAAATCAGGTTACCAAGGGTTTAGGTAAAATAATTTCTTTTAATAATTTTGAGAAAATGGGGGTTTGGATCTCAGGGCTTCTCGATTTAGGGCTCTGGAGAAATTTAGGGGAAATGAAAATGGACTGCAATTTCTTTTTTTCTTTTTTCTTTTAAATTAATCAGGTTTCTGCTTAATTTATTGGTTTTAAAAGTTTAAAAAGTTTTGGCATACTTTCGCAAACTCGGAAAGTTACAAGTTTATTTTTGCAGTCCATCCTAAATCAGTGGCCGCCTAAACTGATTGCAACTACGAAAAGTTACAAGCTTATTTTTGCAATATATCCTACTCCTTTTGTACCGCGAAGGATGAGCCATTTTTGTTTTTGGGCTGTCCCATGAAAGATGAACTTTTTCTGTTTTGGGAAATAATTAGTTACATTCACACTGCCTTTACATTTGCATTCACACTGCTTTTACATTTTTTTTATTATTTATTCATACTATTTTTACATTTTTTATTAATAAAATACTCCACTAAATACACTAACTACTATTTCTTCTTAATCTCCGTGCCCAAATCAAAGGGCTCATCTTTGATGGGACGGAAGGAATAATTCAGCGACCTTAAAAAGATTGCAAGTCTATTTTGAGAAAACTAACAAAAAAATACCAAAACATAAAAAAAACACTTCTTTTATAGCCTATCTTTAAAACACACTCTTTTGTATACCAAAATCATGTAAAAGTACTAAAATAGCCTTAATTTTCAAAGTCAACCGTGTCATACTTTTGACTGCGCACGTGGTCACGATGGGAATGTCACGATGGGTTGTTCACGATGAAAATCCCATCGTGAGGTCACGGTGGTAGTCCCATCGTGTGGTCACGATGGCATTTCCATCGTGACCAAGACTGATGCATGCGGAACTCATTAATGTATCTGCACATTCGATTTGGTGAATATTTTCGGGTGTACTAGGTAATAAATGAAGCCACTGAGGTTGGTGGTGGTAGTAATGGGGAAGAATAATCCTCATTCAAACTCATAACCTCACATTCAAACATATACACAATCAACAAACATACACCCAAAAAACAAAAAAAAAAAACCAATCATCATTCCAAGCATCCAAGATCTCGCCCAAGAAGAACGAAAGCATCAACGGGGCTCCGTAGCGTTCCTTACTTCATACAAAGGTAAGCATAATATGCATAATGTTTGTTCATTTGATATAAGTTGCTGCTGAAATTAGGGTTATTGTTAGGGTGAAATTAGGGTTTTTGAAAGTATAATACAAGATATGTTTCATCTTATGTCATGAAATATGTTATTTTATTCATATAATGGTGTCTTAAATTAAAAACTTCATGGTATCGTGGGGTTAAAAGAAGTTGAAATACCTAGTTCTAAGCTAACCACACGAATTCTGCTATGGTCATGATGGACAAGTTCACCGTGTTCACGATGGTGATCACCATCGTGAGGTCACATTGACAATTGCCATCGTGTGGTCACGATTCGTGAGGTCACATTGACAATTGCCATCGTGAGCTCACGAACCGTGACCTCACGATGGTGATCACCATCGTGACCAGCACAGATGTGTGCTAAACAAGTATTTTCATTGATTGTTTACACTTCATTTTTGTATATTTTCTTAATTTCAGATGTCTTTACGCCGTATTATTATATATCACGACGGTCATTGAGAGCGATCGACATATATGGACGGGGATTTATTTGTTGTCTACATCGACCCCGACATGATTAATCGTGCTAACCTTGTGGAACTCATTAGAGAGGGTTTGAATGGTGGGAAGGAGACCGAATATGTGTTATGGTACCTCACAACCATTAATGGCATGAAAGCAAAAGTGCTATTGCGGGCGATTTAGAATTACTTCGATGGTTAGCGGACCCTAAAGAGGATCTAGAAGTTTATTTGATTGAAAACCGCGGGAACTCCGCCCCCGAAGTTAATGTGAGAGGTAGCACCTCGGGTGCACAAGATGATAGTGACGATGGTGATAATGATGAATATGATGAAGATTATGAGGAGGATGAAGCGGTGTCTACATCCGAAGATGAAGAGGAAGATCGTCGTAAAGATTTGCTTGAATCATTGACAGAAGAGTTTTATGCTTGGATTGGACAGCCGGCACAAATGGATAGGCTCATGGGGCAGCGACTCTTTTCATCGGACCATCAATCAGAAAATGAGGTTGAGCATGAGCGTACACAACGCAATTGGATCATTCTACATCCTGACATTGAAAGCGCAATACCGTTGGCGTGGGTAGAGCGGCCTATCATCATCAATGGTAGTCTCGAGGTAGGGTCGATATATCGATCAGTGCAAGAGTTGAGGATAGCTGTAGGAATGTATCATTTGGAGCACGTTGTGGAGTGTAAGACCGATCGGTCCGCTTCGAACCGTGCAGTGTACCTATGTAGGAGTGGTAGAAAGAATTGCACGTTTAGGTTGTGTGCTACGGAATGTGCAACTCTTTTTCGGATTACTAAGTTGACATTGGATCACAGTTGCTAATCAGATTTAAACCGTGCTGCACGTGCAAGGTTGGTGAGTAGCGAGGTGGCCGCATTTTATTTTTCTAAGAAATTGATAGATGAGAAGGTCGTTCTGAGGCCAAAGGAGATGATGGAAGAGATGCGCATGCGATACGACGTTCAAATGTTATACAACTTTGCCGTCCGAACAAGGCAACTAGCGATAGAGAGAATGTACGGTGACTTCCCCTCGTCATATCAGAAGATTCCGTCGTATTTGTATTTGTTGAAACAACGTAATCCTGGGACTGTATACGACTTGCAGACGACTAGTGAAGGAGTGTTTTGTCACATGTTCCTTGTCCTTGGACAATGTATTAGAGCATTTGAGCAGTGTCTTCGACCTGTGCTCATAGTAGACGGGACTCATCTTAAGGGTAGAAACAAAGGAACCTTATTTGTTGCCTGCACGAAGGATGTGAACGAGCAAGTGTTTCCGCTTGCAATTGACCTTGGTCCGATAGAGAACGATGAGCTGTGGACTTATTTTCTCTATAACCTGTTTCAATCCACCCGAAGATTTGTTGATAGTGAGCGACCAACATAAGAGCATTAGGAATGCAGTTCGAACCATCTATCCAAATACATTCCACGGATTGTGTTATCACCATCTGCAGAAAAATTTGACCCCATACGGTAAAACTGTGACCACACTCTTTTATGAAGCAACATTTAGTTATCGCCACGAAGTATTTGAAAACTTTTTCGAATTATTGTACACTGTAAGTCCTAATGGTGCTCACAGACGACTTTCTCAAATTAGACCAGAGAGGTGGGCTAGGACAAAGTGTCCTGTGCGGCGCTATGGATTACTGACATCCAATGCTGTCGAATCCGTGAACAGTGTTTTGTGGGGGGGGGGGGGGTAGGCGTTTACCAGTGTGCTCATTACTTGAAACATTTAACCACACATTGGAGGATTGATTTGACGAGCGGCGTACTGATGCTGAATCGAGAGATCATGTGTTGACTGTAACTACATTCAACAAGCTTTCTCTATCTGTGCAAGCGAGTCTCCCTCTTCCTGTTCGAGCAATCACCGACCATGTTTATAAAGTAGACGAAGATAATCAACAATATCAAGTGGATCTTCAAAATTGGACGTGTGATTGTCGTGTCTTCGATGAGGATAGGATTCCATGTAAGCATGCTGCTGCCGCTATAAGGTAAAATCTATATTATTTGTTATAATTTTCTACTATTTTTATATTCATTTTGTATGTAAGTAATTCTATTTTTCCTATTTTAACAGGCGGGCCGGCATTGGTTTGAACGTGTACGATTTCGTACATAGATATTTCAAACAAGACGGCCTAAGACAGACTTATGCTGAGCATATCAATCAAATACCACACCCCGATGAGTGGAATGTGCCGCCGGAGATCAAATCAATTAGGGTTTATCCTCCAGAAGATGTACGTCAGGCCGGTCGTCCAAGAACGAGTCGTGCTTGGTCAGCAGTTGAAGGCACGAGAGCATGACGTCCTCAAGTTTGCTCAAGGTGTGGTGGATCTTGGCACAACAGAAAAAAATGCACAACATCTATTCCCCCTGGTGGAGTCGATTTGAATATCCCTGTCCAACAAACAGAGGATGAACAAAATTTTCATAATTTTGGGGGAGTAGAATCAAGTCAACGACGCCGGAGGAAAAAAAGATGCAGCAATTGTCGTCGTGAGGGTCATGATATTAGGGCATGTCCTGACCCAATTGAAGATGAAATATAGGAGTAATAGAACTTGTTGAGTTTATGGCATTGTATTGACCTTTTAAACCTTTAATATATGTTTTTATGTTCAGAATTTTTGAGACAGGTATTATTTGCATACATGGATGATTTTTGGTGAGTCTCTGCCTTGATCACGATGACAAAACCATCGTGACCTCACGATGGTATCTGCAACGTGAGGTCACGATGAGATAGCCATCGTGAAGTCACGATGAAGGAACAGCCGTGACCTCACGATGGTGATCCCATCGTGATGAATCCAGATTTCCCGATAAAGTGGGACAAAATCTCAAACTTTTTATTTCAACCATACGGACATTACCTTCTTTTCCACCAATACCCAACATATATCATTATTATCTCATTCCTATCTACCTCTTCTCTCTTTTCAATACCTCCGCTTCTCTTGTCCACCGCCGCCGCCGCCGCCGCCCCCGCCGCTCGTTGCCGATTGGAGGTACGTTTCTTCGACCTCAATGTCACCCAATTATAGGAGTTATGAAATTATCTTTGGTTTTATATTTTGATGAATTGATTATCTATTATTCTTTTGCAAGAATTCTAAAATTTTGTTTGATATGTTGATGTTGTTGTTTTATGTCCGATATATGTTGTTGTTTTTTAATTTGGTTTGCTATGTTGAATTTCGAAGAATATGTTGATGTTGTTGATATGTAAAAATTTTCAATTTATGTGTTAATTGTTGAAGTTGGTTGGAGATGTTGATGTTGATAATGATGTTCGATTTATGTAAAATGAGGCAAATTATTGATTTTAATTGGTTGATGTTGATGTTTGTCT
Organism: Schizonepeta tenuifolia; assembly: GCA_029490685.1. Lineage (NCBI taxonomy): Eukaryota > Viridiplantae > Streptophyta > Magnoliopsida > Lamiales > Lamiaceae > Schizonepeta > Schizonepeta tenuifolia. The sequence continues at coordinate 24,181,611 of CM055960.1, read as the reverse complement.
TCACTTTATGTTTTGTCGCATTTGGATGGTTGTAGATGTCGACCAACCCATCCGGTTCAAACTTGAACTGTCTATCAGGAGACAAGCCCTTTTTCGATGTTATCCTAGCCAAGTCACATATTTCGGCCCCTTGATATTTGGTAAGAATTTCTACCACTAAACAAATAATTAATTTGTTTTGTATGACTTTTAATCAATGCTTTGTGTGCAATATAACATATACCAGCACATATTGTCTGTAAACTTTCTAGTGCGGATGTACCACTGGTTGCCAATCATAATGGAACCGAATGTCAGTTGATGTACTTTGGATCTTTGAAGAAACCGAAGTTTGAGTATGCAGGGTGGAAACAATTCACACGCACTTTTGACCTCAAAGTAGATGATGCCGTGATCTTTGAGGTGATGGAGTCGACACAACAAATTATTAGATGCCGAGTGCTGATCCTGAGGGACACTGCTTGGTTGCCGCCGGAACTTAAGGCCCGAAATAAAGCATCGGACGATGGTGCGTCACCCTCCACGGCTCTAGATGTCGACTAGCGTGTTGGTTGTACTTTAGATTTGTTTAAAAGTTATGTTTGAACTTTATTCGTATTAAACTACTAGACCTATTTGGTGACTTTATTTGGTGATTTGTTTAAGGGTTCTGTATGAATTTGTACTAAAATTTGTGTTGAATTTGATGTTTCGTTTTATGCGATACTAACTTGAATTTCAATGTTATTTTTTTTCGAGTTTCTAGACAGGTCACGATGACCACGCCAGCGTGACCTCACGAAGGCATCATAATCGTGAGCTCACGATGGCACCATCATGAGCTCACGATGATGATGCCATCGTGACCTCACGATAAAGAAGCCACCGTGTGGTCACGTTGGCGAGTACATCGTGATCACGATGACATTCTCACGACCAAGTTCACGATGATATTTTTATCCCGTCGTGAACTAATAAACCGGAATAATTACGTCTAAAATAATGATTAATTAGTGTTGTAATGTTATATTATGTCTTAAGAAACATTTGCACATCATATTTTGCGGTTTTATATCAAAGAAACACTAAATGGGTTATTGTTTGAGGTGTATTGTTTATCAAATACAAGAGTCATTGTATATGTAACATATAGTAATGTATTCATTGTTGTGTCACACATCTCGCCAGCACTATAATTGTGTGTTTAAATGTGTAATTTTTCATTTGTTGATGTATTTCAATATTAAGTAGAACATATTTAACACGTACCAAAAGAATATAACCGGTTAAAACACCATAATTAGTCAAAAATCCTAACGTCACGATGGGGTTTAGCGTCCTCATCTTGAGCTCACGATTGTATTAATCGTGACCTCACGACTGCCCTGCCATCGTGACCTCACGGTTACATTCCATCGTGAGCTTACGATGGAGTCGTCATCGTGAGGTCACGATGGTAGGGCCGTCGTGACCAGACCCGAGAGTTTAGTGGTTTACCTGCTCAAAAATATTTCATTCATGTAGTCAATAAACTAAGAAACTATACCATAAAAATAAGATCTAAATACATGTTTCAAACACCATAAACTCGATAAACTAATAAAACTACCCCATAAAATAATATTGAAATACAAAATATAAAAATAAGATTCAAAAGTTATGTTTCAAACACCATATATATAAAACTAGACGTTGTCAAGTACAGTAAGCCAATAAATCCTAGTCGCTACGAGCCACCGATATCTTTCAATGTAGCGTTCGGTGATGTTCCCCCAGTGTCTCGGCTTACTACTAATCAAACGATCCAAATACATGCATGCAAAGGGGCCGCAACTGTGACTCTCTGTCTGGGCAAACTGGTCTTTGATCGGCATCTTCAAAAGCTTAATTTCACCATCTCGCTTCGTCATTGTTGCATTGTTAGTCCAATAGCCTGAGAGAGCTAGTAGACGAGGAACGAGACTAGTAATGGGCTTGAGCTCATAATCAATAGGTGCGACCCTTTCCTGATCATATTCGTGTGACATTGAGTCGTACAACTCAACCGTCCAATCAGCAATACTTATCCGAATCGTGACCCAATGATAGTCAAAGACATTACACACAGCGCAGATCTGTTTCAATAAAAAAATAGAATAATTTAAATCAATCAATGGTAAGAAACTTGAAATATATATCACCATAAACACTTACATGTTTGCAATTCGACCATGGAACGACATTTGGATAGTCTAGCCCGTACACAATGTCCTGTAATCCCGGATGCATCTTCCAACCCTTATACGAGGGCTTTCCCTTTATGTGCATGAATTGTTGATCTTTCGGATGTAGGAGTCTCAGCTCGGCGCGCAAAACTTGCTATCAAATTGACAACATACAAGATTAATATCATTTTTAAATATTTATAATAAAATATAAAGAATATATATTAAAAACTTACAAGTAACTGAGTGCCGATGATGATCGTGTTAATTGGCCCAATATTTGGAGCAGTCCTGTTATGCATTCGGATCCTCGTGCGAACCGAAGGCACGTAGAGGTCCATTACCTGAGACAATATAGATTTCAAATCAATTTCAATATAAGTATAAACTTGCTATATAAAATTAGTAATTTACTTCTTGACGGAAGTCCTCCTTCGGATCCTCCACCAGATCAAAGAATTTGTTTGTTAGACGATGACCCGTCTCAAGCACAGACACATAACACTCATATCTCTGCTTCCTAAAGTCACTATACATCATCCTCAATCTCTCCATTCTACTTTGTATTGCACCCTGAAAAGGGCTGCGGAGAGCAGCACACGGTCTACGTTGCCGAGGACCGAAGGCAACATCACCTACCTCCTCACCACCCCCCTGATCCGGTTCCTCATATTGAGCATCATCCTCATTAACCGGATCATCTACAACGCACTGCTGGGGAGTGTGTGAGCTAGAACTTTGATGCTCACTCGGACCATAGGTCAACTGCAAAGGTGTATGGTAAGGGAGCAGCTGCGGTGTTTGGTGAATAGGCTGCTGCGGCGTCTCTAGAATGGGCTGCTGCACTGTCTCGTAAGGAGTCGACATCGGCATCGGCCGAAAGAGCTAGGCAAATAAGTCCTGACCAATCTGCTGTGAGGACTGCGCCTCCTAATCGGCTTGGAACGGCTCATCACGGACTGTAATACCGATTTGAGGTTGCCGAGAAGGAGCCGCAAAGTCGTGAAGAGGGGCCGGCTCAGAGTGGTCGAAAGTCTGCAGGTGAGAGTAACGGGAAGGCACTGGCTCAGAGTGTTGGGAAGTTTGCCGGTGAGAGTACTGGAAAGGCACCGGCTCAGAGCGGTGGGAAGTCTGCCGGTGAGAGTCACGGGAAGGCACCGGCTGAGAGTGGTGAGAAGTCTGCCTCTCGTCGTGGTGGGACCCAACTGCAGAATGGTGTGACCGAACTGGAGAGTGCTTGATGTGAGCACGGGTGGGCAGCCAACGACTACAAGTCAGATTTCAAGAACTAAATAAAGTATGCCGATTTCAAGTCCAATATCAAGATAAATCGGGCCAAATGGTGAATATTGATGGGCTGAATCCGTCTTAAAAGGGCTTGTCAACGAAGGCCCAAGAAGAAGAATAAATGGTTGATATTCGTGCATATTGAAGAGGCTAAATTAAGTGTCTAATTAGTTTCATTATTATGAGTTAAATAAGTGACTTTTGAAGTCTTGAGTCATAAGTAGTCATTAGTAGTTAATAAGTGGTTTAATTAGTGTTAAATAAGTCTATTTATGAGTTTAATTAGTATCATAAGTACTATCATTATTGGTAGGCTACGAAGAGTCCTTTTCTAGCCTATAAATAGGCTTGATATCCTTTGTAATCGAATAACACATACACCTTGAGTTATAAACGAAAATTGGCTTTGCCTTTGTGAGTTGAATTTCTCTCTTGTAGAGTTTTCACTTGTTCCGAACTTATCAAGACTAGTGAGCAAAGTCTTGTGGCGTTCAACCATACCGAGGTTCTTGGCTGATTATATAGCCAACGGGTCGAGGTTTTCTTCGCTCTAGGAGGTGATCAAACTGGATTCTCGATCTAGGGAGACCGCTGCCTACCTCTTATACGAAGGGTTCTTGGATCTTTTATCCAACGGGTCCTCCGTCCGTATCATTTGGTATCAGAGCAATCTGGTATTGATCTGAACGTCTATCTTTATATTTTCTATCCAAAAAAAAAAATACAAAAAAATGAGCAAATCGTTGAAGGAGCGTCGAGAGCGTGCATATGTTCTTCGCATGGAAACTAAGCTAATGTTGGCGGAGATTAAGGCAGCCAATGAAGAGTTGAGGAAGCTTGTGGAAGCAACAACGAGGAAGACCTTTTATGACATGCCGATCCAAAGTTGTGATTCCACACCGCAATTGGAGGCCCAACCAAATGGAGAGAAGGAAATTGAGGACAAGGTGATTGTTCCCCAGATTTTCGACAAGGTTTCTTCCATTGTGGTCGAAGAACTCGAGGATCCTAATCCATTTGTTCTTGTTTCTCAAGTTCATGACAACAACCAACATGAAAGCATAGTGGTTGCAAGTGACCAGAAAATAACGAGGGGCGAATTCATTGTTGAAAGTTGTGCAGATGTGGTATGTGTTCCCTTGGTGCCACTGTTGAGCGTTCCTCCGTTGAATCACAAATCTTCATTTCAAATGTCGTGGTTGAATGTTCATGAAAACAACGAGGTGTACTCACAAACAAGGAAATCATTCCAAATTGGAGCAATTCTGGATTTGAGGACAAATCATTGTCAAGATGAGGGGAATGATAGACCCCGAGGTACGTGGTTTGTTTCTATTTTGCAGGTATATCATTTCGATATGGAACCACGTACAACTATCAAAATCAAGGATGAAAATCACGTCTTCAAACCCGGAGGATTGGATTGGATGTTACTAAACACTGACCTTTCTTTTGGAAATAAGATTCGGGACGAATCTTCTTGAAGAAGAAGGGAATGATGTGAGCACGGGTGGGCAGCCAACGACTACAAGTCAGATTTCAAGAACTAAATAAAGTATGCCGATTTCAAGTCCAATATCAAGATAAATCGGGCCAAATGGTGAATATTGATGGGCTGAATCCGTCTTAAAAGGGCTTGTCAACGAAGGCCCAAGAAGAAGAATAAATGGTTGATATTCGTGCATATTGAAGAGGCTAAATTAAGTGTCTAATTAGTTTCATTATTATGAGTTAAATAAGTGACTTTTGAAGTCTTGAGTCATAAGTAGTCATTAGTAGTTAATAAGTGGTTTAATTAGTGTTAAATAAGTCTATTTATGAGTTTAATTAGTATCATAAGTACTATCATTATTGGTAGGCTACGAAGAGTCCTTTTCTAGCCTATAAATAGGCTTGATATCCTTTGTAATCGAATAACACATACACCTTGAGTTATAAACGAAAATTGGCTTTGCCTTTGTGAGTTGAATTTCTCTCTTGTAGAGTTTTCACTTGTTCCGAACTTATCAAGACTAGTGAGCAAAGTCTTGTGGCGTTCAACCATACCGAGGTTCTTGGCTGATTATATAGCCAACGGGTCGAGGTTTTCTTCGCTCTAGGAGGTGATCAAACTGGATTCTCGATCTAGGGAGACCGCTGCCTACCTCTTATACGAAGGGTTCTTGGATCTTTTATCCAACGGGTCCTCCGTCCGTATCATTTGGTATCAGAGCAATCTGGTATTGATCTGAACGTCTATCTTTATATTTTCTATCCAAAAAAAAAAATACAAAAAAATGAGCAAATCGTTGAAGGAGCGTCGAGAGCGTGCATATGTTCTTCGCATGGAAACTAAGCTAATGTTGGCGGAGATTAAGGCAGCCAATGAAGAGTTGAGGAAGCTTGTGGAAGCAACAACGAGGAAGACCTTTTATGACATGCCGATCCAAAGTTGTGATTCCACACCGCAATTGGAGGCCCAACCAAATGGAGAGAAGGAAATTGAGGACAAGGTGATTGTTCCCCAGATTTTCGACAAGGTTTCTTCCATTGTGGTCGAAGAACTCGAGGATCCTAATCCATTTGTTCTTGTTTCTCAAGTTCATGACAACAACCAACATGAAAGCATAGTGGTTGCAAGTGACCAGAAAATAACGAGGGGCGAATTCATTGTTGAAAGTTGTGCAGATGTGGTATGTGTTCCCTTGGTGCCACTGTTGAGCGTTCCTCCGTTGAATCACAAATCTTCATTTCAAATGTCGTGGTTGAATGTTCATGAAAACAACGAGGTGTACTCACAAACAAGGAAATCATTCCAAATTGGAGCAATTCTGGATTTGAGGACAAATCATTGTCAAGATGAGGGGAATGATAGACCCCGAGGTACGTGGTTTGTTTCTATTTTGCAGGTATATCATTTCGATATGGAACCACGTACAACTATCAAAATCAAGGATGAAAATCACGTCTTCAAACCCGGAGGATTGGATTGGATGTTACTAAACACTGACCTTTCTTTTGGAAATAAGATTCGGGACGAATCTTCTTGAAGAAGAAGGGAATGATGTGAGCACGGGTGGGCAGCCAACGACTACAAGTCAGATTTCAAGAACTAAATAAAGTATGCCGATTTCAAGTCCAATATCAAGATAAATCGGGCCAAATGGTGAATATTGATGGGCTGAATCCGTCTTAAAAGGGCTTGTCAACGAAGGCCCAAGAAGAAGAATAAATGGTTGATATTCGTGCATATTGAAGAGGCTAAATTAAGTGTCTAATTAGTTTCATTATTATGAGTTAAATAAGTGACTTTTGAAGTCTTGAGTCATAAGTAGTCATTAGTAGTTAATAAGTGGTTTAATTAGTGTTAAATAAGTCTATTTATGAGTTTAATTAGTATCATAAGTACTATCATTATTGGTAGGCTACGAAGAGTCCTTTTCTAGCCTATAAATAGGCTTGATATCCTTTGTAATCGAATAACACATACACCTTGAGTTATAAACGAAAATTGGCTTTGCCTTTGTGAGTTGAATTTCTCTCTTGTAGAGTTTTCACTTGTTCCGAACTTATCAAGACTAGTGAGCAAAGTCTTGTGGCGTTCAACCATACCGAGGTTCTTGGCTGATTATATAGCCAACGGGTCGAGGTTTTCTTCGCTCTAGGAGGTGATCAAACTGGATTCTCGATCTAGGGAGACCGCTGCCTACCTCTTATACGAAGGGTTCTTGGATCTTTTATCCAACGGGTCCTCCGTCCGTATCATTTGGTATCAGAGCAATCTGGTATTGATCTGAACGTCTATCTTTATATTTTCTATCCAAAAAAAAAAATACAAAAAAATGAGCAAATCGTTGAAGGAGCGTCGAGAGCGTGCATATGTTCTTCGCATGGAAACTAAGCTAATGTTGGCGGAGATTAAGGCAGCCAATGAAGAGTTGAGGAAGCTTGTGGAAGCAACAACGAGGAAGACCTTTTATGACATGCCGATCCAAAGTTGTGATTCCACACCGCAATTGGAGGCCCAACCAAATGGAGAGAAGGAAATTGAGGACAAGGTGATTGTTCCCCAGATTTTCGACAAGGTTTCTTCCATTGTGGTCGAAGAACTCGAGGATCCTAATCCATTTGTTCTTGTTTCTCAAGTTCATGACAACAACCAACATGAAAGCATAGTGGTTGCAAGTGACCAGAAAATAACGAGGGGCGAATTCATTGTTGAAAGTTGTGCAGATGTGGTATGTGTTCCCTTGGTGCCACTGTTGAGCGTTCCTCCGTTGAATCACAAATCTTCATTTCAAATGTCGTGGTTGAATGTTCATGAAAACAACGAGGTGTACTCACAAACAAGGAAATCATTCCAAATTGGAGCAATTCTGGATTTGAGGACAAATCATTGTCAAGATGAGGGGAATGATAGACCCCGAGGTACGTGGTTTGTTTCTATTTTGCAGGTATATCATTTCGATATGGAACCACGTACAACTATCAAAATCAAGGATGAAAATCACGTCTTCAAACCCGGAGGATTGGATTGGATGTTACTAAACACTGACCTTTCTTTTGGAAATAAGATTCGGGACGAATCTTCTTGAAGAAGAAGGGAATGATGTGAGCACGGGTGGGCAGCCAACGACTACAAGTCAGATTTCAAGAACTAAATAAAGTATGCCGATTTCAAGTCCAATATCAAGATAAATCGGGCCAAATGGTGAATATTGATGGGCTGAATCCGTCTTAAAAGGGCTTGTCAACGAAGGCCCAAGAAGAAGAATAAATGGTTGATATTCGTGCATATTGAAGAGGCTAAATTAAGTGTCTAATTAGTTTCATTATTATGAGTTAAATAAGTGACTTTTGAAGTCTTGAGTCATAAGTAGTCATTAGTAGTTAATAAGTGGTTTAATTAGTGTTAAATAAGTCTATTTATGAGTTTAATTAGTATCATAAGTACTATCATTATTGGTAGGCTACGAAGAGTCCTTTTCTAGCCTATAAATAGGCTTGATATCCTTTGTAATCGAATAACACATACACCTTGAGTTATAAACGAAAATTGGCTTTGCCTTTGTGAGTTGAATTTCTCTCTTGTAGAGTTTTCACTTGTTCCGAACTTATCAAGACTAGTGAGCAAAGTCTTGTGGCGTTCAACCATACCGAGGTTCTTGGCTGATTATATAGCCAACGGGTCGAGGTTTTCTTCGCTCTAGGAGGTGATCAAACTGGATTCTCGATCTAGGGAGACCGCTGCCTACCTCTTATACGAAGGGTTCTTGGATCTTTTATCCAACGGGTCCTCCGTCCGTATCAGTGCTGGGGCCGAACTGGAGAGGTCTGCATGTGACTAAAACCTGCAATACTAGAGTGATGGGCCGGATCCCAGTCCTGGTTGATCCTACCAGTCCGCATCTGAGCGTCAAATGCCGAGGTAGAGTGACGGGCCGCGTCCAATGCCGTCCTACGACTCCTATGTGACTGTTGTGGAGGACTGTCTGGGCGCGTCATAACAAAAAACTGACTCATTCTCCGAGTTAGTTTAGCAAGGAAGCCGTTGTCAGATTCGTCGTCCAAAACACTCCTCAACCGGCGCTCAATCTCGTCCCCCCTGCTGCTCGTGCCCTCATCATGGAGGGGGCATGGTCGTCCGTGCAAACAACAAACCCTGTCTGGCTCTCCCGAGGGCCCCCACTGTGATGTACGAGGTGGTGAACTGCGAGGTGGTGGGGTACCCTCCCGACGATGCTTCGACATCTGTCCTGCCGGGTCACCACAGACCACCCTTGCTGCTAACTGCTTCAATTTTCCCATAGTCTTCTGCTTTGCATTCTTTGTAGTCGGGTTATTTCTGGAAGCAATTTGTTTGGGAGGTATATATCGAACATCAAAAGGGTCTCCATTTTCGAAGCTCAGCATGTAATACTCATAATGCTCTGCTTCCGTAGCTTCAAAACTTTCCAATACCTGAAGCTGCAAAGGTAATGAAAAGGTAATATTAGAATTTTAAAAACTAATATAGATTGCATCATTGAATGAATGAAAAACATTATAAGATTATAAATGTACCCGTATATTATCGAAGAATTGACTGAAATCAACTTTCATCACTCTTGTGGCCCACATCAAGCACCGGGGCACTCTCTCGATGTGATCTTTGATTCCACATCGACCTCCCAACACCGGAATCATCTCATAAGTCTAAATTTGTAAAGCCCAAACCGGATCATAGAGGTGGTAGTCCTTGGGGACTGTCTGGGCGTTGTACACATAGTGACATAGTGCTCCCATGTGTACGAGCCCCATGGGAAGGCATCCCAAGCCTCGAAGTCTTCAACTAAAGTCCATGCCCAATCCTCTATGGTGGGTTTATCCCGACATAGGAGGAAATAATAGTAAATGAGCAAGTGTGCCGCCTTCAAATAGTCATCGATGTCTCTTCCAAGTTGTTTTCTGTTGAAGGCGTCGCGCAACTCATTTGTCTTTATCTCTCGGCCGTTGAAAAATCTGTAGTGCATGTCAGTTCTAGGAGGTACATGAACTGCATGAGGATTAAATGTAGAGTTTCCAAAGTGAAGCCCGGTGATGAGAGCATATTCCACTGCCGTCATACGAATGGTCGTATGACTAAGATAAAACCAAAGCTCATTCTCTGGTACCTGATTAGCACCAACCCCTTGCAACTGTCGGGCTATTATTAGATTTAGCGCATTACTTGCACTCTGATTTCTTCTTGCATCAATCAACCGCCCAACAACACCGGTTCTTAGGAATGCTTCGGCTTGATGATCACCGGATATTTCAAATAAAACTCTCCTAATTTCATCAAACACGTTTACCCTCATGTAAAGGTTCACTTTAGGAGACAAGTACAACATGGCGGGTCTAACAAATTCATAATGTTCCTACAAAATCAATAAAACCATATATAAGTGCATGGTAACGTGTTATAATTCAACAAACCAACATAAACACAAGAAGATGAAGGACGAGGGGATAGCCCGTGGCCATGGTCACGACGGGAGTAGGACCGGCGCGACGACGGCGAATGGTGCTACCGTGGTCACGACAGCCCTCACCATTGTGAGCTCACGATGGGCTTCCCATCTTGAGGTCACGGTGAGGTTTCCATCGTGAGCTCACGATAGAGTGTCGTCGTGATCGGGAGATGGAAACCTCACCGTGACCTCACGATGGGAAGCCCATCGTGAGCACGCCAGAGCCCTTTCGCCGTCGTCTTCCCCACCTCCATCAACCCCGTAAGAACACCAAACCAACACAGCAAATGTCGAACTACCCAACACCAACATATTCAAAAATCTCGAACTCTATTACACCAAAAACAATGTCGAAATCTTCCACATGAAAATCCTAACTCGAACATATAACAATTTCTAACATGTAAAACTAAAAAACATGCATTCAATCGAAGATTTAAGCATGAATTTCGAAAAAAGAAAGGGCACTAACCGGTGGAATTGGGACTCAAAAATTCGAATTTTCCTCCTCTTCGCCGGAGGACGCCGACGGCGACTCATTGCGGCGGCGGTTGCTCATTTTCTTCCGTTCACGACGATCAATCGATCGTGAGGAGGAAATGTCACGATGAAAAATGGAGAGAGAGAAGAGGTCGGTGGCGGTGGGGGACTGATTGGGGGAGAGAGAGGGTGCTGTCGGGTGGGGGGGCCGATGTGGGGGAGATAGAGAGATGGGGACGGCGGGTGGTGGGGGGTAGGGTTAGTTTTGTTTTTTTGTTATTTTTTTATTTAAGTGTTTTTTAATTATTTTGTAAGTTTGAGGGTATAATAGTCTTTTAAAACATTTTGGTATATAAAAGAGTGTGATTTAAAATGAGGATATAAAAGAATAGTATTTTGTGTAATGGTATTTAGAAAGTTGGACCCTGTCTATTTTTGCAAACCGTCCTAAATCAGTGGCCTAAAAAAATTGCAAATCCGAAAAATTAATGACCTATTTTTGTAACCGGTTTAGTGGCCTAAAAATACTCTAATTTTATGTGTATTTTGTCTATATTTGAAACTTAAAATCAATCAATCTTCTGTATATTTCCGTTGACTTCTGATGTAGAAGTCTAATAAAGTCAGAATTGATCACTTGCAAATTCTTTTTTTTTTTTGTAAGAAAATTTATTCAAAATGCACGAGGAGCGCAATCAAAAGAGCAATAAAAGAACAAGCTAAACTAAATAAGGGCCACAAATCCTACAAATTAACACAAAGAGTTGGATTGCAAATCCAATCCCCTAAAATAAACAAGAAATATTAGGATTGAGATTTAAAATAAAAAACCAGAACCTCACTTTGATCAACATGATATCATCTCCACAACTTGACAAGTTATTGAAAATCACTCCATTTCTATAATTCCAAATATTCCTATTCCAAGTTACAAATGGGGGGAAAAAAAAAAGAGCAGCAAATATTACAACACATATATTCTTGGAGTTAATGGGTGAAAATACCCCTTTTTGAAAATAAAAGATAAATAATACCCCTCAATAAAGAAATGATAAATATTACCCCCATTTATTAAAATACCCACTCCTTTTGAAATAGTAAAATGCCGCTCCTCGCCTCGTTCGCCAGGAATCTCTTCACCAGCCGCACAACAAGCTCGAAATCGAGCAGCGTGGCGCAGTCGTGGCCGAACGCATGAATCATTATCTCCTTCAACAAGGCCTGATCCAGCTGCCACGACACGCGCTTCTCGATCTCTTCGCGGCACTCGGCCTCTACTTCGACGGCGTTGGCCACGCGCAGGACTCGCAGGAGAAAGCTGCAGGGGACGCCGTCCTTCTCTTACGGGAGGATTACGACCAGAGTCTCGATGAAGCATTTTTTCCTCCGCCATGCACGCTCTCGCCTTCGGCGGCGGTCTCAGTTTGAGTAGCGTTGTTAATGGCTAGGCCGGGGAGCCATTTGGAAGCATAATGTGTGATGATTGAGCCGATGAGGTATGATTGAGCATAAATAAGTGGTGATGCGTTTGGTTTGCAGGATGAACATATATCAGGTTGCAGATGCCCTCAAGGATTCAGAGGTGATGGAGTTAGAGAGTGTGTAATAAATTGAAGTATTTGTTTTTGAGGCAAATTAAAGAGGTTTTTTAGTTTGATAAGTACATTAATTGTAGATGTGGATGAATGCAAGGAAGAAATAGCATGCCAATGCCCAAAACTGCAAGTGCAAAAACACATGGGGAAGTTACGAATGTAGCTGCAAAAACCATTTACTTTACATTCATGAACATGATACTTGTATTAGTGAGTAAATTCATATTCAATTATCTCATGTATGATTTAGTATAGGATAGTAGCTGTAAATTAAAAGGAAACATTTATAATGCAAATTAATGCAGGTAAAGAGGGTGGAAGTAGTGGTGAAGTAAGTTGGGGTATAATGTGGGTCTCATGTATGCTTTCATACTATCATGTATGCTTCCAATTGTTTTCATGTATGCTACTTATACTTGCATTTATGTATTTTTCATGTATGCTTTCATGCTATCATGTATGCTTCCAATTGTTTTCATGTATGTTGATACAGTTGTTCATGTATGCTACTCATACTTGCATTTATGTATTTTTCATGTATGCTTTCATAATATCATGTACGCTTCCAGTTGTTTTCATGTATGTTGATACAATTGTTCATGTATGTATTTTTCCGGTATGATACTCATACATGATGCACATACATGTATGGTATTCATGTATGATTTATATATGATTTTCAACAATCATGTATGTTCTTATATGTTGTTTATTGTTTCGTCTATATAAGCTGATGGTGATGTAGTTGTCCATGTATGTATTTTTCATGTATGCTTCGATAGAATACATGAAACTATTTTCATGTATGCTTTAATACTATCATGTATGGTAATCATGTATGCTTCTCATGTATGATATTCATGTATGGTATTCATGTGTGGTATTCATGTATGGTATTCATGTATGCTTCTCATGTATGATATTCATGTATGCTTCTCATGTATGATATTCATGTATGTTGCCGGAAAAAATTCGTCGGAAGGCCGTTGAAAAATTCTCGCCGGAGTTGACCGCCGTCGCCGAAAAAAATGGTGAATATTGTTGTTAGAAGTGAGAGATGAGAGAGGAAGAACAAAAAAATTAGAATTAAAATTGAAAAAGAAATAGAAATAGAAAAGAAGGAAAAAGGGCAAGCTAGTCATTTTATAGGATTTTGGGGTAGTTTTTATCTTTTTTTTATTGAGGGGTATTATTTATCTTTTATTTTAAAAAAGAGGGTATTTTAACATTTCACTCTATATTCTTGTGTCATATTTTATCATAAACCCTCCACTTATTCTCACTGTCTTCAGTGAAGAACACACAATTATCCCTACACCCATATTCTGCAGAATCCACCCAAACACACTTCTCCTTCAAAAACATTGTCTTCGCTCTCATCTTCTCAACCTTAATCCAATCGAGCTTATTCGAATCGAGGCGAAAAACCTCGACATTATCCACAACTGCAAGTGTTTTCTCATGGATCAAGAAAACCAACAAGATCTCCCCATTCATCTCTCCCAAATATTCCTTAAAATACCTCAAAGGTAAGGAAGGAACGGCCCGGACCCCACCCACGGCCGTGATCTTGAGGCGTGTGTCCAGCACTTGCATCACTACGAGCGCTCCCTATAAGATCATCGCATAGAACTTGTCTCGACTCTCAACTAGTCTCGTGAATTCCATAACCTTCTTCTTGTTGTCGAACGGATCCACGGCCGTGCATTCGTACCTGATGCAAACACGATTATAATTGAGCACGAGGCACGAATCATTCGGTCCGAGATGATGTGTTTAGAATTATTCAAACTTGTTTAAAATTTATATACTCGTACTTGTTTAAAATTCAATTAAAAAATTAGTCATTTGTATTCCTTTCTGAAAAAAAAAATCCGTATATTAATCTACCGCCACAGTTCTGCGTCGGAACTTGCCCGTTGACCACGACTCTGATTTATAAGTGCGTAATTTATAAAATTTATTAAGAATTTATACAGATTCAAAAATTTAATAAAAATAATGATTGTACTATTCGTTATCGTCCTTAATCGTATAGTAATATTCGTTAATTAAAATTATCAATTATGCAAAGCTGGAAACTCAACTACAAATAACGTAAAAATTATTTCATGGATGACGATTATAAATTTTAGAAAATACATGGGAAAAAAGCATAAAATGAAAAATTTCTCGAGTGTCGGTTGGGAATTAGCTTATCTACCGCCACGGTTCCGGGTCAGAATTGACCCGTTGACCACGATTTTGATTTATAAATGCACAATTTATGACGATTCTATATTTTAGAAAATACATAAAAAATTGAATAAAATGAAAATTTTAAAATTAATAAGAATAAAGAATGAAAATGTGTCACGTGGGATTCCGAGTTGAGGTACCCGTCAGTTGGGAATTGGCCCGTCTACCTAATTAATTGACAAATTAGAAATTACTTATTTTTTATCAAATTAAATAAAAAAATATTAGACTATTTCCAAATTTAATTCGGTCAATCAATAAATTATCCAAACTATTTTGGAACCATTTATTCTGTCAACTAATAAATTGGTTCCCTAATAAAAATAATTATCTATTCGGCCAATTAATAAATTGACCAAATTAAATTAAATTAAACTATAAAAATATAGCAGTTATTTATTTGACAGATTAATAAATAAATTGACCAAATAAAACTACAAAAAATAATTATCTATTCGGCCAATTAATAAATTGATCAAATTAAATTAAATTAAACTATAAAATATAGTTATTTATTCGGGCCGATTAATAAATAAATTGGCCAAATAAAACTGGTGGAGCAAAAGATGAGAAAATACGCATTGATTCTAGGTATTTATTGGTTTTTCAATAGGTGAAGTTTATTGAGAAACCGATGTTGGACACAAAATTTTATTATAGATATTTAAAATATATTATTTTATATTTAAAAATTTAAAAATTTGAGAATTTAGATAAATATGAATGGAGGAATATAAGGGGTGTCACGTAGGATATTTTCAAAGCAAGAATCGTTTTCATTTTAGTAATACTAGTAAGTAGCCCGTCGAGACTCGACGGAAAATAATTTTATATTTTTATTTATATAAATATATATTAAAAATAATTTTTTTTGATAAATAATAGTAATTTTTTCACCAAAGCGAGCAAGGGGAGAAATACAAACGTCTTGCAAATGAAAAAATAACAGAATTTTTCCATCACAAATCCGTCGGGACGTGGAAACGGCTACGGACATCAAGGATACGGTGATGGATTTTTTCCGTCGTCAAATCTCTATTCTTTTGTAGTGTAAATTTGTTTAGAATTTTTCTATATCTCAATTAAAATAGTGACTTTATTATATATGCTCGTCGCAAACATGTTGGGTAATAATACTTGATTAAAATCTGAACACTACCAACTTAATATTAACTAAAATTAGTAAACAAATCTTCTTTTTATGTCTATTTGAATCGTCTCGTTAGTTTGAATCGTCGTGTTGCTTTATAGTAAATTGGTAGCTCTAATCTTAGCCAAAGGCCGAGAAAGATATTTTTACATATTCAAGATATTTTTACATATTCAAGATCTTTTTCTTTTTCTTTTTTTAGATATCTTCATACATTCTATTCAAAGTGATTATATGAGTAGTATTTTCTAGCAGACACTAATCAAGGATTTTAGAAAAAAATATGATTGAAAGAGAAAGAGAATTCCATATAGACATATTGATTAAATATATTTATTTAGTTTTCATAGATATTTTTATTACAAAATTTTTATTGGCCTCTAAAATGCTAATTTGCTTAATTTGACTTTAAATTTAATTATTGGCGCAATTTGTAGACTATCTTAAAAAATAATTTTACTTTTTATAATTATTAAACATATAATTAATAATGAAAATGGTTTATATAATTTTTATATAGAAATTAAGAATATATATCTATTAAGAATTGAGATATAGTAAATAATATTAATGTTATGAATTAATAATACACAAAGCTTTAAAATAGTGTAAAGAATACAGATAATGATAGAAGAAAAGATATGCATGAGACATGAGAAATTATTATATGAATATAATAAGTATATTTATGTATCATTATGAATTAATAATGCCAAAACACCAGAATAAAGGAAAATCAGAACGGAAATCGTCTCGTTGGTTTGAATCGTCTCGTTGGTTTATGGGAAATTGACATCTCTAATCTTTGTCAAAGGCTGAGAAAAATATATTTGCATTTTCATTATATATTTTCAAAACTAAATTTGTTTAAAATTTTTCTACATCTTGTTTAAATTGTATGTACCCGTCCCAAACCTGTTGGGTAATAGTACTCAATAAAAATCTGAACACTACAAAGTTAATATTAACTAAAATTAGTAAAAAATATTTTTTAGTCCTTTGAATCGTCTCGTTAGTTTGAATCGTCTTGTTGCTTTATATTGGTAGCTCTAATCTTAGCCAAAGGTCGAGAAAGATATTTTTACATATTCAAGATATTTTTATTCTTTTTTTAGCTATCTTCATACATTATATTCAAAGTTATTATATAAGTAGTATTTTCTAGCAGATACTAATTAAAGATTTTAGAAAAAAAATATGATTGAATGAGAAAGACATATTGATTAAATATATTTATTTAGTTTTCATAGATATTTTTTATTACAAAATTTCTATTGCCCTCTAAAATGCTAATTTGATTTTTTTGACTTTAAATTTAATTATTGACTCAATTTGTAGACTAACTTAAAAAATAATTTTACTTTTCATAATTATTAAATATATAATTAATAATGAAAATGGTTTATATAATTTGTATTTAGAAATTGTGAATATATATCTAATAAGAACTGATATCTAGTAAATAATATTAATATTATGAATTAATAATACAACAAAGCTTTAAAGTAGTGTAAAGAATAGAGATAATGATAGAAGAAAAGATATGCATGAGACATGAAAAATTATTATATGAATATAATAATTAATATATATGTATTATTATGAATTAATTAATAATGCCAAAACACCAGAATAAAGAAAAATCGGAACAGAGCACCGTGGAAGGAGCACCATTTATTTTCCTATTATTAATAGGATAATTTAAGGTTTCTATCAAGAAATATTACAAAATATATTATGTTACATAAATTTAAGTCCTCTCTCTCTCTCTCTCTCTCTCTCTCTCTCTCACACACACACATACAATTCAAGCTTTGTTCATTCTAATATACTAATTTTTTTCGATCTCGTGTACCATGTTTGGTGTTCTTCATTATAGGTATTGTGTACAGCTTCTAATTTTTTTTTTTTTAATATTTTTGTTCTTTAATGTAAGTTTCTTGCATTTAAATTTAATTTAGTTCCTTTCAAAAAATTAATTTAATTTTTTACTTATTAACTAGCTAGGGTTTATTATACCCGATTAGAGTATATAACTATTTTTAAAAATTAATTTTTGTTTCCTTAAAAACAAGATTAATTTTATTTTATAACTTATTTATTTGATTTTCAGAATTGAAAGTTCTATGTGATTTTTATACTTCAACTTTGAGTTATAAATGATAACTATGATTCACTATATTAGACAATTTTTTTTATAATTAAATTAAATTAAATAATGAACTTGATGATGGTGGGATACAGAAAATTATCGGACACTGAAATAAGAAACTAAAACTAAAAAATACATATGAGAACCAAATATGATACATTTAAAATAAGAAGGGAACATTTTTATTAGAGACATAGGAGAATAATACATAATGCATGGGACAAAAAGAAAACAACAACAAACAATAAATTCCTTTTAAATAAGGGAGGAATGAGATAATAGCATTATATAGGATAAAAATACAAATTCTAGCAACAATTTTAAAACATATAAAATCTAATAAATGTATACACTTTTACCTTTCTAATTTATTTTCCTCCTTTTTAATAACAATTGACGTTTAATAAAACTAGGTTGTATTTATGTTTTCACTTTCTCCAATTTATCATATTTGACTCTTTATCTCCACTAAATCTTCTGATTATACGTTAATTACTAGAATTATTTGTTGATGAGCAGTTTAATGTGATTCTACATTAGTGATTTATTTGCATCGTATTATGTGATTCCACATTTTTAATTTAGTTATTTTACTTAAAGATGAATATTATGTGATTCTGCATTTTTAATTTTGTGGTTTTACTTAAAGACGAATATTATGTGATTCCGAATTTTTAATTTTGTGGTTTTACTTAAAGATGAATATTATGTGATTCCACATTTTTAATTTTATGGTTTTACTTAAATATGAATATTATGTGATTCCACATTTTTAATTTTTTTATTTTACTTAAAGATGAATATTATGTGATTCCGCATTTTTTATTTTGTGGTTTTACTTAAAAATGAATATTATGTGATTTCGCATTTTTCTTTTGAGAAAAATTTTAGAATAGCCACTATTAGATAGCAAAATTAAATTATGTCAAAAACTTAAATTATATATAAATTTTGTCCAATTTTGAATTTTTGGACAAATTTAACCTTACTCCTCATTTTTGCTCTATTTCTCTCTCCTTTCTCCTCTCACTGTCCTCTCTCACCCGAACACTCAATCATTACTGCTTTACTGTTGTCGACCATCCATTGTATTCATTAATGGCAGTTTTCCCAGTTTATTTCACTATATTTTCGTTCATGCAGACATGGATGGTACGAATGATACATTTCGTACGATTCGTACCATGTTTTGGCATCGTTTTTTATTTGCAGATGTCATACTTTTGGCATCGATTCATCATTCATTAATGGTGGAAGGATAAGTTTATTCCAATACCAGCAAACATTTTTGTATGAAAGATACGAAAATACAATTTACGGCCAATCTTTTGTACAGTTGAACCATAATGTAACAGGTCCGAAATGTACGATGTAAACTTTTCGTACCTTTCGTGCCAGCACAATTTATGAGCATAACAACAAACATTTATATTTGTATCGTGCGCACCACATGAAAACTATCACCTAAGTTATCGTTTGGGAAAAAAATGGAGGAATCAGCTATATTAGTCCCATTCGTACGAAGACAATATACAAGAATAACAACAATTGGACGAAATAGTTATATTCGTATCTTTCGTATCACAAAACAATCTCAACTTCTGTAAAAAATTGGACGAATTTATATATATTCGTCCCATTCGTATTACAGAAAACAACATAATTAACAAACCAATTAACAAACAGATTGTGTACAATACATAAAGATAACAACATCGCCATTTGAACGAAAACCCATCAAGAAAAAAAATGCTCTGAATGTTGAAAACTGATAATTCTAAATTACCGGTGGGATTATGAACGAGGCAGCGGTCTCTAAATCATAGCCTCCATGGTCGAATCTCAATTTTCTTCTTGCCTAAAATAGAGCGGATGTCGGATTTTCCTTCATTGTCCACGTCGCCACAGTGGCTTGATCTAGGAACCAAAGAGCCATCGACGCGGTGGTTGGATCTAGGGTTTTGAGGCATTCTCGTCGTCGCTTGATTTATATTTTTGAGAGCCGTCGTCTTCGCCTTCATTTTCTTATTCTCCGGTGCAGCCATGGTTTGGAGGATTAGATTCAACATTGTTGTCGGACGCGATTAGACGGCGTGGATGGTGGATGGTGGCGGTGGTGGATGGAATAATAGGAGTGGTTTGGGATTTTTGAGTGAGAGTGTCAGAGAGAGCAAAGAAAGATATGGAGAAGATATGAAGAAAATGAAATGGTAAAATATTAATTTTATGGGATAGAGTATAGGAAATACGTGAGTTAAACCTACTAATAAGGGTATAGTTGGCCCATCACTTAAAAAAAGGACAAAATTTATCTTAAAATTATCTTTTTGACATAATTTATTTTTACTAAGTCATAGTGGCCATTCCACATGATAAAGTCTTTTTAATATACGTTCACAGACTATGAAAATATGTAAATTCTTAACTGCATAATTGATGTGGACGGCTAGGTAGATAACCGTGTAGGGTGTAGGTTAAAAATGTTTAAGAATAAATAATTAAATAACTTAACGTAAAACCACAAAAAATATATTAATAGATTTTCATTTAATAAAAAATGTAGGGATATATTGGACCTCAATTGCTAGATTTAATATATTTTACATTAGAATTAGTATAAAAAACCTATGCAATTGCTAAAATCGTGGATTTTTCCTTTCGATAATGTAGAAGGTTACAAAAGCTAACAAAAGCAGCAAATATTGTGCAACACATATGTTCTGGTCTCATATTTCCAATAAATTAAACAGACGAAATGCAACAAGTTTTCATATCATAAACACTCCACATATTTTCATTCCCTTCAGTAAAGAACACACAATCATCTCTACACCCATAATTTGCAGAATCGGCCACCCAACCACACTCCTTCAAGAGCATTGTCTTCCCTCTCATTTTATCAACCTTAATCCAATCGAGCTTATCCAAATCGAGCCGAAAAACCTCAACATTATCCACAACTGCAAGAGATTTCTCATGGATCAAGAAAACCAATAAGATCTCTCCCTCCATCTCAATCAAATATTCCTTAAAGTGCCTCGAAGGAACCGAAGGAACGGCCCGGACCCCACCTACGGCCGTGATCTTGAGGCGCGTGTCGAGCACCTGCATCACTACAAGCGCTCCCTGTAAGCTCGTCGCATAATACTTGCCTTCGCAGTAAACGATGTTCGCGAATTCCATCATCTTCTTCTTCGCGTCGAACGGATCTACCGTTGTGCATTCGTATCTGATCGAAGCATGTTTATACCAGAATGAAGAGCGGTCGTAGTAGTAGCGGTAAACTGTGTAGTTGACCGTGAGGCCCGAAGTTGGAGCGTTCGGGCCGAGATTGACCCCGTTAAGCTGCAGCGGCGGGCCGAAAATATCGAACCGGTAAGAGGGAATTGTGGGAGGTGGATGGAATTTAGGGTTTGTATCTGACTTTAAAAAGCACCAATGCGAGGCATCAGGCATTTCGTACACGGCTTCGGCAATATTAGTGGAGTCGTCGAGGAAATGATTCTGTGGGTGTACACTAGGGTTGTTGGACGATGGACCGGCGGTGACGTGGCGGAGCCGTGGGCGTTGATTGGCGCCGGCGTTGCATCGCGTCGTTGTCGTCGGTAGCCATGATTTGGTGATGGCGGCGGTGGAAGCGTGATAGCCGAGGTTGACCTGTGGACTTGTTTCTAGCATATGAGGTTGGATCGAAAAATTAATTGGAGGAAGCTCGGATAAAAGCTGCCGCAAACGTTTGTCCGCGATGCTTGAACGTTGTGTTTTAGTTCTAGAGCGAGAGAATCCACCGTGTCCCATTGTTGGTAAATCACTTAACGAACTCGTGCGTGGAATTTCGCCAAGTTCAAGCTTGTGATCGTTTAGCTAACAAACTGCACTAAACTATTGAATCTGAATGAATTTTTTTCGATCGAGTCGACAAACGAATAATAGCTTACAATCCTAAATCCTAATTATTGCAGAGGTAGCGAATATGTAAATAATAATATGATGAAATGATGGTGATGTATTTGTATTGTATTATTATGTATAGACTGTGGCAGCCTTGGTCTCCAAGATTGATCTATTTTAAAATTTGTAAAATATTGCAACTCCACTATTATAAAGACACCTAATCCTCTCTCTCTCTTACAATTCAAGTTTGACCAAAATTTTATGCTTCTTATTTTTAAATTTTCGTATTTTTTAACAATTTGACATTGTTAAAGCTAGGAACATCGCTTGCACCTTTTTCAGAGGATGAAAGAAAATGTTCAAGTGCAAATGAGATGAATGAAATAAAAATAAAATAAAACATAATTTGCTATGCGGCCTAGAGGTGTCAAAACAGGCCGATTCAATTTGTCGAACATGTTCGATATGAGGTTGTTGGGATTTCTATCAAGAAATATTACAAAATATGTTATGTTCCATAAATTAAAGTCCTCTCTCTCACACACACAATTCGAACATGTTATAATTTTTTCGAGTTACATTACAAAGTGTAATGGATTTTTGAGCTAATATTTTAAATCCCTATACAGGCAATTCAGCCTACATAATAATATTGTTTACAAGTGCCACCTTTGTTCTCAATGAAACATGATGCATGAAAGGTAGCAAAGAGACCTATCTCAAATATTAATTTAAACCCACCAAAGCGTAAATCAACAATTACCTATTATAAAAAGAAAGGATGCTTATAATTATTATAAAATTTGATTTACTTAATATATCACTTTTATTATAATTATATTAATTAAGGACTGTAAATTTATCATAACTATATAATTTCTAATATAAATATCATAAATATTTAAATGTAAGTTCGGAGAATTCTAATTATATTTGAAGAAGTAAATAAAAGAATGAAAAAAAAAGCTATAATGAAAAAAATAAGCATTTGACAGTTTTATCTTCTAATATAATTCTGATTCAACTATTTCTTCATCACCCTAAAGGTTTGTCCATGGCAAGAGATTTAGTCTTTTTGAGCGGTTAATTATTTCTATATAATAAAAATAAAGTTTGGTGCCCATTAGCAATTATAAGAAATGATATATAGATTTTACCATAATGTCGTGAAGTTGAAATGATGATGCAAATGTATGGAAATTATAATGAAAATTATAATACCTCTTTTTCCAATAAAATAAAATTAAGAAAAAAACATACCACATGTAATGTACATGCTCTCTACAAATTTTATAATGTAGTATTTTATTGAATAACTCGATTATATTATATGGAGCGACATTTTTACTTTGTAACTCGAAACATATACTATATTTTAGTTTCTTCGTAAGTTCATGTGAAAACTTGGAATTTGAGTAAAGTTCATTTTTTTCTGGCCATTACGCCTCTATTAATAATATTATAATGAATGTCGTCATACAAATTTTAAAATTATACACAATATATGATACTCTCTCCCTATATTTTTATTAAGCTCATTTTACCTTATTTGAACGTATCAGGTTTCTATGTTGCTCGTATGCGACTGCTACACTACTCTACACGTCGGCACTACCCGCACCATCCCACACCACCGGAAAACTGCCATGTCCGCGGGAAAGTTGAAGAACCTGGTGCAGATCCCATACGCGGATCCGTGTCGTACCCGTCGAACTCGGGTACGCCACCCTTTTCAAGAGTCCGAGTAACATAGATAATAGTACATGATTTATACTTTATACAAAATTCTGAGCAGAAAACTCTTATATGAATAAATATTATTGTCTATATCAAACATAAAATAAAGTGTAAAAAGTTAGGTATGATAAATTATGTAACACCCTAAATTTTATAAAGTGTTAAAACTTAAATTTAAATCAATAATTGATGAGGAAAATTTAAAGTATATTTTTTTTTTACTAAATGGAAATTAACTTTTGACATAAATAATTTATAGAAATAAAACTTTAGAACTTAAAAGAACAATCATCCAATAACTAAATATTTTAGACTAGAAATTCATAGCAATTTCAAACAAGCTAAGTTCAAAAACCACAACAAGTTCAAGCAAACTAAGTTCAACGGAAATAACATAGCCTAGTATATAGTCTTAAAGTGGAATAACATATTAAGCAAATGCAGAAAATGAAATCCTAAAATAACTTGACACTGTCATTCAACACTCCACGCATCTCCGAACTCAATCACCTGAAAATATTAAATATTTGGGATGAGCATACGTGAATATACTCAGTGTGGACAGTCATGCGAATTTGTCCAATTTAATAAAATAGAGAGCCACGTATGAATATTAAAGTCAACATAATAGTGCGTCAATGAGTGAGAGCAAAGTCAGATGGACAACTTGAAATTAACGGTCCTACTCATCACATGATATATATATCCAATGAATTGAACGCAAAATGAATGAGAGCAAAGTCATATGGACAACTTGAAATTAACAGTCCTGCTCATCACATAATGTCAAATACACATAGGGCAAATCACATGATATTAAAGGGGACAAACTCAAATCAACGCATAAAGTTAAATAAGATCCCACACCTTAACTTGGACTTGAAAAGCAAATCGAGCAACTCAAAGAGAGTCTATTGTCATAGTCGTGTCGCACCTAAATTGAAGGAAAACTATAAATACATATCCAATAATTAAAAGCACATGAATATGAATTTTTGATAATATAATATACTGTATATTAGATGCATGGACATTTTAAAAAAAAAATTATTGTTTCTACTTAAAAATAAAAATTAATATAACTTAGAAGAAAGAACTCAATAGAGTGAAAGAATGAGTTAAGAAATAGTATTCTAACTTTTAAATATATCTTAACTCCCCCGGTCATAACATCACTAACAACAATTAAACTGTTGGGAAATTTATTAGTAAGAGTTTTGATGAATTCCAAAACCAACTGACCCCAATCGAGTAAATGTTGCCAGAACCTAATATTAGTAGTTAGGCTCGCTGTTTGAGCATTGTCAAGATTTTATCTTTACAGGTCTCCAGCTGAAGATGGCAACAAGGCTTCACTCGGATAGAACATCAGTTGTGAGGAAGACAACTGAGCATTCAGCATCCAAAAAGGGAAAATCTCATTCAAAAGATAGAACATCAGTTGTAAGAAAAACAACCGAGTGTTTATCGGATGAAAAGCAGTATGGGGGAAGAGAACATCAGATGAAAAGAAGCCATCTGAGCGTTCGAACCCAACTGATCAGATACAAGGAAGACAACTGAGTGTTCAGTTTCAGAACATCAGTTGTAGAACTCAACCAAGAAGATCAACAGCTTGAAGTTGAAGTCAAGTGAGAGTTCAACTGTTAGTAGTCAGATAGAACATCGGCTGAAGATCAAGTTAGTTGAAGATCGAAAGTCTTAACCGACCACTCCTTGCTGGAAGTCTGTTGTTAAGATTTGAATTTCAAAAAGGAAGTCACGCGAGGCTTTGACCGTTCAGTCATTACCCCATTTGGCCCAACACAAGGCTATCTCAGATGGAAAGCAGAAGAGCACAGATGCCATATCGGGAAAGTCTGCAGAGATGAGAGACAAGCCATCGCTTTCAAAGAACAGAGATCAACAGCTCCTCCAACGGCTAGTTGATACTCTCCACCTATAAATAGAGGCCTTCATTCATTCAGAGGACACAAGACACACACACGAGAAGAAACTAGAGAGGGAAAGAAAGAGCAATATTCTACACGAGCTGAACTGAATTCAATCTCTTAGAACATCACTTGTTGAGAGTTCTAGAGTTAGTTAGTTTTTGTGTCTTTAGATCGAACCTTGAGAACATCACTTAGTGAGAGTTCGTAGAGTGTTAGATCATAGCTCACTTCGTGTTCGAGCTTTTAGTTGGAACCCCATTTTCTTTCA
Organism: Schizonepeta tenuifolia; assembly: GCA_029490685.1. Classification (NCBI taxonomy): domain Eukaryota; kingdom Viridiplantae; phylum Streptophyta; class Magnoliopsida; order Lamiales; family Lamiaceae; genus Schizonepeta; species Schizonepeta tenuifolia. The sequence continues at coordinate 24,155,722 of CM055960.1, read as the reverse complement.
CCTGAAAAGGTTTTAGGACCCTACTCTTCCTGCAACTGAGTAGATAGGTTGTTTAGTACCCGAAAACTAAACTGTAAGGTTGATAAGTACCCGCAAACTTATCCTTAACGGTTGCTCAGCCCGCGTAAGCTGAGTGGTTTGTCCAGAAGAACTTGGACAGAGTTATGTGGACTCACAACTCCCCGTGGACGTAGGAGGTTTCTCTGAACCACGTAAATCTCTGTGTGTTAGTGTTTATTTTGTTTATTTCTTGGATATTCAACTGACCTTCTATCAGCATACAGACTGATCTTAGCATTATCAACTGTCTTGGTTTTTGACTGACCTTGCACAAAAGCGTGAGTTGTTTTACGAGTTGTTAATTTCCACCACTTTCCGCACAGCACCACTCTTCCAGCTGAGGTTGCTTACTCAGTTGTGAGATTCCAACTGAGTCTTTTTACTCAGTTGAAGTATTTTTCAGGAGTTTAGTTTTAAAATCCTAACTGGTGTATTCCCCCCCCCATACACCAGTAACTCGTATCGGGACCATCAAGTGGTATCAGAGCGGTGGTTCAAAAGACTACTGACTCTGTTTCACAAGGTGTGAATTCGAGAAAGTTTCTTCAGTGGTCAACTGAACAAATCTATTTTTCACGCTAGTGCATATTTGCTTGCATATTTGTCCTGTTGTTGTGTGCAGATGGACGTCAAGGACAAGATCGTGGTCATGTTCTCGGTAGTAAATTATACATCCTGGAGGACACGGATGAAGAAGATCTTACTGTCGAAGCATCATAGGATGCAACAAGTATTCTCGTCCGGACCGATCATCATCAAAGAAAGAATCGCTCGCACTCCTACAAATCCCAACGATGGAGATATAATTGTGGAGTTTGTGGAGAAGCAGCCGGAAGACTACACTCCAGAGGAAGCCAAGGTGAGCCGGTTAGATATCTGGGCTCAAAGCACGATTATGTCCACTGTTAGACAAGATTATCTCCCTTGGATTGAAGAGTGTGAGACTGCCAAAGAGATGTGGGATATCCTGGCATCGCTGAGTGAAGGAAGCGATGAGACGAAGGAGAACAAGTTCTCACATGAATGCCAAGACTTCGACAACTTTTGTCTGAATACAGATGAAACAATCGATCAGCTAGAGCTCCGGTTTATGGACATCCTCAGAAGAATCCAGTCCATCCGAAGAGGAAAATACACACTAAGAGAAATCAATCTCAAAGTGTTGCAAGCTCTACCGGCTGAGTGGGATACCTTCACTAATATCCACGAGAGCCGAGCTGACCTTGGTGAAATGGGAACTGAAAGATTGTTCTCAATTTTAAAGGGAAATGAGTATAAGGTGAACCGAAGAAGATCTCAGTTTTCGGTTCAGACGAGTTGACATGAAGATGTTGGCTCAGCCACAAAGTCAGTTGCACTTCGAGCTGACTACTCCAAGTCAAGAACATCAAGGCCAACCAGGTCTGCAGACACAGCTGCAAAGGAGCCAAGCAGAGAGGAACTGCAATAGAACATTACCGCCCTGTCAAAGAAACTAGTCGACATGGACACTCGGTTTGGGAAATACAAACGTTTCTACAAATCAAACCGAACTCGAGACAGTTCAAAGCCTGCCACCAATGGTTGCTTTGAATGTGGCACGGAGGGACATTTCAAAGCTGACTGTCCAGACCTCTCAAAGAAAGAGAGAGAAGCGTTGAGGGCCAAGCAACCTGGAAAGAACAAGGCCATGGTAGCAGAAGAAGCAGCTGACGACATGGACATCTTCACTGACACTGAAGATGAGGATGAGCTGACTTCTACAAACAACGCCATCAGTCAGGATCAATGCCTCATGGCACTTGGAATCGACCAAGATGATACTGAGGTACACTCTAATCCTGCTAAGTTAAATTCTTCCAATACTTCTAACATGCAGGAATCACTGGACGAAGAGTTGGAACCCTCCTGGAGTGACTTTCAAGAACTCTGTGAGGAACTTAATCAGCAATCGGTTGAGTTTAAGAGTCTTTAAGAACAGTTCTCAAAACTTGAAGAATCCTTAACCGTGAAGGACGATCTGATCAAGAGTCAAACACAGGAGATTGAGAATCTCAAGAGTCAACTGAATGCGGTCAACAGAACTAATGCTCTAACCAACGAGAAGTTGACAAAGAAGATCAAGGAGCAGGAAGGACAGTTGAAAAATCAAGAGACTCAGATCGACCAGCTGATAAAGAAGTCAGATGGACAAACCGAGCAGATAACTGTCCTCCTCAAGGAGTTGCAAACTGAGAAGGACAATCTAATCAAGTTGTATCAGTCATCCAAGATCATCGAGAATCTTATCAGTTACAGTAGACAGATGGATGACGTGTCAGGACTCGGTTATGATGTGATTAAAGATAGTGGAATTCCTCCAGCAACCTTCATCAAAGCTGTTGAGGTCAAGGTTGTCGAACCTAACACAGTGGAACCTGAGTCACCACAAAGTAATTCAACCTCCACCTCTCAGCAAGCTCAACCGACCAAGGCAACCACAACTGAGAAGGAAAAAGGAGCAGTAGATGGAGGACAGAATGTTCCATCGGTTGGGACATCAACCGAGGGGGAATGCTCCAAAAGTCAGAAGAGGAATCAGAGGCGTCGAAGGCATAATCGTAACCGAACTCAGAATTAGAACTGACCTCTGCATCAACCTCAGAGTCAACATCAGAAAAAATAGAACCGACCGCAGAACCGACAAGGGTTCAATCATCTGAATCAACAGTGGTTCCAACATCAGTTCAACCAAAGGTTTCAACCGAATCAACCAATGAGGAACAGGTCGAACAACTGGAGATATTCATGCCACAATATGAATCACCAACAGGGCATGAACAGCTACAAACAACACTCAGGGAGTTGGAATCAGAATCAGCCACAAAAATTCCAACATGGCATCCGACCTCACAGACAAATTCAACAGGATAAGAATCGCCATCAAAACAGAGGGAAAGCCTCTCCTCCGAAAGCTCAGAATAGGAGAAATCCAACTCCTCCTAAGAAACTGAACATCACTACTAACAACAAGCCTAAGGATAACCGAGGTGTTGTTATAGTGGATGATGAAGGAAAAGTGATCTGGAATGATAAATCCATCCGAGTTTACAGGGAAAAGCGACGCACAGTTCCAGGGGGAACTGGTTCTAACCCTTCAGGACCCAACTGAAATTGGGGACGTAAGCGAGTTTCTCTTTGCAGGTACAGGAAAAACAGCTGAGGAAGAATAAAGCGTTTGCTACAATGTGGGTGATGGACAGTGGATGCTCGAAACACATGACGAATCTGAAGGATTTGCTTGGAAGTTTCGTGGAGAAAGAAGGACCCTCAGTTACTTTTGGTGATAACTCAAAAGGTTACACCAGAGGTTACGGTACCCTTGAAACCAATCACGTTTCGATTTCTAATGTTTCTTATGTTGATGGATTGAAGCATAACTTGCTCTCCATCAGCCAATTCTGTGATAATGGTTTCTCTGTCAAGTTTGATGCACAGGGTTGCAGGGTTAAAAATGTCGGATCAAAGCAGGTGATATTGTTGGGAAATCGATCGCCAACCGGGAATGTCTACTATGCTGATTGGAACAGCAGTCTCCCTGACACCTGCATGTTATCAAAGAGCAGTTCAGATGTGAGCTGGCTGTGGTACAAAAGGCTCAACCATCTGAACTTCAAAACTATGAACCGATTTGCCAAACAAGAGCATGCAAACCGAGTGTTTTCAACAACACACATCTGCAGTGCATGCCAGTTGGGAAAGCTCGCTAGATCCTCCTTCTGGTTGAAGTCGACTCCCTCAACCGACCGAGTGTTACAGCTGATCCACATGGATCTCTTCGGGCCAGTTACACCAAAGAGCATGAATGGTAACGAGTACACCCTGGTTGTAACTGATGACTACTCAAGATATATGTGGACCATCTTCATGCGCCACAAGAGTGAAACCCGAGATAGGCTACCCAAGTTGATGGATCGGATATCGAACCAATAAGAGATGAAGATCATTTCTATCCGATCAGATCGTGGAACTGAATTTCTAAATGAAACTATCATAGAGTACTGCGAGAAGCATGGAATTACACATCAAACATTAGCTGTGCGTACTCCGCAACAGAATGGAGTAGCTGAGCGAAGGAACCGAACGCTGAAGGATGCAGCTACATTCATGTTAACCAGCTCAGCTCTATCAAAGAGATTTTGGGCTGAGACCATCAACACTGCATGCTATACTCAGAACCGGTCTCTTCTGACCAAGCGGTTGGGAAAGACACCATAAGAGCGTGAGTTGTTTGAATCGGTTATCATTATCTGTATTCTTTACACTATTCTTTACACTATTTTAAAGCGGTTGGGAAAGACACTGATCTTAGCATTATCAACTGTCTTGGTTTTTGACCGACCTTGCACAAAAGCGTGAGTTGTTTTACGAGTTGTTAATTTCCACCACTTTCCGCACAGCACCACTCTTCCAACTGAGGTTGCTTACTCAGCTGTGAGATTCCAACTGAGTCTTTTTACTCAGTTGAAGTATTTTTCAGGAGTTTAGTTTTAAAATCCTAACTGGTGTATTCTCCCCCCCCATACACCAGTAACTCGTATCGGGACCATCATAAACAATCATATATCTCTTTAAAAAAATTCATTTCTCTCCAACTAAATCATAACCTGTCACTCCTCTTCGAAAAATCACCAGAACAAATACAAATAAATAAATCCTCTCAAACATAAACTCAAAATTAAATTTTAGTACTTGCTCCTACAAATTATGTCTTAAAAATATACTGATGCATAATCCCATGAAGTATTTTGAATGGATAGATTAATTAATAACAACTACAACTACAAGAAATTTGAATGCATTGCTATATATACTACCATTTCCGGCCGATAAAATATATTTTAATTAAGAAATATATTGTTGAAACATGTGAATGAAAATATAATATAAAAGAAAAATCTAATCCTACAGTTTGGACCAAACAATTCCTTAAATAAGAGATTTAAATTCGATAGTTACCTCATTCAAAAAGGGGAGAAACTCTTTTGATATTTAGAAATTCCTATAACATAAGTCCAGAATATAAATGAGAGTTTGCAGACTTTGATACTTTGAAACTTGAAAGAACTTGAAGAAAAGAAGAGAGCAAATACGTTTAGATTTGTATTCGAGAAAAACCGTAGAAGTGAAAAGTTGATATGATGAAAACAATTTATACTAGAGTAGCACTTGGGTGCAGATTTGCACCTGCAACACCCATTTGTCCGACCTGATCCGACCCGACTCGGCTGGCCCGGGTCGACCCCCTTTGACCACTTTTTTTTTTTTAATTTCAGTTTTTTTCAGGCGGAGCCGAACTCCGCCTTCGTTCCGATTATTAGTATAAGGATAATCGGCAGACAACAATTTAGATTTTTTCAGCTTGCTCCCAGGCCTTCGGCTCCCCTCGCTCGAATCTTGACCAAAGAAGAAGCGGCAAACAAAAATTGAAGAGTCAAACAACAAAAAAGAGGAGGAAAAAGATTCTGGAAAAACAATTCTGAAAAATAAAAAAAGAAATTACTGTAGCGCGTGAATCTCACGCGCCGCGTGTGGAGGCGCGCGTGTGCGTCTCGCGCGCCGGGTCAGGACGGGTCCGGGTCGGGTGTTGCACGGTAGAGAACATGCACCAATTTTTGTCTTTATACTAAAATGTTTTGCTTCAATAATTAACTACAATTCCTATATTTTCTCAAACTCCCAAAAACGTGGGTGGATATATGGGAGGAAACTAACCCCCACTTTCTTTCTTTCTTTTCTTTCTTTAAAACAAAGAAATAAAGTTTAAAATTCAAGAATTAAATATATTAGTAATACAAATTATGTACTCAATAGTTTCTAATCTTATCAATGCATGCGTTAATCTTTTAATGTAAATATATAGAGTTCATGAAAATAGATACATGTAGATACTTATTACGAATACTTAGCTATATAAATTTCAAAGAGATTTTGAAATAATATTATTTGATTTGTTATAACTTTATAAACCAAATATAATATCATATCTAGGGGCATGACTTAGGCCAAATCAAAGCTCGATTGAATATAATTTCACACATTTGCAAACAATAAACACATTTAAAAGACTTAGCAAATAAATTAAAAATCGGGTTGTTACAAATTAACTTGAAAATTTAAAGAAATTCCAGTTGAATGTGTTGAGGAAGTTCATCTTGAAGCTGTTGCTTAGCGTGGTCCCTAACTTGCATAGCGTATATATAGTCCTTAGCTTTAAAGATGTCCATGGTATCATCAAATTTCTCATAATTGTGAAACCAAGAGCATGCACCGAAAATTATTTTCTCGAGCGCAATGCAATTATTGACAATGTACGTCACCAATTCTTTGACATTCTCACCATCGCCGACAACAAGCTCAGTCAACTCAAACACTTTCAGATGTTGGTGCGGAGATCTTTCAAGATTCGGTTTAACTTTCTTACTCGCATACTCGTATGAAAATATAACTTTAAACTGCATACACAAAAAAAACTTGTAAGAAACATGGTCGCAAGCACTGATAGTGAACATTCTCTTTGATGGAGAATGATAGAAAATAGCCTACAATAAGTGTCTTGTTTCTCATGGGTTGATACGGGTATTTAAGTGAAGAGTTGAAGAGATAGGAAATGGTGGAGGTTACACCTTTTTGAAAGAGTGCATTCCGTATTGGGTATGACAATGTTATGGACAACCCAATATAAAAAAGAAGACCTTATTGTGAGACAGCAGCGATCAGTATTTTAATTTCCACCATTTTCCCACTTTTTTCACCCTAAAGAACATGAGATAGAAAATGTGGGGACAACTATTAGAGCAGCACTTGTATGCAGCAGGTCGCATGGGTCATGCGACTGGATCTTGGTCGAGATGACCAGGTTATTTTTTTTTCGATTTTTTTAGTTTTAGTTTTTTCTTTTTAATTCCAGTATTTATTTATTTTTTATTAATTTAATTTTTTTTTCGGCTCCGCCTTTGCTTCGATTACTAATATAAGGATAATCGTCGAAAAATAATTCGGCTCCCCTCGCTTGAATCTTGACCAAAGAAGAAGCAACAAATAAAAAAATGAAGAGACAAACAAAAAAAAAAGAGGGAAAAAATCTGAAAATTAAAAAAAAAAGAAAATTTGAAAAAAAATCGGAAAAGAATAAAATAAAATAATAGGGCGCGTGCACCCTACGCGCAGTCGCATGAGGTGCGGTAGGTCGCATACGAGTATTTGTGCAACTATTATGAGATAAATTTGAAACCAAAGAACCAGACCCATAGAGTGAAAAATGTGAAACACCGCACAAAAGAACTAGACAAATAACAGAAAACATTGCAAATAGAATAGGTAAACTCACCAACCTCTAATTTAAATTCTTCAAGATGAGGAGATGCCCATATTAGGGCAGTTAGTGGCAGGAAATCCTTAGGTACTATATCACAATATTCAAGGAACAGCTTGTTCAAGTTAGGCATTTCAGGAAATTCATTCGCGAAAGAAACCTGTGGAGATAAAAATGGATCGATTATAAGTAATAGTCATATGTCGAAACTAAAGCTAAATAAAGTAGTAATAACAACATTTATGATTTATGAAGTGGTCTAACCTTAGCCCAATAGAGAGATAAGGTGAGAATTGTGAGTTGGAAGCTGATGAAAGAAAATAATCCCGAAGTAAAAGTTTGCGCTTTATCTGGCCTTCCACTCGCATATATAAAATGGGTTCTAACATGTTTTGGGACATTCTCAAGTAGCAACTTCCCTGATGTATCACCGGCACTAAGCTGTGTAAGATTTGGAGTAGAAATTTTTATGGATTTATCACTGATCATGAAAAATATTTCCAAGTGCTTTAGCATGAGGTTCGCACCACAGACCTCAACATCGGATGTTAAATACACTGAACGGATGATCAATTCCTCGAGCAACGGGCAACTGCGCAGGATCCACTCAATAGCTTCACCACTCACTTTCACACTGTCCAGTCTCAAACTTTTGAGGGATTTAGACAAGATTACATCAGCCCTACATATTCTGCGCTCTCTCAACATCGCTTCAAGTTCAACCACAACCATAAACTCATTAAAAAGACATTGGAAGTTCAATTCCAATCTCTCAACTTGTCTCGAAAACACAAATTCAAGCCATTTGGTGACATGTAACTGGGCTGATTTGTCAACGCGAAAAGAGATACTGAATTGTTTCAAGGAACGTGCTTTATGCGATTGGAGAACAGAGTTTACCAATTGGACATACTTGCAATTGTCCAAATCCCATGGACGCCGTGCACTATTCAAATTGCCATCCCCTCGAGCTCGAGCAAGGGTGTCTAACTTGAAGTTGAGATTAGGAGTGTGTTTCCACAAATGTGGCCATCGGGAAGAAAGAACACTAGTCCTTGCAGCATCCGCATCATCCCTCAATGGAAGGAAAGACAGTATGAGAACAATAATTTGATCGGGCAACTTACTTATCCTATCAAATTCGAGATTATAAGTGTTTTTCCATAAATCTGACCATGGGGAAGAAAGAACACTAGTGGCTGCAGCTTCCCTCAACGGTAGGGAAGATAATATCACAACCTTAATCATCAGGCAACTCACTTATCCTATCATCATGTGTGGCATCACACTAGCAAATAAACAAAAAATCAAATTAAAAATATAAATCAAGTCCATACAAAAGTAATGATGATTTTAAATTAAAAAACAATCAAGAACAACGGAATAAGGAGAAATATAAATCAAATCTACGAAAACTTTTTTTTTTAAAAACAAAAGAACCAGTAAATGTACGCACCAACCAAGACTAAACTGTCAAAAAGAATAGACAAAATATACATAAAGTTTGAGAGATTACCAACGACATTTTGTCGGCTTTCAAACTAACTCCATCCATCGCAGCACCAATACCAACCGATTTCTATGGATATATTATAAATCGGACGAATTAGAATTCTTTAAGGAAAAAAAGAAAAAGATTAATCGCCTGATTTAGCAATCAGACGCAATCTATATATATATTAAAGCAAAATAATTTCACATACTTTTCCCGCCCAAAAGAGTGACCCTTGGACTACCTCCACTAAAATACGTATTAATAGTTAGCGACTCTTCATGGTATATTCCTTTTCCCACACATCAATTGTAATTTTATTCTAATTGAATTTTAAATGATAAAACATTTGAAACTAAATAAAGCAAACAAGAAAGGCCGTTACACGTGTACGACGATTACGAGAGGGAAGCATTGATGTGGGGTGGGGACACTGGGCTGCTAATTTTTCATGTTTTTGGCCTTCAAATCTATAATATTTTATTAGAATAATGAGTTATATGAGCCTGGACAAATTTTATGTACTGTACTTATTTTTTTATTAAATATAGTGGAGTATTATTTTGTGTGATTTAATAAAGTATAATTTTTTTGTATGTATTAATCACATGAAAGAAAATTATTAATTCGTTTAAGTTGAATTTTTTTTCCTAATGTAATTAATAGTAATATAGTAGTATAGTTATATTATTAATAATAAATTGAAACATTAATTATGGTATTATTAAGAAAATTATTGCATATTTGGATTATATACACTGTAATATTCAATTATATACAATATATACAAAAGTAATGTGCAGCGCAACGCGCGCGGGTAAATCTAGTTGTGGAAAATAGAACAATAATCATGGAGGCAGTCTCCCATGCCACCGGTCTAGTGCAATCCAGCTGGCGCCTTTTTTTTTTTTTTTTCGTTCTGCCTTCAGCTCTGATTTTACGGCTCCAGCCGCTCCACCCTTGCTTCGATTACTAATATAATAAACTTAGTGTAAATAATTTGGACACTTCAGCTCGCTCCGAGGCCTTCGACTCCCCTCGCTCAATCTCTTAATCAAAGAAGAATCGGCAAACAAAAAAACGAAAAAAAAATATCCAGCTCCGGCTGGGATTGGCTTCCAGCGTCGGCTGAGTTCAGTCGCATGACATGTAACCGATTGCATTCAAATTTTTGCGATAATCATGATATATGAAGTAATTAACCTAAAACGTATAAACGAAAAAAATCTACTTACCAAGACTTTGAAACCAAGTGCTATCTATATCTATTGTTTGATTTTGAACGCAAATTAATATTACATATAAACAGGGAGAGGATAACAAAGCAAATTTATCTGTCACTCTGTAGGTTTTCAGAACATGCAAAAGGGCCGAATTTTATGCAGTTGAAGATATGTTGCTGGCCCAATAATGGATCAACATTTATTGGGCCTAGTGGGGTGAGAAGGGTTGCTAGCCCAGTAACATTAACCCTAATCCAACTCCTTCAACTGCCTCCACTGCTGCATCAACGCTCTATATATTTGGCTACTCGTCTTCATCCTCAAATCATCTCACCTCCAAATTTCGACATATGTTTGAATTTGATTTCTTATTTTTAGCTATATCTTAATCGTTGAGATGGGTGGGTTGGGTAAGACGACTCAGTTTCAAATGAATCGATTTTCAATTATTCATTTTGTGAATTAAAGTAGTCTTACCTGTCCCACCCATTCCAACTATTGAGATTTTGTCAAATTCCGTAACAAAGTGTAAGCATTTCTACTGTCAGGTTGTAAATCTGTAAACTTTTTTTTTTTTGTTTTGAAGATTCAATGTTCAACAATTAATTTTTGTAGCTCAAAGGAGATGTTGAAGCTCACTGTCATTTCAGATATTAATTGCGTTACTTTATTGCATCTATTCTCTGTTCAAGGTTGTGGTTAATCTAATGTGGGATCCAGTTTTAAATTAGCCAAAATATTAGCGAGGTACAAATTGCATAAAACACCCACAGGAAAATTACAGTTATTTTTGCTAAAACTTTTTTTATGCACTTTGCATCCGTTTAAAATTCTGCAGAATTTACAAATTGGTGGCTATGATGATAAATTCTAAGAATTTTATTTGAAGGTTATAGAGGTAAAATAGTAGATTTATAAACAATTTAATTATATTTTCAATAAAGTGATAGAGAGAAAAATTGATGACGCATTTAGAATAACCCTTTAAGGATTTTTGTTAATAATGGCCTGTATTTCATTATTAATATTTTCAGGTTTTTTATTTTTATTTTTAGTTTTTACAATCATCTCCTTTTCTTACGTTTTAGTTTTCTATTTTTAACAATGAAATTGATTCGCATTGATAGAATTTCAATGAAAGCATGGCAGCAAGGTTAGTTAATTATCTCTGCTATACTAAATTCAATTTTACTGTTATACCACTTGAAATTATATTCATAGAACATTTTAGTTAGGGAGTCACAGCATGGCAGCAAGGTTAATTATTTCTTCTGCTATATTATATATCCTTTTGATAATTAGGTGAAAAGGAGCAACAGTCAGCCTCATTTCATGGGGAATAACTCCTAATTAAAATTAATAAACTGCAATTATCACTTAACTACTCCCAAATAATTCCTAATTGCCTTGATTATTTCATTGCCTCTAATAGCAACACTCCAGACAAATACTTACTTGCAAGTTGACTAAACAAATAACTGCTACTGCGACTCTTGCGTTTCTTGACTCTTTGGAAGAGACATTTCAGAATTCAGATTGAATATTCCCTCATGTCTTAGTTTATGTCTGTTGACTCTTAATTTCTCGCTCTATAAATTGGATGTTTCATCTCAATGCAGCTAGACTACATTTTGGAGAGAAGAGGTTATAGAGATGGCTTACACTGCTGTGATTTCTCTCAAACAAACAATAAGTCGCCTTCTAAATTCTCCTCATATTTCCTCTCTCTCCTCAACTCCAGAAACCTTACAACTCACATACAACAACTTGTCATCCCTACAACAAGTTCTCGAAAGATTGGATGATAGCAGCAGCAGAAGCAGAAGCAGTTGGAAGAGGATGAATGCTCTGGATGCACAGATAAAAGAAGCAGTTCAGGAAATAGAAGATCTTTTTGAATTCCATGTCTCAAGCAATTTTCTTTTTGAATCAAAGATCGAGTCCTTGGTGGAAACGATGAAGAAGAATGAGGAAGAATATGTTGCAGAATTAGAAAACTCGTCCCCAGTAGAAGAAGAAGACGATGCTGCTTCATCAAATATGGATTTTGGTGTAGAAATGGTTGGATTGTCGAAAGAATTCAATCATATAAAGAGCAAACTGCTTAAGGGTGTTAGACCGAATGACTTTGGCATTTTCTGTTTCATCGGAATGACAGGCTCTGGTCGGAGTATGAGAGCCAAGGCCATTTTCGAGCTTATATGCGGAGAACAATCTGTCGACTGTGGGGCGAGGGTGACAATAGGCCCTACATATGAACGCAAGCAAATCCTTCAAAGCATTCTCTATCAAGTCAAAGATCCTTTATGCAATGATGAGCATCTTTTACAAGGGGATGAGGAATTATTAGGTAAGAAAGTGTACTCATCTTTAGAGGGCCGGAAGTATATTATTTTGATCGATGATATATGGGAAACAGGTGTCTGGGACGACATAAAAAGCTCGTTACCGCACCAGAATAATGGAAGCCTGGTCTTGATTACGACGAGCTTTAAGGATGTTGCACTTGATTCCGAGTGTGATCGCATTTTCCAGATTCCGATGATGGATGAAGATCGAACTTGGGATCTTCTTTGTGCTGCCATGTTTGGTGTGTACTCATCCTGCCCTCGGGAACTCGAGGAAAGTGGGAAGATGATTGTTAGAAATATTGGAGGTCGTATTTTTTCAATTGCTAAGGTTGTTCTCTTCTTGTTGGAAGGGGTGCAGACGCAAGCATTTTGGAGAGAAGTAGCTGCAGATGCAGAGCATCCGGTTTTCGTAATTCCTGATGAATTGTTAGAGGTACAATTATTTTGTTTTGATTTTCTCCTATATATGTTTGCCACTTGTATTTTTTGTTTAGTTTTACAGTTATTAGTTGATTCATTAATGCATTTAGGATCGGATGATTATTTATTAGGATTAATTATTCCACAATTTGGTACAATATATAATTACTTTAAGCTTCAATTTTGGTAATATACGTTAATTAGGAACCATTACATAGTAATACATTTTATTTTTATAGTAATAAATATTAATAGTGAAACAGTGATGTGACCTAGGTTCGATTCCCTATGGTAACGAATTTGGAGTTTGGAGATATAAGGTGGCTTGGTGAATTCTAAGAGTGTTTGGGGAACTAACTACTAACATCTAACAACTAACTTTGTCCGATCAAAAAACAAAAAAAAAAGATATACCGTTTTTCATGTTTTACTTTCAAATTTCACATCATTCATGCACGTTATGTGTACTATTTTTGTGGAGAGTGAAAGATATTTCATAGACTTGTAATTTCCTACTTAACGCTTTTCATAATTTCAGTAGCTATATTTTCAATATGAATGCATAGCTCAGCTCTAATTATAAAATCCCTTATAGGAACTCCTTTGATCATATGAATATACACGTCTTTTTAGGGTGTACTAACTCATTAGAGTTGAAAATGATGCAGTGTGGTAAAAGAAAATGGTAACTCACTACTCTATCCATGTCACAGAACTTAAAGTATGTACTGATGTCAAAAGTTCAAACCCCCAAATAATTATAATTACACTAAACACAATAATTTGATGACCTTTAACGGCGGTTATTCACATTTTTCACTATCAAGACACATCTAAGTCCTTTATTTAATTTACTGAAGTATGCGCGCGTTTGCATGAACTTTATTTGACTAATCTATGAGTCATTGTTATTTTATTAATTTTTTTCCAGGTTAATATAATCATGGAAGACATCCAACGCATATACCCTTCCTGTTTGGGTAATAATCAAAGAACCGGAGCCATTCGACTGGTGGGAGCAGTACTAAATAGTGGCTTATCTTTCAACGATCTTGAACCATTCAGGATGCATATGTTCCCAGATTATCCAATGCCTGAAATTGAATTCATGTCAATTTTTGGAATGGCGGGTATTGGTAAGACAACTCTTGCCAACGAAATTTTCAAAGACCAATCAATTTTGGATCACTTTGACCACCGTGTCTGGATCACTTTGGGCCCCAGATATCAATCAAGTGAAATTTTAGTAGCTATTCTGGCTCAAATGTTTCCCAATGAAACAATTATGAGAGGAGATGAGGCATTGGCTAAGGAAATGTGTGCAAAGTTATCGGATAAGAGATGCCTAATTGTGTTGGATGATGTGTGGAACACTGAGGCATTACAAATCTTGGATGAGTTGTTTAAAAAATTCAAGGCTAAAGTTTTGGTGACGACTAGGCTGGCATATGTAGCAAGATTCAGACCGATCTATAAGGTTGTTGTGAGAATGCGTTTGCTAAACCGAGAAGAAAGTTGGAGTCTTTTTTGTCAAAAGGTCTTTGCTCAAGAGCCATGCCCTTTTCCACTAAAGCAAGCCGGAAAGCGGATTTCAGAGCGTTGTGATGGTCTTCCTCTTTTGATCCTCATTGTTGCTAGCCATCTATCCCTAAATGAGAAGAGTAAAGAGTATTGGAACAATGTAGCAGACGGGAAAAACAACGAAGTTTTCATGAATGCATATAGTGAAATATCAAAGGCTCTAGTTTCAAGCTATGAGAGTTTATCTCAACACTTAAAACCATGCTTTCTCTACATGGGAGTTTTTCGTCAAAATCATGACATCTCCAACATCGGAATCATCAAGTTGTGGGATGCTGAGGGATTTCTCGAACCAAAACAGTCTGAAAAGGTAGAAGATTTTGCAGAGAATTGTTTGAAGGAGCTCGTTGATAAAAGTGTTGTTATGCTCGCTCAAAGCAGCTCAGACTCTGATTCTGAGACTTGCCGTCTCCATTCCGTTTTCTGGCATTTATCGAACACTGAAGCTGCGAAGAACAACTTTTTTCAAGCCTTGGATACTATTGCTGATTGTGATGCTTTGAATGAAGGAATGAAGCTGCATCGCAGATTATGCATAAAGAATAGTACTTTACTTGGCATCAAAGATGTGCATAACTTGATTGCATCCATTTCACTTGCACGTTCTTTTCTATGTACTGGTCCACCTCATCAATATCCGGTCACGGTAGATTTTGGTTTGAGGTTGCTAAGGGTAATGGATGCTCTTACTATTCGTCTCTACGAGTTCCCTACTGAGCTCGTAGAACTAATTCATTTGAGGTACCTTGCCCTCACTTGCAGCGGAGAGCTCCCGTCTTCCATATCCAATCTTCGCAGCCTTCTGTACTTGATAGTCGGTCAACATTTGAGCATCAAATCATCTGAAGATTTATTGTTTCTTCCAATCGAAGTTTGGGATATGAAAGAACTGAAACATCTTCACGTCACGGGAAGAAGCCTAACAAATCCTCAAAGTGGTGTTGTTTTACCAAACCTCTCGACACTCCTAGATGTGAGCGCTCGGAGTTGTACGGAGGAGTTTTTTAAAGGAATCCCTAACTTAAAGAAGTTAGCGATTCAAATTGAATTGGACCCCGATGTCGTTGATGTTCCAGTTCCCTTCATTTCCTTGGACAGTGTATCTTGTCTTGGTAATCTTGAATCACTTGAATGCGTCGTCGTGAATCCTGATTTCAAGATCGAGTTCACCGCTATTCGGATGTTCCCATTAGGTCTTAGAAGATTGAGTCTGAGTGGACTCGGATATCCGTGGGAGTACATAAGTATAATTGGAGAGCTCCAAAAGCTCGAAGTGCTCGAGTTACGGTGTTTAGCCTTTCAAGGGGCGACGTGGGTAGCTGAGGCAGGAAGTTTCAAGGAAGTCCAGTTTCTTCTACTTGAAGATATTGATCTAGTGAGATGGGAGCTGGGAAGGTTCGCATTCAAGAACCTCGATGTTCTAAGTATTAAGCATTGCTACCAATTGGAAAAGCTTCCTCGAAATTTTTCGAGCACTGTCGACAAGATTGAAGTAGTTGATTGTAATGTTTTTGCGATGAAATGGGCAGAGGAAGTGAGAGAGGAGGATTTGAATAATCTGCATATTTCAAGAGCTTTTTTGGAAGTTGAAGCGCAGGCTTCGTGGTATGGTGCTAAGAGGCTCAATTAATTGGATTCAAAAGGTTAGTAGTTGCATTTTATCTGTTGTAAATTGACATGAATATTTCTAGAATTTTCCAGTGACTTACAAATTTGATCAAATTGAAAGTGTTGTCTCAACCATAATGGTCCACATGAACATATTGGATGATACTTTAGATTTGTCCATTCTATAGTGATATATATATTGTGGCTTAATTGGGTTTGGGTTTCTGGAGCAACACTAGTATCAATGATGGGTTTGAGACATGATTGAAAAATTACCTGATTTAAGAGTATCCACTGCTCAAACTCATTTGTACACATGTATATATTTAATCTATATTAGCGCTTCAATCTATGTTAGCTGCCGAGACAAGTTAGTCTAATTTATTGTACATTTTTAGTTAGTAAATGGAATTCGTTTTGAGATTTATTTTCATCAAATTTTATAATGATGTTGTAATTTTAGTATAATCTTTTATTATTTTATTATTTCATGTTAATTTATAGAAATCGGGCTTTAAATGAGTAATTAATGGGTATTATCCAATGTGATTAAGACGCGTTTGGATAGTGAAGTCACTTTTTAAATAGATCCGAGAGGACTATAGGCAAATAAAATATAAACAGGTTCGAGTTTGGGAAATGGTTTATGAGTGGGTACCCAAGCCCTTAAACTACAAATTGAGTTGATCAACTAAATAGTTTCAAATAGTCATTAAGACTCCTCGTAGCGGCCGTCTCGATCCCCCGTCTCAAGACACGCCAACGACGAGACGGTCCGCTGTAGGAGGCAGCGGCTCGAGCCTGACTCGCCACCTCGAGATAGTCTCGATCCGGCACGTGCTTGACTTTTTTTTAAATACAGCGCGTGCATTGCACGCGCCAGACCGAAAAATAAAAATGAAAAATAGGCAACGGGTATAAACAACTATTTAGCCGATTTTTAATATTTTTTTTATTAAGTCACACCTATAAATACTCCAATAATTCACACAATTTTTTCTACACCAAATTTATCTTCTTCCTTTAATTTTCTCTTTATTTTTTGCAAAAAAATGTCTTCCTCGTCGGACTCCTTAACCTGCTACTCTTCTCATGGCACCAACGACGAGATTATGTCGATGATGACAAACCTCCAAGCTGCTGCCGCTCGACTCTACACCTCCAAGAAAAAAAAAGGGAAAGAGGACGGTGGTACACCGCGATCGGGAGGCAGCCCTGCAGCAGTTGATGGCCGACTACTTCAACGACAACCCGACGTACGGCCCAACATTTTTCCGCCGGTGCTTTCGGATGCACAAGTATCTGTTCTTGAAGATTTGCGAGACGTTGGAGCAGAATGTACGGTACTTCCAGCAAAAACAAGATGCAACCGGCAAATGAGGCCTCATGTCGATGCAAAAATGCACAATGGCCATTCACCGGTGGAGCGTCGGATACATTCGATGAATATTTGAAGATCGGAAATAGCACCGACCATCTTTGCCTCCGGAAGTTCTGCAAAGCTGTCATCGAGCTCTTCGGTGACGTATACTTGAGGAGGCCAAATGCTCAAGACACCGCTCGGCACTGCAAATGCACGAGGAGAGGCACGGCTTTCCGGGGATGCTCGGTAGCCTAGACTGCATGCACTGGGTATGGAGAAATTGCCCGAAGGCGTGGGCGGCTGCCTACACATGAGAAGATATTGG
This sequence comes from Schizonepeta tenuifolia, assembly GCA_029490685.1. Taxonomy (NCBI): domain Eukaryota; kingdom Viridiplantae; phylum Streptophyta; class Magnoliopsida; order Lamiales; family Lamiaceae; genus Schizonepeta; species Schizonepeta tenuifolia. Next base: position 24,137,966 of record CM055960.1, on the reverse strand, counting down.
CGTGCCTTCCTTGATTCTTGAGGCCGTAGCGTCTCAAGATTTACGGATCTGGCACGCCTTTTTTGGAATAGCCGGCTCCAACAACGATATCAACATCCTCAATCAGTTGCCCTTATTCGAGGACGTGCTTGAAGAACGGGTTCCGCCATGCCAATTCGTGGTGAACGGAAAGCCCTACGACGGCGGTTACTACTTAACCGATGGGATCTACCCGGATTGGGCGGCTCTGATTAAGGCTCCTCCGCTTGCAACGGACGAGAAGGTGGCGCGGTTCAAGAAGATGCAGGAAGCGGCGAGGAAGGATATCGAACGGGCATTTGGTGTTCTTCAAGCCCGATGGGGAATTATCCGGAACCCAGCGCGGAACTGGTACACAAAGCACCTCCGCAACATCATGTTTACGTGCATTATTTTGTACAACATGATCATTGAAGATGAGAAGGAGGATGTTGTGAACTGGAGGGAGGACACAGAAACAACGACGGCTAGTGATGTAGTCCGAGTCCCCACTCCGCTGTCTTGGAGGAATTATCTCAAACGTGACGCTACGTTGAGAGATACAAGGAAGCACAATCGGCTTACCAATGATTTGATCGAGCATGGTTGGAGCCGATTTGGACCGGTTGAGGAGTAGGATGTATTTTATTTTTTAAAATTTCAATTAATGTAATGTTTTTATTTATTTTATTTCAATTAATGTATTGTACTAGTTATTTATTTAAATTAATGAAATTTTTAAATTTTCTTATTAAAATTAATGCAAAATACAATTCAGAAATTAGATAGAGACACCCCATAAAGACAGTCACACTACAGCTTACTGTCTCTATCTCCAAAAAACTCTTAGAGATACCCCTTAGAGACACTACCACTGCAGGTAGTCTAAAGGTCTCAAAATTTTATTTTGTGATGATGATGGTGTAAGGTGCATGACACAACAACTAATGTGATTATTATGAAATATTCGACAAAATTATGAGGTCATTAAAAAATTGCAATTAAAATTAATCATCATCATCATTATTATTATTATTATTATTATTATGGGTATAGCCTTTTAGATCAACAATCGAGAGAATATTTAAATTTAATTGAATATAATATGAATGTTTGGGTCCATTTTTTATGCATGGTCTTTTTCATTTACCTTTGAGTTACTCGTAATTAATGATATGATGTTCTAAAAAAAAAGGCTTGATCTAGAAATTAACTTGGATTACAATGGTATCTATTATATACTCTCTATTTTATTGGACCTATAAAGTACTTTATGAACTTATAAACCAATTTATTAATAAGAATTAAATATTTTATAAAATTACACTAAATATGTGGAACACCACATTTTCATTCTTAATTTCCTTCTCCTTAGTCTCCGTGTCGAGATGAAACGAGCCATTAATCCTGGAATGGAGGGAGTATATATTATTTATAAAAGTCAGATAATCGAAAAAGGTTAGTGGGAAAGTCAATTTTCCGCCAAAAATCATCCAAATATCTATTGAGTTGTTTAGTGGAAAAATCAGGTGCTAAAGTTAAAACCGATAATCATTGCTTCAATTCGTGTATATTTTCATTTTCTGTTTTGCCCCTATTGAGTTGTTCATGTATTTCCCCTATTACAAATATCTTTTGATAACTGTTTCACCTCATTTTGTGCTCCATTTTTATGTATAATTATATGTCAAGTGATCTTTCTCATCACTATTTTGTCCGATTATATTGTTAAATTCATTGGTTCTAGTTAATCTCGCTAACATGTTGGTTTTGCAAGAATTGTGCGATAATAGATGAGAGATGGACAAAAATGAGAAATGATGTGACAATTATTTAAGGATTTGAACTTCATAGGATTAAAGTACGTCTCGATATGAGTTCGTAGGCGAAAACCGTGGGCAAATCGGAGTTCGGACGAGAGAGATATGATCGAAACAAGAAGGACGCACGAAGCTATCCCCGACGATCGCTGGACGTGAAGCAAACTCGCCCCTCTCCCGGCGATCGCCCGTCTCCGACGCTCGCCTGACCTGTGAAAGGAGGGCATTGACAGAGAGCTTATCCGATGCTCGTCCACTCCTGGTGATCGTCCGACATGGGGGAATGAGAATGAGCGAACAACAGAGAGCGCTTATGGATGATCGTCGCCTCTCAACATTCGTCCGTGTGAAGATGTGAAGACAGGGCCGTCGATCGTCGGGTGCTGGCGCTCGTCCGGGTTGGTGCGGCTGCAAGGGAAGTGGACGCTCGCCCATTCTAGGCGCTCGTCCAAGTGGTTGGATTGCGAGGAGGACGGACGCTCGTCCGTGTTGGGCGATCGTCCACTTGAGGCGGCGTTTAACTCCTATAAATAGGGGTTTAGAATTTTTTTCCAAATACGTTTTGTTTTTTTCGTTTTTAGCGGCCATCAACCTACAGGACTCTTTTTCTTTTCCAGTATTTCTTCTTCTTATTCTTCTTCTTCTTATTCTTCCAGTTCTAGATAGATTAATTGCTTTCAATTCGTACGGATTTTGTGACAGACTTCCACCACAGATTCAATTTTAATTATTGTAAGTTTATTTCAGTTCTTGTTAATTTAAGCTTATGATTTATTTTCTCTTTAGAACTAGGGTTTATATTTTTGTCTAGGTTAATTTGTCTTTCAATTTCTTTAGATTAGAACAACAAATCCAATCAATCTTTACTGCTTTATTCTTATTTTCTGTTTCTTTTCGCAATACAAATATTGCCCTGTTAAGTCTTCCTCGAGAGATACGACTTTGGTTGATTAATTTATACTACTTTGATCTCGTTAAATTGCGGGCGACTTTAGGATAAATTTTAGTCGAACAATAACCAAATATCTATTGAGTTGTTCATGTATTTCCATTTTCTGTTTTGCCCCTATTACAACTTCAAATCTGCCAGACATTGAAATACTACAATATGAGCTCTCAATATCTCTTGGAAACTGACTCAACAAAATACCATGATAAAACTGACACTATGCATATGTTTTGCACGTAGATCGTGTGCATATATACTTCCAGTTTTATCACATTTTCTGTTGACTCTCAAGTGTCTAAAAGTCATTGGTTATATAACCAGTAAGATGTACATGATTGACGTGTAAAATACATGCATACTTCCAGTTTTATCACTTTTTTTTTGTTGAGAGTCAGTTTCTACATCAACATAAATCTTATTAGGAATTTACATGCGAAATAGCAACCTCTTGATCTAGATATAGCTCCGATGAAAGCTAAAATTCAAACAAATTAAATTTCACAAGAAAGCACTGGAATAATAGAAAATGATAGAAACACGCATCTAATTTGAACATGTGAATAGATTAGAGGGAGCGTTACCTTAATCGTTGATTGAATGTAAAAGGTTGCAGTTGATTAACGTTGGAACCAATAGACTTCAAAGTAGGTTTCCCTTCTGGATAGAATCTCTTGCTCGTCTTAGAGTCTTGGTATTAGGTCGAACAAGTTTTGTAATATAATTCCACTCACTTCAAACACTACTTGGAAGCATCATTTGGACAAGTTGCAAGTTTTTGATATATTCCATAGTGCATTCACCAACACTTAGCCCGCGGCATATAGAAAGAATTTCTAAACAATAATGGATATGCATACTAATGTCATAAAACATCTTTAGTATTCATTTTACATAGATTGATTGAATTTTGAATCTTGAGAGTCAACAAAAAAATATAAAAAAACATGATAAACTGGAAGTATGCACATATTTTGCACGTAGATCATGTACATATGTACTTTCAATTTTGTCTTGTTTATTAGTTAACTCTCAAGATTCTAAAAGGCACGAACTCTATAACCGGTAAGTTGAATATGATCTACACACACGTGCAAACTATGCACATACTTCCAGTACTTTTATCGTTTTTTTATTGTTGAGAGTCAATTTCTACATCAATATCAATCATATTAGCAATTTATCTGCAAAATGGCAACCTCTTTCATCTGGATAAAGCTTCAATGAAAGCTAAAATCTTTGAACAAATTAAATTGCACAATAAAGCACTGGAATAATAGAAAATGATAAAAACGTCTAATTTGATAAATAATAATTAAAACAACAAAAGTTAGATAAGAATTTTGGAAAGATAGCTAAAAAGACCGTAATTTATTGATCGTTGTTGTTCACTAGATTCCAGTGAATATCCGTGTCTTTTGTTGGACAACTCAATCAACTTGACAAAGCAAATTTGAGATGTTGAAATTGATTTGGATCTGAAAGTATTTAAATTTATTTTGACATCTCTAGAAACCTTTGACTCTAGGACTAGGCCTAGACCTAGCCTTCCTAGAGATAGCTCGTAGAGTTTAACATCAACGGAAGAGATATCAATTGAAAATGTAATAAATAGATGATTGTAAAAAGAAGTTCAAGAAATAGATATTGATGATCAAGAGAAAGATCATGAGAAACTAACTCAAACAGAAAATGTGATAAAAACTAGAAGTATGCACATGTTATGCACATGTATAAAGATCATATGCATACTTTCAATTTTATCATGTTTTTTGTTGACTCCTCAAGATTCTAAAAGCCTCAAGCTATATAACTATAGTTAGTGAAAAGATGTCGTTTCTGTTTAGGGAGTGTTTGAATATCCCTACAAAAGTTCTGTTGCTAGTCATTCTCTGCTTCCTCATTTCAGGTTTGAATTTGCTTTCATTAGTAAAAAAACATGAATATTATTATTTTGACCTGTAACCACAACGAGCACACGTGTACAAGATATCTCGACCTAGCACGTTGGTACTCGTTTTCCCATTGATTGATTATTTTAATGCTAATTTAATGCAGATGAGAGAGGATTAAAAATGACTGATGCGAGGGATTGCTTTGTAGCATATGATGAACCATTATGCCGCAAAAAAGGAATTGCAGTATGCACGAAATGCAAACCATTTCCTGGGTTGACTGGAATTCGCTGCGACTCAACTAAAATTACGTCCCAATGTGTGTGTAGTTATACATGCCAAACCCCCTCCCCCCCTCCCCCTTCCCCTTAACCATTTAATTTATTTTTGCCTATTTTTAATAATTTAATAAAATTACCACTTTGTTTGACCCTTCATCTTCATATATTAATGTTTCTTGTTACTTATATTTATATGTATATTGACGACTCTCTAAAATAATGTATTATGTGTAAGAACAAATGTTAAACCGGTGAAATGAGTAGAGAATGAAATATGAAATGGGAGTAGGAAATCCGATTTAGACTAAAAACAAACTACTATAATGCACTCTAATTTTGAGTCAAAAATAAAATATTAGTGAAACTTCTAAGTACAGGTGTGGCATGCTTTTTTTTTTTTTCAAACAATTTCTCAAAGTTGAAGTATTTTTCTAATTAAAATTTTAGTTGAGACCCTAAAATCGCAAAATGGTCAAAATTAAGGCCACAGACTATGAATATCCTAAGGCTGCGTTTACTTTGATGAAATTATTTCTACCACACTTTTAACAATTAAACTTGGCATGGTAACTTCAATTTGATTTTTCCTCGGTGATAAATTATCTGTGTAAGAGATGAGTATCTGTTGTACTCAATTTTTAATACAGTAAACTTTTACGTCTTGACTTTTCCCAAAAAAAAATATATATATTTACACAAATTGAAACGCTTTCATTTGATGCGGAAATAACAAAAGGAATAACAATATAATTTTCTAGCTTATTCTACTCATGAAGTCAACAACGTTGTTTTGATGTCCAATTAATTTATTATAAATATTATCTTTGAAAATTCCAGCGCAATTCAAATGCGTTCCACGTGTCCGTTGCGTGGCTTGAATTTGAAGGCAATACATTAGAATTTTCTTTAGATTGATACATTATCGTGAAAAAGACAATAATTTATGTATTAAAACTGTATTTTCCTTATCTTTATGTATACATTATTGATTTATTGTTTAAAAAATCGTTTTAATGTTATTCATTGAAAATGAGTAGCAACAATTAAGGCACATGATAATAATCCAATCTAATGTTATAAAAAAGAGGATCAATTTAACAACCATTATTATTATTATTATTATTATTATTATTATTATTATTATTATTATTATTATTATTATTATTATTATTATTATATGCTTAATTGGATTTCTTTTGGTTTCTAGCACATAAAAGAAGTTTAAAGAAATTGAATAAATTCTCTCTTTTCCTATTTAATTAATTGTTTTCATTTATATGTGATGTAAGAATTTTTTAATTATTCGTCGTTTTACAAATACTTTAGATATATTATTTTTTAAATGATACTCATAAATTACAATATTATCATTCAGTTACGCACTAGTAAATTGAGTATAAGTAATTTTAAGGATAACTAGTATACAATTCGGTTAGACACTGATTCATATCATTGGACGGAGATTTATCCAGTGTACACCGAAGGTAGAGGCTGCGGGTTCCCACGATATTAAAAAAGAAAAGAGAAGAAATTATAGATTTGTCCAATCAACTAATATTTAATGTAATTGAAGTGTAAATAAATATACATCCATTTTGAGATTTTGATTGTAGGCAAAATTGGTATTAATCAAATTAAATTTCTCAATAAAAAATACTATTAAATTGGTGGTGCAAATCATCTGAAAATTAAATATTGATTCTAATTATTTATTGGTTTTTGAGTTTTTAAATGAGTGGATTTTAATTAAAAAGTAATGTGGGAATAAAATTTATAATTGTATAATATAACATATAAATGTAATTAACAAAATTCAGAAATTGAAGAATTTAAATAAATGGAACCAAGGCAGAATTAGGGTTGTATATGAATCGAATAATTTTGGCTTGATTTGCTAATCGATTTGGTTTTGTGGTATTCAAATTCGAAAATTTAAGATTTGAATACACATACGAATACTTTTTTTGATTCGATTAGTTAATGGATACAAATTCAAAATCATGATATTCGAATCGATATTCGAAAATATTCGATTCGGTATATAATATTATATTTATATATTAATATATATATTTAAAAATTAAACCATAAGCCAAAATAAAACAAAAATAATAACATATTTCTCAAACAGTGAAACCCTAACTTTTTTTCACCAGTATCTATGTTTTTAGTTTATTAGGCAGATGTATTGGATATGACATATTAATTGAATTGAGTGTTTAATTGTTTCTTAAGTGAAAAATTATTTAAAAAAATTTCCTTCAAAATTTTGAATCAAATTGTGTGGAAATTTTATAAAATTTTGAATAGAATATTCGAGTAGTATGTTTATAATAAACTCAAAACAACGAAGCGAATATTTGATTCAAATTGAATATTCCCGAATATCATTCCGAATCGAATACGAATCAAAAAAATATTCGAAATTAATTCGAATATGCGAATAATGTTACGAATCTGAATCGAATACACCACTATTCGCTTCGATTCGATTCGTTTACAACCCCATGCAGAATATTCAATACCCGAATATGGGCTTCATGATATCTTACCTTTCGTATAATTATTCAAAATTTGGGCTTCAGTCAGAGCCCTAAATTCAAGCCCATCAATTACCAAATATATAAGGATGTCAATTGAGCCCGAACTCGACGGGTCAATCCGAATAACCCGAAAAAAGTAAAGGGTTAGGGTTGAATTTTTACAACTTGAATACATAATCGGGTTATTAGGGTTGGCCCGATAGGGTTGCAACCCGATCAGGATTGGCCCGAAAAGGGTTAGGGTCAACCCGAACGACCCGAATTAATTGACGTTCTTTCTGTCTTTATCTTACCCTAGTCCTAAACATATAAATAATAGAATTAATTTTCACTCTTTATCGCTCAACCTCTATTTATTCTCATTCTCAACATCATCTAACAGTTCCCAATTGTTTAGTTTTGTGAGACAACGAATTAATATTGAATATTATTGTAATTGTTGATGTCGTGTAGTGTTCTTAGACTTGATTTGTTGGATGCGAGTTTTGGATTTAATCTGTCGGACCACTTATATGCTTGTGATGTTATTTTGCGATTTTTTTGTTGTATTTTTTGCGTCAAATATAAAATAGTTAATAAACATGTTAATTTTTATTAATAAAGTGTGACCCGACGGGCCAGCCCGCAACCCGAAGGGTTAGGGCTAGGGTTGAGTTTTTTCAACCCGAAAAAAACTCAACCGAGCTAACCCAGCTCGAATAACCCGACAGCCCGATAGAGTTGACCCGAAACCCGAAGGATTGGCCCGATTGACATCCCTACAAATTTAGATCATAGATGTCAACACGTTGTCCGTCTTCTCGTCAATAATTTATAACTCAACTTTGATGAAAACAAAATTTGTTTTCACATGTACTGACAACTAAATAAACAGTTTCAAAGGACAACTTTACAAAATGATTGAGACCTGCTTTAATAGTTTCTTCAAATGAAATACGGTAAAAAAGAACACCATAATTTTTACGAAAAAATTAATTACAAATTAAACACCACACATAAATCCAATATCGAACATCTTGATTTTTTGCACTCGCATCTTCCCGCGACTGCTCTGCAGTCTGCAGAGTATTAATTTCTGTAAGTGGTCGTGCATTAAAAATAAATAGATTATAGATTACTCGTTTTTTTTTAAAGGAAAAAAAAAATTAATTTGCTAGTAATTAAATATTACGTATGAAAATTGGCGAAAAACGTACATGCCAAAAAATTTAATATTGCTATTAAGTTTTGATTGGTACTTAATGTGAATCATTAACTACTTAAACTAGTTAATGAAGCTGATTAACAGTACTTTTAATCAAACCCATTTTATCATTTTTCGATGAGAATTACAAGGAACCATAAATCTTGGTATATATTATCCTGTTTTCATATTTTTTTAAGGAGGCTGTAGGCTATAGAATGAGAGCTCAATTGTCTGTATTATTTTGTTAGAAATTTTAGGCAGTGAGGACCAATTGCTTATAATAATAAGTCTAATAAGTATCAAGGAGTCGATAGAAAAAAATATATATATATATATATATTTGATATTTGTTATATAAGAGGAAAATAATAGTATAAATTTAAAACACACACATGACATGCATATATATATCCTCATCAGCTCTTTTACAACTATAAAAGGGTAATTCAAAAAAAGAAGGTTGAGCTCTTACCCGACTAGTCTTGATCGAACTATTAAAGTTGAAGTCGAAGGCCTTCATTGCCGAGTTCCTCTTGTTCCTCTAGTATTCTTCGAGCAGAAGCCACTGCAGAATCACTACAATGATCCAATGCAATTGATACAAGTGTTGGTATGTCTCCTATGCTCAACGGAATCTCCCTCAACCTCTTCAAATGGCGAAGAACAAGGTGGTCGAGGCATGGAAAGTGGGCGTTGTCCGTCATCCAGTACTCTAGATCATTACAATCATCAATGAGCAAGAACGTGAGACTCGAGAATTGGCCTTCCAATGTTTCCCACTCTGATCCAACGACGGAATTCCTTTTGAGTTGGAGAGCTTGAAGATAGGGCAATGAACCTATCTTTGTCTTGATGTCTTCCCAATGGAGCCTAGTCTCTTCTAGTGTCAACTCCTTGAGGGAATACGGGAAGGCGACCTTGTGGGCAAGAGTATGTTGTTGGAACCTAAACGAGAAACGAAGCTCGAGAAAATCTAGTTTGTGGAGACAAGAAAGATTGTTGAGACAATAATCATGATCACCTCCTCCTCCTCTTCTTCTTGTGGAGCTTTCATCATAATATAACTCCAACCATCTGATATTGGGGATTCGTTGAAGCATCCCCTCACTAAAGCTGAGGTTGCTCACCGTGGCAAGCGTCTGCAGGTTTTCCAAGACGACTTCATCCGTTTCACCATTGAGAGCATGATTGGGGAAACAATATGAGCCATCAAGTGTCCCCTCAAAGGCCATGACATGCCTAAGTCGAGGCATTTTCCAAATCTTGAAAACATAATTAATACCGGTCCCTAAAAGGACTACTGTCTGCAAATTCCAGAACAAAGAGACGGATGATGGAATTCTGGGTAAAAGATCCTTATCAACGGTGACACAAAGAAAACGCAAGTTAACATGCCCGCGGAAAAATTCCTTGTGCATTTTTCTCTTTTGTTGCTGCGGGGACCTGCAGCAGCTGCGCAACAATTCACAGATGAGAGGGAGAGATGAGCCATACATGGAAGACCAGATACTTTCTTTTTCAGCATATGATGCATCAAACATAGATACTCTTAACAATCTAAAATTAGATGATAAGGTGATTGGAAATTTTCCTATCAAAGAACGGACGAGTGATGCAGATTCTAGAGATTGGCGGAGTGGAGATGGAGGATTCGTGCTTACAAAACGACGTTGAGAATTTATTCCCTGTAGAATGTCATGAATGCTCTGCACTCCTAACACACAGCAAAACTTCACCTTTTGAGCTTCTCTCAAGGATAAGTCCCTCAATAGATCATGGATTTTGCACGATTGTACTTTTCCAAAATGGTTGCGTGTTTCAACTAAAATGAGATTTCTTTCAACGAGTTCTTCCAAATACTCTTCTGCTACCTCTTCCAAACTTTTCCCCTGAATTGGTTTTAGAAATCCCTCGGCCATCCATAGTCCGATGAATAGAAAGACGGGGATCTCAAAATCTTCCGGAAACACTCCCATATAGAGAAAACATGGCTTTAGATAAACCGGCAAATTATTATAACTCGTGTATAATATTTGCAAGCAACTTTCATTATCCTCCAAATTTACAGTTGAATATAAATTTCGCTCTATAGATTCCCAATTTTCTTGTGTTGGTTTTGTCTTTGACAAGAGTCCCCCGATCACAACAATTGACAACGGAAGTCCTTTACAACCCCTCACAATCTTCATTCCAATGGGCGTCAACTCATGAGGGCAAATTCCTTCCCCGAACACAATTTTGGTAAACATAATCCAGCTACTAGCGTCATCCAAAAATTTCATCTCGAGTCTACTGAAGGAATTGAGCTTAGAAGCCAAGTTTGAAAGCCTAGTAGTTATGACTATTCTGCTACCATTTTCATCATCAGGGAAGAATTTCCTTACTCTATCCCATGCCTTAATACTCCACATATCATCCATCACAACGAAATACCTTCTTCCTATCAAATACTTGTACAATTCTTCCCCTACTTCATCTTCACTCAAATTTTCCATGTTTTTCTCCTCATCTACTTGATGAAGAAGCTGTGCAAGGATATTAAGTGCATTATACTCTTGAGAAATTGAAGACCATGCACAAACATCAAAATGCTGCTCGACAACTGGATTTGCAGAGATATTTTGAGCAAGAGTGGTCTTACCGATGCCACCCATTCCGACGATCGGGATGATTTCGAGATTCGCTTGTCCGCTACAGATCTGCTCCAGCATTTGATACATGACGTCATCAAAACCAACCACAGCGACTCTGTGAGCAGCGGAAGTGGTAGATTTGGACGTAACAGGAGTGTTTTTGATTTGGAGCTGCGTCGTCTTCGCTTTGATCTCCGCCGCCTCCATCGTGATCAGATCTATTTCGTCTATCGCTTTCTGCAGAGCTTGATGGAATTCAACGGCGGAGATTTGTTCAGCATCGTGATGAAGAATTCGATCCACGATATAGGTCTCGATCGCATCTTCAACCGCGTTGGCTGCTTCCGCAATGCGACTCTCCAATGGATCAGCTTGCGCGGTGTAGGTGAGGTGGGGATTGTAGGCTTCCAGAAAATCTTGGAGGAAAGTAATTGTTTGAGTTAGAGAAGAAACTTGCTGTGGGTAGAGGGAAATAGGAGGGCGAGGATGATGTTCAATTTCAGCTATAGTTTGCATAAGGGAAACCAGAGCTGCATAGGCCGCCATTTTTCTCACTCAAATTAAGGATAGGTTTTTCAGCGAAGAAGTATATGTTGTTTGTCTTTGCAAGTGTGTTATTATCTATCTACAAATATCATCGTCATCATATTATGGCCATATTTCTTGCTAGTTGTTGTTGTTTTCCAATTCCACAGTATATAATTTGACTTGTCGTTGTTGCTGTCGGCACTTTTAACTTTAAAGTTGAAAGTTCAAACAAGCCGTTGACTTCAGTCAATGATTTAATTTTTTTATTTTTGAGTATAACTACTAAGACTATTTGCAACCGGTCTCGAGCAAGGGTGCTTGCGCGAGACAAATTTAAAAAATAATAAATAAAAAACTTTCGGCGCGTGTGATACACGCGCTAACGTTAAAATTTTTAAATGCAACGGGCATTTTTATCCGCCAACGGTAATTTTGCTTTTTTCTTTTTCTTTTTTTTTTTTAATTTTTTTTATTTTACCTATAAATACCCATTTCATCTCCCTCATTTTCACACCTCTCATTCCTTTCATCTCTCAATTTTTTTTCATCTCCTTCATTTCTCCAACAAATTCATCCCAAAAAAAATTATGGATCCCAACAATCCATACAACTGGTTCGGCGACAATGCCGACGACATGAACTATTTCACGGGGGTGGGGCTTGATTCAATCAACCTCAACACTCCGGCCTCTGCCGAATCCTACCCGTCGTTCTCCCCCGACGCCGACAGTCCGGCGACAAACACAGAGGATCGCCTCATTGTGGCACCGCCGCCGTCCCAGCCCGCTGCCGGAGGAAGAAAAAAGAAGGGGAAGGGCAAAGCCATCGCCACCTCTGCCGCCGCTGCCGCCGAAGATGACTCGAAACCCGTCTGGGCGAAGCGGCACAACTACACTGACGAACAAGCCAGCTACATGGCACAGATTTGGGTGGAGGAGACCTACAACTCCATCGTAGGATGCGACCAGTCCGGCAAGAGATATTGGGGCGCTATCCAAGAGCGCTTCAACAAGAAGTTCAACTTGGAGCTCAACAAGAAAGCCGTTAGGAGCTTCTTCGGCCGCATCCAGATTGCCGTTAAAGCCTGAATTAGTGCTTTCCATAAAGCCCAATCTCGCCGGCCAAGCGGCGCCGATGACGGGTATGTGATTGCCCAGGCCCAATCCATCTACCAGTCAAATACCCAGGGACCGACTTTCCGCTATTTCACAGCTTGGGACATTCTCAAAGACAACCCCAAGTTCATCCTCGCCAATTTTCCAGACGTACCGTCCATGAAAAGGACGAAGACTACGGCGGAGGGCAACTACACTTCTTCTCAGTCTCAGCCATCTGCGGAGGAGGCCCAGTCCACTGAAGGAGAAAGCGCACCTCTCCGACCGGAGGGTTGAGATGCGGCAAGGGCCAGGACAAGGTCCAAAGGAAAGAAGTCGGTAGAGGGCTCATCCCAGTTCGAATCCGTCATGGATCAATATGGCGACCGACTTACCCGGTTCGCCGAGGCCAAGCATGAGATCGCGGTGGCGTTGCGTGAATCAGCTCGAGCGAAGCTGGAAAATGCACGCATCCGGGCCGAATATGTTCAGCAGAGACGTGATGCCACCGACTTGAAAGTTGTCTCCAGGGACACGAGATTTATGACGCTGGAGTAGCAGGAAGTTCACAGGAAGATGGTGGAGGAGGTGAAGCAACGTCGGGGGTGGGCGTAGTTTTTTTTCGTATTTTTTAGTTTTAATGTTTTTTTATTAATTAGTGTATTTTAATTTATTTAAAATTTTTCAATTTTCAAATATTAATGAAAAATTCGTATTATTTATTAATTAGTGTATTTTAATTTATTTACAAATAGATGAATTAATTTAATAAATGAAAATGGAGAATTGTTTAATATTAAAGATAGACCACCCTTAGAGCACCCTTGGAATGCAGGGGTAGAGTGCTCTAAGGGTGCTCTAGTGCTAGAGCAAGGGTGCTCTAAGGGTTGCAGATAGCCTAACTAGTGTGTCCCTCGTTCGTACGGTGTGATCGATGTGAGAGTAAAGAGATGGACTCCTGTACACATATCTCCATGGTGGAGATGGGTCTGACCCGACCGGGTTAATCCGCCCTTTGATTTTTTTTTCCAATATATTTTTTTTAATTTCTAGATTTTTTTTTCCGACAGATTCGCTTTGATTATTAATATAAAGATAATCGTCGGACAATAATTTGGATTTTTTCGGCTGGCTGAGGCCTTCAGCTCCCCTTGCTCGAATTTTGACCAAAGAAGAAGCGGCAAACAAAAAAAGAAGTGGCAAACAAAAAAAATCTGAAAATTAAAAAAAATAAAAAAAATCTAAAACTAGTCTTATAAAAAGGAAAATATATCATATTGTACGGGACAAAGGAAATAGATCAGATCTATTTCATCTATCGCTTTCTGCAGAGCTTGTTAGTCTATAAAGTATTTTTTTAGCTTAAGTAAGCTTTAATTCTTTTCATAAAAGAAAACAAGTCATATTATGTGGGACAATTCAAAAAGGAAAATATATCATATTGTACGGGACAAAAGAAGTACTCCCTCCGTCCCGTTGAACTTGTCCCATTTGAGGTCGGCACGGAGATTAAGAACAAGAGTATTATATGATAAAGGGTATGTTTAGTGTAATGAATAAAGGGATATAAAGTATTTTTTAATTGATAAAATGATATAAAATGTTTATGAAGTGACATAAAGTGATATAAAATAGTTTTGAAGTGATATAAAGTGAATAAAGCGATTTCTTAATTATTTTCTTAAATGTAAATGAGACAAATTGAACGGGACACTCAAAATAGCAAAATGGGACAAGTTGAACGGGACGGAGAGAGTATAATTTAAGAACCATTTAAAATAGTGCAATAAACACTTTCAAAAGTCATATGAGGTTTTTTTTTTAAAGAGAAAAGGAAAATGCAACTGAAAAAGAAATACTCCCTCCGTCTACGAAATTGTTGCCACATTGTGGATGACACGGATTTTAAGAAAATGGTAAGTAGTAGTGAATTATAGTGAGTATTGTTGTGAGTGGAGTAAGGTCTTACAATAAATGTGAGTGGAGTAGCAAAAGTGGCAACCATTTTGTGGACAAATTTAAGTAGTAAAAGTGGCAATCATTTTATGGACGGAGGGTGTAATTGAAATATGGAAATAAAGCAAGTCAAATTACAAATGCAAAAACTAAAATAGAAATAAAATGAATGTGAAGTTTCGTGTGACATGAGAAATTCTTATATGGATGTACATGTACTACACCCACCTCTCATGTGATAATCTTTTAAATGTATAAATTATAATATAAAAATATTATCAAGTGAGGGGTGAGTGTACTACATGTACACCCACACAAGAATTTTCCCGTGTGACATATAGAGAGAATAACTGCACATCCTACAAAATATAAATTCCGATTTTCAAAACATTGAATCTTGTGCCATGATTTAGGTTAAAACAAAGTACTCCATTCGTCCACGAAAAAGAGTCATACTTACCACATTTTTCTTGCCCATGAAAAACAATCATAATGGGTAATATTTTTAAATGATATGTAATATTTTTAAATGAGGTGAAATTTTTAAATGATGTGTAATATATTTTTTTTTAATTCTTAATCACAACGACGTTGTTTTAACTAAAACGATGTCGTTTAGAACGCCATGTCATGATTAATTGCACACGTCACCATTAATTTTTTTTCCAAATTGAATTCGGACGGACATTGCAACAAATTGAAAGGTCACTATATTTTTGTTACAATTAAAAGGTTTGTCAAAAAACCAGATTTCGGTATAAGGTCGGGTATTTTTATCCAATTTTCCCTGCCATCTCAGCTTTCCGGAGATTCACATCAGCATCGATTTAGCCGGAAATCGTCACCGGACAGACATTGCAACAAATTGGAAGGTTGATATATTTTTTGCTACAATTAAAAAGTTTGTCAAAAAACTAAATTTTGATATAAAGTCGGGTATTTTTATCCAATTTTGCCAAAAGTTAAAGTTATTGTGTTGCCAAAAGAATTTGGTTTTAGATATGTTATCATCAATTTTTCCCCAAATCAATCTCATGTGAAATTTCAAAAAAATTGAAAGGTGGTGCATCTGAGGGTAGAAAAGCATATGCTTAGCAAAAGTCGTTAATTTTGTGTCAATTAACCAAATCTCTATTATAAATTATCGTCAGTCATAAAATGACTCCTAAGGTTTTACTACTTAGCCAATCCTCCATAGTCCACCACATGGTTCAATGCATGGGAAGGTCCCTCTTTTCTTTCCTATTTTATTTGTTTTATTTCTTAATTAATTAATATTGAATTTGGTCTTAATTAACTTTAGCGCGGGAACTCAATAAATCTGAACTGAGATTAATAAACTCTAATTAAAATTAATAATCCTTATTGATAATTCGTTTTTTTTTTTTTTTTGAAAGAAACTACTATTATTATGAACAAATACATGAAATATGGAAAAGACCCTCCACAGAAGACAGGGGTTCATTCCAAACATGTTGTGTAATAAAATACTTAGCCAAACGTGCTAGAGTATGAGCAATAACATTTAGTTCCCTACGAACATGTATTAACTTGAAACTGTCTCGAGCCTCCAATAAACCACAGCAAGCAGCGACGTAGGTGCCAAATTCCGAGTAATCCACAGTACTCAACTTAATTGCATCACAAGCCACTTTACAATCCGACTCCACTATGACTTGTTGATAATTCATTTGCTTTATCCATGATAAAGCCTCATAAATACCAATAATTTCTCCTCAGCTACTTGCAATTTTCCTGGAATATTTATCGTCTTTGCTGCGACAAATACACCATCATGACTACATAAAACAATTCCAATCCCCGTAACATTAATATCCTCGAAGAAAGCAGCATCTACTCCATACTTAATCCATCCGACTTCAAGGTCATGCCATCCCTTACATAGAGATTGAACTCTATCTCTTACATTACAAACCTGTGATTTATCTTGTACATCCAACCTATAACGCCTGCCACATAATCATCCCAGCTTGAATGTTGACATCATCATCATTATGACTAAGTAACATGAATAACAACTCCGCAAAGGAACTAGTAATTTCAACTCCCTTTTGAATTACTTGGTCTAGACCCACATTTCTCCAACAACTCAAGGCAAAAGGACAAAAAATAAGAGCATGCCACTCTGTCTCATAATCTCGCAAACAAATACCACAATGCCCTCCCACTTGAATGCCTCGGCTCATTAGATTGGCCTTAGTAGGACCTCCGCAAAAAAATCTTGACTTTTGGGGGGACTTTAAGATTCCATATATTTTTCCATTGACCATCGGTAGCAAGCTCATTATCAAGTGTAAGAGAACAAGCCAACTTGTATGCCGATTTAACTGTATAACAACCATTTTTTTGAGAAATGCCAAATTCATCGATCACTTACCTGGTTTGGAGCAAGGGGAATCCTTAAAATCTCCTTGGTATCAGCTTCCGAGAATATTTCTTCAATTATCTCCACATCCCAAGATTGAGTTCCTGGAATGATGATATCACTCACTCGCATTTCGAAAGTCTCTGGATTAGTAGGTGTTGTAACAAAGAAATTTTCATCACATCTTAACCAAGGATCTTGAAAAACCTTGATGCTAGAACCATTACCTATTCTCCATCGCACACCACGGCGTACCAAGTCGTGGGAAGAACAGATGCTTCTCCAAGTGAAGCTCGGGTTATACCCAATTTGAGCATTCAAAAAATCCCCTTTAGGGAAGTATTTTGCTTTAAGAACCTTACAAACTAAAGCATCTGGGTCAGCTAGTAGTCGCCAACCAGTCTTACCAAGCATGACAATGTTGAATAGTTGTAAATTACGAAAACCAAGTCCTCCAGCATCCTTTCTAACACATAGTCGATCACATCGCATCCAATTAATACTCCTATTGGTATCCCTTTTATTACCCCACCAAAATGAATTCATCATCCGCTCCAACTCATCCGTGAGATTGATCGGTAACAAGAAAGATGACATGCAATAAGTCGTAATAGCTTGTGCAACTGCTTTAATCAAAATCTCCTTACCTGCCTTGGATAAGTTTTTACCTTGCCAACCTTGTACTCTGGACCAGAGCCTACCACGAAGAAATCCAAAAATAGCACGTTTATTCCTTCCAATAAGAGATGGTAAACTAAGGTATCTTCATGTATCTAAAGGTTGGTGCACACCTAGTATGTCGGAAATGACTTCACGATGTGAATCCGGAACATTCCGACTATAAATATGCCTGACTTCTGATAGTTAATAGCTTGTCCTGAAGCTTGCTCATATAAATTCAAGAGATTCTTCAAACGGTTGCATTCATTTGGAGTGACTTTACAGAAGAAAAGACTATCATTTGCAAACATTAGATGGGAAATAGAAGGCCCACCACGACCCATACGAATACCATGCAGTGATCCCCTCGCTACTTCATAATTAAGAACAGCAGATAATCCCTCAGCACAGAGAATAAAGAGATAAGGAGAAAGGGGATCCCCTTGCCTTAGTCCACGTCCTAGCACTATTGGTCCTACAAGTTCTTGATTAACAAGAACGTTATAAGACACCGTTTGAACACATATACGAATCCACCGTCTCCATTGATCACAAAATCCCATCCGAGATAGGATAGCATCCAGATAGCGCCAATCAACTCTGTCATAGGCCTTGCTAATATCAATTTTCATTGCCACATCTCCAAACTTTCCTCTCGTCTTTCTCTTCATAGTATGAATCGCCTCAAAAGCTATAAGAACATTATCGTGTATAGACCGTCCCTCAACAAAGGCCGATTGTGCTTGATCAACTAATTGAGGTAAGACTTTCTTCAAGCGATTACAAAGAACTTTTGACAGTATCTTATATATAACATTACACAAGGCGATAGGGCGCAACTCTTTCATATTTGTCGGGTTATCCACTTTCCGAATGAGAGCGATATTGGTGTTGTTTACTTCTGCAGGCAGTTCCCCTCGAGACAGCCAACTTGAACAACTATTGCACACATCATTCTTCAACAACTCCCAAAATTTCTGATAAAAACAAGGATTGAAGCCATCTGGACCCGGTGACTTGTCCGGGTGCATCTGAAAAATAGCAATTCTGAACTCCTCAATCTCAAATGGCTTTATCAACTCAGAGTTCCTTTCTTCATCAATAATAGGATTAATACGCTGAAACACCTGAGCATAATCTGGTCTTCCCACTGGTGCCTGAAAAGTTGCCGAAAATAATCTAACACGACAGTATGGAGAGTGCCTTTATCTGAAGTCCAACTTCCATCATCTCATTGGAGGTTAGAGATAGTGTTTATTCTTTTCCGAGGAGAAGCCATAGAATGAAAAAATTTGGTATTCCGATCTCCTTCTTTCAGCCAAAACTGTTTGGTCCGTTGCTTCCAGTGAACCTCTTCTTTCAGCATTAATTCTCCTAGTTTCTTATTTGCATCAATAAGGGCTTGAATAGATTTTCTATCATGACGTTGTCAAAGTGTCTTAATCTTTGCTGTCAGTGAATTTTTCTCAGCCTTAAAACTAAATAAAGTAGTTTTTTCTCTATCGGCAATTGCAATTTGATATGTTCTTTTTTTTAGAAGACAATCTGATCTGTTCTTAGAAAAACAGTAAAAAGTTAGTCATTGGAATTGGAAAGTTTATTACAAAATGACATAAAAAAAAAGTTAAAGTTACTGTGTTAGTTTGGGGGGGGAGGGAATTTTTTACTCATGATTTTACAGTTATATATAGATATATAGATATGCCAATATAAATATAAAAATCGATGGAATACATGAACTTTGGAAAAGAATGTGGTTTTAGATATGTTATCATCAATTTTTCCCTAAATCAATCTCATGTGAAATTTTAAAAAAATTGTAAGGTGGTGCATCTGAGGGTAGAAAAGCATATGCTTAGCAAAGTCGTGAATTTTGTATCAATTAACCAAATCTCTATTATAAATTATCTTTTTTTGGTAAATAAAATTTTTATTTCCCAAACGAACAGTGAAGTGCAGATTTTTTACAAACTTCAGACCTCAGCAAACCATCATAACTCAACCAACACACTAAACCCTTACAACTTCAAGAATTTTCTTAACTTTGCATGCTTCCTGCTCCTCGCAGCAATGGTGATCTGGAATTGTCGAATCACTGCCTCAGCATCCATTTTGATTTCTTGAAACCTTCTAGTGTTGCTCTCCTTCCAAAGAAAATATATAGTCACTGCAATAGCCATTCTATAGAATAGTTGCTTTCGTGTATTGGCTCCAGTATATGCTCACAACCTCTCTTGCTCCTCTTCCCAATTGCCTTCAGTACCACATAGCCCTCCCCACCTCTGTACAACCACCCAGACTTGATGAGAGTATACATACTGGAAAAACATGTAGGAGAGAGTCTCATCATCCTGCTCACATAAATACATTTCTTCTCCACATTGATGCCAATCTTGGCAAGATTCTCACATGTCACCATCCTCCCTAGCATAGTACGCGACAGTATGAAAATACATTTCGGAGGAGCAGGGTTTTTACTCAATAGCTTACACCACACAACTCTTTCAATCTCACCCCTTAATTGTATATACACCCTTCGAATGGAGAACTTCTGGATATTGAGCAGTTGAGCTCGACTCCCATCATCACTCACATATTCTCTAACGCTAAAAATCTTCCTCACAACCCAAGATGCTTGCGAAGGACATCTCATGGTGAAAAGATCTTGTTCTTTTATATAGTACTCATGTACCCATTTAATCCATATCTTCTCCTTGTGCTGAGCTAGACTCCACAACAATTTACACAATGTAGCTCGGTTCCAAAGCTTCATATTTGTGATGTTCAGGCCATCTGCCTTTTCAGGTAAGCAAACCATCTCTCATGCAACCAGTGCCCTCTTGGTTAAGCTTGCATTTCCCGACCAAAAGAAGGACCTACATGCACTTTCAATGACTTTCATAACCTTTTGTGGAATCAAGAAGAGCTGGCACCAATAGGATTGAACACTATTCAACACTGACTTTATTAATTGCTTCCTCCTTGCATAGGACAACAATTTGGAAGATCAACAATTAATTCTAGCTAGAATCTTATCAATGAGGGGTTGGCATTGCATGATCGAAAGCTTCTTTGTCGACAGCGGGACCCCAAGATATTTAAATGGCAACTCTTCTTTTATCATGCCCAAGATATGAGGATTCTAGTTTGCACCACAGGCCCTACCCCACCAAAATATACACAGCTCTTCGCCTCGTTCGCCTTCAAACCTGAAGCTGCTGAAAAGATTTGGAATGCCTGCATCAATTGGTGAATTGAGCTCTCATCTCCCCATGCAAATAGTAAGAGATCATCAGCAAAACAGAGTTGAATCAAGCCAAATTTCTTGCACTGAGGATGGAAGTGATAGGCTCTATTGAAATGAAGGCTTTGCAAACACCGGTGCAAGTATTCCATGGAAATAACAAATAGATATGGTGAAATCGGATCACCTTGCCGAAGTCCTTTCTTTGCCGTGAAAGGTGCAGTGACTTCACCATTTACACTCACCGAATATGAGACTTTAGTTAAACACTCCATTATCCAGCTTACAAATTGAAATGGAAATCCCATTTCTAACATGAGGCATCTCGAAAAGAGTCATTCAACACTGTTATAAGCCTTTTGAAGATCGATTTTGATCATACATCTAGGAGAGATTCCTTTTCTAGAATACCCTTTCACCAATTCATGACTCAAAAGTATGATGTCATAGATGGATCTTCCTTTAACAAAGGCAGCCTGATTCTCACTAATAAGATCTCCCAATACACACTTCATTTTGTTGGCCAACACTTTTAAAATAATCTTATACATCACAGTGCAACACGCAATAGGCCTAAACTCTTTAACTGTGGTGGCATTAGGAGTCTTAGGTAAGAGAGTAATTAGAGTGTGATTCACCTGCTTAGGAAGAAAGCCAGTCAAGTGGAATTGCTTCAGAGATGCAATGATATCCATTCTTATCACATTCCAAGCCTTCTTGAAGAAATAGACATTAAATCCATTAATGCCACGTGCTTTTAAAGAGTTCATTCCAAATAAAGCTTGTTTTATCTCTGCATATGTGAATGGAGCGCATAATTCCAGCTGCTGATCATGTGAAAAGAGATTGCCTTTTACCACAATCTCCTTATCCACCATTGGCAAAGTCTCTGCAGCTGATCCCATCAAACTTAAGTAAAATGATCTAATTTCTTCAGAAATTTGCTGTTGATTACAACATTTTGTTCCATCAGCTCGAATTAATTGTTTGATGGCTTTTCCATTCTGTCTAGCTTTGGCGTAAGCATGGACAAATCTAGTATTTAAGTCACCTAATTGGATTCAATCAACCTTTGATTTCTACTGCCATATTTGCTCCTCAATTAGACTTCACTTATCCAGCTCTTGTAACAGTCTTCTCTCTTCAAACAGATTCTCTTCTCTAGGTATACTCATGTTCCTTCTCTGAATAGTGCTCAAGTCATCTCTGAGTTTAGTAATCCTCTCAGCCACATTCTTATAATGGCTAAGATTAAACTGTTTAAGAGGAGCTTTGAGAGACTTTAGCTTATGCCATATGTTAAGCAACAAATTCTCATGATGATGTTCTTGCCAAATCTCTTCCAAAGTAGGTATGAACTGATCATGATCTGCAATAGCATTTAGAAATCTAAATGGCGCATTTCTTGGGCTACCTGCATTTTCAAAGTTGAGAAGTTGACGGTTATGATCAGACACACTCCTCTCAACTAGTTCCACTGTAACTGAGCTATATTCATGTAGCCAAGAGCAATTAACAATGCTTCTATCTATCAGAGAAGAAATTCTATCTTCTCCTTGTTGATTATTGCACCAAGAAAAATCTCCTCCCACCATTCTTACTTGTGTCAGCTCATTTTGAGACAGGCATTCCTTGAAATCTTTGATATTTGCATCATTAACTGCATTTCCTTGGAACCTCTCTTTAGTTCTCAATACAATATTAAAGTCTTCACTAATAAGAAGTGGACTTTGTATAGCCTGACATATTCTATTCACAAATCGCCACAAATCTTTTCTCTTTTCATTTGTATTATAAGCATAGACTGTATCCAGTGGAATTGTTTCCCAATGATAAGATCACTGAGTTCTACTAGTATTCCTTGCTCAAAGCTCTCCACTTGCTGAATGGGCATTTTTGTAGGATTCCAACCAATCCAGATTCTCCCATTGTGGGCATGAGCATAGTTATTCACAAATTCCCAGTTTCTATTTATTTTCTCCACACTTTTCTTAAACTTCTCATGTTTTACTCTTGTTTCTAGAAGAGCAGCTACTTCTACTTTTTTATTCTGCAGAAGGATTTTTATCTTCTTCTGCTTGAGGGGCTTATTACAGCCCCTCACATTCCACATCAACATCTTCATTCAATACCTATGGGGAGAAGGTCCCCGCCCTGTTTATTTAGCTGTTGAGATTCCATTTGATTAAGCACGAGATAGGTGTTACCAATTCTTATTGTATTGGAGGTCTTCCCTATTGTGCAAGGACTTAGTGTTCTTCTTGGCACTTGTCGTGCATTCTCCCTACTTTTCTGCCCTTCTCCTTTCTCTACTACATGTTCCTTCTCCTTTTCATTCCTCTGAATTTCTTTTCCCCCACCAAGTTGCTCTTTGTCTTTCTCTTTATCTGGATTAGAAACCTTTGGTACCCATTGTTTTTTCTTCACTAGGGGTTTGCCTTTCTCCTTGTTCTCACAATAATGCCCCACAGTTTGACAAGTTTTACAGAGAATAGGGACCCAATCATACTCTACTTGCTGCTCTATCTTCTCACCATTTTCACCTTTTATGACAACTGCATGCTTTAGAGGTTGAGTGACATCAACTTCCACTAACAATCTTGCAAAGGAGATCCTATTTTGCATAGTAGTACACTCATCTACACACAACGGTGTTCCAATTAGGTTGTCTATCCTACTTAAAGAGTTCATCCCCCAGCAATGAAGTGGCAGATTAGGTAGTTTTATCCATAGAGGAATCACCTTCAATATTTTCTTTTCAAAACAAAACCCAGGCTCCCATGCTTTGACTATGACAGGCCTATTGGAAATTGTATAAGGGCAAGAGTATAGAACTCGATCCTTCTCTTCTTCAGATTGAAATCTTACCACATAATAGCCTTCAGTGTGATAAAACAGTTCAGGGGTGCTCACTTTGCATTTTCTTTCTAGAAATACACTCACAAATTTCAGGATTGGGGCATCACCAATAACATATAGAATTATTGCATTCTTCCATTTCAAAGCTTCCACCTCAAGATCAGATTTATCTAAACATGCCACAGGAACACCATTTTTTAGAGTTGGAGCTAAGTAGTTCAGTTTCATACCTCTATTCGCAAAGGGAAAGGGTTGAACTGGCTTGTTTTCTTCTGCATCTTCCTCCTCCACCTCTGATTCGCTCGGATCTAAGCTCACCTCCTCCGGAATCGCCTCCGGAGTGAGGTTTGTTGTGTGAATGGAGTTCATTGTTCCATTGCTAGAGCTAGCTTCAAATTCCTTCCTCGTTGTGTCTTTGGAGCTCGAACTTGTAGTCGCTGAAATTTGTGGGGTAACCTCCGGTATTACTGCTTTCCTTGGGCGACCTCGCTTTGCCATTTTTCGGTGATCGGTGTAGGATAGTCAGAACCGCTATCATGCGCCTAGAGAGGATTTCCATACAGCTCAGCTCAAGAAAAACTCAACCCCAAACCTCTATTATAATTATCGTCATTCATAAAGTGAATCCTCAGGTTTTACTACTTAGCCAAACCTTCCATAGATAGTCCACCACATGGTTCAATGCATGGTAAGGTCCCTACTTTTTTTCCTTCCTATTTTATTTGTTTTATTTCTTAATTAATTAATATTGAATTTGGACTTAATTAACTTTAGCGGAACTCAAATGAGATTAATAAACTCTAATTACAATTAATAATCCTTATTGATAATTAATATATAATTCTTATTTACTCAACGTCGAAGTAACATACATCAAGTAAAAAAATGTAGCATACATAATCCACCAATGTGGAACTTTACAATCAAATCATCCTACCTTATTCAAGAATATACTTTTATTAAATAATAACATTATGTCTCATTTTTTTGTGAGTGATAAGACTATTATTCGCCCTTATAAAATATAGAAATGTGACATAATTCTAAATGCCAAAAGAAAGACAAATTAAAATAAAAAAGAAATATAAATGAAGAAAGAAAGAAAGAAAAAGAAGAAGAACGACAAATTAAAGCAAGAATAGAAAAGAAAAAAAGTATCAAAAAATTTAGGGCTGGTCTTGCATACAACGCATTGTATGTGTTAGACGGGTTCTGACCTGCGAGTTCGACCCGTCCGGCCTGTTTAGCGCATATTAAAAAAAATCGCGCTTAATAGTAAATGTTAATTGAAGACAGAAGAATTCCTAAAGGAAGTATTGCTTTAGCGGTAAAGGCTACTGCCTACCACTCAATGAAGCGCGGGTTCGAGCCTTCTTAAAGGAACTTGCTTCATTCTCATTTTACTTTTCAGTTATTTTCTTTCTTTTTTTTAGTTTTTCTTTTTCACTTTTTATTCTTGTTTTTCATTTTCAGGCTTTTCAATTTTTATTTTTTTTAGTTTTCCTTCTTTTTTTCATTTTAAGGTTTTTCTTTACAATTTTTTTTCCTTTTCCAAATTTTTAACATTTTCATTTTTCATAATAGGATTATTAATATAAAGACAATACAATATTATTTTCTTCACAATGATTATTAATTTTGTTCACGATATCTTGTGCTTTTAATTATTTGGTAAAGTAATTATTGTCGTAATAAAAAGTTATTATTGATATGAAAAAATGTATATTTCAAAAATATTTTTCTTCACGACAATGTTGTACTGAAAAGTAATCATTATCATGAAGAAATGTAATGATTCAAAAATATTATTTTTCCTTACGATAATGTTTACTTTTGTTCACAAGAACGTGTACATTTAATTATTTGGTCAAAGTAATTATTGTCGTAATAAAAAGTAATCATTAATATAAGGAAAGTAATGTTTCAAAAATGTTACTTTTCTTCGGGACAATGTTTATTTTTGTTCACGACAACTTGTACTTATACCTATTAGTCAAGTAATTATTATCGTATGAAAAAATAATTATTGATATGAAGAAAAGTAATGTTTTAAAAATATTACTTTTTTCACGAAAATGCTTAAATTGGGTTTGATCTGTTGACCAATTTCTTTTGAGAAAATCCCCAAGAATAGCACTTCTAGGATAGTTTTTTTTTTTAATTTAGCACTCCTTTTAAAAACTTAAAATTTTGGCACTTTCTCTCTTTTATACCCTCAACTACAATTTATAATTCCCATCATATCCTCACATTTCTCTCTCTATTATTCTCTCTCCATTATTGTCGATCTAAATTCAAATATCCTCTCTCTCAAATCTGCTCTTTCGCTTCCGCCACTTCCTCTGCCTTCACCGCACAACGCCGCCGTCAGCCTCCTCCTTCGCTTCTGATTGTCGCCGGAGGAGTTGCTGCTGCATAGATCTGGAGATCCGCCGCACGCACGAACTTGAATCGATTGATTTCAGCCAGGGTTTGCACCGTCAGCAAGGGTTTGCGCCGCTGCACTTTTTCCGGCGAACGACGGCCGTATTATGGTGGCTCCTTCAAGCTCTCCGCCTCCAACACCCTCACCACCACCGTCCAGGTCACCCTCGCCGCCCGCAACTCCAACGAGAGGATCGGCATTTACTACGACAGAGTCGACGTCTACGCCGCCTACAACGGCCAGCAGATCACCCTCCCCACGCTGCTGCCGGCGACCTACCAGGGCCACAAGGACTCCTTCTTCTGGTCGCCGTTTCTGTATGGCAACGCCATCCCGGTGGCGCCGTACCTCCCATGGATGTGCACCGCCTCTTAATATACTGCCTTTTGTGTTGGGTTCTTCTTTGAAGTCTGTCGATCAATTTGTGAGACCGAGTAACTTGGCCTTGAGTTATAGGTATATACATTCAATTACTAATGTTTTAGATCCGGAAGTTGTGAAATTTGTTGTTATTAGTTTGCTTTTGTTTTCATCCCATTTCTCCTCTGTAAATTGCATCAGTAAATGATAAGATTATTGCTAATAGAATATCAGTATTAGATCTGATTGCTTTCTGTTGTTGCTCATGTTGTGTTACATTAATATGGTTTGTGGATTTGTGTGCATTCACAAATTTTGCCAATTTTTTTGTGTGCAGTCTCAAATTTTTTGCCTTTTTTTTTGTGACTTCACAAAAATTTTCAATTTTTTTTGTGATTTCACAAAATTTTCAATTTTATTTTGTGACAAAAATCATAATAATAATTTGTTCGGTCACAAATTTTTTTCTGTGACCGGCGGCAGCGGCGGCGGCACGACGGTGGCGGCGGCCGGAAAGTGGTGGCACGGCGGCGGCCGTGGCGGGGTTGTGGGTGGTGGAATGTTTTTTCTTTGTTCAGTCACAATTTTTTTTTTTTGATACTAGATAGGTGATGGAGGGGCAAAAATGTCCAAAAGTGCTAAAATTTTAAGAATTTATAAGGAGTGCTAAAATTTAAAAAAACTATCTAAGAAGTGCTAGTTGTAAAATCCTCTCATTTCTTTTTCCAGTTTTTTTTTTATTTCAGATTTTTTTTTTCCTCCGCCTTCGGCTCCGATTTTACGGCTCCGCCGTTGCTCCGATTACTAATATAAGGATAATTGACGGGCAACAATTTGGATTTTTCAGCTCCCCTCGCTCGAATCATAACCAAAGAAGAAGCGGCAAACAACAAAATGAAGAGACAAACAAAAAAAGAAGGAAAAAAAATATGGAAATTAAAAAAAAAAAAAAAAGAGGTAGTCTCTTGTGAGACCGGTTTGTTCACGACAACGTGTACTTTTAGTTATTTGGTAAAATAATTATTTTGTAATGAAAACTAATCTATTTTATTTTTGTAAAAATAAAAAATAATCATTAATATGAAGAAAAGTAATATTTCAAAAATATTACTTTTCTGCATAATAATATTTATTGTTATTTACGAGAATTTGTAAAACATAAATCTTATTTTTAATAAGTGAAAAAGATTAACGAAATATAATTAAAAAAAGAAAGGAAAACGACATTAAGTAAAAAAAGAAGGAAAAGAAAACTAAAAAAAGAAGGAAAAAAGAAAATAGCATGTAAGCTAATTATGGGACTCGAACACTCTGGTGAGACCTGTCTCACATAGTGAGAAGCGCGTGCGCGGCGCGTGTTGTGCACGCACCTATATTTTTTTCAATTTTTTTTACAATATATTAATATGCACACCACTATATATTCATATGCACACCACTTAATGTTCATATGCACATCGAAGAGTATCCATATGCACCAACTTTTCCTAGTATTTTTTTTTTCTTTTTTTCTTTTTTATTTACAGTTTTTTTTTTAATTCCGATGGAGACTTCGACTCTGATTTTACGGCTCCATCTTCGGCTCCGCCTTCGCTCCGATTACTAATATAAAGATAATCGTCGGGCAACAATTTGAACTTTTTCGGCTCATTCCGAGACCTTCGGCTCCCCTCGCTCGAATCTTGACTAAAGAAGAAGCGGCAAACAAAAAAAAAAGAGTGCAAAATAAATTTGGAAATTTAAAAAACAAAAATCGAAATTTGGTTGTGCATATGGAAATACAATGTGGTGCATATCGGTTAACATGCTTGTGCATGTGGATACACTTTGAAGTGCATATGACATGATTAAAAAAAACAGGTGGAAAAAGGTTGTGCATATGAACATAAAGTGCAGTGCATATGAATATATGGTGATGTGCATATGGACTTATTACCAAAATAACAAAAATCGAAAATAAATATAAAAAAAAGTCGGTCAACCCGGTCTCACCCGTCTCACTAGAGAATTTGCCAACATATATATATATAATGAGTGGTTCTAGGGAAAACCCCCTTATCCTTAAAAAATGTGGATTAATTTTGATCACCCATTTATAAGGGATATATGGTCAAGATTAAATGATAAAATTTCACCTAAAAACAAATAAACAAGGGCGGAAGGGTATATGAGTAAATTAACCTTTCCAGAAAAATCACCCTGATGCACGTCTCTCTTTCTCTTTTTCACTCCCGTTTGCAACTTTCTTCTCTCTCTCTCTCTCTTTATCTCTCCCCTCTCTCTTCTCTCACTCTTCTCTACACCATCTCTCACTCAATCACTCAATCTAGAGCTTACGCGTTTCTCCTATGATTCAACCATAAAAAACTAAATCTCTTTTTACAAAATAGCGAAATGAATCCAATAAAAAGCACAAAAAAACATGATTGAAGAAAAAATCGAGATTCAAATCAAGCTAGGGCGTGATTTTTTGGCATCACATTGAGTCAGGGCGCGAATTTTTCTGTGCGGCTGAATAAAAAAAATAGAAGAATGTACAAATCCAAGTGAAGAACAATGTCAACATCTCGAATGAAGGTTAGTGATTTTAGCGCGCAATAATTAAAATACTGAATTTATTGTATTACTTATTTGCAGAATTCATTGAGGATGTTTATGAGAATTTGAAGACTTTTAGATTATTAGTATCTTAGAACTTTCTTGGGATACATTAGGTAATTTTGAAGAATTTTCAAGTCTCTGTACAAAATAAAATTCAGTTACTGCTTATTATTATATATATGATTGGGATTGATTTAGTTAGAATAGACAATTCAGTTGATTTAACCTCCTTTTTGTTTAATTTGATAACAAACATTTATGGGTTGATTGTTTTGTTATCTTTCATTAGGATTACTATACTGAAATTAATGGTGTCGATTTTTATTTCACATTACCATGTTAAATCAAATCTTATCTAATTATTCAAATTTTAACTTGTGTCCATCTATACATATAGATGTAAATGCAGTGTGGTGCATCTGACTAATCACTGTTGTGCATCTAGGTAGTCATTGTGGTGCATTTAGGTAGTCAATTGTGATGCAACTGACACAATACAACATGTGCCCATGTGTTTACTTGTGGTGCATCTTACTAATCAATATAGTGCATATGGGTAGACTTTGTGGTGCATCTGATAATTAAGTGTGATGCATCTGAGCTTGATTTACATCATTATAATCTTAGTTTCATGCTTATGAATGTAAAATTGAAGTGTAATGTTTTTTATAATTTAGTATAGTGCATTTGTCAATTAAGAGTGATGCATCTGAAAGTAATATAGAATTATAAAAGTTTAGAGTTGTGTTATGTAACTTGATTATTTGTGGGAGCATGAAGTTTGGTGCATCTGAATGGTGAATATGATGCATGTGGTTAGATTTTGTGGTACATCTAAGTATTGCATGGTGTTGTATTAGACATGTTTGTACAACTTATTGTTTGATGTATTTGCATGTGGTGCATCTCAATAGTTAATATGGTGCATCTTAATAGTAATTGTGGTGCATGTAATTGTATGTGATTTCCAAATTGACTGTATTAGTTTCTGGGTCTGTGTTGCATCACAGAGAATAAAAAGAAAGCATGACATAAAGAGGAAGCATGTAGAAGAAGAAGAAGATGATGATGATGATGATGATGATGATGATAATGATTTTGAGGATATGATGTTGCATAAGAAGCAAAAGGAAATAACTACTGCATCTAGTAAAGGAGAATGAAAAGGACGAAACACATAATCACACTGTTAGAGAAAAGCACAACATAAGCACATTACTACTACAAAGAAATATGTAAAAAGCGAGATTTTAATGAGGAGAAACGGCTGTTAGATTGAGTTTAGATATGTCAGTTAGTTTTAGAGCTCTTTTAGCCATATTAAAAATGTTAGAAACTGAAAATAATTATCTTAATGGTTTGAAATAATTCATACAACGTATTTTTTTTTATTTTGAAATAATTTGTTTAATCTTGATTGAATGATTGAATGATTGGAAGTGATATATTATATTTTAGCATGATGATGAGTTGTTGTGACTATTTAATTATTAGTGCTAGTGTATTTATTTTTGAAGATTATGATTATGATTGTAACTATTTAAATTGTGGTGTATCTGGTTATGATTTGTGGTACATCTAGTTATACATTAGTCATGCATCTCTAAAAATTGTTTAGTGCATCTAACATTGTTATGTGGTGCATCTGGCAATGAACTGTGGTGCATCTGATAATGATTTGTGCAATCTACTAAGACAAGACATTTAATCAGAAACTAATCAAATCAAGACACAAAGAGATCACAAATATTATTCCAAATACAACATTCAGTATATAAGATCCGAAATGTACTAAAAATAAGATAATATAAGAAAAATCTACACTATTTCTTTTCCCTATTACAAATAGACATCCTAGTCCGATAACTCTTGTACACCTTCTTGAGCTTGACTAGGCCATCAGCAAACTTGTTAATTGGGTGTGGAAAGAACATTATAGCATGGTCTGATCAACAACATCATTTTGATGCAGCCTCTAATTTTCTCTTAATTTCTCATGATTTCCTCATGTCCTCAACCAAATAATGTTTCTCGTAGTTGATGCATGTGACGACTTCAATTTTGAAGTAAACTCTCTCCAGGCATAAACACCAACATTTTGATGCAGCTCTATCAAAATATGACGGAAGATAAAAAGTTGCACACATAATTTTGGATAAAAGCAAATCAAAATAGCAAAACGTATCGAAAAACTCTATTCTCAACTACCATAACATAGTACGTGATTGAGGGTAAAAGTGATTATTTTGCAGAAAATCTAAATGAAACATGCATGCACTTCACACAATCAACAATAACAATAAGCATTCTCGAATGGCAAGAATCAGTTCCATAAATAAAAACCATCGGTGTAATAAACTTATTTCATATGTATAAATCATTCATAAATGCGTGACAAATCATTGAGAGATGCACGACACACCACTCATAGATGCACCACACATTATAAACAGATGCACCACAATCACTAGTCAGATACATCAACTCTGTGCACACAATCAATTAGTTCATTCATAAATCCCAACACATTGTTCAATATAATGAATTTCCTACATTAATCTACATGTATTCATCACATCTCGTTTATTCAACTCATCAATTACATAGCACCAAAAACACAACACAACACAACACTAACAATTTGACAAGAATTTCTACAAAATTAGAAGTTAATTTGGAAATTGCACCTAGAATTGAGTATAATGTCAAGACTTAGTCAATCCAGAACCCAAATCTAAAGTTTTATGGTGATATGTTCGGTGAAGGTACGAAGTTCAACATATTTTGCAATTAAACAACATCACCAAAATCAACCATTAAACAACATCACCCTAAATGAGGAAACAAACAAATTTAGCAAAATTAAGAGATATAATTCAAAATATGATTAAAACATACATAATTTTCAGATTTCTAAATCATTACAAAATTGGGGTAGAAAACAAAATTCTGCAAAATTAAAACTTATAATTCAAAATTACCTACATAATTTAGCATAACTTTTAGAACTGATCAATTCCGCAACAAAACTAGTGGTGAAATTACAGAATGAGACAAAAAAAGAGAAAAAGAAAATTAAAATCACAATTCAAAACTTACAGTAAAGCAATGATAATTAAAAACTCACTTGTGTTGAATTTGAAAAAGAAAGAAAACGATAATCAATGGTGAATCTGGAGAAACAATCGCGAAGAATAAATCCGGATTGAAGATTGGAGCAGAAGAAGACTGGAACTAAAGAAGATTGGAGATGAAGAATGAGAATCACAGAAAAAAAATCGTTGGGTGATTATTAATTAGATAGACAGAATTTCTAAATGATTAATTTGCCCTTCAATAACTTAGAACATGCGGGAATCACTTATGAAGATTTGATCTTAGTCATCCATATTGTATAATAAGGGTTGTGATTAATTCACATTTTTTAGGATAATATTCATTTTTATATGAACTCTCCCCTATACACACACACACACACACACACACACACACACATATATATATATATATAGTACAGCGCAGAGTGAAAAAA
This sequence comes from Schizonepeta tenuifolia, assembly GCA_029490685.1. Classification (NCBI taxonomy): domain Eukaryota; kingdom Viridiplantae; phylum Streptophyta; class Magnoliopsida; order Lamiales; family Lamiaceae; genus Schizonepeta; species Schizonepeta tenuifolia. The sequence continues at coordinate 24,105,020 of CM055960.1, read as the reverse complement.
AAATTAAAATTTGCAGGTCGCGCGGGTCGAACTTGACCCGTCTAACGTGTGCAACCGTATGTACGCAAGTTTTTGCGAAAAATTTAGAGGGTATCAACAACAGCACCGGCTCGGGGTTGAGAGGGAAAGACGCAAACCACCTAGACACAGTACAATGTAAATAGCTAATTAGTAATTACCAGTTTTATCAAATGGATGCGGGTCAAATAAGACCCGACACAACCCGACCCTAATCCTACTGCATGGGAGTGTGTTTCAAAATAAAAATTAAACAAAAATAATATTTTCGTCGTCCATTGATATATAATATTTTATTATTGATAACAAAGTAATTTTTATTAAAAGAGGAAACACATCAAGTTGAGTAAGAACGTCCAAAAAAAATACAGGCCAAGTTAAACGGATCAGAAGGAATAGGAAGTACTTAGATTTTTATTTCGCCGCCACCGCTAGCACTGCACCGCCTCCTCTGCCTTTCCCCGCCCGCCACGGTAATGATGGTGATCTGTTTTGGACATTCTTTGAGTTGTTATGTTTGAATTATTAGTCTGAATTAGTTTTTGTGTTCACAAACTGCTGTATTATTATGATCACACCGTTAGTTATTGGGGTTTTGGCGAATTAAATCACGAGCTTTAAGATCTTTTGCAATTTTAACCCAAACTTTCAATTTTGGCAAATTAAATCACAAACTTTTCAATTTTTGCAATTTATCCCGAACTTTCAACTTTAACAAATTAAATCACGAACTTTTCAATTTTTGTAATTAAGATCTAATCAAACTTTATTGACATAAAATAATAAAAATATAACAAATAGTACAATAATATTGTAGTGCTCATTTATGTGTATTATTACTTCTGCTCCGGGTTTTTCCCCCACAAAAAATAATGTCTTATTCTATATTTTGTGTTAATTAGAATTGTAACACCAGTTAAGCGACCACATTATTAAGAAGAAATCATATTCAATTTCGCTATATAATTTCAAGAATTTTTTTTAAGCCATAGTATTTTCAAGAATGTTCGGTCTCATCCATCTTGGCCGCTCTGTTTGATACGGTAATGAATGTGTGAGTCATTCTCACAAATTTTTAATTCCTATATTATATATTTCTATGGCTTTCAAGTAATTAAATTGGAGATCAATAGTGTGATTAATTATTTATTTAATTAATTAGAGTATTTATTAAGTTCAAAAGCGCATTTACTAACAAATAATATTGTACTATTTGTTAGTATATTTTTATTATTTTATGTCAATAAAGTTTGATTAGGTCTTAATTGCAAAAATTGAAAAGTTCGTGATTTAATTTGCCAAAGTTGAAAGTTCGGGATAAAATTGCAAAAATTGAAAAGTTCGTGATTTAATTTGCCAAAATTAAAAGTTTGGGTTAAAATTGCAAAAGACCCTAAAGTTCGTAATTTAATTCGCCAAAACCCCTTAGTTATTTATTTTATGAAATCATTCAATGTTTGTGCTACTTCATGGAGCTTGATGATTGAGGATTTATTGTTGAGTTTTGGAAAGTCAAATTGAGATAGGTTGATATTTTATTTTTTGATTTCATGGAGTAGATTCATCTGTTTTTGTTGAGCTTGAGGATTCTGTTATTCTTGTGCAGTGTCAAGAATGAGTTCTGTTGTCATGAACTATTTGAGGCACCCAGAAACTGTTGTGGCAAAAAAGCATTGCTAGTTTACTACCATTCTTCAAATATCTGTAATTTTTCGTCAACTTGAAATATTTTTGTTTCTATTTAAGTGTTGGATAATTTCCAAAGTTTTTGGTGAAAGCCATAGAATGATTAAACACAAATGTGTTGTAGAATTTTATTGTTCGCAATGCCAATTCCTTTATGTGCAGAGCATCTCCAACTATTTCTCTATAGTAGAGAAAGACTATGCTTAGAGCGAATTCAACATCTCATCTTCAACCACTGTTATAACTTCCTACTATTTCAAATAACTTATACTCCCTCCGTCCCATCAGGCTTGTCATGTTTCTTCTGGGCGCGGGATTTAAGGAGAAAATAATTAAGAGTGGAAAGTATGTTTAGTGTAGTTTTTAAAGTAAAATAAAGTGGGTAGAGAGAGAGTGAATAGTGGAATAAAGTGATAAAGTAAAATAAAGTGGGTAGAGAGAGAGTGAATAGTGAAATAAAGTGAGTGGAGAGAGAAGGAGAATAGTGAATGACACAGAAAATGAGGTGAAAAGTATGATGAAAGGTGTAAAGTGGATTGTTTAAAAAATTAATTGTCTCCTAATTATTTTCAAAAAATGAAATAGGACAAGAATAACGGGACATCCCAAAAAGGAATACAAGACTGGTAGGATGGAGGGAGTATTATTATTTCTTTAATTTCAAATATTATCTCAATTACTGATAAATTATACAAATCAATAATATAATGCACACAATAAAATAATATTATAAAGAAGAATAAAATTACAAGTCTCAATAATTCTATAATTAAAAATGATCGAGCCTCATTAAAACCTTTCATATCGAAATCGGGAAAAAGTATATTTTATAATTTTAATTTTTCATATTTTTAGTTATTTTACTACGTAATGTTGTTGGAAAGTATATTTTATATGCCGAATATTTGTAATGTGATTTTAATATTCTATACAATTTAATATGTAAATAATAATTAAACATTATATATTTATAGAAACAATTAAATATAACAAAAATAATAATAGAGCAATGAATAGTATTGCTCTACTAGTAGATCAATACTGTTCATTTCTCTAAAGTAGAGCAGGATTAGAAGGATTAGAGGTGAAAAGCGAAGGATTGGAGATGCTCTAAGGGTGCGGATAACGAAAAATGTTTACAATTCGCTATGTCATTTTTGAATGATGAAATCTCATTTTGTCTCATTATGGGTTGGTTAAAAGACTGATCCAAATTTATATTTAATAATTCGTATTCACATGAATAATAATGAGAATTGACACAAAAAATGGGAATGCACATGAAAAAAAATAAGAAATTATATTAAAATTGTATCGTTTCAACAAATTCATAAATTATATTGTAATATGTGAATCCACAAACTGTAATACTATGTGAATTCACGTATTTTACTACGTCAATTAAAGCATAAAAAGGAGATTGTCGGAAAGAAAACGGCAACAACAATTAGGCCAAGCGAGTCGACGACGGTGATTTTGAGATCCATGGTGGCACCGAAAAATTCATTTGTAGGGGAAATAAAACAAAGGTAAAAATGCAGAAATAACAATTCTAATACAGATTAAAAAGATTAAAAGGTCACACAGTACTAGAATTAATACTTTTAAATTTTATTGCTAAAATTTGTGTTTTTTATCCTTTATAATTCAACAATAACTTATTGAAAAGACATATTTGAATTTTGTGAAATTTATATAAAATCAAGGGAGTTTAATGAAATTTACAGAAGTTGATAACAGAGTTGGAGAGAAATTAAGGGTGGTGTATTCAACAAGGAATGTGGTGGAATTTAAAAGAATTCAGAATTCTTGATGTATTCAACACAGAATTAAAATAAGGAATCTAAATTTCAGGTGTATTCAACACAGAATTGAAATATAGAATCTAATTCTTAGTGTATTGAACATTTAAGAAGAAATGAATTCTAGTGAAATTTGGTGGAAACCATTCAAAAATTTGTACACGATAAATTCAGACCTCCAACCCATCGGAATTGAATTCTGGGAATTCCAGCGCCCGCTGGGACACAGCGGTCGCTAGAATGTTCTTAGCATCCGCTTTGGTACAGCGGGCGCTGGAATATGAAAGGTTTTCAATTAATCTATATTCGAGATCACACAGTATCTCTACCATTTTCCCAAAATCACGATTCTTGAATAGAGAAGAGGAAGAAGAAGGTCTTTCCTTGGATTCTCTCCATCACAAAGGTAATACACACTTATCACACTTGATTACATTGTTCTTGGGTTGCTCTTTTACACTTGTTTTTGTTGTTTTTGTTATATTTTTTTGTTGCTCTTGCTCTTGTTAAATCTTATTGTTTTTGTTGTTAAATATGTGAACATGTATAATATTTTTTGTTGCTCTTGCTCTTATTGCTCTTGTTATAGCTCTTGTTGAGATTTTTGAACTTGAAGAAGTATGATAATGGTTAGATGCTATTGATTTGTTTTTCTTTTTGAACATTATTAGTTAGATGCTATTGGTTTGTTTTTGTTTTTGAACATTATTAGTTAGATGCTATTGGGTTGGTTGTTAGATTTTTCAACATGAGAAGTGTGATATATACTTGTATATGTATGTATTGTGTTTATTATAGAAGTAAGAATGGGAGATTCACAACAAGATACCAAAAAGAGGGCATCTTATGAACCATGGACTAAGCAACAAAATAAGTTACTCTTAGAGCTCATGGCCGACGCCGCACGTAACGGATGGCGTGACAATAGTGGAATTTTTAGTAAGCAAACGGTGGAAGAGAGAATACTTCCCCAACTAAATGAGAAACTCAAATGTAATAAGACTTATGACAAATACACGGGCCACCTCAAATCGCTCAAGAAAACTTGGTTGTCTTATTGCAATCTTAAGAAGTTTAGCTCGGGTTTTGGGTATGATACGAATACTAAAAGGTTTACGGCTCCGGATGAAGTGTGGGATGATTACTTAAAGGTATGCTTCTACTATTGCAATAATTTCCATAATATGTTGTTTGCTTATAATGTGTAGTTATTTATTAGTTTTTCTTTATTTTATGTTAGGCTCACCCAAAAGACGGGCATTTGCGCTATGCGGAAGTTCCTGATTATGAGCATTTGGAGCTTGCCCTAGGAAATGGTGTTGCCGTGGGAAGAAACTCTATCGGGTTGGATAGTGGTTCTACGGATGCAAGGACATCATTACTAGATGAAGATCATCAAAGTGAGGCACGAATTGAACATCTTTCTTATGATGTTGAAAACGAGGTCTTCGTAGATCTCTCCCAAAATGAGACACCACTTGGTTCCACACAATCTTCGGTTGAAGCTCAAGTGTCCGGTTCCGATGTATCAGCTCAAAAAAGAAATCAACCCAAGAAAAGAAGTAGAGGTCAATTTGAATCAAGTGGTAGCTCTAATGAAGTCATGGATGAGATTAGAAAACTAACCACCACTTTGGATGGAGTTCATGAGCTCTTGCGAAAAAGGGATAAGAAACTTGAGCAACGAGAAAGAGAAAGAACCTTTACTACATGGGATGCCATCAAGGAGATCCCAAATTTGGAGAATCGGCCTTTGACTTGCTCAATACCAAATCATTAAAGGGTAGTTTCTTGAAGATGACGGTTGAGGAACGGAAAATGTGGATAGATTACAAGCTTTCTCAAGATGACTAGTTGCTTTAAGTCGAGTACTTTGTTTTCTCTTTTGTTTTGACTTGGGTTGTTTTGGATTTTGAAGTTGTTATGGTTTTGACTTGGGTTGTTTTGGATTTTGAAGTTGTTATGGTTTTGAATTGGGTTGTTTTGGATTTTGAACATGTTTTTGGATATTGACTATTTCATATTATGTTGTTATTTTCATATGGTTGTGTTCTATATTATATTCAATTGATGTATATTATTTGTTGTGATTTTTTACTATCCCAAATTATGTTCTTGCATTATTTGTTTAATGAACTTATTTTGTCAATCTTATTTTTTTCTACGCAGAATGGACACTCGTAATATATTTGAAGAAGAAATTGAAGATGAAGAAATGGAAGAAGCAATGCAAGAAGAAATGGAAAACGAAGAGGAGATGGAACTTTACGATCAAGTCGGATATTGATGTTGGCAATAAAGACGGCGATTGTTTTATTAGGTAATGTTGGTACGAGGCGTATTGAACGTGGATTGGTGCGACGGCCAATTAGTCGAAGAGGTACTCATTTCATACAAAATATGATGGATGGAGATGCTCAAAGTTTTCGAGTTTTGTATAGGATGCCTCCGGATCCGTTTGAAAGGTTATGTGCTATCATAAGAGAGAAAGCTGATTTACACGACACTAAATACATTAGTGTTGAAGAAATGGTGGCAACTTTCTTGATCGTTGTAGGACATAACGATCGCTTTGGCAATGTCCGTCTAAGATTTGATCGCTCACACTTTGCTACAAGTCAAAACTTCCACAAAATTTTGACAGCACTCAACAAGATAGCACCGGATATGATGGCTAAACCGTCTACGGGGATGCCGGTTAAAATTCAGGAAAGTACAAGATTTAACCCGTTTTTTAAGGTACGAAAATTAATATCTAATATCAATTGTTGTACTTTTCTTGAATCATATATTTTTTACGTTGTGTAGGATTGCATTGGAGCTATTGATGGTACTCATATACCGGCGATGGTCGTAGGACGAGATGTAAGCAGTTTTCGCAATCGTCACGGCAACCAATCGCAGAATATTTTGGCGGCTTGTAATTTGATTTGCAATTTATGTACGTGCTTAGTGGGTGGGAAGGTTCGGCGCATGACTCGAAACTTTTACATGATGCCCTTTCAAGAAGAAATGGGCTCCAAGTGCCTCAAGGTGAGATGTTTTTTTTTTTAAACTATGATGGTTTTATATTGTCACAAAATGACTAATTTGCTAAATTATATGTAGGTAAATATTTTCTCGTCGATTGTGGATTTGCTAATCGGCGATAGTTTTTAGCTCCGTTTCGTAGTGTTCGATACCATCTAAAAGATTTTGGTGGTCAAGGTCGTCATCCAAGAAATGCAAGTGAGCTATTCAATCTTCGACATGCCTCACTCAGAAATGTGATTGAGCGGATATTTGGTATTTTCAAGTCTCGCTTCACAATTTTTAAAACCGCACCTCTGTTCTCATTTCAAACACAAGCCGAATTAGTACTTGCTTGTGCGGGATTACACAACTTTCTTCGGAGAAAGTGTCGATCGGATGAATTTCCCATAGAAAATGAAGAAGCTCAAGATGAACCGCATGTTGAAGAAGAAGATGAGGACCATGGAGAAGCTCAAAGTCAAGTACAACAAAGAGCGGAAGCACATGTATGGAGAATGAATATCGCTAATGCAATGTGGGATAATAGACCGATTTATGATGGTGATGGAAACGAGGATGAGGCGGATGACGATTGACTTGGCATTTTTTATTTTGGAGACATTAGACGATTTGTTATGCATTTTGTATCTTCGAAACATTAGACGATTGATTATGCATTTTTATTTTGGAGACATTAGATATTGATTATGCATTTTTTAATTTGGAGACATTAGACTTTAAAAAATATGAAATAAAAATGAAATACCATAATCCTACTTAGATAAATTGCAAACCAAACACGATAATACTACAAACATAGATCAAGTACGATAATCCTACAAACATAAATCAAGTACGATAATCCAAATACACATTGAAATACGACGATAATCCTACAAACATAAATCAAGTACGATAATCCAAATACACATTCAAATACGACGATAATCCTACAAACAAACTGAATCCAGCAGGCGAAGGACCTCACTATAATGGAACCCAGCGTGCGCTGGGTTCCAGCGGATGCTGGACCTCCAAAATGCAGCTCACTGTATTAGGCTCCCTGCACAAGACCAAATTCAAAACCAAAGAGCAATTGATCAACAAAATACCATCATCAACCAAATACTATCATCAGACCAAATTCATAACAAAATACCATCATCGACGAGATACTCAAATTCATAATCTTGCATATATAATCAAACACAACTTTGATATATATACCTAGGGTGGTGGATATTGTGGTGGTTGTTGTGACGGGTTGTAGGCACTCCAACTATTCCACTGAGATTGCATAGCTGTCATCTGCGCATTTTGCGCGTCAAATCTCGAGTAGACATCGACACTAAAAGTGGCAAATCTTTGATTTTGGTAATTGAATCCGGCTTGCACCTCTTCCCTTAATGATGTGAATTGTGATCTAACATCATCACGGAATGAAGACATTGAAGTGTCGAAATGAGCACAGAAGCCCTGAAAGTCAATCCCTTGAAATTGTTGGTGGCCTCCACCTCCACCCTCTTCTTCGTCATTTCCACCATCTTCTTCTTCTTCTTCTTCATTTCCACGATCTTCATGTCCTTCCGGTTGAGTACTTGGCCCGAGCTCATCAACACGTAAAGTACGTGCAAGTTCTTTGTTCACCTTATTTTCAACACATTGTCTTTTTGCCGGAGAAAATATATTGAAACGATCTTGTATGATTTGCCCTCCCTTTAGCTCTGTTTCTTCGATCCAACAAGGCTCAACCGATTCATAACCTTCTTGTGGCTCCGTTGTTCCTTGCAAAACACCATATTTTTGGGCAATTCCAGTGATGATCGGAGCGAAAGAAGCATGAGAAGTAGAACGAGCCTGACACTGAGCCATTGCATTCCAAATGAAGCCAGAAATACCCACTTTTACCCTATCTTTGGCACATGCCAACAAATATACTTCGGTAGTATTCACCTTGTTTGCCTCAACCTTTCCAGAAACGTTATAAGCAATAAATTTGTGCACAATAGACAATGCAGGATCCTGAAGGTACCCAGCAGGCATACCCGTAGAATTCCAATTAGTAAACTCAGTCAACCTCTCCCAATCAATATTAGCATTATATCCACGAGGCCTCGCTAGCTTATCTTTGATTATTGGAAAACCAAACAATTGCTTCATCGTTGACAAATTGACAGAATACTTGTTGTTCTTCAATCTAAAAGTGATCTTAGGGTTATTCTTATCCCCACCCGCTTCAAAAGAAGTCAAGAATCCATAACATAATTTATCATAACCCCAATAATCAATCTTTGTTGCATAATCATACAACCCCAACACCTTCAAATATTCAGTAACTTCTTCCTCAAGCTTAAGATCCTTAATCAAATCCCAATCTAGATAACGGGGGTTCGTAACATCATGTTGTTGAAACTTATTATAGATAATAGCTTCATCTTTATTCATGAGAGTAAATGGACATTGTAACCTTGTAGTGTAATCGACGGGAGCATCCTCTCGAGGAGTTGCATTCTTCGTCCGGGGGGCATGCCTGGATTGCTGATGAAATTTGGAGTTCACTGCCTCAATTCCAGCGTCCGCTGGAGTCCCGCGACCGCTGCTGTGGACAGCGGCGACGGGCGACGTACCGGGTGGGGAATGCGGCGGCAGGCGGTGGTGTGGTGTGGAAGTGGACGGAGGAGAATGAGCGGTGGAGGAAGATGAGGTGGAGGACCGATTTGGGGAGGAACTTCGGTGGGGAATATGTGAGGGATGGGAGGGAAGATAATGAGGGATTGGATGGAAGTGTGGAGGTGTGGGAAGGGTGGGGCGGAGACGGTGGTGGCGAAATTGGAGCCGGCGGCGATGATAACGAGGGATGGGAGGGATGTATTGTGAGGAATTAGGGCTCGACGGGCATGTTATCAATTTGGGAATTTTTATTCCCAGCGGTCAGCGACCGCTGGAGTAGAAGAATTTGGGAATTTTTATTCCCAACGGACGCTGTAGACCAGCGACCGCTGGAGTAGAAGAATTCAATTCCTTATTTTCTCGTGGATTCCACTTGAATTCCACCCAATACCACACAATACCCTTCCATTCTTAGGGGAATTGTCAATTTCGTCCATAAAAAATTTTCCACCGCATTCCTTGTTGAATAAACCCCCCTAAAACTATTCTCTCCGCTTCCCTGCCATGGCGACGGCGCTGTTTATAATCCCCTCAATCGTCAAATATTGAATCCTTCAGTTCAGTTTTGCAAGCAAGCAAGTGTTTTTCATTTCCCGAAATAATTGTTGTGCATTTTATCAACATGATTTCAATTGCTCGCAAGAATTTCCCCTATTTGGTTTCGAACCCTAATTCATGTCTCCGCATCTCAGATGTTTATTTCTTTCCCTCAATCCACTTTTTCTCTACTTCGAGACCCAAAAGAAAATTAATCCCTAACCCTGAAATCTGTGATGTTTTGGTCAATAAACATCAATTTTCCCCTGAATTGGCTTCACTTGCTTCATCGCATTTTATTCAATTTAGAAGCCCCAAAAGAGCAGATTCAGTACTATCATTTCTCAAAGAGAATACCTTTACGACTGCTCAGCTGCAGAAAATGGTCATACGTGATCCTCGGATTCTAGGGTTTACTATTGGGGGACTAAAATTAAGATTGAAGGTTTTCCAAGATTTGGGACTTACTTCAGAGGAGATTGCCAAGATCATGTGCACTAATATGGTGATTTTACATTTAAGTATGGCAAACAAGATCATTCCCTCAATATCCATGCTAAAGGGATTGTTGGGATCCAATGAGGCGGTGGCTAGACTCTTAAGAAAATCTGTGTGGTTTCTAACACATGATCTCGAGAAAAGCTTAATGCTGAACATGGAGATCTTGAAGATCTGCGGGGTATCTATGGAGCGCATCCTTGGCTTCGTCTACAGTTATCCAAGATTTATGTTGACCAAGCCAAATGTTATTAGAAAATCTGTAGATAGGGCCATTGAATTTGGATTCGCTCCGACTTCACTCAGTTTTATCCATGTTGTCTATGTTTTTTGTTATACAAGCGAAGGGATGTGGGAAGTGAAGTTGCAAACTCTCCGTGATTTGGGATTTTCTGATGGTGATATATTCACAATGTTTAGGAAGCAACCAATGACGTTTGCAAATTCTGCAAAGAAAATGAGGGATGTAATAGAGTATCTGCTTGAAACTGGGAAGTACAATATCTCCGATATTCTCTCTTCTCCACCTTCACTTGGGTGCAGCATCGAGAAGAGGCTGCAGCCGCGGTTGCATATTTTTGGAGCTTTGGAAAGTAGGGATCTTATTGAAAAAAAGTGGCCTGCTCTTAGATCTGTTGCTACATACACAAATGATAAATTTTTTGACAAATTTATTAAGCCATACTATGATGTGATTGGGGAAGAATACATCCCAAAGAAAAGGAGATGAAGCTTTAGATGGATGCTTGAGGAACTTGTATGAAGTTCTAGACTTCTAGTGTAGGTAAATGCTTGTATGAACCTTTTGTTTGACGTGATATTATGCTTTTCTTTTATAATCTTGTGGATTTCACCTTGTTTTCTGTTAGATGTGTAGAAGAATTATGATATTCTGTCAATCTTATCCGCTATGGTGTTTGGATAATGCATGCGTATGTTGTCGATTTCAGCTTGGAAAAGACTAAAGAGGTATGTTTCAGATTTTCTATGATCTGAACTCTGAAGTTTTAACACTTGAACATTAGAAATCTAGTTTTGGTGGATTTAAAAATAATTCATTTTGAAACATATTGTCCAGAGTACATTATGGGGGCGTTTACTTAGCGGGATAAGCCGGATAGATAAAAATAATATAGGCTAATCAAATGCCCCCTTAAGGATTAAAGTCAAGAAATATCTCATAGCATATGATAATTGTTCATATTTGGAAGTACACATGTTGGATTGAATGAATCATGAGATAAGAATAGTCAATCCCATCCTATTTAGTAAACGCCCCCTATGTGCTCCAAGGCGTGTGTCTGCTTTCGTTCGTGGTGACGATGTCCTCCACAAGATATTCACAGAATTGGCCTATCGATACAAGTGAATCCCAATCCTATTAACTTTTCTTTCACTGTTTCTGGTAACATGATTGCCATAGTAAATTGGACATTTATCTTTTACTGAGAATGCACGAGAATGCTCCGAACTCGTATACACGTTGGTGATGCTGCAGCCATGGCATACATCGAGTAAGTCCAGCTCCAATCTTGTGTGATAATTTGTCACTTTGTTCATATATCTCTCTTATTTGTACCAACAATTAGTTTTTCCTTGTTTCTCTACACCGCAGGTTTATAGATAGGGAAAATGAACTTAGGCAAGCTAAGCCAGCAACCCCACCACCTCCGCAGATGGCACCCTCTTGATCCTTGGACGAGATCACGACTCACCAGACAATACGCGCCACCAAAAGAGGGGAAGATCGTTGATTTTGATCGTTGAGCTATGTCCTCCTCGAAATCCAAATTTCTGTAATTTTTCATTAACTTCAAAAGTTCAAATATTTTTGTATCTAGTTGAGTGCGGATGATCTCCAAAGTTTTTGGTGAAAGTCATAGAATGAATAAATACAACTGTGGCTTAGAATTTTATTGTTCTCAATGCCAATTCCTCTTCGTTCTGGGGTGGGTTAGGAATAACGAGAAATGCTTCTTTTTTTTTTGTGATAAAAAACGATGCATATTTAAATTTATATTTAATGATTTATTTGCGGGTTTGGATCTAGATTTATTAATGTGCAGTATAAATTGATTTTGCTTTTTTTTTCACCATATTTTGCAAGAATTAGAATCTCCCTAAATAAAGTGATATAATACACACAAATCTAAATTAACCTAGCAATGCGAAAATGTCATCGAATTGAATTTGAACTTCCATAATAACCATAAATTGCTTGGACAGATGAGTCGATTATTGACTGGTGGAGAAAACGATTTGCTGAATTTTTTATTTTTATTTTGACATGGGAAAGGAGGAGTGGTGAAGTTCGAACCCGAGAGTCTACGTACAAACTGATGCCAGCTTGAATATTTCCTTAAAAACAAGATATGCTGAATATAGGAAAATCAATCAGTAAATGACCGATTACTTAAGAATTACTATCTAATAAAATCAATAATGATATATATTGGGATGTATGGATAATCAAATTTAATAACTATAATCATATCATATCATATCATTATATATACCCGTTTTAGCATGACGCGTTACTCTATTTCCCAAAAACAGTTCTCTCTCTCTCTCTCCATACATACACACACGTGTTTCTTAACCATCCAATTTTATAAAGTGAAACAACGTTGTATTTTATAAATTCATTTGTGAATAAATGGTAATTGTAGATATTATGATTTGTGTTAAATGATAAATACCGAAAATTGTAGTACCACGAGATCCTCTACAAATATTATCTGCTTTCTAAAAAATAAAAAATTCTGTACTTTTCAATATAATAGCCATCCATTCTTATTTATCAATGAAATATAGGCAGCCATTGATAAACACTTGTCCGTTTGATGTATATATGTTCTTAATTATATCCTGAAAGTAATCAATTTTCAAATTAATTTCTTTCGGAATTTTGTATTCTTTTGCATGCTCTATTCTTTCAGCTAAACAAGGCAATGGAATACCGAATATATTGTTAGGTACAAAGCATGCGATGTATGTATGATTATTTAGCTTCTTTCTTTTGCTAATTGAATTTGAAATTTAAAAAATAAAAATTAATTTTCTGGTTTTATCAACAGAGACACCATGTACAAGAGAAGGCTGCAAAGGATCAAAGCTAGAAGTTTCGAAAGTTCGTTTGAATTCACAAAAGCAGTCAAGATCACTAAATGGAAGTTCCAAATCATCAAATTTATCCTAATTTTTGTTCTACTCTGCGTTTCCCTCTTTGTTTTTTACCATCCACTAGGTCATCATCGAACCGGTACATCCCAAGCATTGTCCGAGTAAGTTATCGTGATATCCCAAACTAAATAAATAATTAATTTTTAAGGGTGTGTTTACTTTGATGGAAAATAGTGGAAAAGTAATATCACCCTTTTCCCATCTATTTCACATATTTAATATGTTTGTTAATTTTTGTCCGGCACGATGAATAACCTTTTCGGGCAGCTCCTTTTCCATCATTTTCTCTCCAATTGTGGAAAATATTAATATAGGGAAGGAGTGTGATAATATTTTTCAATGGATACAAGGCATAAAAATGGGGAAAGGGTGGGGGACCATGTGATAATTTTCTTTATCCATCGTAAACATGTGATAAAAAAATTATGGAAATATTAATATTTTCTCATCTTTTCTTGTCCATCATTTTTCAATGGAAACATTTCCATCCAAGCAGTATATATATGGACTCAATTGACTATTCTAGCAATTTTAATCCAACTTATTTTGACAGTTCGAGAACAAATGTCAAGTAGTGGCTAGCAGAGCCCGTTATGACATTTCGGCATAAACAATTAAACACTTAATCTAAATCATAATGCAATGAACAGGTGGATACACGGCGGTTCAGATTATTGGTACGTATCTAATCTAGATATCGACTGGGAGGAAATCTCTCGAGTCACGACTCAATTAGTAGAGGACAACATGATCAAACATGTTGGCATTCTTAACTACAACCACGAGGAAATCCAACGGTGGCAACAGATGATTCCGACTGCCAACCAGACGGTCGTGCTTCTAGACCATGCGGACAGAAGCACGACGTGGGAGGCCCTATACCCTGAGTGGATCGATGAAGAGCAACAAGTACAAGTTCCACTTTGTCCCTCTCTCCCAATCGCCAACGTCCCACACCAACGCCTCGATCTCATCACAGTCAAGCTTCCTTGTCGGAAAGGCAACTGGTCGAGAGACGTGGCTCGCCTCCATTTGCAGATCGCGGCAGCTAACTTAGCTGCCGCGCACAAGGGGACTTACCCTCTGCATGTCCTCTTTGTGACAAGCTGCTTTCCCATGCCCAACTTGTTCCATTGCAAGGATCTTGTTGCACGTGAAACACACACATGGTTATATAAACCTAATTTGAATGCATTGAGAGAGAAGCTTCGTCTTCCGGTGGGATCCTGCGAACTTGCGCTTCCGCTCGGCGGCATAGGTACGCTGAATATTGGGAGAGTCGTACGTGAAACTATCTTATACACACTATTTTTTTGGTCATTGTAACACATAAATATTTTTTAAGACCGCGGCCACACAATGAACTCGAATATAAAACCTTTGACTTCAGGCATTAACCATATTATCATTAAACCAACCCACACATTTTGATATCCTGTTAGTGACTCATTTTTGAAATTTTCTAGTTTTCCACCTATTTTTCTTCAATTTTAGTTTAATGGGTCTTATTTTTATTTTGTAAAGATATAAATTTTTTTGTATTTAAGGTCATTTTTTTGTTAATACTTGGTTATTAGACAGATTATTTCATAATTAGCTAGGGTAAATATTAGCAGTGATTATTAGGATTATATTACAATATTTTGTGTTCATAAAAAATATTAGTACTAACTTTAAATAGGGGATACATACGAGACACATAATTACTGGGATAGGGTTATGATCCGCGTCTTATGTGTCAGTCCATCAACCCAATTTCATCTTATTTTAGTACTATTTTTATCATTTTATCTTCAGTTTCAAGCTCTTATGTGTTAATTAGAATTAATTTATTGATCCTATTAATGTTCATAATTACTTTTACATTTAATTTACAAATTTTTATTAATAGTTAATTTTCAACATTGATTATTTCGTAATTAGGTTGTATAAATTTTTTATGTTAAGTTAACTAGTGCTCAGTAAATTATTATTAGTAAAAATAATGGTAAGACACATAAAAATGTGCAAATCGAAGTAAACACAGTTTTTTTTCTGTATCTTTCATCCTACTACTATCTAAAGTCTCTACCATTCACAACCCTCTTTTTTTTTAATGAAACAGAAGAGCATTACTCGAGAAAGAGACAACGAGAGGCATACGCTACAATCTTACATTCAAACTATGTTTATGTCTGTGGCGCCATAGTTGTTGCCCAAAGCATCAAGATGTCTGGTTCCGACAGAGATCTGGTAATCCTCGTCGATAAATACATCAGCGATTACCACCGCAGAGGTCTAGAAATGGCGGGCTGGCAAGTCCGAACCATCGACAGAATCCGAAACCCTAGAGCCGAGAAAGACGCCTACAACGAGTGGAACTACAGCAAGCTCCGCCTATGGCAGCTCACCGATTACGACAAGATCATCTTCATCGACTCCGACCTCCTCGTGCTCCGCAACATCGACTTCCTCTTCGGGATGCCGGAGCTGTCCGCTACGGGCAACAGCGAGCAGCTCTTCAACTCGGGGGTGATGGTGATCGAGCCGTCCAACTGCACCTTCGGGCTGCTGATGGATCACGTGAACGACGTCGTTTCCTACAACGGCGGGGACCAGGGCTACCTGAACGAGATCTTCACGTGGTGGCACCGCCTACCCAGAAATGTCAACTTCCTCAAGCATTTCTGGGTAGGCGACGACCAAGTAGTGAAGCAGAGGAAGATCCGGCTGTTCGAGGCGGACCCGCCCGTTCTCCACGTGCTTCACTACTTGGGTAATAAGCCCTGGATGTGCTTCAGGGATTATGATTGCAACTGGAACGTTGCTATCCTGCGGGAGTTCGCGAGCGATGCCGCGCACCGGGGGTGGTGGAGGGTCCACGACGCGATGCCGCAGAAGCTGCATGATTTTTGCTTGCTGAGGGCGCTGCAGAAGGCACAACTCGAATGGGACAGACGGGAGGCGGAGACGGGGAACTTCTCCGACGGGCATTGGCGGATCGAGATCAAAGATCGCCGCCTCGAGAGCTGCATCGATGAGGACTGCGATTGGGAGGAGAGGCTGCGGCATTGGGGAGAGAAGACGGCCTCCGCTAGATTAGCATCGACTTTCTCTAGTTAAATAGTATGCGATTGCGAGCCACTTACAATATATATGAAGTTATGAATATAATTACTAAAAAAAGATAGGGCCATTTTTGTGGTGCTTCAAAATTTAAGTTTGAGTTTGTACCGAATTTGGTAAGCAAATGAGCGTTCAATTCATAATTTCAAATTGAACCGACTATACATGAACCCCTCAAACTAATTGACCAAGAAAATTTGCAGTGTTAAGTTATTTTGTTGTTTCAACTACTTTGGAGCGTAATAATTTGATCCATAGATACTAAAATAAATGGCATAACCAACCTCAATCTTCACTAACAAAAAAGATAAATTAGTTACCAAGTATGATTTACGTGGTGGCCCATTATAAAAAGTAAAGACAACTTTTAAAATAACTATAAAACGCTAACCAGGTGTAAGCCCATAAATTTGGGCTTGGCCCTGAAAGTGACAAAATTTGGGCTGGTAGCAACAGTGTTTGGCGGCAAAATAAAATGCAGATTTTTTTCATTTTAGTATACTTTACTTATAATGGGGTGTGTATCTATGGGTATCTTGAGACATCTAAACTATAGAGATAACCCTGTTGCAGCTCGCCGTGGCTTGAATTCTTCCCTCCAATTTGAGACTGTCTCAATACGGTGCGTACAATGTATGCGCCAGCAGCAAAAAGAACAAAAAAAAAAAGTTCGGCAACGGCTATGTGCCGATATAGCCTTTTTATTTTATTTTTTCATTTTTTTCCTGTAAATACTACCTTATTTCTTCCACTTCTCACACCATTTCTTCTACTTCTCATTCTATTCTTCCACAAATTCTCCATCAATCACCTCTCAAACTCCCTCAAAAATGGATCCAAATCATTCTTGGTCGTCATCGTGGTGTCCCTAAAATGGCGGACGAGGCAGACATGTCGACGGGGCTTGATTCTATTAACCTCAACTCGTCCATGGGCAAGTTCTTCCACACTGTCACGGCGACAAGGAGAGTCCCTCGTCCGAGCCAATGCCGTCCACCACGGGTCGCAAGAGGGCGGCAAAAGGCAAAGGCAAGGCACAAGCCGATCTCACCCTCACTATCGTCGCTCCTCCTCCACCCATGCCGGCTGAAGCTGCTGCGAAACCAAAGGCGAAGCGGCCGCTGTCAACCAGATTTGGGTAGAGGAGACGTGAAATTCTATTCTCGGCAAAGATCAACACGCCAAGAAATATCGGGGGAAAGTGGCCGCGAGGTTCATCGCCACGTTCGGAGAAGACCTCAACATAAAGTAAGTGAAGAACTGTTTTGGGTGCGTCTCCAACTAGGTGAAGGAATGGATGATCGCTTACGTACGGCAAGGCGAGTGCTAAAAGACCCAATGGCGCCTCCGACGACATGGTGATTGAGAATGCCCAGCAGATATACGCGGCCCATCAAAATGGTAACTACTTCAAGCATTTTGGTTCTTGGAAAATCTTGCAGAACTATTTCAAATTCCTCCACCAAGAATTTCCGACGTTCAGTCCATGAAGCGGACGAAGAATACGTCGGACGGTGCCTACACCTCATCTAAAACGGCCCATACAAGGGGAAAGCACGCTCTCCCCTCCTCTGACCACAGGGACGAGACGCGACAAAGGCGGAGACGCGAGGACGGCCAAAGGAAATGGAAAACAAAAGGCAAGCGAGGATATAGAGTTCGGGTTGTTTGTTCTACTCGACCAATGCCTAACTAAGCAGCAACGCTGAGGCAAAGCAAATCATGGTCGAGGCAATGATGGCGTGTGCTCGGGCGAAGCAAGACTCCATCGACCCGAAGATCATCACCCAGGATACGTCGCACATGAAGCCAGAGTAGTACCAACTGCACATGATGCTGGTTGTAGAGGTCAAGCAACGTCGAGGATGGGCTTACTTTTTTTCCTAGCAATGTATCTTTTTTATTTTTAGTAATGTAATTTTTTTTTTATTTCTAGTAATGTATTGTTTTTATTTTATTTAAATTAATGAAATTTTTGAATTTTATCATTAAAATTAATGCAAAATAAATATTTAGAAACTAATTAGATAGAGACAGCATAGAAACAGTCTCATTACAGGTAACTGTCTCTATCTAAACCCCACAGTCTATGGAGACACCATAGAAACACCACCATTGTGGGTAATCTTATATAAACAATAAGAAGAAAAACTAACGAAAATAAAGAAACCAGAATCTTGAAACTTTTAAAACTGAATTGAAATAAATATTGAACAAAAATTATTTTCTGATTGGTATGGTTTATTTTCAAGTTACGTTGAGTGTTAGTATAGTTTTTAATGTCTATTATTATTGGTATTAATTTCCTACAACTTGTTGACTATGTTGCACGGGTATGTGGAGTGGGTGTGAAGGCGATACGATACGGGTATGAGGATATAGAATTTAGGGTGCGATTCGTCAAGATACGTCTAGTTAATATTATTTAATTATATATAATACTAATAATATATATATACAAATTTAAATCTTATATCGTGGCTAGAAGCACCCAAATATTCTCTTCAAATTCAACTTTTGCACTATTTTCATATTATTCAATAAGTTCATTTTTTTTTTTATTTGGACATATCATTTCATTTCAAATTTTATTTAAATTTATAATAAATATTTCATTATAATTCATAAATTACAACATAAATTAATAATTTCTTAGGGACACAATGTGTGTTAGTGGAGTTTTTAATTGAATACTTCAGAATATGGTACAAATAGTGACAGTGGGTTTTAGTGTTAGAATACTGAAATAGTGAAAGAAAATGAATATAAATAGTGAAATAAAGTGGAGAGAGACAGAAAATGGATAGTAACAACACAAAAAATATTTTCAATTTCTGTGTTGTTTCTATCCATTTTATATTAATCATTTAATTTTTACAAAACTTTACACTACTTTTTCAACCATTTTGTTCCATGCATGCTTTAGATTTGGAAGGCCAATATGTAACATTTAATAATTACTACTAGCATGTAGTCTTTTTTTTTTCTCTCTATTTTACCTCATGCGTTTCCTTTCTTCTATAAAAATATCTGTATGTGTCATTATGATTTATAAAGTTGAATTTCAATTGTGCATCCAATTTATGGAACTTCAATCGTAAATTCTTCTACTTATTATTTGTTTCTTTCTTTTTTTACGGGAAAAATCTCCATTTCTTTCTGTGTTTGTTATTTTACGACATATTACATGTATGTATTATTACATTTATTAATTATTATGTCTCACACTGCTTTTTGAAATGCTCTTCGGTAGGTATTCCATAAATAAGTAAAAATTTGAGGAACCACCATTTAAGTTAAATTATAGTGGTGGAACACACGAGAATTCCCTCGAACATGTCATAATGTGTTTCCGTGCATCGCACGCCACAGTATTCTAGTTATTGTGAATATTGAAACTACCCATGTACAATATTGACTTGTGAAGATAAAAAGAATATATATATGTAATATATTCATATTTCTTGAAACTTAAAAGGTAAAGAAATTAAGCGAACATTAAAAAGTTAATAAAAGAAGAAGCATGCATGACATGAAAGTTCCGTAAGATAGATATAGAATAGTAGTACTATCTTCTCCACATATACTTTATTTGAGTTTAATATAAAGCTGCTAGTATTTGATTATTTGCATGCATTTATGTCGATGCATATAAGCATGCATGCATGCAAACTCCTGCTTGTTCGTTCGTATACTACTACTATATGATTGATTATATAAGCTCGCTCGATCCACACACACTCACACACACACTAGCTAGAATTAGAAATGGAGAAGAGACTACTTATTATTATTCTGAAACCGCTAGCCGTCAAACCTTGATGTTAATAAACGTCACAACCGCTGCGTTTGCAAGCGTTCCAACCACCGGTGTAAGAAGGGAGTTGACAATCACCGGAACGCCGACGAGGATGCCGGTGGCGGTGTTTAGGACTGGGCAGACTGCTTGGCTGAGCGGCAGGGTAACGGTGGTCATGCATGGCACTCCTCCGCTGAGGACGTTGCTCGTGGTGGTCCCTAACGTACTCAATAGGTTAGGAATGCTAATGTTCACATTTCCGGTAACGCCGGTGACGCCCTGTCCAACCGTCACTGAGGTGCCGAGGAGGCTGGTGGTGCAGGTGACCTTCACCAGCACTCCCGAAAGCCCAGCAGTCGTGCCATTGCAGTTTCCGGTGGACGAGCAGCAAACTCGGGCGTTTATGTTTATCCCATTCGTCAGTTGGCTCACTATGCCCAATAGGCCCCCTTGGCCGTAAGCCGTTGGAGTCGCGGCGGCGAAGAGGAGGAGAGCCACCATGACGAAGGCGGGAGCTGCTTGCTTCTCACCCATTTTGTTTGCTAAGAGCAAATCTATGTAGATAAGTTTTTTTTTTTTTTTTTGCGCGCGCTTTTGTGATTTTGATTTGCTGTATTTGAATGTATGGGAATGACCCCTATTTATAGTTTTTTTTTTTTGCCCCTTCTTTTTCAAAGAGTTTTATAAATATTAAGATTAACTTCTGCATCCGTTGAAACTTGCAAAATTTGGAGTAGATCCATAGGTTAGGCTAGGGTTGGTTGCTCTATGGAGTGATTTTTATAGTATATTGTATAATTTGTATATAAAGTTAGAAGAATTTCTCTTTTCCTTATCGATTTGTTTTTATTAGATGCATCGTAACTTCTTTAATTATTTTAATTAAGTTGTAACCTCGCAATATATTACAGTTTATCTTTTAAAGTACAAGACAAAAAAAAGTACTTGTAATTAATATTCAAACAATTTACTTAATTAACAAAACCATATTACTATAATTACATAAAATCATAAATACTTTTCTTTAAGCTTTGTCTGTGTTTATTTTACATCAATAATTAATTCTTTTGGATCGTGTTCTCATGCAGTTCCTAATTGACTAATTTCGCAAAATATATGTTGGTTGGATAAATAAAATAAACTTAATTATATACAGCATGTAACAGAGGGTGCATGCATGCTAGAATTATAATTGAAATTTAATCTTCGGCGTCCATTATTATATACTATATTAATTCCAGATCATATCGTAACTGTTTCTTCGTAGCTAACACATTTAATTACTAGCAACTTGCATATATATAGCTGGTTCTACATCTCAAATAATTTTAGAGAGAAAAAATTAAAGTCCAAACAAAACCTACTAAATTGGAGTTTACTTTTTTTAAGTATAAATCCATTTTTATAACATAACCTTTTTTAGTCAAACCTACTAAATTGGAGTTACTTTTTTTTAGTATAAATCTATTTTTATAACAGAACCTTTTTTAGGCAAACCTACTGAATTGGTGTTTACTTGTGGTTGCACAGTAATTCAATATAATTCTATTAATAACGATATTAAATGTGGCCTCTTTTGTAGTTAAACTTTTTTAGTTTGTAAGAATACTTTTTTAGGCGCAATATAAATTTATTAAAAGCTAAAAGCCTTATACAGCTTGTTAGAGATGGATCGGAATTTATTAATTTGTATGCCCATCAAGACCCATGTAGTTCCCTTTCTTCAAAATAGGCTCAAAACTTAATACTCCCCCCATCCCGTTCATTAAGTCTCATTTAGAATGGACACAGAGCTTAAGAAAAAGAGAGTTAGATGATAAAAAGTATGATTAAGATAGTATTTTGTTATTATTGTTAAAGTGGTTGAGTGGAAAAACACTGTACAGTAAAGTTTGAGTGTGACATAAAGTAAATTTTAGTGTATTAATCTTTGACAACTAAAATTTGAGTGTACTATTTTTAAATCAGTAGCAATTAATGCGATGCAAAAATAACATTTTCGATGGTCATGTTTAATGCAAACACGATAATGACACAATAATACACAATATGATCTAATTTTATCTATAAAAAGTAAAAAAAATTGGCTGCGAAAAATAATAAAAAATAAAAGTAAAAAATATTTTATGCGTGTTATATATTATTTAATTTTCATTGACTAGATAACCCATTAATTTTGTGTGTTCGTATCGGGTTATCGTGTTGTGTCGAAAATTGCCACCCCTAGGAAACACTGATATCTTGACTTTGAGCATACATTTAGTTTGATCTTTAGCTTTTCTGAATCTTTGCATTCTTGATCATTCAAGAGTAGTTAGGAGAATATTAGCAATAACCTTTAATTTAGCCAAATGAAAACCAAACAAAAATAACATAACAGCTTAAAAATAGAATGCAATACAAGAATAATAGGACGGTAGAATAATATTCTTGTCAATTGCTAGACTTGAATTTTATTATTGGAGGAGCCCTCATATTTGATTTTTTAATCCAAGTCATTTAGATTTGATGAACTAGTAAGCATCTTTTGTGGGTACCGACCTATAGTCCACAGGAGATTTTTTTTTTTTTCTTTATTTAATACCTTAAATATTAGAGCAAAAACTCAAAATACCCTTTTTCAAACACAAAAGATAAATTATAGCTCTTTTTTTTTTAAAAATTCAAAATACCATTTTGAGTTTGTTTAGGACTTTTATGCCCTTCATGTATACAAGAAAATTGCATTTAATTTGTATCATACACGAAGATTAATTTCTTGTATGAATTTCCGGCAAAATTTTCCGGCGACATTATTCGGCTAAAAAAATTCCGGTGAAATGTTTCCGGCTAATTTTTCCGGCGAAAAATTTCCGGCGACTATTTCCGGCTAATTTTTCCGGCGAAAATTTGAATCATACACGAAGCCTAACTTCATGTATGATGCATACATGAAATTATCTTCGTGTATGTATCATACATGAAAAATTATCTTCATGTATGATATAAATTTGACTTTTTTGGAGGCAAAATTTTCGTGTATGATGCATACATGAAAGTCAGTCTTCTTGTATGTATCATATATGAAAACTTATCTTCATGTATGTTACAAATTTGAACTTTTTGGAGGCAAAAATTTTCGTGTATGTACACGAATTAGGCTTCTTGTATGATCCATACATGAATGTTAGTCTTCGTGTATGATGCATACATGAAGTTAGGCTTCATGTATGATTCGAATGTTTGCCGGAAAAATTCGTCGGAAATTTTTCGCCTAAGAAATTCGCCGGAGAAATTTGTCGGAAGTTTCTCGCCGGAAGTTCATACATGAAATTAGTCTTCTTGTATGATTCAAATGAAAGTTAACCTTCTTGTATACTCATTAAGGGTATATTAGACTTTTTACAACTCAAAGTGGTATTTTGCAACTTTTAAACTTAAGGTGGTATTTTGCAATTTTTGTTTAAAAAAAGGGGTATTTCACCACATTTCCTCTAAATATTATTAGCGTGAGCATCATCACATTTACATAATTACGTAAAAAATGGAAGTCCGACTTAGAAAAGGCAAAGATAGAAATAAAACCCTAATTATAAAACCACCAAAACAATTATTTGTACATTTGTGATGCAACAAAAACAAGGGCATATAATTTATCAAATACACTTTCCACAGCAGCAAAATCAACATCAAATCCATAGCTCTGACCTGCATATAACACATAAAAGTACTCTTTCGACGACGGCGGCGGAGGCAATACCTCACTAATATTCGGGAAGTCGCTCGACGGAGGCGAAGGCAGATTCTTCTCCCTCGAGTAGTACACATCAGCGAGGAGCAGCCATATCAGATCAGGGTCGACGGACGCTAGCGCCACGAGGGCGTTCACACAGGCGTCTTGAAGGCCTTTGACGCCGCTGCATACCATCCCAACCACGACCCCACTGACCTTCTTGAAGACTGCATCCAATGCCGACGCGCTTCTTCTGTTTCGAGCTAAGTCTGATATCATGTTGAGTATTGCTGCCTGGACTTTGAGGATCGATATCTCAGCAGGTGAATCTTCGTAAGATGTGAGACTCCTCCTGTAAGGAAGTCGAAGGGGGTCTCGTTCTTCCTTGTCACGAGGTTTCTTCTGAAATGGCGACGTGCTTAGAAGTCTCCAGATGTGGACACCGTCGGAATGGAAACGACGAGCGAAGAATTCTCCACCGCAGATGTGCACTAGGCTGCTGATTGTGTGGCAGCATCTTCGGATGGCCTGTGGAGTATATCGAAATTATTTCAAATAATTAACAAAAAAAAGAAAGAAAATCAGAACCGATTCTTTATCTTCGACTGCCTACCACTAGATTCTTATTCCGGAAACAAGTAATTAGGAAAGGCCAGATTTTGTTCATTGCAGGAAGTGATCTATTCTCAGAATTATCATCCTCAGCAGCACCCAGAGTGTCGAGAAGATTGTACAACAAACATGACTGAATGACTTGTTCGATTGTTTCTTTCATCTCACTCTCATGCTTGTAGGCTTCTTCCACTTTGGCAAGTGCCGTCATACCATCCTAAAAGAAAATCAAGATATGAAAAAGTTAGAAGTGCTTAAATCTAATTCAGGAACCAAAGGAAATAAGCAATTACTACTTCTCGAGAAGGTCCAAATTTTCACAAACTGAATCTTCACTATGATACTAAAAAAGTCTAAACACAATTCAGTAAATATTGGAACTATAATTTCTGGAACAATATCATTTTCTTCTGTTCTCATACTTGAAAAAAGTATATATGTATGATGTTCAACATACAAAAGACCGATGTTTATAGCATAAAATCTCATGGAATCATGACCAAGCAAGCAAAACTCGGAAAAAGGTTAGAGAAGGATTCGGGTTATAATTTGGATGATAATTTAAGAACTTGGGTTCTAAAAAATAAAATAAAAATTATGATCTGATAATCAAGATAGAATTAGAAGACGAAAATATTAGATACGACTTAGTAAAATTGTGGAAATGAAAGTGACCTCAACTATATCCAGTGCTGTCAAGCATGCTGCTGCATCAAAAGAGGCAATAAGTGGAGTTACAGCAACAAGACATGATCCTGCAATAGATCCAACTATACGTCGATATCTTTTGGAATTATTAAACTTGAATATGACAGACTCCCATTCCTCCTCTTGAATGTTAGCCTCAGTGGTGCATCTTTCATCATCTATTTCTGAGAAAAGGTTGGAAAAAGGTGAGTGGGCAAATCTAGTTTACTGCAACTTCTTCGTACAAATCATCTCCTAAGAGTTTAAAAGAAACTTGACTGAGATAGAGAAGTGATGACTAGTTTAACCAAGATTCCAGATGATATACTAGTACTAGATTCAGAACTGCATATCTTGGAAAACAGATATTATTGCAAATGGACAAAGTCCTCACGTGTTAGACATACAAGAAGAAAATGCGATACATACCTACCAAAACTGAATCATAACAATTTTAGGCATCCTCGGTAAAGGCAATGAAAAGTGAAAACCATAATCAAGGCAAGGAAAGGTGGCCTTCTAGGCCTCGCATTTATGAATAGTTTCATACAGCTTAAGGTATAATATCATTAATACAACTTAATAAGTGGTTAAAGCGCCATAGTTTTCTCGCATATCCAAACAAATTGAATTATAATATACCTAACAATTTGGGGGTAATTTGCATCCATACTGAACCATGAAAAATACTCAAAAAACACAAAAAAACATATCAGAAGTTCTCACCAAAGTCGATATTCTCTCTGTCCATGGTATTACTAGCATGTGATTCAGAATGGCCAAATTTCTTTCCTGTTCTTTTCTCTTCATTCAACATTTTTGAATTGACATCATTCTTGTAAGACTCTGTCTGACCGGAAAGCTCACTAGCCTCCCGTTTGGAGGCTTTGGCTATTTCTGCTACTGCCTAAACAAAGAAAAATAAGAACCTAATATTATCAATTAAAAGTATCCCAAAAGTGCTTTCCAAAAGTAACCTTTAAAAAGGGGAGAGTTAAGTTAGGGTGATGATGCCTCCCAAGAATTTGAAGCTCCATAGAAACTGCATGCATCTGTACAAGTCAACGAGCTCAGGTTATATGAACTATCAACAATATTCAGCAAGTCACGTCAAGAAAACATTAAACTCGTACCGGCTCCTCCAAGAGTGGCAATATTTTGTCAGCTATCCCAACATAAGAGAGCATGGCGGAAAGAACATTAGGCACATGAGGATTACAATCTAAATGGCGCAGTTGCCTACATACGGAGTCAATCACATAATCCGAATTGTCTATGACCAAGTGACCCACCTGTAACAATTTTATGCAGTAAAGATTTTGATCCGACTGATCACACTAACATAACTGCATAATAATTACTCACAGTTGGACAGTTTTGTGTAGCCGAGATAGCATGTAGAACAGTATCAGCCGCTCTTCTGACTTGGAAACTTGAGCAAATAATATTTTCAAGCAACATATAGAGAGAGGAGTGAAGAAATCCACATGAAGAAAAATCTTTGCCCAGGCAAATATTAGATATGCCTATTCCTTCAATAAGGACCTGTTAAGCAAATTATAAGATTAGTGATACTTACCAAAAATATTCTATTAAATGAAGGTATTCATGCTATGCATAACTCTGCATTGCACATACACATCATGAAGATTCAAAGTAAAGAAACCTGATGCAGCATTGCATTGTCACTGAAGAAATGCATGTTTATGTCTCCTTCTTCTCCAGATTGTCTGAGAGGAGCTGAGAATTCAAGTGGGAGGTCCCAGACTTCAGGTGATAAATATTCATGTAGGATACTACCAATGCAATCAATCAGATAAGCCCTTGCATCACTCTTATGATGCTTCTCCTGAACCCGAGCTTCTAGCAAAGCATCAATACCGTTAGTTTCATGATGCAGACGATGACTGAACATTCCATTTAGAGATGTAGTAGCCTGGTCAGACAGCCCAAAAATCATTTCATTCAGAATGCATGCAGCAGTACTAGCCTGCCGCACCAAATGCCCAGAAGCAGTTCTTTTATACCACGACTGCCAGCTGTCCTTATGAAGTTCTTTCATTCGCAACTCAGATATCAATTTACGTAAATGTCCAAGGAGAATATCAATTAAACCAGCGTACGAACCCTGACTTCGAGAGTCTGAAATAAAAGAACCCTGTCTACTGTCAAGAACATGAACACAAAGATTACTTTGCAAAAAAAACTACGGAAACCAACCTGTGAACATGTATAGACTGACTAGCCTCAGAATTCCTGAAAGGGTCTGGTACAGCTTCTGACTGTCCACGTTAACAAACCAAGGTGGCATGCTAGGTAGCATATATTCATTATTTCCATGTTCATATATCTTCACAGTTTTCCTGTTCTGGAAACCTAATACTTGAGAACCTTCAGTACTGGTAATAGCCTGGATCTCAGCTATCGAATGCATGAAGCTGGATGATGTTGATCTTGTTGCTGCAAGCTTGTTGAGTGAACCAGCAAAAACGGAGTTTTGACTTAGACAGAGCGCAAATACATCCAAGAAACGAGCAGCGGTGACCTACAAGAAGTCAACAAATATAAGGCCACCAAAAAAATATACTATAACACTTTGAGAACTGAGATATCTAAGTCTAAGGGTCGTTTTATGAAGCTAGACTAGAATCTAGGTTAGTAATCTTACAGGAGAAAGAAGAAGGTAGTCTGCAACAAGTTTGGGACCACCAAAATATGTAACTGCTAGCAACTTTCGGGCATGTGATATTGCATGTGACTCCTCATTACCCAGTACCACTTGAGGAAGCTCTTTAACCAACCTGTATGTGTGTGTACGTCAACAAAGTTATAGTCACTTCAAGGTTTCAGGACAAATTTAACACAATACAAGAAAAGAAAAGAAAAAAAGAAGTTTTACCTGCTAAAAAGTTCAACAATGTCATGTTCTGTCTGATACTTTTGTTTGGATGAAACCAGAAGTCCAAAAAAGGCCTGGGCATCTGAAGACACATCTCCATGGTCATCACAGACCAACACACACAAGCATTCCTGCATCAGAAACCAGCTCAGATGTTTTCATACCACAGCTCCTAACAAAGAAACACGAATTTGCTTATTTAGATCTGGTAAAGTGATTTATCGTACAGAGGATAATTATACATAATTGCATCTAAAGACATCTCATAGGATGCGGCTTCAAACATTTTGATGCCACTAAAAAAGAACTGCTACGAAAACAGCATGAACAAAGAGTGGCTTAATTGCAAATAAAATCTCTCTTTATAAGTCTACTGTGATTCTAAAATTCAACAAAGATACTCCATAATGGGCATTGTTAGGTATACAGTATATGGCTTGAGAGGAGCAGTACAGTTAACCACTTTAAAACAGCTTATTTGAAATTTTAGAAAGCTCAGAACAAAAATGGGCTTGTTGAGCTCTTGAGCCAAACAGAATAGAGCAGGTAAAGGGTGATGTTCAAACTAAAGTGTTTAAATTATTATATCATCAAAGACAAATAACAAAGTTGACAAGGAACTGAAAAGGGCGAAATGTTAACATTCTGGGTTCCAGCTCACCAGAAGTATCAATCTGCTTTCTTTCAATGTGTAACTGCATTTACATAACAGCGCCTGTAGAGAAGCCAAAAGTCCTAGTCTGACATTTTTGCTAGGATGAAGACAAAGCTGCAAGAACAAAGAAAAAGAGTTCCAAGTAAACATTGGAGCAGGCAACACAAAATAGCAGAACTTACGCCTGAAAAAAGCCATGTTAATCTTACAGGAGGAAATGTTGCAGACAATAGTTTATTAACATGAGCAGCAGTACTTCGTAACCACTCCTCTGTACGGTTTACATGCAGTGATCTAACATTAATGTCAACAGCGGCCGGTGTATTATCTCCTATGGATATTATACTGCCTTTCTCTACAGATTCAGTAGAATCTTTGATATCCCCCTGTGTTATCTTTTTTGCAGGTAGGTGACGGAGTTCCTCTAGGAATGAAGCGAGAGGTTTCTCTTCAGTTGAGCTGAGGCTAGAAACGTCCTCCATCGGGGCACCATGAGGTGTAGAGACACAATCTTCAAGAACCACAATGAGAAATTCAGCCAATGCTCTAACAGCCTGATCCAATGCTTTTGCACTTCCAGCCGCACCGCTAATCAAAGTTTTTGATGTGTGCAACACTTTCCCCAGTTGACTTACAACACCTGGTAAATAAAAAGCCAAAGCATCGGCAGAGCCAACCTGCAAGGTCGACACAAGATTGTTAACTACAAGCTTACATATTATCTGATGAGTCCTGTAGAAAGTGTGAAGCTTTCTAAAATCAAGTCACTGAATTTGATAGACAGATTGTATGTATGCCTAACTAGGACAAAATCACAGGATTAATTAATCTTCATTTTTTTAATCATCTTTAACTTTGTATTAGTTGTAAATAAGTAGCACTTTAATACTGAAAATAGAAATTTACTCGCACCATTTTTCCCTAGAAATTATGTTCAATATTAATTGCTGAACCTAAATAATGGAGTTTTTTCATTACCAAAATGATGCTTAAGATTGAATAACAACCAGATCTAAAATTCTACCAGAATTATTACAGGAATAGGAAGAGATAACAAATAAAAGTCGATCAATTTCATTATTTCCTTTGTAGGTGTGGGCCATAAGAAAATAAATTGTGACTGGTTTGTAGCTTTCTTGTGCATGGACTTTAAAATGAAAATACATGCTTAAATAGATAAGTAGAATCATTTGCACCAATCGCAGAAAATCTATTCTGCGATTTAAGTAAAGTACTAAAGTCACATAAAAAGAAGGTCAAGCAAACAAAATAATCAAAGTATTGTTTCCATTAAAAGTGTAGTTACATAAACTTGCATAGATAGGAAAAGAACTATAAGGCACCTTTGCAATAAGCACTCGAAGTGTTATCAAGGCTTCAACTCGAAGGCTTGAGCTTCCCCGATGGCCTCGCGTGACCTCAATATCTGCAGCCTTCAAGTAGACATCTAGTTAGACAGTATAAGGAAATCCTGCCACGTAAACAAAAGACAACCTGCTAAATCATAATTTTTTCATAATAGAAACTCATCTATGAGGATATATACATGCCTTGAGCATTAGAGAGAGCCAGTGTCCAATAGCAGCAGAAGCAGGTTGAGACTGAAGAAATGCTAATGAACACTCTCTTGATATTGAAATACAATCTGGTTCTCTAGAACCAGGAAACTGCAACTCCTTTTCATCTGGAAGAATAGGCCGATTACTTATTTGTTTGCAAGAACAAGAATCATCGGAACAGGGACCCAAATTAAGCAACACAGCCCTGAAGCACCTTATTACTCCTTCACGGAATTCTTCTGAAGCTTCCGCAGGAGAAAGCATAGCTCCAAGTGTCAATTTCTTCAGTATAACAACCATCTACACATTATAGAAAAGATTATAAAACAACTTCTATGTACAACACAAGCAAATTCGCTTAACATATCACATGTGATTATGTGAATAATAAGTTGAACTTAATGTTAAAGGATTGATTTCCAAGCTGAGTACTGAATTTGAAGAGCCATTTCAGAATCTCAAGTAAAATTTAGACAGAACTAAGAAGCATCTCCATTCCCAACCTTTAGATAAGCAAAACCTTCAGCCCTAAATATGATCCTGGTGGCAGTTCGATCCATACAACCTTTCTCAGGGAGTACGAATAACTTAATTAGAGCAGGCAAGGCTACAACAACATTCATCTATGCCTCGAAATTTCCTTTGATTAGCTCTCACTTCCTGAACTCACCCACTGCCCAACACCACCCCCCCCCCCCAAAAAAAAAAATCCATTTCCTTTTCAGACCAATACTTAAACTTAAGCTCTTTCGAGTGACTTCAGCATTTAGATTGACAAACGAATCGTCTACATTTATTGTGCTCAAAGTTCAACACTCTGCCTAATGCCAAGCTAAAGGAGCTAAAGGGACATGCAAATATTGGGAACGTGAAGATATAATAGAATCAACTATCAATGCAAGTTTGTAACAATGAAAGCATAGATGTCAAATGAATAGGCCGGTTCATCTTTCGGTACCTGATCAACAGATGCTAATTGGCACTTCTTCAATACTTCCTCTAAGCAGAGAACCACACCTTCAGCCACTGAGTCACTCACTTTATGTTCCACCCCTAAGGCACTAGCTGCTAGAGGATTATCTTTGGAATCAGTTTTAATCGACGACCTAGAATTTACTGATGCATCGAACAGAAGCAGCAATGGGAACAAAGTAAAGCTGAAAAAAAAACATTCATTGACTAATAAGCAAAAGTAGCCAAAGTTGATAATTCAACACAAAATCTATCATATCGTGCATACTAATTCACTAGTCCTCCAGTTAAAGTTGCAGCAAACGCGATATCACAAATAGTAACTGAAAATAAATAACCTATCATCAACCAGTAACGAAAAAAGCAATCGATGAACGAATATGAAAGTCCAATGCATACTCGAATAACGGCTGGAGAGAGACCGGGGAAGACTTCCGGAGCAGGTGGAGGAGATGAGAGAGAAAGGAGTGATTTCTCTCGGGATTTTGAAGGAGGTCCAGCAGCTGCACGCAGTAATGTTTCAGCTCGAGAAAAAGGGCGCTGTTTTCAGTTTTTTCATCATCAACTTCGCCGACAATTGCGCCTGATTTCCCGTCGAGATTTCGAGTTCCTTCCATTGATGAAACAGGCGAGAACACCTGCATCAATTTTGGGGGGAAATGGGGGGTTTTGATTGTTGAAGAAGATACAACTCTTGGAAAATGAATTATTACACTTCTAATCTAATAATGGTTGAAAATTGGGTCAACCCGCTCCGAACAATCGGGCTACTTCTTTTCCGGTTCTGATTATTTTTTTTCGAGACGAGACTATTAAAGTTGGCATAAGACCAGTCCGAACCGGCCCAAAATCTTGTCTAGGCCGGAAAATTGAGTTTCAACCAAATTCAAAATATTGTTATCGTTTATTAATGTAAAAAATCGGGTTGAGTTGAGGCCATCGAGCATGGACTTGACTTCATCCTTTTTGGACGTAAATCGGTTCAAAATTTTATCAAAACTAATATAATAAGGTCTAATTTGGCTCGAAATTGGAACGGTCTGTAGGCAGGAGCCATACGATATACGGTCTATCTATCTAGTCGTTCTTATCGAAATAAATAATACCTACTATCCATTTGTCCGTTAAATTTATGATAAAACTTTGATAGTATAGGTAATAACTTGTGATTTTGCTACGTACAGGTACGGTCGTGAAAAAATGTAAAAATTTAAGTATAAAATGGTATCTTTTATTTTTGAATAAATATTATTTCTGCATGTGTATTAACTATTAAGTACATTGTCGAG
The DNA here is from genome assembly GCA_029490685.1 of Schizonepeta tenuifolia. NCBI lineage: Eukaryota > Viridiplantae > Streptophyta > Magnoliopsida > Lamiales > Lamiaceae > Schizonepeta > Schizonepeta tenuifolia. Next base: position 24,072,325 of record CM055960.1, on the reverse strand, counting down.
AATCGAAAATTAAACTTAATAATAATAATAATAATAATAATAATATATGATATCATCATCTATAATGGGATCATTAGATTGTAAAATAATATAATCTAGTTTTTTTTAAATTTTAGCTTGTGTTTTAGGTGCTAAGACCAATATATAATTTTTGAGAGGTTGCAGCGCAATAACTTTTCGGAAGCAAGAACTTTTTTTGACGGACCCTGAAAAAAGGATCATAACTTTTTTTTCTTCGTATTTCTACCTTTTTTTAGGCCCGAAGTCAGTTAAATTGGCTTTTTGGCACGTCATGTCCACGTGTACATGCCAATTAAACGAATTTTGCTATCAACTTCCTTCCTTTTATATTGAAAGATAAAATAAACTTGCAGCCCTTTTTAAAAAGGAAGCAAGTTGATTGCAAATCTTCAATTTTAAGGTTGGGTTTTTTTTCAATACAGGCTTGCTTATTGTTAAAAAATACACGGACTAGCAACAAATAGTAAGTAGCTTCCCAGAGTATTTGGGCAATAAAGGCGAAGGTTAGGGCAATGGAACAAAGTAATATAATATTGGTGGAGTTATCATTTATAATTTGGTAGCATCAGTAGCATTTTTGTTTCTTGTTTTTACTTTCTTATTTTCTCGTGCTACAAATGTTTCTTGTTTTTTTTTGAAAACTCGTTTAAAGTTAACTTGATGCTGGAATTAGAAATTAAACCTATAGATTGTTATTTTTCTGTTTGGCAAATATGAGAAATATGACAGGTTTCACATCGCAAGATCATATTACGACTTTTCTTTTGTGGTAGAGTAATTCATCATCATCTCAGATTCATCCTCCAAATGGCGAGATTGATACAAACCTCCATGAAATCCTCCCGTAAGCCTAAAAACATTGATGTTTAAGAAGAAGAAGGGCTAGGTATAACTATAAAGCCAACTACAATCAATGATTTTAAAGAAATTTTATTTTTTTCTCTTATATAAATACTAAAGTTTATATAAAAAACATAAATTTTATTAAGCATGATAATCTATAAATTTAACCATGACTACATATTAATTTAAGCATGCTCTTACGTTCTCACACCAGGAAATATTTTTATACTAACTCATCCCTATATATATATATGTGTGTGTGTGTGTGTGTGTGTGTGTGTGTGTGTGTGATTAGTTTAGGTTATCTTAGGGACTCCTATGAGGATTAGAACTAGGTCTTCTAATATAATTTAATCCAAGTGTTTAAGCCCAAACACTCTTAAATTATACTATTAATATTAATTCACTCCATTAAATAATTAATATTGGTGTTCTATCTGATTTACGAATCGGGCTCCTTTCCAATTATTTATTTCCCGTGTTTAAGATAACACGTGTCCATTAATTAATTTAAGTTATTGACAACTTTCTAATTAATCAATATCTTATCCAAGAGTAATACAACTCAACCTTATTATTATATCGAAAATTAATCCACTTGCAATGTTTAATATAATAACCCTTTCGAGATCTTTGATCATCCACTTAGGTCAATATATGATGATTAATCTCACCGTTGATTCAGTTCAATGTATACAAAATAGACTAAGATAAGTTAATAGCCAAGACTAGCTATTTTAAGCTTATATTACAATCTATCAAATAATTGTCCATTAATTACTTAGATTGCGAACTCATTTATTACTTTACAATCATTACAATAATATATTCTTCCATGTAATACTACACACCATATTATCTATAATATAAAGTAATTGCATAACCATAACACAAATAAATATGCAACTCATGTGACTATAATATTCTCATTAAATAGGACTCTCTTCACCATCCCAAATAATTTTCGAGAGGTCATATACTTCTCGTTCATGTGGTTTGATGGGCACAACCTACTCCATATTCTTTTCAAACTTACCTCATTCTCCGCATTTATCGTATAATTGCACACATGTTGGGTAGGTCGGAATGAATGTTCTCATGTATGAAATGGACAAGTTCAACGAGGAGATTCACAACACAATCTTCATTAATATGGTTGTGTTTCTTGCTTGTATGCATTATCACATATTTCATCATAACAATATGATGGTTCACATAATATAATCTTCTTCGGTGTTGAAACCACTGAAGGCGAATGGTGGTGACAAAGGTGTTAAAAGCAATATTGCTACACACCTTGTCAATCCAGTAGAGAAAGATAAGCCATTGGATCATACCTCTGCATAACAAAATAAAAGAATAATTAAGTAGTACATCCCTCATAAAAAATGCATATTTCGTATGAAGTACCACCACTGTAGCAAGTGATGTATGAAGTAGTTCAACAAATCATATTGTTATGATCTTAAATTAGGATTACAAGAAGAAGAGAGAAGACAGTAGGAAAAATTAGATTTCCTTCATATTTTGTATGAAGTAGCATGTGATGTAAGAAACAAGTAATTAAGTATGACTTACATATTTTATAAATTGATTTACTTAAAGATCACACAAAATTTATAAGTTTTACCTGAAAATGAGCTAAAATATACGATGGACGTGGTCTCATCACATTTGCCTATCTAGAGACCGGACCTTTAGAATGAGCAACTGTTTTTTCTTAAAAACTCTTGCAAATGCTTTTCAATGAAGCATATTTTTTCTCACAAGAGTAGATTTTTATGTTTGACTAAAAAGCGTCTTTAACTCCTTAAGTTTTCTAAACTACAACTTAGTCGGTTTTTATCAATGAAAAATTGAAAATCAATTTATTTTTCATGCATGATGGTTGTTAAAGTCATCGGTAAGTTCATTACATCCAACCAATACACAGAAATGGTACAACCAGAAATTTTTAGCTCTATTAATTTCCTCAACCTCAATCTTCTCGTTATTATTTTTCATTTCAGATTTCTCATATTCGTCTTTGCTAGGTTTATTAAACGCTGATGGTATATATAATATATACTCTGATTATTATGATAACATGTCATCTTTAATAAGCAACTGTCTCTGGAAATTGTAGTTGTTTGTTCACAATTTGATTACTTAATCAACTTAGCTGCTGAACTTGGAGAGCTGAAACACCCACTACATATTGAGACTTGTTAGCATTGTTATTTTGCTTTCATAATGATTCTTTACATATTTATTCTGTTGTAGGTGTTCCTTTTGGTTTTTAAAGAAATAGGTGTTGCGTGGAAACTTTTTCCTCTTGAAACAACATTTGCCTCAACTGTGAAATTGTTGCATACGGCTAAAATGGCCCACGTGACTCTAGATTTTCTGAACAAGAATAAAGTCCTAATCGATGATGCTGCTAGCCTTAGAAACTATATTCTCCTAGTATGCCTTGAGATCTGGAAGCCACATCCGGAAAATACGGCTGAGGATATCTGATACATTAGAAGGGCTAGTAATGTATTGTACAAGGATGACCTAACCACATACGTGCAACCGTATTCGCTTCAGATTCCCTAGGATCCACATGAATGGAGTTTTATTGGTATAATTAGAGGGGTTATATGTATGATCGCACGATTTCTAGGAAAAGTTGTATTGTTGAACCCAACAAGGCGAATTCAGACCTTGCACGAATTTAGGTCAATTTTGGATGATTGTACTAGGCTCGGGTATAAGATGGTTGCTTTGGGTTTATTAGGGCTGGAAGTGGTGTCTTTAAGGTTGTCATGCTTGTCTACCAAAGAAGTCGAGTTGGACTCAATAGGTGTTGTGTAGTGTCTGTTTGCACCTCCACACAAGGTGACTAGTGGAGGCATGTTCCTCATGAACACGCTCCTCCTAGTTTGGCAGATAATTCACATGTGCAGAGTTTTCGCAGCAACACCCTCTTGAAAAATGTGTATTAGTGGATGTTTTTGGCCGGTGAAGGCATGCATCGCCATGTATACTGAAAAGCATGCTTTAATTGATGCTTTGTATATTGACTGTTATTTCCTATTTAATGAGAATATTATTGAAACATATGACCAGTAAATATTATTTATTTATTTATTTTTCATATTTTATTCTCTTGTTTTAAGCATTTCACTTATTAATTCGGTATTGTTGTGAGTCTAAAATAACTATTGATTAGATTTATGTTCAAGTTTTATTCATTAGTTTATTTAGTTTCTTGGCAAGGATAACTATTCAACATAATTCATTAAGAGTTCAATACCGATGGAAATTCTTTTATCAATGAGTTTTCTCTTTTTTTGTAGTGTGTTGTCAATCTTAATTAACCAAGTTACCTTAATGTCTGTCAATCTTATGTGCAGACAATCACAAGTGAAGTGATCTCAATTGACTATATAAGGTCAATATATAACATTCGTTATTCAAAAGGTTAAATATTGATTAAATTCCTAGTGTTAATACAATTATGATGGTTCAAGATCCCAAAAACAATTCCTTCCCAAGAATACGATGAGTATTGGGACTTGCAATCGGGTGAGGATGAGTCTATGACTTTTAATGATTATTGTTCATTATAATTATATTGAATATGGCACGATACTTTAGAATGAGTCACATATATAAGTGAGAATGGGGCTGCTTAGTGATTATTGTTCATAGATAAGATGTTGTTATTAGCACATACTCTTGTGCAAAGCACATCTGACACCATTATTTTTAATTAGTTTATAAGATTGAACATTTAGTTAGTCATGATAATTGTTTGTGTTCTTTGCAAATAAAATGCTTTTATTGTGAGGAAAAAAAAACTTTGTATGTACTCTATACAGCTCTATGTGTTTTAAGAAAAACCAAATAGAAATAGACAATAGTTTGACATTTTATTGTAACACGATAATTCAAGGAAAAAACGTGTTAATTTATTTTATTTATTATGACAATTAAAATGATTTCCAAATTAATTCGTATATTGTTAGATAATAATTCCATGAATAAATAAAGATATTTGATTATCATTTTTTTTTCATTTAAAAAAAACGTTGAAACTACAAAACATATCCGTTCTTACAGAATAATTGAAATGAATGAAAAACGAAACTCATAAGAATCTAAAAGAAAAGGAGAAAAAGAAGTGGACCGGGTCGAGAAAAAAGAAGTAACTAAAAATCGAAAGGACAAATAGAGGAAATAAAAGGAGTAGAGGGTCGAAATAGAAAAGGAAAGACAAATTCATGTGTGAGACCACTGATAAACATCCATTTTGTAGCAAATAAACATGTTTTAATGTTGCTAATTTCATTGCTTTACCTTTAAACGTGATTGATTTTTGTATTGTTTTCACTATTTTGGATTAGTTTTACGTTTTGGTGGAGTTTATGCATTTGTGTAGGGTGAGCTAGGGACTTGAAGTCGAGATGGAAAGGCCATAGAAGGGCGGAGACGAAGAAACGGGAAGGAAAAGTGGAAAACGGGACGTGAAGGCACGAACCAGAGAAAATCGGCGGTTGGAAGAAAAAAACCGGCGATTTGTAGCCAAACCGCCGAAAAGCTGCCCGGACTACCGATCAACCCTCCGAAACTCACTGTATTCGCTTCCGAAGAAGAAACTCGAAATCGGCGGTCCACTCGGTGGGTTGGGCCCATACCGCCGATTTTCGGCGCCAGACCGCCGAAAAACGCCCCTGAACTGCCGATTTTCACTATATCCGCTTAAAAGCGGATTTTCTCCCCATTTTCGCGATTTTAACTTGGAGTAGCACTTTTTTCTCCCTATATATACTGCTTGGCAGCCCCAAAACGGGTAACCTACCTTCCTTAGCATAGATTCCATTTCAAATAGTTTCCAATTAGGGTTCTAAATACATTTTACTTCATTGTAATAGTGATTAAGGTTGGATTTGAAGAATTTGTGAAGATTTCAACATTGGGTTCCTAGTTTTTCATCTATGCTATCATTTCTCTTTTGCTTTATGTTGATTTACATTATGTCTAGCTAGATTTTTTGTTGGTTTTAGAGGTTTATGTGGATTTGATGAGGGTTTGATCATATCTTGCTATTTCTCCTATCCTTCCTCTTCTTAGTTGTGGATTTGGTGCTTTCATTCATGTGGGAATTGTTAATCACCTTTCTTGCATGCCTGGTGTTTGTGAAAACTCCTAATAGGTTTTTGCTTGCATGGAATTCCAATTTCACTTCATGTTTTGGCTTGAGACTTAGTAGGTGATTGTTCAATGCATGGAAGTTTATGATTCTTGTGCTTTTTGGAGTTGTTTGATTGGCTTGAGTCATAATAGAGATAGTCGATTGAATGATCCGCTTTTGCTAATTGTCGAGAGAGATTAGTGAATATCTATGTGGATTGCTTCCTATTAAGAGGATTAAAAATGGTTTGCATGATTTAGGAAGTTGTGATCAAGCTATCTAGAATCGAAATAAATCCCTAGAACCAACCCTTTCTCTTATTTGTTCCTTATTCGTTTATTTGATCTTTTATTTGTTGATTTTGCATGATCTTGTCTCTTATTTATTTATTTAGCTTTGAATTTAAGTTTAAGAGTTTGAATGATTCCCGAACAATGTTTGTGCAAAGCTTGAATAGTAGGAATTCGCATGAATTTGATTTCCACTAAAAACTCGGCTAAATAGTCCTCGTGGATACGATACTCGATCCCTATTGCTTCAATAACCCGATTAAAGTGCGGATAAATTGCTTAGATAAGTAGGCGATCAACCACTCTCACTTGTGAGACCGGGTCGACCCAGTCCGGATACGAGCCGGATCCCCGTTGACCCGGTCAAATAGTTGACTTTTTTTTGAATTCTTTTTTGTTACCAGATTTAATTTTCCTCCTTTTTTTTTGCCTCTTCGTTTTTTTTGTTTACTACTTCTTCTTTAGTCAAGATTCGAGCTAGGGAGCCGAAAGCGAGCCGAAAAATTCAAATTGTTGTCCGACGATTATCCTTATATTAGTAATCGGAGCGAAGGCGGAGCCGTAAAATCATAATAAAAGGTGGAGCCGGAAAAAAGTCTGTAAAAAAAAATAAAAATCGAAAGAAAAAAATATAGACGCGTGATGTCACACGAGAGAAGCTCAAAGAAAATTTAAAATTATAATTAAAAATTTGTTTTTAATAAATTTTAAATTTTAAAAAATCATAACTTTTATGTTTTTAATCTATTTTTTGTAAATTATGTATCAAATTAAACATATTTTTGCACATTTTATTATGAATCAAATTGTCCGATATTCAAACAAACAAAGAAAAAGAAATGAAAGAAAAAAAATGAGAAAAAAAAATTCTGCCATGAAAGTAGACACGCACTCTTCCCATCCATATGTGTAAGACACACGCTAACCAAGTGTAAGCCCATAAATTTGGGCTTGGCCCGGAAAGTGAGAGAATGTGGGCTGGTAGCAACAGTGTTTGGTAGGAAAATAAAATGCAGACTTTTTCATTTTATTATATTTATATAGACAATAAGAAGAAAAACTATCTGAAAATAAAGAAACTAGAATCATGAAACTTTTAAGACTGAATTGAAATAAATATCGAACAAAAATTTTTTTTTAATTCAATTTTCAGAATAATTTGCTCACCCCTAGTTGAAGTATTGTTTATTTTTAAGTTATGTTGACTGTTATTATTGTTTTTAATGTCTAAAATTATTGATATTAATTTCAACTTTTAACACGTTATTATTGTTTATTATTATTTTTGACTATTTGTTTAATGATTACAATGTGTTTTATGTATTAAATAGTAATTTTAAAGATAAAAATATTAATTATAACAACGATTTTAAAACATAAAAAACTTTATGACTTTTTTGCTTTTCTTTTCCCAGATTTTAACACCATAATATGTCAATCACATCACTCCATAATGTGAAAATGAAAATATTTACATGTGTTTTCACAGAAAAAAAATTTGTAAAAATCACACGTATAGTAATATGTAAATTCATATTTTTTAAAAGTGAAAACTATAAAATATGGAGGTAAATAAATAAAATAATTAGGGGCAAAAAAAGTCAAAAAAAATTAGTATGTTTTAAAATAAGAGGTATAATTAATATTTTTATCCTTAGGATGTGTTCTATTGGAAGTATAAATTTATACCTCTAATAACATTCCCAGCAGATCACTCAAAATCAATTTTAACTCTAAATTTAGGCTAAAATGATTAAAAAGTATGCTAAAATATTAATCCAGCAAATATCTCAGATTATGTAGGCCCCACAAAAATATTTATACCCCTATAATCTTTCTCAAATTTACACCCCCTTAAATTCTTTTTAGCTCACAAATTTAATTGGGTCCACAATTTTATAAGATAATTAGTACAAAAAATAAAAATAGGAGATCTGTTGTATTCATTTGTAAAATAGGGATTATAAATAATATAGGGTAAGTTTTAGGAGCTAATTTAAGGGCAAATATTTAGGATTTCTATTGTGGGTGCTCTAAATGGAGGGATAATATTATGAGATATAAATTTATACTTCATTATGGGGACCACAAGTTTTTTTATCTTGTTTGGTTGTAATGATAATATAATTCTCTCTAATCTCAAGGGGAGACCACAATGTTTATATCTTGTTCACTTGGGATAAAAGTGATGGATAAAAAAAGAAAAATCTAAAAATAAATGTGAGGTATAATATTAAACCTTCATTTTGGAGGTATAAATTTATACTCTGAGCAAGGAAAAATGAGTTACCCGAAACTTATTTGTCCTGCCCAATTTTTTCTTAAATTGAAACTAAACAAAATATAAAAAAATAAAATAATATTATACCTCATTTTTCTTGCTTTTTATTTTAAGTGAACGTACCCCTCAAAGTACTACTATCCTACAATTCCCTTTATTATAATGCGCCGTCATGATAATGCGCATTTTATGTATTACTATAATATATTGTTATAATAATACTACCTCCGGTTCATAAGTCTATTCCTAGAAGGAAGTGGCACGAGTATTAAGAAAAAAGTTGTTGAGTTAGTTGTGAGTAAAGAAAAAGTGATTGAATTTGTTGTGAGTGAAGAAAGGGTCTCACATTGAGGATGATGATATATTAATTAATTGAGATAGTGGTGGGTCATATATGGTATTTTAGTTAAATAAGTTGATAAAGTAAGGGTAAAAGAAAATAATTTATTGTATAGTATTGTTCAAAAGTAGCAATGAAGAAACTTAGGGATCATCCAAAAGGAAAAAATAAGAAAAAACTTGGGAACCAGAAGTAGTATAATTTATGCCATTGCATTTTATCGGTTAATATCAAATAGTATATCATACACACACATCTCATTTCTCTTAAAACTTTTTACTTTTATATAGGTCTATATATGTCACTTGTCAAACATGACCAGCTAAAGCTCCAGACGTTCCAATTGACTTAACATCAATACATTAAGACCTGATTTGTTTGGTGGAGGTCCATTGTTTGGAATGAATTCCACCTACAATGGCCGTTCTTTAATTTATGGAAATTTAATATATATTTACTATTTTGAATGATATGATTGATTGATAAAAAATAGTGCTTCATAAGTTAATCCATCATTTACTTTGAGAGATTGATTATTTTGAACTAGTTTAATCATTATACATGTATACTCAACGCTATGTTGTATAATTCCATCATATCACCCAGAGTAAACGTTTACGATCCCAAATCATGTCTATATTATTTACAGCAAACGTGATTAATACATTAGCCATTGCTTCATACTAAAAACGGTTTAAACTATCCAATATTCCAATTTAGTTCCTCAAAATAAATAAAAAATCAAATTTAGTCATACTATTATTAATTATTATTTTTTACGTATGATATCAAATTTTACATATATATCTTTCCAAAATGTTGTATGAAGAAAGTATAATTAAGGTAATGTATATGTATATTAGTGAAAGTTATAATTCTCACGTTTTCTATACGATACGTGGTAATAACGTGAAATAACCATTTAGAATAATGAAAATTAATCTTGATCATCAACATAAGTTTTACTTTAAATTTGATCAAATTTGGACTAAGCTACCCTTAATGAGATTTTTTCTAATTCAATATTTTGGTACAAATATCGATTCCAATCGTACCAAGTGTAGGAGTGCTAGCTCCTATAGATCTGGTACAATTCAAACGAATGCGCTCATTCATTTCAATCGTATTGAAAATATTAAAATCGACCACCATATAAGTAAGGGCGTTTTCGTGCGAAAAAATTAAAGTTAGCTAGATCTTATAGTAATATTTAAGTTGGTGACCACATTTTATGATTCATTATTTATAATGCCTATCGCCATTTTGCCTCTTTTCATACATCACCCGTACTAGTTTGTTTAGTTTGACTTTGACATGAGGAGTAAATTTGTAAAATCCAAGAGGCAGTCTTGCAATCAAAATGTAGGTCGATTTATAAATTTCTCAGATTACTAATTAAGTGGTTTTTTTTAGGGCTGCCATTTCCTATCTCTAGCCCTCCATCTTCAATTAACAAACTACACTTCAAATATAATGTCTGTTGATAAATGGCTGAAAAAGTTCCAGCATAATCTTGTACTAATATTTTGAAAACAAAATAAATGCATGTAAATAAACCAAAAAAAGTTGAATAACAGAAGTAATGAAATCCGACGTTAATTTTTTTTTTTTTTTTTTCAATTCTGAAATTTGGCGGCGGCACAAAATTCATGTCATGTGGACTTTGGGTGTGTGAAAGAAGTGATGCATACTGATGGCATTTTCTTGCATGAATCTCTCTCTGTCTCTCTCACACACACACACACAAACACCAACCAAGTCGTTTCTGGCTACCTTAGATCAATTCAAAGTCAATTTTTTATTTCTTTTATTGGTACCCAATTACACATACCCACATACATATTAAAAAAAAAAAAAAAAAACAAAACGAAAAAGCATCATTAACCGATTATTAATGAAAGGTGGCCTAGATTTTATGATGGGTTCTCTCGTACATATGAACGCTACGCTACTAGGTACAATAATTTATTCTCTTTCATTTTGTCAACTTTTTCTTTGACAAATTAGTAAACACGAATATCAAGTCGTTTTTCGTGTTTGCGAGATTGGGGAAGTTCAGTTTGTATTTGCATAAAAAATCCTGACCTTTTTCTAAATTTTTGTTTAAAATAAATCTTTTCAAATTCTCAAATATAACTATCACCTTTTAATTGACGCAATTAACTCTCGCGATTAATTTTTCCCCAATTTTTTGCTAATTTGGAAGCCAGAAATTCCTATATACACACATGGAATGCCCATCGATTTTCATATTTTACATGTCCAAGTGCATCATGTAGGAATTTTTGGCTTCCAAGTCAGCAAAAAATTGTGGAAAAATTAATCGTGAGAGTCAATTGCGTCAAATTGAAAGCTGATAGTTATATTTGAGAATTTGAAAAAGATTGGCTTTAAACTAGAAATTGAGAAAAGGTCAGAATTTTTTATGCATTTTCCCCTATTTATTATAGAGTTGATATTTTTCTGATTTTTGTGAGAGGGACATTCTATAGTGGTGGGAAAGTTTGGTGTTTTTTTTTCTTAATAATATTTGAATAATATTCAAAATATGTAAGGAAAAGAAACTTAATCGACTATATACCAGCCTGTTACAACCTGCAATTTGGTTATATTCCAGGTCAATTATTATGCAATTGTTTATTATCTTAGAATCTACACGACCATGGTACATCTTGTCGAAATTAAAAATATAAATACAAAATCATGTTTGAAATTTCGACCCTTTTACAATCTAAGTTTTATTAATTAAAACCTCCAAGTAGAGGTGGTTAAAGGAATCCGAACCGTCGTACTCGAACCGAAATCGGCGGTTCTGATTTAGAACCGAGAACCTCTTCGACGGCTATTTGGTTCCGGTTCCAAAAATGTGGAACCGAAAACCACCGATTTTTATTCAGGTCTAGTTCTATACTGCCGGTTTATCCACATTTTGTATTTTTCTTTTGTACATTTTTATCTATATTTATGTCATAATTCATATTTATTTTACCTAAATATTTTTACATTAGAATGCATAAAATTATAATTAAAGAAGAAAAATAGCAAAAAGAAAAATACATAGCTTGAACCTTGTCTCCGGTTTGGAACCCCTGGAACCAAAGAACTGAACTGGAATTGATGGTTCCGGTATGAAACCGAAACCAAAGAGGTCGCTGGTTCGGTTCTGATTCCCTCAAAGTGGAACCAAAAACTGCCGGTTTCGGTTCAGTTTTGGAACTGGAAACGAATTGTGGCCACTTCCTCCAACTTCAAGTATAACGGCTATCCAACATGTGGATTCTTGGTTGTTTCTCATTGTCACATTTCCTATTGTATTAATAAAGAAATGGCATAATTTTTCTTATATATCTATATCTTAAATTTTAAACCATTAGTCGTGCAACATATCGATCTCTCATTAATGTACATTAAGAGTTGAAACACATTAGTGTAATAAAGAATCTCATTTGACTATCCAAACGGATACCGTATAAATTTCCTTAAATAGGAGAGGTTAGCCTATATTACTAATAAGAAAATGGACACATAAACCAAAATTAACGAGAAAATCTCAATAAATCTTAACTAGATTATTGCACAAAAAATATAGTCCGTATCCAAACATGGTGAAAAAATAATTGATGTACATATCCCATTCATAAATATATCAACATACACATGATTATTCTGACATAATTAATCACTAGGATCAATGAACTCTTTTTGGCAAATCATGGGCCTTTAATTCTTTAAATCAACGTAAAAAGGAAAAATAAAATCATGATTAACTCCCTAACTAAAACAATTCATATATGATTGGCGAAATATAGTAAGTAGAGAGGTTAATTGCATGCATCACTAGGGATGGCAACGGGTCGGGTTTTGGCGGGTACCCGCACTTCCCAAACCCTGATGGTACGGGTTTGGGAAATATTAAATGGTTTTGGGACGGGTTTGGGTGGAAACATGCAAACCCGTCACGGGTTTGGGTCGGGTTTGGACAATTACCTCCGGGTACCCGCTACCCAAACCCATTTATATATATAAGATAAAAGATATTATTATATGTATAATTTATTATATAATTTTAAATATTACTCCCTCAGTTCAGGAATAAGTGTCCACTTTGTACTGGGCACGGAGATTAAGAAAGCTGATAAAGTAAAAGTTAGTAGGGTAAAAGTTATGATGTAGGGGTAGTGAGATAATGACAAAAAAACGGTGGTAATGACAAAAAAGAGGTGGTATTGATCAAAAAGTAAGAATAAAGTTGTTGGGATGATAAAAAGGTAAAAATAAAGTTGATGTGAGGTGGGGTCCTAAATGACAAATGGTAGTAATATTGGGTAAGTAAAGAGGGTAGTGTTGTACAAAAAGACAAAGTGGACACTTATTCACGAACATGGTTACTGTTCCAAAGTGGACACTTATTCGTGAACGGAGGGAGTAGTAGATTTAAGGTTTTATCTGATTTTCTTAACTCGTCAAGTCTTTAATGTTTTTCCTCTACTTTTGTAAATCTACTTTCGAAATATGACGACACAACGACAACATCAATGATTCATACTTCTAGTTATGTTTTAAGATTTTGTAAGTTCGTTGTACTTTGCTTTGAGATTAATTTTAGCGAAATTTTCTGCTGATGTTTATGTTTTAATCATATTTATAATATTTTGTTATTTGATGTTTACTTTTTATTATTCGGATTTTTAGCGGGTAATAAACGGATATTACCCAACGGGTTTGGGTCGGGTATGAGTTTTAAAATTATTTTTCAATCGGATTTGGGACGGGTTTGGGTGTTAAAATTTTTCATGAATTTGGATTTGGGAAATGCTTAATGGGTGGGTACCCGACCCATTGTCATCCCTATGCATCACCCAATAATTTGGCCCTGTATATATGGTGGCATTACAAGAAAGAAAAAGGTCGAACTGTTTAGTTGCATGTGCTAATGCTGCCAAATATTTTTTTTGGAAAAGAAAGTTTATTAATACAATTATGAAACATCAGAATTAACAATCTCCCACAGCCGAGAAATCATCAGATCAAACTAGAGGACTAGAATTAACTGCCAAATAAATTTGATTTCAAATTAAGTGTGACACTGATTCTATTTATTTAGAACAAAACGAAATAGGATTTGGATGTCTCTAGCGTTTAAGTCTGCCATGACATTTACAAGCAAGGCACATAATTTTGACTAATTAAATGGAGCCGAACCACATACACTTACCTATTAAATTAAATATTGTCCGGTGCAAGGTGTAACAATTTATTTGAATTTTTATATCTCAAGAATCCGCAGTCACTAAATGGGTGGAATATTTTGGTGCTATCCTTTAAAGAATCCTTCATGGAGGAGTTGGTTTGACTGCCCTAAGTCATGAGTTATTTGGGTACCTAGGGGGACGATAATATTATTTATTTGAAATTATTAGATTGTGTTATTTTCACTATATACTGATGGGATAGTGACTCGAGATGCATTCTATTATTGTTATGCTGAAAGTAGAGATGGGAGAAGTTCAGCCCGGCCTGAGCAGATCGGGCTTTTTGATAATTGGAGCCCGAACCTGCACGAAAATAATGTTTTTGTACAAATTTATTTTCCCGGCGGGCCAACCGAGCCTATCGGGCTTTCAATCCTTTGGGCGGGCTGGATGGGCTCAAAAATTCATCAAGTCAAAATAATTGGAGCCCAAGTGCACCCAAAATCGGGCCAGCTCGTCGGTTCGGGTAAGGCCGGGCTCCTTTTGACAGTTTTAGTTGAAAGGAGATCTAGCTCAAAGGAGTGTTATTTTGGGACTAGTTTTTATATAAACTGAAATCCTAGGGATCATCAGAGAACAAACTTAAAATTCTTATGAATTCTGCTATCTGCAAAACCAATTTCTAAAGGCCTAGTATATGAAATATATCTTCAAATAAATTACTTCATCCGTCTCCATGATAATTTCTATCTTTTCTTTTTTGTTTGTTCCATTTATAATGTCACATTTTCATAAATAGAAAAACAATAGGACCTACCATATTTTACCATTACTTCTAAATAACCGTGTTTAAAAAGTATTTCCTCCGTCTTAATAACAAGGTCTCACTAACTTTGGGTACGGTTATTAAGAAAAAAGAGTAAAAAGATGAAAAGTGGTGAGGTCTATAACTTTTGAAGGGTTAATTGTATCAATTTTTGGTATGAGACTATGCTAATGAGACAGACTAAAAAAGAAAATGACACATTGCTACTGAGACACAAGGGTAGGAAATATTATCAATGAGACGTGGCAAGTATATGATAGTATAATAATCTCAAAAAACAAGTAAATCATTAAATATGAATTTGGACGGGAAAATGTGCCAAGAGTCATTTTTCAGTTATTGAAAATTAATTTTTCGTTTGTAATTGGATTTTAATAGCTACCCTAGATATAAACAATAATAGTACTAAATTAAATTAAAGCAATAGACGACTATGCAACTAATGTGCTATTAAGGTGACGCACATGTTTTGGCTTTTGATTGGATTATATTTATAATAGTCACTTTGTAGTACTCACCATTTAATATTGAAGAAGTGTTTACATTTTGACTAATCATAGTGATTCATTAACTGAAGTAGTCAGCTTTGGCTGTCTACGTAATAGGGAAAAGAAAAATAAACAACATATTTTTTCAATGTGAAAATTGACCTATTTTCCCATCTCAAATATGAAGTATACATATAATTTGGTAAACTTCAATTTCTTGAAGTCACTGCGGCAGTATTAATTGGACGACCAATTTTGACTAGTCAACTCAGAATTTGTACCGGAAATAATACTATATTTTGTTTTTTTTTTAATGTTTTTATGGGAAATAAAATGCTGAAAGGTAAAATAAGACTGAAATTTCAGTTTCAAAATGATTTCATTTTTACTGAATTTTCATAATTGATTTTTAGCTCACCATTTGGCATCCCATGTTCGTAATTTGGGGAAGAATTTGATGTTGACAGTCCCTCGCTTGATTCGATTTTGTATCCATGATGCTTCGAATCTGAATGAATGAATGACTTATTGTTTAGGAAAAATCTTATGTACATAGGAAAAAATATCCAAGGTGAGGAAAATTAATGAGTGTGTTTACAAATATTACTACTTTAATGAAAAAAGAGTTTTATGTGATAACATCACATAAGCAGACAAAGTATAAATTAGACTTAAAAAGTAAAGGTGGTGGCTTGTATTCTCGACTTAAAACTTGAAAATGCGTGGATTTGACGTAGTATGTTAAAATTGAAGGAGTTGGTTGTAATTTGAGAATCGTCTTTGATCGAAAAATGTGGAAAAAAATATGTATATATTCACTATTTTGTATTATTTTCATGTGTTTTGTACAGTGAATAATTTTTTTCCAGTCATGATCATATTTTTTTTTTGGACAACCTCTTTTTCTTCCTTTTAGCTCCAATTCATAATAATATTATTATGAGATTTTGGTGCGATAACATTAATTATCGTGTATGAAATAATGTGGTATAAGATAAATTTTAATACTTTATTTTCCACTATAGAGAACATGAGATATATGCATGTAATGATATTTACTTAAATGGTTAAACTATTTGACATTTCACAATCACATGATAATTTAAAATATAATATTAAATAAATAACCAAATTATCAAAAAAAAACTTATTATGTTCCAAGTCCAACCTCGAATTTTGATAGATAATAATGTTACATACCAGAATCCGTCTTGGAATTAATTTTTAAAAACTTCAAAATGGCTGAATATAAACTTACGTCGTTTTATATATAACATCGTGGTTTTGATTAGATGAAATCTTAACATTTAAATATTGCTCAAATTTTATTTTATATGTAAAAATGTGTCATTTTATGTTTAGGTATTTTGGGGTATTTTAAATCCATGTCAGATATCGGGCATGCCGTGTCGGATATAATATCGCTGACAAATCAAGGTTGCAAAATTATGTAAATTTAAATAGTTTGATCACTAATTAATATTTCGCATAGATTATTTCGTAATTGGGTAAAGTTGAATAATTAAGCTATTTCAGTGAAAATTATCCTTTCCATATGACGATTATAACTCGCCGCCACTATAGAAAGTTTGCACCGGATTAATTTCGCTTTCGCTGCAGCATAATGCAAATTAAAATATGAGAGAAGTAGCAAAATATACATAATACTATATTGTATCATTGTATGATAAAATAATACTATATGAAAACCTTAATTACTAAATTATATGCTCCCCTCCATTCCAAAAACGCGAAAACATTCGATAAATAAATAATATGACGGAGATTCCGAAGGGCAATTAAGAGAGAGAGAGAGAAGTGGTAATTAAAGTGACTGGATGAGATCCCAAATTAAACAGGTGGGGTTACAAACTTCCATTTACCTTTTCTATAAATTTCCTAACTCGAATCGTTCCTATCGACAATGACACATTAAGGTATTTTACTCTATTTTATTATTTATTATTTTATTGCTTTACTCTCCAAATCTCAAGATATCGCATAAATAATTTATGCGATAGGATCATACTATGATAATCCAAAAATGTGAATATGTATTTATATGTCGCAATAATAAGCTGTCGGGATGCCCTTGTCCTTTTAACCTCGTGTAAATTGAATTACTCCTCAACTTGGTTATTATATGGGCAGATATTCACAGTGTAAAATAGGTGTCACGAAGAGTGCGGTTGAACGCATGATGAGGTTGCCTTTTTCATTAATCAATCTTAATTACGCATTAATAAATTTTAATTGAAATTAGTAACTTTTCGTGTAAGACCCCAACACATTTCCAACGATCCTACTCAACTTCAGGTATCGAATTATTTGTCCGTAGATAGGTTTGTGTAATTTTCCATAGTTTGGGAATTAATGGTTAAATTCGATACTTAGGAAAAAATAATTATATATATTTACTTAGGAAAAAATAATTATATATTTTTACTTATATATCCTTCATAAATTCAAACTAATTATTTCAAATGTAAATATAAGCGTTATCATGATGATATCAAAATTGTAGATGACAAATGATAGTGTTAAAAAGAAATGGTTGACCTATTATATCATGCATATAAATACTAATTAATATTATGTTCTACTATCTAACGAAGGTCTAACTAATTGGGCATTAAATGATGCATAATAAATAGCATACTTGGATAAATAAAGCTGATTATTTAATGCCAATGCAAGTGTAGCGCAAATGTGACCAGTAAAATATTGTGTTACACTGTTTCAGTATACTTACTCAGTATTTGCCATATTAATAACATAACCTGTTTATTATTCACACGACCGACCGATAAATATAGCTTGGTAGATAAAAAAAATACCCTAATAAATTAAACAAAACTATATTTTAGAGAGGGGGTTATCTATTTGCTAGGACTCCCACGGTCCTTCCCTAACTTTTTTAAGAGAAGATAAGATAAATCGTGGAATAAAATTAACTTGTTTGACATGACAATAATATATTCTCTCCGTCCACGAAATGATTACCACATTATGAACGCCACGAGTTTTAAGAAAATGGTAGATGATAATGAATTATAATAAGTATTGTTGTGAGTGGAGTAAGAGTCCATAATAGATGCGATTGGAGTAGCAAAAGTGGCAATCATTTCGTGGACAAAGGGAGTACTTGATATGATAGACTACGATAAATATATTTTTTAGCATCAGTTAATTCTTATATATGACTTCTAGTATGATTTTTTTTTTTTTTAACTTAAGAAAGGAGAACAGTAAGATTTGAATTTTAAACATCACTGTGTATAAACTGAAGCCGCAATGTTAAAATGTCCCTTTGGGAACAAGACTGTTAGTAAGATGAACATTACATTACTCCAGTCGTCACGCTAACTATTATACATAAAAAACAAAAGGTTGAGAAATTATATATTTCCACCGAGACTTATAATAATGTACATAAAAAACAAAAGGCTGAGAAATTACTATATTTCCACCAAGACTTATAATAATGTACGTGTGTATTAAAATGTATTTTAAACGAAACCTCAAAATAGCATGAAATAAAACCAAATTGATACCATTTCTTTTTTTAACATATATCGAATACTTTCCCTGTCCATAAAAACGTGCCTTACTTACCTCATTTTTTTTTTCCATGAAAATGTGTCTTACTTCACTTTATGTACCATTATACCTTTCATTCTTTCTATTATCTATCAAACTTTTACTTTTATCTCACTCAAAATAACTTTATTTCAATATTCCCCAACTCTATTTTTATCCCATTCACAACAACTTTAATAATTTTTCTTAAAACTCGTGTCGAACACATAATGTGATGCATTATTATGGACGGAAGGAGTATTATTTTATAACTTTACACGATGTTAATCCTCACTAATAAAGCAACAAAAATCAAGGGTACAATGGTAAAATTAACTTCCGTGCGTGCTCCTTTTTTATTTCGTGTTCGGTATTTAAAGTACAGCGTTAATTAACTTGGAAGTATTCTTAGTCGATTCTAATTTCAACCATAATTTATTTATTTAGTTTTATATATTTTTCATGTCAGTTTCACGATATACTCTCAATTACTCTCTGGCAAATATAGAAAAAAGATCATATGAGAATGTTATCTTAAGTGAGAAATGAGAATAAATTTAGATCCTTGATCTTTCTAAATCAATAGTTCAGATTGCATTAAGTTATTATAATTTATGCATTATGATGTTAATGCATTAAATTATTGCAGTTTATGCATTTGAATTGAATATGTATGCATTATATTTTTGCAATATATGCATTTTCGATGTGATAAAAATGCATTAAAATTTATCATTCTCACGTTCTCATATAAAATTTATTCTCATGAGATCCCTACCCTATATATAAATATATATATACTTTAATGGAGAGCTCATTTTTCTATTATTTAAATTGAAGAAATTGAATTAGAATTAAAAATAAAAAAGAAGACAAATTGAATTGGAAACTATTACTCCCTCCGTCCACGATACATGTGGTCCGGAGAAAGTGACACATGTTTTAAGAAACGGATAGTGAGTGAGAGTGAATAAAAAAAAATACTGTGAATAAAGAATGAAACTCAATTATTTGTTATGCATGATGGAGAATCATCAACTAACTCAATATATATATAGTAGTAAATAAATAGACTTTTAAAGATAAATGGGTGAATGGTCATTTTAATTTTAAGCTGGATCGCACCTATCGTGAACGGTCAAAAAAGGAAATTGGACTAGTCTTGTTGTGGACGGAGAGAGTATATTGGAAAAATTATTATGAAAATTATTACTATGAAAATTGCTTTTGTTAATCATCGATTTGGATAAATATTGTGCCTCTTTTGCTAATGAACTTCAAAAAAGTACTACTGATTAACAAAAGGAAATCATCAATGTGCCTTTTCCTATTAAATTACAGATACAAATTATATTAAAATAACAATTAGAAATAAAATACAAATCATAATCGACAATAAATCGGATAAACAACCAATATATAAGTTGAATTTTTTGTTTGTCTTACAATACTCAATTGAAAAAATAACTACAGAAACGTTACAAATTTCTCAATGATGAAATTATATACGTTCCTTTATCTTTAAAACCCAACTTTGAAAAGTATTAAATATTAATAGAAGAAATAATCTCGAATTCTTATAAAGAAACTTATACGCACGACTACAAACTAAACCACTCAACTACCTACACATTTAGAGCACTTACAGCGGGGTCTAGTAAGACCTAGGTCTAAGCACTGGGAAGCGTGATTTTAATGATTGGTGGTGTTGAGTTAGACATATGTTGATTTCTCCACATCAATGGGGTTGAGTAAGACCTAGGTCTAAGCACTGGGAAACGTGATTTTAATGATTGAATAAATTTTATTTTGTTGTTTTTTTTTATTTGTAATAAATATTATAAAAACTAACTTAATTAAATTCAGAAATTAATAACTGACAATTTTATTGAATTAAAAAAAAAACTACAACATACACTAATTAAAAAAAAATACAATAACAAAAAACTACTTCATTACAATAATTTTTAAAAAAAAAGACAACTACTCCTCCCAATTGAATTCCCTTGCAAGTTTGCGGCGAACATTTTCGTACCTCGCCTTTTGCTCGGGATTCATATGCGACGTGTCGGCAATATAGATATTGAACGCCCACTCCTCTCTCGATTGCTTGTTGAGGGATGCCAACTCTTCTGCCGCCTGCTCCCGTAGCGCACTTTTGCCCTTCTTCCCCTTCTTCGCCGCTTTCGCCGCTTTCACTCCTTCGGGTCGAACCTGCAGAGTGTTTGCATCGCTCGCGGATGTGGTGGATGCGTTGCCGCTGGCAGACGAAGTGTACTCGCCGAATTCATTTATCTTCGTCCGCTTTGGAGCTGTTGGCTTCGTCGGGTTGGTGAAAGTTGGGATATGCCTCAAGAGCTCCCACGCAGCCCTATACGGGAACGGTTTGTTGAACTTCTCAGCGTACAAATCTTGGGCCCTCGTGTACAGATCGAAGTCGTTCTCCCCGCTTCCGAGCTGGTTTTCTTCTTGGATGTAGATGGCGGCGAAGTTCTGGATCTGTTTCTTGGCGCGGCCCCATGCGCTTTTCATCGCACTCTTCTCTCTTGGGTGGGCGGGAGCTATGAACTCGTTGAAACGGATCATTATTTTCTCCCAAAACGCGCTTGAGGTTTGGTAATTGCTGGTGATCGCGTCCATCCCGAAGTCAACGTAGCACCTTGCGAGGTATTCAATCTCAGCGGGCGTGTAGTTAGGACCTCGTGCTGGCTTATTGTGCTCGTCGGATGAGGCCGCGGTCGCTTTCCCCTTGCGGCGTGCCTTGCCCTTCCCCTTGGCCGGAGAAGTGGCCGTGCTTGATGTCGCGACAGCTTTCCCCTTGCGGCGGGGCGGGGGCGGTGGTGTTTGCTCGTGTTCGTCCGATTCCGAGTGGTGGGAGCCGTACGCCGCTTCCTCTTCCTCTTCCTCGTCCTCCACCTCAAAATGGTCGTCGTCGTCGTTGAGGTTGAAACGTCTGAGTCGAGCCGTACCCACTGGGGGCTGCGAGAATTGGCTCCTTCGGGATGTCGGGGGTACTTGAGAGAAGCTCGCCGACAGCGAGAAGCCCGGCGCAGGCGAGAAGCCCGACGCAGGTGAAAATCCCGGCGACTGCGAAAAGCCATATGACGGAGGGACTTGGGAGAAGCCGGACGACTGTGGAAATCCAGCCGAAGGGGGGAATTGGCCGTACCCCTGCGGCTGTGAGAATTGCGAGAACCCAGTGGCCGGAGGGAATGCAGGGAACCCAGGGGCCGAGTATTGGCCGAAAACCTGGAATTGATGAGAACCCGGAGCTTGGATTCGCCGGATTGGGAGGTGGATTCGCCGGATTTGGAGATTGGTTCGGTGGGATTGAACCAAAAGTTTGCGAATACCACGAATTAAACTGATCGTCGGCCATTTTTTTGCACAAAATAAATTGAAAGAATGAAATTTTTTTGGGAGAAGAATGGATGGAGAAATCAGGTTGTGTGGAGAATGAATGAGATGAATGGGTATATATAGGGAAAAAATGGGATATAGACGTTGGAGATGGAAATGTATACGTTGCGTAATTAAAAAATTAACGTTTTTTTTTTATTTTTAACGGGAAAAAAAAAAAATAGAGGCCAATGGGGACACGACAAGTGTCCCCATATATCGCTATCACGAGGTCGAGTGGAGAGTTGAGGGTTCGACACCACCATCGACAACACCCCTCGACATAGGGGTGTGTCGATCCTCCACATCAGCTCGACTTAGGGGTGAGTCGAGTGGGGGGGTGTGTCGATCCACTCGACCTCGCACTCGACACCCCCCCTCGTTTTTCTGATGTAAGTGCTCTTACAAAGTATTTCCAATTGCATAGAAAAAGTCATTGAATAAATTAATTAAGGACAATATTTTAACACGTGATGTATTATATTTTGGACTATTTAAATTACCATCTTCGGAATGTCCCGCCTTATAAACTTATGGGAAAATACCATTAGATATCCCAATATTTGAAGTTTTTTACGATAGCATCTCAACGTAAGCATAATAATAAATTAGTACCCAACGTTTCAATTTTTTTAACAATAGTATTCTCATAGTCACTTTCCGACTACTTTCTACCAGCTAGTTCGCTGGATAGTCCACATTATATTTACACGTGTATTTTCAAAAAGAAAAAAAAAATTACTCTTTATTTCTACTCTACAGTCCCCACCCGACTTACTTTCACATCATAACATAACTATTTTCTTTCTCAATTTTAACAAATCATAATATTATTGCAAAATGTCTATTAATTTATGCGAGTATGCGCAAAGATCAAATTCCTTAACCATTTAAGTTCATCAATATGAATATGCGCAAAGATCAAAGTACCACAAATTCATAAACTCATAACAAAAGGAGTAAGTGTCATTAAATCATGGCACCATCAATATGGAGATGTCATTTTATTTTTATTTTTTGAAAATCCACGTGTAAATATGACGTGGACTATCCGGCGAGCTAGGTGGCAGAAAGTGGCCGGAAAGTGATTGTGGGACACTATTGTTAAAAAAATTGAAACGTTGGGTACTAATTTATTATTATGCTTACGTTGGGACGATATCGTAAAGAAACATTAAATGTTGAGACATTGAATGGTACTTTCCCTAAATTTATAGACTATTGTCAATATATATAGTACTCACTCCATCCAATTTAAGTATACCTCGTTTATCTTTTTTACACATATACCCTCATTCATCTACTTATTTACTACCCTTTGCCACTAAGAGCCCACTCCTAATAACTAACCCAACCCAATTAACAACTTAATCTAATTCACTAATTAACCCAAACTCAAATAACACACCCAACCCATTTCTACCCAATTATCTCTCTCTTCTCTCATTTGTCTCGATCCAGCTCTCTCATTTCCCAATAAAAAAATCTAATCTAACTCCCCCTATTCTCCCACGCTGCTATTCCCCCAAATTCTCCTGCAAACCTAATCAACATCTCTTTCTTCTCCGATTTCTGCTCCGACTCAATGAAGTTTCACCATCCAGATTCCCCTAATTTTCACCTCACATTCATGGGGTCTGATCCCAACTGCGATAGCCCTGAACTTTTGGAGGATCTACCTCGCCCAAATGGGTACGAAACATCCCCAATTTCCACAAATTTGGATGACTTGATTTCTGATGCCATTTGATTGTTGATGCTTTTCGAAATACTTCGATTGATTTTGATGGCAGGTGTCTCTTGATGCCTTAAAGTGATAATCATACAGATACTACTACTCTTGATCGTTCATATATGCTGGTTTGTTGCCTTAAATGAAAAAAATGCAAATAATGCAAAGCTTCTTGCTGATGCTTTATGTGTTTATGCCTTTATTGATGCCACCACTAAGTGATGTATTCCCTAGTTAGGAGGCTCAATTAGCTTCTTATCATTGTTGCCTTCATCTATGATGTCAAATGATAAGTTTGTTGGTATATGGAGCATGAAAGGAATTCTGTTCCGGACTGTAGCCCAAACAGTAGGCGGTTTGGTCCAACACGCGAATTTGTGGGCTATTGTATACGTTTCTTAGTTTATTGAATAAAAGATCATATTTGCCTCCTAAATCTCAGATTTGCCTCCATATTTCATTTTAATTTCCTATCTTTAAATTTCAGTTTTTCCTCTCTTCAATTGATTTATTGCAGTTTATATGCTTTCACTTCTAAATTCAAGGTTACTTGATTTAATGCAATCAATTTAAAATGCACAAATATAAACACAACTTCAATGAAATAATATCAATGCACCTTAAATATTTTGCTCCAATTACTGTTGTCCGATAAAAACAAAACCGAACACTTGCTTCATTAATAAAAAATTAACAAGGCATGGAGGCAGACATAACCTTAGAAATAAAAAGAAATCAATTTTTGCTAATTAAAATAAACAAATCTAATTGCATTGATTAACACTACTTCTCAAATACATCTTTATTTCACCGATTACAATTTTATCAGCTTTCTTAAAACCCGTGCCAGACCCCAAATTGGTAGACTTAAATTGGATGGAGGGAGTAACTTTTTTGAGGAAATTACAATAAAGTATATATGTCTATTATCAAATAAATCGATACATCATATGAGACTTCTACACCACACAAAGGTGAGACTATTACTCCGCATTACTCCGCATACAGATGAGACCACTGCACCACCAATAAAATAAAAATATACTATATCGAACTCTGATGGGATTGAACATAAGACCTCTTACTTAAGAGAGACTTCAAGTAATACATATATAATTGGTATTAATGAAATTGAACAAAATTTAATTATTATAATCATAATTTTGTAAGAACATACTCCATACTATAACAGAGAATTTTTAATATTAAAAGGATACCAGCCAAAACTCCCAATACCACATTCAATTAAAGGACGCCAGCCAAAACTCCACAGTGAATTTTTAATATTAAAATATTACAATCAGTTACAACTCAAAAGAATGGACCGGTATGTTTGAACCAATAATTAAAGTGAACTCTATCTAATCCTAAACCCATTTTTTCATAAATAAATCATTTTGGAAATGAACTATTCAACTAGACTTTCGATATATTTATTAATGTTACAATTATTAATAAAATTATATAACCATTCTAATTCAAAGATTATTTGCTCGGCATGTGGACAGATCGAATTATCTTTCAAGATAGTTATCACATGATATTTTAACAAATTAGATAACAAAAGAATATTAATAATTTTTTTCAAGATAATCATCACTTTCTTTAAGATAATTAGTAGTACTTTTTATTTAATTCATAAGACCAATCACACTGATGTCTTGTATTTAATTTATTTTGAACTACTATTTGGGAGTTTGGAGATATTCTTTTTGTGGAAGTAATTAATACTCTATATATTTTGTTGGTAAATTTTAGCGACTCCACTTCTGAGAAAATCACTATTTTTTTTTTTGTTTTTATAAAAGAACTTTCAATGTTCAATTTTTTATGAAATAAAATAAAAAGGTGAAAAATTATTGAATGAAAGCATCTCGATTTGGATAAATTTCATATATTTTGAA
The DNA here is from genome assembly GCA_029490685.1 of Schizonepeta tenuifolia. NCBI lineage: Eukaryota > Viridiplantae > Streptophyta > Magnoliopsida > Lamiales > Lamiaceae > Schizonepeta > Schizonepeta tenuifolia. The sequence goes on along the minus strand of CM055960.1, from coordinate 24,046,269 downwards.
AAGAGTAAGGTATTCTATATGATTTAGAGTAGGATACGAGGTTGAATCCGACGTCTCTTTTATTACAGATGACATTTATTACCGTTTGGATATCTTTGAATAGACGATTTATTACTATTTAAATATTTTTGAATAGACGTGGAGTAATTATTAATGCTTAAAAATTAAAAGTGGGTTTTTCAAATATTAGTACTTATTTTGTCTTTTTTTTTTTTTTTAATTAAAAGACGTAGTAGTGTATATGAGAAAATTGTGGGTAATACAATAATAAATAAATAAATAAAATATTGTAATATGGTTGGTGAGTGGAAATTCACGAAGTCTGCATTTGGGGGCTGTGGAAGCAAAGAAAATCGGAAAATATGCCAATTTATGCTCATTCACGACTCCCCCTATATATATAACTCATCACCACCTTGCTAATTGCAATTCACACACCATTCAGCCACCCATTCTCTCTCTACTACTCTCTCTCTCTCTGTCGTTGCTGAGTTGTGCGACTACTTCTCTTTGGGGTTTAGCTGATTTGCTATTCTTTCGTTTATTCAACTCAACAAATCGAGATGGCCAAGAATGTCGGTATCCTCGCCATGGAAATCTACTTCCCTCCCACTTGCATCCAGCAGGTAAGCTAATAATTCTCCAAACTTCTACAAAATTTGAATCGAAGCATCGTGAAACGCCCTAAGCATGCCTAAAGAGTGCTCTTTCAATTATATGTATTTGGTTGAACATGAAGTTTGAAAATTGAATCTGAAGCAGAGATAGTGTGTATCAACGCTGTGCGAATTTGAATGCACTGTGATCGAAAGTACTCTCTGCAAAATCGAATTTTGCAGCGGAAAGATGGGCAGCTGTGTTTCGTTTTTTTTAGTTGAAAATTTTCAGTAATCATCTTCCCTACATCGTTTTATTTTTCTTCTGCAATCTCTTCTCTTTTTATTGTTTTAAGTTTTTGTTATAAAAGATCTTAGTTGAAAAAAATTTGATAATTGGTAGATTTTGGACTTTGGAGTGCCTGTTTAGCTTTCTCGATTTCTTTGATGTTGCCTTTAAGAAATTTTGTGGAGTGGACCCACCTGTAAATTTGAAAGTTTCTCTGCTATGGAGCTCCGGTTCTCTTATCTGAATAAATCTCATTAAGACTTAAAAAAACAAAAATTAAAATCTCAGGGTTTTAGAAAAAAGGTTAGAATCTCAGATTCACTTCATACAAAGTCTGCTGCTCTCCTTTTTGTTTGCTGGAGTTCCTGATTGTTGGGAGGAAAACAGATCTTAGCACACCTATTGCTCTAATTTGCAAGATTGTTATTGAAAATCTTAAGAACATGTTTTTTCGTTTGAATTTTTAAATATGTTGAGCTGGATTTATCAATCGATTATATGTCGTGTTGCAGGAGGTGCTCGAAGCTCATGATGGAGCAAGTAAAGGGAAGTACACAATTGGGCTTGGCCAAGATTGCATGGCATTTTGTTCAGAGGTCGAGGATGTTATTTCCATGAGGTGATTAATCGATATTTTTAAATCTAACGAGGAGATTGAGGGAAAAATCATATTTTTATCAGTCTTTGTGTTTAGGTAGATTGTATGATGGCAATATAGGCGTTGATGTTGACATGCATTGCTTAGCATGGTGATCAAATTATATTAGGAATTTCGCACTAGTTCAATGCAGTTTCTGGCTCAAAACATGATAATTTATCTGCATTTTTCCCCTTTGAGCAAGAGAATATTCATTATTGATCAATTTCTGTAGTTTATTGGCGATCTTAAATTGGAAGGAAATCCATCTGATTTCTTCCTTTATTGGTGTATTGCATACACAATAGATTTTATGTGTTATGTGTGTCTATCATAATCTCTATACTTTGTGCAAAATGTTGTCTTATTTCTCTAACTCGAAATGTATTTAGAAGGGAAAAAAGTTAGCAATCCAATGCATCAGTTTAGATATGGTTTGGCAAAGATCTGTAATGCTATATGAACCTCTTACACTGAAGCATCTATGTTTTATTCACTTGCTTATTATCACATCAAATTGGTAACTAAGAACTTTGTCATCTTGAATATACACTAGCTAATTATAACTTTTTTGATCTTTCAGTATGACAGCAGTAACTTCGCTTCTAGAAAAGTACAATGTTGATCCAAAACAGATTGGACGTCTTGAAGTTGGAAGTGAGACTGTACTTGACAAAAGCAAATCCATTAAGACATTTTTGATGCCAATCTTCGAGGTATTTGGGTTTATTATCTGCATTTGATCAACAACATTTTGTACTGTTCTGGTTTATCATAAATTTATGAGAGGTTATATTTTGTTAGCTGTATGGCCTCTATGATGGCCAATCACTAATCTGTTTGCCATATAACCTTATGCAATGACATAGTAAAATATAATTTGACAACAGCAAAATTTAGTTGGCCAAGATTTCAGTTCCCTGTTTTATTCACCTGCTACATCATAAAAGAGAGAGTGAGAGAGAAGATTCTGTAGCGTTATAATGGCTCTAATAATTTCATCAAGAATTTATATTTCAATTTCATATAGTCCACATGTAACTCTTACAATACCCTCAATTTTTTTTTTTTTTTAATTTTTTTTTTAATAACTTTTTACTGCATTTGTTGTTATAAGTGTTTCTTAAACAATACTGATCTTATAATTTTTCTGTGTTTATGACCAGAAATGCGGCAACACTGACATAGAAGGTGTTGACTCAAGCAATGCTTGCTATGGAGGAACTGCAGCACTATTTAATTGTGTCAATTGGGTGGAAAGTAGTTCATGGGATGGAAGATATGGACTTGTTGTCTGCACCGACAGTGCGGTATGATCATCATCTTTACTTCTATTTTGGATTTAAACATATTCAGGAAAAAATTATAAAAAGGAGCCCAAAAATTTACTTCGTCTTTCCAATCAATTAACATGGGTGCTGATTTAGATTCTATAAAAACACCATGTATTCTTGTTTTATTTTTTTACCGATTGCATCATTTGATAGGTATATGCCGAGGGACCAGCTAGACCAACTGGTGGAGCTGCAGCTATTGCCATGCTAATTGGACCAAATGCTCCTATTGCTTTTGAAAGCAAGCTTAGGGCGAGTCACATGGCCCATGTTTATGATTTTTACAAGCCCGACCTTGCCAGTGAATATCCAGTAATTTTCTTCTGAAACCCTTTTCTCTTGCTTGTCCTCTTGTCACACATACCTTCAAACTCATGCTTTTGCATGCGGCGTTCTGTTATTTATCTTTGACGATCATCTTATTCTTGGGGTTTTAGGAAAAATCATATCCTCCTGTTACATGAAATTTTTTGTTTGTTTTTCTTACGATTGAAGCTCTGCGTGTAGGTTGTTGACGGAAAGCTTTCTCAGACTTGTTACCTTATGGCACTGGATGCTTGTTACAAAGGCTTCTGTCAAAAGTAAGCTCAGTAGACAATCAACTTGCTTTTGCATCTCTATTCTTTTATCGATGGCATTAACAGTTATTTACAATAGGTATGAGAAGCAAGAGGGCAAGCAGTTCTCAGTCTTGGATGCCGACTACGTTGTATTTCATTCTCCATATAACAAGGTAATTGATGTGAACCATGGTCATGCTAAACAAAGTTCAGAGTTTTTAGTGTTCCTTTCTTTTCTTCATACGAAAATAATAAAATACGCAATAAAAAATGTTTACTGATATTTTTCTTGAAACCTGCAGCTTGTACAGAAGAGCTTCTCTAGAATGTTGTTCAATGACTTTATGAGGAATGCCAGGTGAATATTATCATCATCTGTAGAGTGTCTACTAACGTCAAAATATATTTATTCTTACCTGACTTTCTGGTGTGAATTTTTCAGTTCCATCGATGAGGCTGCTAAAGAAAAGCTTGCACCTTTTTCATCATTGAGCATTGAGGAAAGCTACCAAAGTCGCGATCTTGAGAAGGTCTGAATCATCTTTTCCTTTTTCTCAATTTATGTTCTCATTGATGACAGTCTGGTTGAGACATCGTCGAAAATATCTTTGGGCTAACGCTAGTGATTTTGCAGGCATCGCAACAAGTAGCGAAACCTTTCTATGATGCCAAAGTGCAACCATCTACTCTCATCCCAAAACAAGTCGGGAACATGTACACTGCATCACTCTATGCTGCATTTGCTTCCCTCATCCACAACAAAAGTAGCAATTTGGTAAAGATCTGTTAATCTCGTGGCTTCAGCTTTCTTGGCATTATGAATGCTGTCAAATACGAAACATGGGATATTTTCTTAATGGATTTTTCCTTTGTTTCTTCAGGCTGGGAAGAGGGTCATATTGTTTTCCTACGGTAGTGGTCTGTCAGCCACCATGTTCTCTCTCCGTTTCACTGAGGGCGAACATCCTTTCAGCCTGTCCAACATTGCTTCGGTTATGAACGTCTCAGAGAAGTTGAAGTCGAGGCATGAGGTATGCTGGTTTCTTTGTTTTCCATTTGAAATGTTTATTCTTGGTAGAAATAGTTGTTGATGAACACTCTCCCGTGCAGTTGGAACCCGAAAAATTTGTCGACTTGATGAAACTAATGGAGCACAGATATGGAGGCAAGGACTTCATCACTAGCAAGGATTGCAGCCTTCTTGCACCAGGTACATACTATCTCACTGAAGTCGACTCCAAATACCGAAGATTCTATGCCAAGAAAGCTATTGCGAATGGGACCGTTGCAAATGGCCACTGAAGATATAGCCTATTTGCCATGAAGTTGGCTCTTGTGTCTAATTAATTCAGCACATAGAAAAATAATCTATCTTCATCTTAGTTGTGTTGGTTTGGCAGATGAATTTATTATCAGTAGTTTATTTATTCGAGTTTCGTTTTTATTGCTTTTCTTTTTCTCTTGGAATCTGGAAAAAAACCATTGTAGATGGGGGTCTATTCTATTCTACATTTTAATGAAATGAACTGGAGCTTGAGGGCTCATTTCTTATTTACATTGTTGTGTTATCTTTCCATTCTTGATGATGAAAATAAAGTCACAAAATAATGACCTCTCAAATGTATTACAGTAAAATCTCATCGTTGGGCTTGAAACATAAATAAACATCACAAAAACAACAATGCAAATATAAAGCATCAAAGTTTCAGTATTGGCGTTTGAACTATGTTGGCGCAATAATAATCTGGATAAATAATATTGCATATAATGATATTCGTAATCGTAAATATGTAAATTTATCTATGAAAAACAAAGACTTTTTATAACCATCAACCAGTTCCACTAAATACGAGAACGCAAAGTCCCCATACACCGATTTAAACAAAAAAAAAATTAAGATACGCAAGGTCAAAATTACAATTTTAAAATTTTATTTAGACAATTGTTTCTGTACACCCACTAGGCCGCTACATACTATACACCCACTTTTTATCTTTAGTGTATTTTGTCTTTTTTGTATTTTGTCTACTTGTGTCTTTTAGTGTTTTTTTTTTCTTCTTTTTTTTTCTTTTCATTCCAGATTTTTTAAAATTTCATTTTTTTTAGTTTCCAAATTTTTTTTGCCTCTTCGTTTTTTATTTGCCGCTTCTTCTCTTCTCGAGAGAACGAGCGAGGGGAGCCGAAGGCCTTGGAGTGAGCCGAACGATCCAAATTGTTGCCGCTAAGATTATCTTTATATTAAGGCTCCGTCGTAGAAAAAAATAGAATTTCTTTTTAAATAAATAGATAAATAAATAAATCGGGCGCGTGGTTGTCTAATATGCAACGACCGCACAGAAACACACCTCATTTATTTAATATATATTTTATGGGTATAAAATACATAATGCATTAAGAAAATAAGGAGATTGAGAGTATTCTGCCAAGTCTATCCGTTCTCTCCAAAACTAGTAAAGTTCAATTCTCAATTCTCCGAAATTAGCACAACCAAGTTAATGCCTCCTATTATGTTTATAATTATTAAATATTTTTGAGCTTACACATCACACTAACAGCCCCACGTTAACTTCAATTCCAACTTACACCAACAAGTACCAGCCCAAGCCCAACAACTTGATTTACTAGATTATTTGCCTTTTCTAAGTACTAGATTTACTCGCACGGGGTTGCGTTATAAAATTATTAATGTTCAATCAAAATATAGACTATATAGTGTTAGAAAATTTAATTTTGTATATTATTTGAAATAAAAAATTACAAGTAGAATACAACAATATGAAATTTTAAAAGCTACAAAAGCAATCTCGAGCTAAATGTTACAATACACACACACAAAATATTGTGGAAAACTAGGGTTTGTGAACTAATTTGGTTATAGTTAAATTAGTTCATTTGGTATTACTGTTTCGAAAACTCGCAGTCCAAATTAAATTAAAAAATTATTTAAAAAAAACTATAAGGACAATTTTTAGATATTGAAAGTCTATATTCAATTTTAATACATCCAACCAAACAATAGATTATAGATTTATGCATATTTTTATATCGGTTCCGCTCCTCAACCCAGTACCCATTGTGGGCACCGTTATCGTGCCCACGGATGATGTGGCAATGCCACGTAGGCTAAGGGAGTCAAACACTTAAATATCTCTAATTTAATCTACTAAATAAAATAATCCACAATTTAAGGAAAACATACCTTTTAATAATTATAAATCAAATAAATTATACAACAATTATATTGATGTGCGAAACTAATCACAATCACGTTAAACTCCTTGGCGCCACCACCTCTTCCTTATTTCTTCTATTTTCTTTCTTCCCTTTTCTGTTCTAGTATTTTGTTGGAAAAAAATGTGTGTGAATTGTGTACGAAAATGAAAAGGCAGAAATACGAAATCAAGGCTAATGCTAGGCATTATCTCTGTAAAACAATATGCACCGCTATTTATGTGCCGGTGAACTACTGCAATTGCTTCCAAGATACAATGGTTTCTCAAGATGAATCGACTGTCTCGATCTTTGCAGTGAACATACAGATACTCGGGACGAGTACTCGATCCTAGACTCGACTTTATATGATATGTATGTATATAATCGAATGAATTTTCGATTTTGGTGTTGGTGGTGTACTCAAACTCGAATTCTGTGGGGCCTTTTATAGGCTGGAGGTGACCGTTTGGAAGGGTTGCCTCCATGGCGGTTTTGGCCGCCAGTGAACCAGCGCGTGACACGTGGCAGAGATAAACCGACGCCTTTTCTGTGTGGGGGGAGGCGTTAGTTCGGTTAGAAACTAAAACCTACCGCCGAACCGCACCGTGCGGACGACCGTACCAAATGCGTCCTTATCTGAGCGAACCGCCACGATAACTGCCTCTCCGTGCGCTCGAGCCACGTGTGTTCGAGTCTCTTAGCCAAAATAACCTTGGCTTCTAAATTGCTCCGATCGCGAAGTGCGCCTCAAAGAGCCCATTGCGACAAGTGCGACGTGCACGTGCACGTGCTCGTCTCCGTCGGACTCGGAAGGCGCACCGTCCTTGTAGGAATCATGATCAAACACAAAAGGTGCCAACACTTGAGCCACTAAGGTGCACCATAAGATAACACACTTAGATATATTCCCTTAAAGTGATGCTCCTTATATATAGCACAAACTTCAACATTTTTCTGATGTGGGACAAAGTGCATAAACCACACTTTTCTAGTTTGAAGTAGCCATGTTCATTTATTAATTGCTTATTCATTCCTTAATGGAATTGAAAAAATAAATACATTAAATCGTAGTGCTCAAAACTTAAATTTCGTTTCTACCATTGGTTTCCACATAATCCCAAAGGGTTTTCCATAACTTAATTATGAATTTAATGCTATAAGTGACCAAAATTCCAACATATTTTCCTTGCTTAACGTTACAGCAACCATAACCAACACAATCCCAAAAACCAACTCTCCATCCTTTCTTAGTCAAACTTCTTAAAACTAACCATTTTCAAAAACAAAATTGTAACCTCACAATTATTTCTCGAAAGAATCAGTAGGTTTCTTTCCCTTTTTGAAACAAGTAAACATTTTTCATATATTTTCTCCGGTTTTTTTGTTTTTCTTATTTTTTGAGACACGTGTACTAAACCCTCCTTGTCTTGCATAGTTATTGTAAAACTCGTGTGCATCTTCAAGAGATTGAAATTCTTGACCGACAAATGGGATAACATTAACTATAACTTGAGGAATGAAATTTACATCATCTCGTTCTTCCTCCATTCCTAGAATTTATAAGAACTAAAATATATACTTTACAAGCTCATAAAATCATATATGACCGTGTATTTTTTCATAAAGGAAATAATTAATATTTCTTTAACGTAATCTTGCTTTTGAGAATTCATCTATATGATTATAGGTTGTGTAAAGACAACAAACATTCTTGACAATTCTAATAACTCAAAACTATATGCCATTACCAACCAACTACAAATTGGGCGACAATTTATAGAATTGTTAAAAACCAAATAGGCTTGCCCTAAACTTTTATAAAATAATTCATATAATCATGAACGATTACATCGTTCATATCTCATAAATTAATGTTACTACTCTAATTAATTAAAGTATTAGTATAAATCAAGAGAAAATATTATAGGAAGATGAGATACCTGTTACTTGATGAAGACAAGAGTTGATGGCGCCAAAGAGGTCTGAAGGTTCTTGATCGGGAGCGAAAAAAGAAAATAGAAGAAATAGGGAAGAGGTGATGGCGTCAAGGAGTTTAACGTGATTGTGATTAGTTTCACATATCAATATATACCCCCAACAAACAAGATATTAAAATTATACTATACAGTTAAAACATCTCAGTTAAATATATCACATCTTATCCCGTGCTGCCTAGCAAAGTAGCAAACGAGCTCTATAGTATAGATTTTTCATCTATTTTAATACTCTATTGTTTTTCCTTTCAAAAAAAGAAAAAGAAATACTACTCTGCTTTGTTGTTTTCGTTTCTTCATTAATTCTTATTTCCAATGTCCAAAATTTAAGTAAAAAATAAGAAATTGAAAAAGTCAATTCGCGCGCGTAACTATCGTACGGTTGCGAGCGTTCGAAACAAAGGCCGCATCTTAGGGTTTATTTTTGACACTAATTCTATGAAGGGTAATGATATTCGGTCACACGGTGACCAACCACACGCGTAAAAAAAAAGGAAAGTTGATTTGTAAAAATGGAAATAATCACATTTACCCTTAGATTTATGCTTCCCAATTAGGGGGTATATTTCCATTTTCAAAACTTGTATTACTATTTTTAGGTTGTGTGGTCGCCAGAGTGTGACCAAATAGCACTACCTTATGTGAATCACAATGTTTGATACTAATTCTGTCAATCACAATTGTCGGCAGGCCTTGAAAAATGAAGATTGAATTGGAACAGATGCCGTTTGATCTTGACTTCCATCCATCAACTAATATTGTCGCCGCCGGTCTCATCACCGGCCAACTACTAGTGTGAGTTCACTGAATTTCTCCATCATACGAATATATGTGATATTGATGATGAATTCTTTATGTTTCTGATGAAATCTTATTCCTTAGCATTAATTAGGTACCGTTATGCTGAAACTACACCTACAAGGTACAATTTGGCAAATTCATGTGTTGGTTTAGTTAATTTTTTGTTGTATATATAGGTTGCTGGAAGTGAATGTTCATACTGATTCACTGAATCATGTAGAGCTCCCCTTTCACTGAGGCTTGTAGTAACCTCTGTGAAGTGTGAACTCTAATAGCTGCAATTTAAGTGATGGATTTTGATGTGTTCCGATTATCAGATAAACACTCTTATTGTTGGTCAAGTGTTTTCAAACAACTAATGCTACTCGATAGCTCTCTGAGATTGGGCGAACTTAATTAATGCATTTGAGTTTTTTATTCAGTTCATTATTGTCTTTCCATTATGACGTGTTACACACCTTTATCTTATTACTAGTAAAATCACATTTTTTTATCACCATGACCAAATAAGACATTAACGGCGAAACTGTAATCTTATTTAACTAGTTAGACAGTGCATTGTTATCTAAAATGCAATATAGACACCATTGTTTGCATTGAAATAAGGAGTTTTGTAAAGAGAGTTAAGAACTCGATTGTTTTCTGTTCGTTTCTCCTTATGTTTCAGTGAAAGCATGACGAGTCTCTATTGTTTGGTCAACCAACTAAGTGCTGAACTATTGACCTGTCTACTGAAGATTTTTTATTTATTTTTCCTTGTACCACTATCACATGTATGGGATACCTGATACGACCGTGGAAATATATTATTTAATAGTTTATTTATCGCGTCAATTGTATTTAGTATTTAAATAGTTATTTTATATTATTTGTTTGGGCTAATTGTTAAGCCTGTAGATTAGGTTTATTATGCGTAGGAGTCGTAGTTTAGTATAAATAGTTGTAAACTCTCATTATTTCATTATGTCAATTATATTATCAATTCAAAACCTTAGGGTTTGTTTAGGCCTTGCGTGATCGCAAGGATTGGAGCTGTTCACGAGCTTATCGTGGAATTATCGTTACGTTCCTAGAGTAGGTTCGTTTCAATACCAGTCAACGTACTTGCTGCAACACTTTTAATGTTCACAAACAATAAATTTCAGATATGACATTTGCATCAGACTCCATGAAATTGATTGGAACAAGGTAGCCTTGTCCTCTGTATCTGTGCATGTGTCTATTTAGACAAACATTTTTTTGGTGAAATCTTGCAAAGTGTTGTTCTTGTCTGATATAGGCTCTTAATTTTGAAGTTTTCTTTCCTAAGTCCTCCAGTTGAACTCAGTTGGGTGGCGCAGAAGCAAATTGTGTGAATTAAATTTTCTTAAATTTTGCTCCCATATGTCGTTTCGTATTTATTTTTGATCAACTCACTACAATTCAAATTCCCTATCTTGGTGTATAAATTTGTTTCGGGCAGCTATATATTTGTGTTAAATGAGAACGAAGTATGTAACTTTGTCTTTTGTTTCTTTTTGGACTAGAATGGAGAAAAGTTATTTGTGGAACACAAATTGGAACTCTGTTGTTGTACTCATGGGATTTTTCAAGGATTGTAGGTACATCATCCTTTTCCTTGATGTCAATCATTTTTCTACTTTGGTTGATATTGATGGTATGTCTTTTAATGATTAGTGATCGTTTTGTTGACTTCTCTCCCAACCCCAACCCTGTTGATGCCTTGCTAAAGGTGAGTAGTTTCATGATTTCTTTTTTTTTTTTGGACTTGCCTGTTGTTCCTTCTCTCTTCTCTCTTTTTTTCTCTCTACCAACCTCTCTCCCGGTATCACTATCTCGTCTGGTAGTCCGTCGGTTTGTAAATTTTTAGACCTGTTGTACTACCACGACCGCCACCGCCACAATCGAGCCATAAGCCCCTCGAATACCAAACTGGGTTGGATCTGCACTGACGTGATGGAGTGTTTTCATGTGTTCATCCCTCCTAAAGGCATTCGCTTATCTTTGATTTGACTGCGAATGTTACCTTTTTCTGACCAGCGACTGCTGTCAGTACAGCCGGGTTCCCACTCGGTCAATCCTTAGTCTTTATAACAGAAAAACAAAATAAGACGTTAGCAAGTAACATAATATGATCAATTTTATACTCCCTCCGTCCACGAAATGGTTGCCACATTGTGGACGATACGGGTTTTAAGAAAATGGTAGGTAATAGTGGATAATAGCGGGTATTGTTGTGAGTGGAATAAGGGTCCCACAATAAATCTAAGTGAAGTAGTGAGAAATATAAGGTTAAATATAATGTATATGTAAATGAAAGTGACAACCATTTTGTAGACGGAGGGAGTACACTATTTTGCATGCATAGCGAAATGAACGAAAACACATCTACTTTCAATAGTCGGTATAATTAATAATTCATAGTGCTAATTATCAGGAAAAAAAAAATCGTACGTACTTGGAGGAGTGCTGTGAATTGTAGTGTTCCTTGGGCCGTTAATGTTTGCTATTGTAGCACCGGCTTGATCCGATATTTTGGAAAAATCACAGAATATATCAATGTTTAGCGGCCCAGCCCAATTTAGTTTTTCAATGGAACTCTTGAAGAAGGGTAATTTTAAACATAACCCCCAATTCTCTTACTATAGCCTCTTTTATTTTAATTAACAATAAAATATTAATAATATACCATTCTATCCCTATAACCCCAAATTAAATTTCTTAACCCCAATAATTTTTGTCCTTATAACCCCTACAAATATGAAGGAAGAACAGCAAATCAAAGACGACAATTATATATACTTGGATAAAAATCTTTTATCTCCAGAACCCCATTGGTATGATACACAAAATAATGATATATAGCCGCTTATGCTGCTTGATGAACTTGTAGGCAGAAACAAAACTTTTTACTTCATTGCACACCCCCAAAAATTCATCTCTTAAGTAACTCAAATACAATTTTACAACCAAAACAAGAAAAAATAAATAAAGCATAAATACATCAGTTTCGTTATAAATACATCAGCTTCAGAAAATACGATGAACACAGAATTATAGAAAAAATTATCCAGTCAAGTTTGATGATAATTACCAGTGTGGCATATCGCGAGGCATGGAGTCACATCTAACGATTTTTGAATATATAATTGATTGTTGTCTATATAATTATTGTCTTTGTTCGTCCTGTTCTTCAAATTTGTAGGGATGATGAAGTTAGAGTTTAGGGATTTAATTTGGAGGCTATAAGGATATAATAGTATATTATTTATTTAATATATTACTTTTTAAATTAAGGGGTTATAGTAAAAGAATTGGGGGCTATATTTAAAATTACCCCTTGAAGAATGGATGGCAATATTTTATTTTGTAAGCCCAATAGCACTATCCATTTTTTATTATCAGCCCAAAATGCGATGCCCATATTTTTTTTATCTATTTTCTTATTATGAGCCCATAGCATTTGCCCAACCCAAAATATTTTCATTACTCTTATGAATTAGTAAGTCCATACAAGCCTTCAGCCAAAACAAAAAGGCGCAAAACAATTATCTTCATTTTCTAATTTCTTTTTTTCCCTATTATTCAGGTTTATAAATAGTGGCATTGTGCAATTTTTTTTGTGTTCCCTTATTCCGCTCCGTGCGGCTAACAAAGTCAGTGTAACTTTTAAATGGTGTTGTGTGTGCAAAGTGCGGGAAAAGTGACTGAGTAAGAAAGCTAAGAGCATAAGAGAATTTTGAGAAAATGCTTGTTGCTAAAAATGAGGGTTTTCCCTTTATATACAAGTTCTCCTCCCTAATGGATAGTTGAGATTGATTTGATCCGAGGGTCGAGAGACCTTCTAGAGGATTCTCCTCAACCTCTACTCTTCTTTTCCAACTTAAATATAAATGTGCTTATAGGCTTGGGCCACAAGTATGGATCATTCAAAAGGGCTAAGTAATTGAGCTTAAGTAATTATGTGAACCTCTTGTTCCAAAATACTTAGGCAATTTATGCGGGTTGTGAGATTATGCTTTTTTAAGTTGTTTTGTTAACGAGATTCATTGAAATGTTTAGCTTGACGAAGATAGAATAATAACTGGTTCCGGGAATGGATTAATCAGGTGAGGGGTTTGGTTTAGAACAACTCTTAGTCTCTCAATTCATTTTAAGGGTTAACTAATATTTCCCTTTTTCTCTTTCTAGCCTGGTTGGTATACTGGCCAAACTTGTGTTTGTTGAGCATCTCTCTATACTTAAAACTTGACTTCTACTTGTATATTTTTCCTATTGTGAGGCTTAGTCTGGCTGGGGATCATGCCCAACTCTATTATGACCTCGATCTTTGTTAAGATTTGTAATCTTTGTGTTCGACAAATCATTATCAGAATGATTGGTGTGAAGCGTTTTGGGTTTGGCAATGTTTGCAGGGACCAAAACGAAAAATGGAAGCAGTCTTAGCAATACAAGTAATTTCTTTGCAGATATGTAGAATTGATGAAAATTTTGTGGCTCAACATAGAAATTTGTCACAAGTTAAGTGTGAATGTGTTGGCAATATATTTTAACAGATTTGCACATTTTTTTAAAATATATAGTTTCATTTTGTTTTTGCGGAATCCAGTTACTGGCTTTGGTCAATATAAATTGGTATATGCTTGGAAGCATTTTAGGGAAAATACATGCTCTCGGGGCTCATATTTTGTGTATTAACTTCCCATGGGAAACAAGAAAATAAATTTGAAGAGAAGAAAATAGATATGAGAATTTATTTAACTTTATTTGGAAACTGTGAGTGGTTTAGCAAGTATAACTAATGATAATATTAATATGGATAAATTGAGAATTTTTACGGGAGGTGACTAGCATATCGGCAAGATACCACAGTAGACCATCTATGCATTAATACCGTTGCAACAATGAAATTTTATATTTTATTACTTTAGATAGGTATTGATTAACAAATGTGATTACAGTTGATAAAAGCACAATTTCATGTTGAAAAACCACTTGAGAAATTTGATTTTTATATTTAAACGTCTACATTTTTAAAGCTCTAAACACCATTTTCAATTCGCACAACATAGCTTAGCTCTTACTAGTTAGTTCTTGAAGCATACAAAGATTCTCCATTAATTCCAAAAGACATTTCATTTCCCATTTTTATAAACATCAACAATACTTCACACGTGTATTTGATGATATCATAAATAACGCAAACGCACCCGATTTGCATAAAAAATTATACAAAACTACAAGCTGATTTGTTAGAAACAAAGGAACCAAACCTCTCTTTTTTCAGAGAAAATCTTGGGCAATGAAAGCCCCCTCTTTGGACATGTGTGCTCCACAAGAAACTCGTTGTTGCCGCCAAAGATGTTGATGTTCATCAAATGCCAAATTAAGCAACAAAGTTCTATAATGCACTAAGGAATCGTGTCTTTCTTTCCTCATATCATAACGACATTAGCAGCCAACTTAGATTCAGTAACACACCAATGATAGCGGAGAAAACAATTAATCTCGATCCAAACTATATTATATATATACTTGTATCTAAGATAATTACCTTACCTCAGAATCCAATCATAATGACTAATTCTAAAGCGTTTTTAGCTCTATATCCATGGTTGCTTGCGGCCCTTGTGCTCAAATGCCAATGTGATGAGAGGAAGGTACGTCGGAAAATGTTACCTGCTTCTTGTTTCTCATCTCTGTCATCCCTTCTCTCTCGATTTCCCTTAAACACACTGTGTCATCTCTCTCTCGATTTCTCATCTCTGTCATCCTGCTTCTTGGCTCACACGCAGCTACACATTGTGTACATGGGGGATCGGCCTCAAGATGACACGTCATCAGTTGCATCCACACATCACACCATGCTGCAGAGTGTGCTAGGAAGGTTCTTCATCTCTTCTCCTCTCTTTTGTTATGTCTCTACTTAGCATGCAGGCCACTTATTATTAATGAATCGGGAAAACTGCAAAATGAATCACCAACTTTCATCCATTTTGCAATTACAACACGAACTTTAAAAAGTTGCAATACACAAACTCTCTCTTTCTTTGTTTTTGTTTTTGTTTTTGTTTTTTTGTTTTTTTTGTTTTGCAATTGGAGCTTAGTCCATTTGCTGACGAAGCACTTAAATATGGTCTTTGGTTAAAACGTCTCGTCTTCTGATTTACAGTGCTTCCTCAGCAAAGGAGTCACTGGTCCACAGTTACGGAAGAAGTTTCAATGGATTCGCAGCTAAGCTTAGTGAGGAAGAAGCTGAAAGCATTGCAGGTAAGACGACCACTTCAGAGCAACGCGTTTATTCTTGTAGTGAATGAAGCGGAGTATACTTACATTACATATGTCTGGTACCAGATATGGAAGGAGTGGTCTCTGTATTCCAAAATCGCAGGTTAAAGCTTCACACAACAAGATCATGGGACTTCATGGGATTTAGCAAAGGCCAACTCGGAGCTGGCCAGGAAGGAAATGTCATCATCGGATTCATTGACACCGGTGAATGATCAATATATAGAGTTATTTATTATATAACACCATCAAAACGGAGACAAAATACCGCGTTTTGAATACCTTAATCCTGCTTTATTTGTAGGAGCCTGGCCGGAGCATCCAAGTTTCAACGACACGGGTTATGGCCCTCCACCAGCTAAGTGGAAAGGAACATGCCAGACCAAAAATTTCACCTGCAACAAGTATATATGCATCCATATTTTCTTTCCAAGAAAAGTCTTCCATAAATAATCATGCGGATCGTCTTTTGTTTCATAACAGCAAGATCATTGGCGCGCGCTACTACAACAGTGAAGATGATTACGAAGATGGTGATATCCCATCTCCGAGAGATACTCTAGGCCACGGTACCCACACATCCTCGACAGCTGCTGGTATTGAACGAGCTGGGACGAGCTTTCTTGGTTTAGCAGAGGGTGTGGCGAGAGGAGGAGTTCCAAACGCGAGGATTGCAGTGTACAAAGTGTGCTGGGCAGGTGGCTGTGATGATGCAGATATCCTTAAAGCCTTTGATGATGCAATCGCCGATGGAGTTGATGTTCTCTCAGTTTCCTTGGGATATTCTGGTGGGATTGCTGATTATTTTGAAGACTCCATTGCAATTGGATCTTTCCATGCTATGAGAAATGGGATTCTGACCTCCAACTCGGCTGGAAACTCGGGCCCCGATCCTGCTTCAGTCACCAACTATGCACCTTGGGTACTCACTGTTGCTGCAAGCACCATAGATAGAAAATTTGTTGCTAACTTAGTACTTGGAAATGGGGAGACCTTAACAGTAAGTCATATGTGATTAATACAAAATCTCATAGTTTTTCCTTCAGTTTTGCTGATGAACTTGTGTATGAAATGAAGGGAATCGCGGTTAATAGCTTTGATCTCAATGGAACATCCTATCCGTTGATATGGGGAGGAGATGCTGTAAACTATACCTTTGGTTCCGATCCAGATTATGCTAGATTATGTCAAGATGATGGGATGAATCTTGCCATGATACCTGGGAAAATAGTAGTATGTGAAGGCTATCGGCAGGATGGTTCGAACATTCTTCTGTCCAATGGTATTGGGACTGTTATAGTTGGCCACGATGATATAAATCCCGACTACGCCTTCACCTATCCGATGCCAGCAACACTGATCAGTCCAGACGACGCCAAAAAGGTTATGGCGTACATAAGATCCACCAAGTAACAAAACTCGACCTCTTCTGCTTCATCTTGAGACCGTCTCATCCACAATGCTTTAAATTTTCACACATTTTCAGATACCCCGTGGCGACCATCTTGGTCGGGGAGACATGGAAAGATGCCATTGCCCCTAAGGTGGTTTCGTTTTCCTCAAGAGGACCGAACCCTATTAGCCCCGATATTCTTAAGGTGATGAATAAAATCTTAAACAAATATATATCAATTTCATATAAATATATCTGTCTAACTAATGCTTACAACAATCTAGCCCGATGTTACTGCCCCCGGTGTGAATATCCTTGCTGGCTGGTCTCCACTCGCCTCAGCTTCATCGTACGATGGAGACACCAGACGCGTCTTGTTCAAAATAATTTCGGGTACATCCATGGCGTGCCCCCACGCCAGTGCGACTGCAGCCTATGTTAAAGCAGCTCACCCTGATTGGTCTCCTGCTGCCATCAAGTCTGCAATCATGACAACAGGTTCTCATTTCTGATTTCTTAAGAAACATATAGATTTACAAAAGATAACAACTCTGATTTCTTGATGATGAACCACCAGCTTACATTATGGATCCAAGACTCGCGAACGACCTTGAATTCGCCTACGGCTCTGGACACATTAACCCTAACGCGACATTGGACCCGGGGCTAGTATTCAACGCATCTGAAACAGATTACATCAACTTCCTCTGTAAGCAGGGTTACAACACCACCACATTGAGACTAGTCACCGGAGACAACAGCACCTGCACCAGCACGACCCCAGGAAGAGCCTGGGATCTCAACTACCCGTCGTTCTCACTCTACGTGGAAGACGGGCAGCAGATCACGGGCACCTTCACCAGAACCGTGACTAACGTGGGTGCAGCAAACTCGACTTACACTGCCAGCATTATCATGCCGCCTCTGATCAGTGTCAAAGTTGAGCCATCAGTCCTAACATTTTCCTCTTATGGAGAGACACAAACGTTCACAGTGACTGTCATCGGACCTACCATTACACAGCAGCCAATCACGTCGGGCGCCATCACGTGGAGAGACGGAAGCCATTCGGTCAGAACACCTCTGGTGGTGTACAACTACTACCCCGGGGCTCCTTACACTACGGATTCGGAGAATTCTATGAACATGGCAGAAAAAAAAGAAAGGCTAAAGGGCTCTAACAAGCATCACAGGAATGGAATATTTCTCTGATATACGCCACACATTTCGACTTTTCTCTACCCCATACACAAATAAAAAGAGAAAACCAAGTCTAAAATAAGATGTTTGATCTTGAACAAGGCCACGATGCATCAGAGAGAGGATGTTTAGGAAGGCTGCTTTCGTGAAGATTAAAATAGTAGCATAGCATGCCACCACTAAAATAAATCTTTTGACTTGCTTTATTAGTCTCATAATCAAAATAATGAGTCTTATGTCAATCACGATTATCAAATTCTGTCAAACTGTTAATTAGATATATGTTCTCAAATAGTATAATATTTGGACCAGAATATGAATGCATTCAGTCAAATTTTGATCCATAACTAACAGCTCTACAGTAAAGAGTGAAATTTTGATCGGAGAATGATCAGAAATTTTCAACGATTAATCGGTGAGATTGGCGAAGAAGTAAAATATTTTCATTGATTACATTGTGAACAATTACATTCGGAAAATACAATAATATCCGTACCACTAATCTAAAATGCACATTTCTATTTCTAATAGAATCAGTAATGAAATTGCATAGAAATTGCGCGAAACAATGCAAAAACTCAGAGAAAAATGAGGAACATGGGATAGATGAGCAGAATTACAAAGAGAAAAAGTAGGGGTATTCCGACCAATTGCCTCGACTTCCTGCGCATCTGTTTCTCCTTCGCCAACGCAATCATCAATTTCTCAATCTTCTCGTAATACTGAAATCAACAAATTCCGAATCAGCTCCGATTTTCACCTCAAATCCAAAATCAAATAGACTAGATTCATGAATCAGCACCTCCGACATATAATACATTTCCGATTCAGACGAATACTCATACATCTAAATGTATTAATTCAGAGTTCTCCGCGCAGATTATTCGGAAATTTCACATAATTTTACCTAAAATTTCGAACGCACACAGTGTGTGTGTGTGTGTGTGTGTGAATTATACCTGGAATTGGGGAAGTTCGGCGGTTGAAGTTTTTTTGGCGTTTTTGAGTGACGACAGCAGCATCGCAGCTCTCGCGCAACGAATTGCAGCTTGCGACTTCAGCTTCTCCGACTGCAGATCTTCTCCGATCTTCTCCATCTCTCTACTTTTCTCTGAAGTTTTCAAGTAAAGCGAGGGAAAAGAATTGGGATATTTTGTTTTGAAACGGATTAAACAAGGTTTCACTTTCAGTTCCAAGTTCGAGATTTATTTTTAGTATTCCTTTATTTTTTTATATCTTATATCTAGAAATTAGGGATGAGAAAATTATAGGTGTGGACGTGTGGTGTGGGCCGTGTGACGTGGCCCCTTATATATTTTTACAAGGTAAATAAAAAATGAGTAGAAAATAATTCTTATAATAGTACTTATTAAATAAATAATACTCCTATAAGTTGAATGAGTTGAAATTTTTACTCCCTCCATCTTGGCATTCATGACCTAGTTTAGTGGGCACGGAAATTAAGAAGAATGATTTAAAAGATAAAATTAATAAAAGTAATGGAGCTCATACCTAAAAAAGGGTAATTTCTAAAAAAAGAAACATATCATCAATATCGAGACATCCAACAAAAACAGACCATCAATACCGAGACAGAGTGAACATTATTTTTAGAACTCAAGAACAATGTCAACGAGGTGGTCTGTAATGCGGTCGATGATGTTATAATGTATTTTCATCAACACAGTCGCGGATGAAACGTTGAGGGTTTTTTTTTTTTTTGAGATTGAGAGATTGTTGGTGAACCATTTCTTATGAAGGCCATGCCCGAATATTTCTTTCGCCGTTAGATACATTAATACTCTTTTAACACTATTGCTTTACATTTTTGTTGCCACCAGATGAAAATGCAGGCTTCGGGTGCCTTTCGGATTCATCTCGATAATACTAGTATTTCACTCGTGCCATGCACGATAATATATTATAAATAATACACTCTTTTAGTGGAAGCACGATAATTATGTTATGTATCCAGCTAAAAATTAAATCATGAATAAATATAGTACTCATAAAACATCAATGAATATTTCTTTTGATGAAACAATAAAATTAACATTTCAATATTCATTTTCAAATACTTCCTTTGATGAAATATTTGTGCTTAAAAAAACCTACTCAGCATGTACATGTTTTCCACTTGCGATTCATTATCCCAATTTTAGTGACTTATCCCGATTCCACTATCATGTTATATATATATATATATATATATATATATATATATAGGGATGAGTTCCGTAAAACTTGTTTAGTGTAAGAAATAGGAAGCATCTTAAATCCTTGATCATTCAAAATCCTACGGTCAAGATGAATTCAATCTTCTAATAAATGTTTTGACTTATTTATATTATAAGGATATATTAGTCCCACTCAATATCACGTATTAGCTAAAACTAAGGAATGTGGGATGTAACCACCCAAACCTTCCTAAATTATAATATATAAATTAATTAAAATAATCAACACACCAAGAAAAAATCATCCGAAAATTTGAATTCACATATCCAATTTTTTTTTTATTTTTTATTTTTGAAAATGAAAATAAATCATATACCAAAATATTGTTGAGTTCATGATGCATTTCTTGTCGTTTGTAATGAATTTGATGTTTTATTATAGTGCACTTATCCTTTATTAATATGTGAATATTATGCGTGATGAAAACCAAGTTATATATACACATATATTTTTCGTTGGCTTAAATTTAGTATCAAAATGCACTGCTAGTTATACAACACTCGAATATGCAAAGTTAGACGTGTAATACAGATGCATTCTAATGCACTTTTTAAATATTTTTCATACTTTTAATTTGTTGTCTCATTATAATGCACACACCTTCAAATAAAATAAAAAAAAATTCCGCCTCAACTAATCAATTCATCGAAACAAAAATTATGGGAATTGCAGGAACTGCAAAATAAAAATCAATAGACTGTGTGTGGGTAGGGAGGTGAGGACAAAGAGGAGGATAATACATCGTAAGGTTACGCCGAATAGTTTGAATCATTGGGTACACCATAAAAGGATTTCATGCGGACGACAAGGCTATAGAGGACGGAGTAGCCGGCGACGTCAGCGCACTGACGGGGAGGGAGAGGTTGCTAAGACGACCAACAGAGAACAAATAATTTATGGAGAAAGATAAAATTTGTACAAACTATAAGAAATGAACACGTAAGCAGATCCCATGATTTAGGATGACTTTAGTTATAAATTCATTTGCATTTTTACTAATGTAACCCTTTAACCATAAAAACACACGCCATTAAGCAAAATATCTGCATTAATTATTAACCGTAGATTACGCAAAATGGATGGCAGATATTACTTCTTATTTCTTATAGGAAGAGTCTTTTACATATGATCTCTTCCCTATATATATATATACTTTTTTTTTTCATCATTTATTTTTGTTTAATTTCAATCTCTTGTGTTTTAGGTTTAGTTCTGTGATTATAAAGTAGGGTCCATTAATTCAATTAGAGTTTAAAAGTAATTAATGTTTATTAACATGCATGGCTAACCAGTTGACTCCTTAAATTATTCTACAAACCAATGCCAAAATGGGTAGCCAAACCGCGTCAAAAGTGAAATACGTTTTGTTCATTTCAATTTTCAATTTTGTATCATAATTCGACCAAAATTTATTAAATTATCTAATTTATACCCTTATAAATTTGGCAGCTTTAAGTTTTATACTCCTAATAATTGTAAACTCTAAGAAATATAAGGCCATTAGAAAACAATTGTTCATATATTTCGACTTTACATGATCGAGTTTGGCTGGCTAAACTTTGGGCATCAAATATGTGCGAGTTTAGGGAGGATTTAGAGTCCAAATTCGGACATCCTTACAATAATGTTATAGCATAAATATGTATAAGAGTTTTAACTCAATGTTGTCCATGATGATTCTTCTGAAAAAAGAAAAAGTTTATGATGCAGACTGTTCGGTCATGTTTTCAATTTTTCCCTCCGAAATCCACCTCAAAGTATTTAATCCGAAAGCTTGCGGTCGAAACTAGGCTTGTGACAATTGAATTGGAATCATGGTGTCAAATCGAAAAAATATTTGGAAGTTAATAGTATATGCCGTGCCGTGAAAAGTCCGACCATTAGTGTGGAGGGAGTAAGGAGGAGGGCGGGGCTTCCCCACCCAATACAAAATTATTTTGTTTTTTCATTCTATACAATGTTTAAATTATCAATAATTTATGTGTATTGTTGAGTAAAAATTTTCTCTGTCAAATCAAATAGCATGGCAAAAAAATTAAAATTCAGAAAAATAAAAAAATTATTTTTTGTCCGAAATATTTTGTGGCTATGCCAATGTCGACCATCGTTTCTATTGGTGCACATATTACACCAAAATGAGCTGGTCTTTTGTGAAACCGGTCTCTTAATAGAGATCGGTTTGACCCGGTCAAACTCGTAGACCATTTTTTTTTTCTAGTTTTTTTTAGATTTTTTTTCTTCACCTTCGCTCTGATTACTAATATAAAAATAATCTTAACAACAATAATTTAGATTCTTCGGCTTGTTCCGAGGATTTTAGCTCCTCTCGCTTGAATCTTGATCAAAAAAGAAACGACAAACAAAAAAACGAAAAAGAAATAAAAAAAGGAGGGGGGGGGGAAATCTGGATTTTTTTTTTTAAATCTGAAAATAATGTGTACCATGCACCTGACACACCGGTCTCTTACTAGAAACCAATCGTACCGGAGAATTTGCGCACCAACATAATTTCCAAAAATTACTCTATGTAAATGGCTATTTTACAGGAATTTCGGCCCAAGTTAAATTCATAACATCTAGAGAGTGTATTGTGACAAAAATAACAAACAATTATAGTACATACCCACTATAGAAATAAAAAGAAATGACAGTTTCCAGTTTTTTATGTTGAGAAATACTGATTATTTGTATTTTGTAAATATTGCGGAAAATGAGAACGCTTCTGCTTCTTCCCGCACAACTCCGCCTAGTTTCCAAGCGCATTCTTCTCCCCACAAAATTCATCAACCCACTACTCACTGAGTCAACTCACTTTCCCACTCGTCCTCTTCATAAAACTATTCGAATTCTCTCTTTAAAGATGACCACCGATTCGACCCCGTCCGAACTCACTCATGCAATCACCCTCCCTGGTCAACTCGACCATCCCGTCACCGTCGTAGCCGCCGCCGGCGTCTCTGAGTCTGATTTCAGGCATGCCTTCAATCTCATACTTTCATAGTCAACTCGAGGTTTTGTTCTTAACTGAAAATCATTTATATCGGCCATCGTAGTTTACGCTCGTGAAATTGAAACGGTTCTGGTTGAGTTGTGCTAGTTATTAGTTCGAATCACGATATATCAAAATGAATTATTGATTTCAATTTTAGTATATGATACTACATGTGCACTACATTTAAGATGTCGTATCAAATTATGAATATGCTTTTGAAATAATAGGGTCGTCTTCAATCCTTGAATATGACTGAAACATTTCTGCCATATGCCCCTTCAAATTGTAAGGATGTTGGTAGATGGAAGAATTTAGCATAGCATTACTATATTTTCTATGATGTTCTTAGTTCTTACTTTTGCCAGGAATAATTCAATGTGTGCATGTTAGTTAGTGGTAAGCATCTTTGTTTAAGAGGAAAGATAACTGAGAGAACTAAATTGGCTTAAAAACCAGTATCTGTCTCAAGTTATGCTTTATTTTTCTTTCAATGTTGCTAGCTGAGAATAATAGAAGAACTGGCAGACGATAACTATTTGAAGTTAAAAGGGACTCGCATAGCTGAAAATGTGTTTTATGGTTTCTCTTTAGATGCTGTAGTTTTGCTAGTTAACAAATAAGCTAGCAGGTGCCACATAATTTTGAAGCTGCATTCTCTTACATGTTTGTTTATTTTTTCTTTTTAATATGGAGTAGTATATATTTCTTATCCTGTTCATGTTCTATCAAATATGAAACCATTTATTGTTTGGATCCATGTTCAATGCTTGTACCGTTTGTTGGATACATGTTTGATGCTTGTACAGAGGATAGTGCATGTATGTGGAGGTTGATAAACGATTTACCCAAACAGTACTAGATTCATTGAAACAGATCATGTGGTATCTGATTATCTGGTTTTAATGAGCCTATATCTGTTGCAGGAATGCCATAGAATGTTCTTTATTCAAACAATGGTTGAAAAATATTCAAACAGAAAATGGACTGCTTTCTAATGGAGCCATATCTTTAAGACAGGTTATTATTCAGGTTTGTAACAGATCTCAAGCTATCCAGATTGCAGCTATTGCTTTCCTTTCCCTTGGGGTAACTTTTCGTATTATGCATTCTCTTGGTCAAGTTGGATTCTTTCTCTTTGGCTTTTAATAATACATTTCATTTCTCAGTCGCACTGATTTACTGATCTGTAAACGGAGGTTGTATTGAATGAGCTAGATTATGCTAGGGTTGAATTGAATTGATTGAGGCTAATATTTGTTGGGGCCTCTCAACAAGAGCAACATTATGCAAGAGTCCAACTGCATCATATATGTCAAGGCCTCTATTTCTATTTATGTATTTCTTTTATCATCCTCTTTAAGATGTTGGGATTTGATTATTTTTTATTTATTATTTGAATTCACTTGAGAAATACGTTCATGTAACTCACTAAGCTCCAGTGCAAAATTATGCTTGTTAATTACTTTTAGGCATTTTCCCCAAAAACATCAAGTGTGTAGTGTGTGATTTACATGACAAAATTTCTTCATTAGTTTTAGCGCTCTTCAACTTCAGATGAAACTTCAAGTCAAAAAATAATTTTTTGTTAGAGTACACTTAAAAAAAAAAAAAGATTTCACTCTGATTTGCTGTTAAAGGTGCAGTTTTTTCATCGGGTAATGTTAAACATGTCTAATCTGAATCTTGGTGAATTTAAGGGTTAATAATTTCCTAACTAATTATAATATTAATGGTTACAGTAGAACAAACCCAGCCTAAATGTGATGAACTTGTTTCAAATTGAGCGAAAATGCTATATGAAATTTTTGGATGACCATCTGAATAAAAGCTTAACTTTCATGAGGTGGTCCTTATGATTTTAGAGCTAGGCCAAAGGCTAGACTTAAAAGTCATGTATTCAAATCCTACTGGTGCAGTTTACCAGTATTGAAATTATACAAACTATAGTGTTTTTTTCCTCTGTAATATCTTAAGCTGTTAAATTTACATTGCCTTTCAAGAGGAGCTATAGTAGATTCATTCGCTGAAATACAGTTACATTAAAAATCCAGATAGTCACTCATTATATTTTCTGATGTTTGCTGGACTATATGAGCATATTACTGTTTATGTTTGTATCATCTCATTGTGAAAACCATAACCAATGTGTTTGCACTGGACTAACGAGAGTTCAGAATCATATTCTTTTTTATTAATAAAAGAAGGGTAATTGATCTATAACCCTAGCTGTTACTACAAACTTGATTATGAGGATGGTAGTGATGAGGCTAGTGATTAATGTCACTAACTTCCTTTTTGAGGATTAACTTATGTCCTGAACTTGTCTGAGTTCTTTTAATTTTTAATGACAGGGCATAGACATGTTTGGGAAGCGAGTTGGATTTTTGAAGTTCAAAGCAGATGTAGTTGATAAACTAACAGGGAATAAGGTACCTCATGGCCCTGTAATAAGTCTTTTTCTTTACTAATGCGCTGGGATAAGATTCAAATATATTGTTTCCCTTTCTACCTTTCCTTCTATAGATGCACTTTTCCAATATATCTTGAGTAAAAGTAGTAAATGGATCTTAAAGGTGATGGAGAACAATTTGTTGAATGATTGTTTGGTTTTATACGTCCTTGAAAGTAGGAATCCTAGAAAAAATATGCTTAGAATAATCTGTTTGTGAAGCTGGGTGAATAATTGCTTTTCCCAAAATATAACTTGACATTCTTTAGTTACTGTAGAGTGGTTCTCTCCTCATTGTTAAGCTCATCTAAGATCCTCTATTGTGAACAAATGGATAGGTTCCAGGAATAGTTTTTGCCCGAGGACCAGCTGTTGCAGTGCTGATCCTTTTGGATTCAGATGGAAAGACATATGCCGTGCTCACGGAGCAGGTATTTTTGTTGTTGTAAGCCATTCATCGTTGCTATGAACTAATATCTCATGTTCTTCGATCAACTTCTACGAACATGGAAGGTTAGGGTTCCTGTTGGAAAGCTTATGTTGGAGTTACCGGCTGGGATGCTGGATGATGACAAGGGTGATATAGTTGGAACAGCTGTTCGTGAGGTCTCTCTCTCTCTGCACTTTTATGTGTTCATCCATACATTCATCCATCTACTGAGGGACTTCATGATAAGTTATAAGTATTCTCAAGGATCAATTCCCACACTAGTTCAACATTCTATTTATGAAACAAACAATATCAAGGAGCTTTGTGCCATATATTCTTGTTATTGTGAATACATGATGAGCCCTGATATGAAGGTGAAGCATATTAGTTAAATATTGCTTTAATTTTTTTTAAATAAAATAAATAATGCCTTTAAATTTTCAATCTTCATTTCTTGGGATCTAGAAGCTCTGTTTAGAGACACCTAG
Source organism: Schizonepeta tenuifolia (assembly GCA_029490685.1). Taxonomy (NCBI): domain Eukaryota; kingdom Viridiplantae; phylum Streptophyta; class Magnoliopsida; order Lamiales; family Lamiaceae; genus Schizonepeta; species Schizonepeta tenuifolia. Next base: position 24,019,367 of record CM055960.1, on the reverse strand, counting down.
TCTGGAGGTGTTATATAGTTCTTTGGTCACTAGGATATTTTTAGATACGAATCATACGATGGAAACGTAAGGTATAAATGTTCAAACATCTCAATGATTTTGTTTTGGTCATCAAAATCCCACAGGTTTCGTCTTTCTTATCTTTTATATTCGAACTAGGTTTTATAGTTTAGGTACAAATATCCGACATACTCTTATTTGATCTTGTCTGACAGGTTGAGGAGGAGACAGGGTTACACTTAAACATAGACGATCTAGTTGATCTAACTGCTTTTCTAGATCCATCAACTGGAAATCAAGTATTTCCATCCCCGGTGAGTGTTTTATCTCTCTTTACATTAAAAGTCATTTCTTGTTTCATTGAGATGGATTTCCTGCTAGACTCTATTTATATTGCTGTTGCATGTATATACATATATGTGTGTGTGTGTTTGTGCGCGTGTGTGTGTGCCCTTATCTGGCTGAGTTCAATGATATAGATTATAGAAATCAAAGCATGCAATTATTAATTTCTATTTTGATGCTTAACACTTTCCTAATCAAGAAAAATACTTGCTTCAAGCTGTTGTTTACTGGCTATATTTTTTCGTCTTCTCCCTTGTTTTTTTGCTCAAGTGATAATTTAAATATCAGGGGGGATGCGACGAAGGCATTGGCCTGCTTCTGTACAGAGGAAGTGTCGATAAAGAGATCATAAGACAGCTACAGGGGAAAGAAACAGGTCTTCGAGATCATGGTGAGCTAATCCAGGTGCGTGTAGTTCCCTACGATAATCTCTGGCGTAATACTGCTGATGCAAAAGTCCTGATGGCTATTGCCCTCTACGAAATGGCCAAGAGAGACGGCTTGCTCCCATCGAAAGATTGAGCTGCTGTTTTCGTTAATGTAGTTCGGGCTATTTACAGCAAATAGATCCATTGTCATCTGATATTTGGTGAAAACAAGTACCACTTTCGACATTTGTGAATAGCAAAACATACACCAGATTTTAGTTTCTTTGTTTTTAGGAAAGAGATTAGTTGAGATGAAGACAAAAAAATCATTTAAGAATGTTTCTTTTTATGCTTAGAGAGAGACGTGGTTGGAAGAACTTGCAAGCAAGATTCTTTAGTGCAATATTCAATGTTTCTATGAAAATATTCTCTTGAATTTCCATAACTAGAATATGCTACATTTCTCATATTCTGTTGATCGATAACAAGAGATGTTTCACAATTATGTAATAGAGAATCCGGCTTGCAATCTTGAAGTGGTAACATACCTACCAACAACATTCAAGTCCAGACAAAAAGTGTATACAAAAATATGGTTGTGAAATCATTTATTTATATCTTCAACTATGAATAATAATGTTTAGTTTACAATAAAACTCGGCAGGAGTATTAAAATTTGCTGGTGACAAAATCTGCGTCGGTAGCTTCCCAGATAGTTGTACCATCACAAGTGCAAAGCTTTTTGTAGTTCTCACCAACTCCTGCGCTTCTAGCAATCACTGCTGCTGCAATTCCCTCATCTGATTTATCTTCGGTTTCGTACACTGCTATAGATCGTCCGATAAGATCAACCACTCTTAGCTTCTCCTTCGCCCCAGAATAGAACACCTCGCCTTTTTCATCAACATCTAGTGTTCCCAGGTCGCCCAGTGCCTGAACAATCAAACTCGGGTTAGAAGATCACGAAGTATTATTTGATCAAGAAGATTAGAGGCAAAATAAGCAGGGTTGTAAATTAATCATGTCAATGGGTTTATTAAATGATTCGAAGCATATAATATTGAGGGCACGGACACCAACCTCTTTTTCCTTTGAGGGATTAAACACTTTGCCAGTGCTTGCAGCACCCTTCGTCAAATCACCAAATTCATTGATCGACCAACCATGCTTTCCCGGGGATAAACCGCTGAAGTTAGCTTCTATCCTAGCCAGTTCCATACTAACTTGGGCTATCCGTACAACACCAAATACAGATGGACCTTTGAATTCAGCAACAGCAGCCGATACAAGAAAATCTGCACCGTGAATCAAGTTTAGAACCTCCCAGGTACTGACTTTTGAATCAAATACAAGTTGAAGAGAGAAAGAACAACCCAAGATACAGATGGCAGCATCATTAGGCATAGGGGAAATTGGCAAGATAGAATCCTTTCCAACTCAGAAATATTATTATTATTGCATTGCAATGACTACTAGTAAAATTGTACTTCTCAAAAGCGAAAAGCTATATTATATTCAGAAATATCAAGCAAATTCTGTTAGTACATTATTATTGAATCAAAGAATCGCCTCTTGATTCCTAGAATATATCAATTAGTGCCGAATTTGTACACTACTCACTTTTTCTGGCATAGAACTTTATTATTTCCAAGGTCATGAAGATTGAAAACAAAGTGACAGAACTAGAAAATATCCAGATGACCAAGCACTGTGAGAGCTGAAGCATAAACTTATTGGAGACAGACTTCCACAGACATTATATAAATTTTGTAGAGAGAGAATGAGAGAGCATAGAAACTGATATTTAGAGGAGCTTACCATCCGGTAGACCTTGTCCAATTAATCTGGCCTTCCGTCCAGTCTGGTCCAAGGCTTCAGTCATGATCTTGACAGGTGAATTTCCAAGAACCCTTACAACTTGATTGGCTAAGTCCACATCGACTTTTTTAACACCTAAAAGTTGAGCAATAAGCAAGAATTGTTGTTAAATAATAGAATGAATCAACCTAAGAATAAAAGGCTGTTAAAAGCAGTATTACATTCTTAGATCCTCACCATCAACTGTCTGCAACTTATTCCTGACTGAATTAACACAGCCCTCACATTTCATATCCACCATAAATTCGGTCTGTCCAGACAAGCTAACAGTAAGACATTTTGCAATACATGGCCAAAATATCAATAGATGCTAGCTTTCTGGAATCGAACATATTTTCTATAGTACATAACTAGTCTAGAAATTCATAAAGAACAAATTTATGATAACAAATGAAGTAAACTGAAAGGAGGACAGAATCCAATACGATGAAGCAGAAATGGAAGTAACCAATGACAAGTAAATGTAAAATTCCCAGCCCTTAACCCAATGCCGGAAGAAAAATGATTTGATACATAGCCAACAAAATAAATACATATTAACACACAAATCAGCAAAAGATGGGATTCATTATTTATTTGTTTATTCATATCTTGTGGTTTCGGAAGCCAAACACAATGAATATGCCTATTGGAACTTCATCAAACTAAGCAAGAAGGGAAAATACTCAAACAATTACTATGTTCACACATCCCAATTCATACTTTAAATACATCTGTATATCATCATAAACAGACAAGTATGTTGTGTGTGTGTATTTTTTATGAATATGGTTGAAACTTTTTCACATCTGCAGTGTATGCACAACATTTCTTGATATTATTCTTTTGCAACTGAAGTTCGCATAGTTTATGTAGTTATTCAAGGAAGTGTGTTTACATAAGTTGTTAGATCTGTCAATAGTGTTTGGATTGGAGTTATCTTATAACTGAGATAACTTGGACTTTTTAATTGTCCATTCAAGGGAGTCAACAGAAAAGGTGCACTTTCTAGCTTCTTTTGTAAATTCACTACATAATAGTGGAAATTTTGCCCTGCTAGCCACCACAAGTGTTATATTAGGATAAAAAGTTCTAGTGCAATACTTTAAAATTTGTTGTGTTTTAGTTCTTTTTGTTCCAACCAATGTTTTAAAACCCGGACCGGACCGGCCGGTTCAACCGGTCGAACCGGGAACCGGACCTAGTACCGGTCCGGTTAGTGCTTATTAAACCGGTGTGGGTAAAACCCGGTGTTGGACCGCTTGAACCGGTAGAAACCGGCCAAAACCGGGTTGAACCGGGAACCGGTGGCGGTTTTGAGGAACCGCCCGGGTCACCGAAAATAGATAATGTTGGTTGAAGGGATTGAACTCGTGACCTCCATATTAAGTCCAAAGGCTTTTACCACTCCACCAACAAGCTATTTGTTATTAATTTGCTATTTTTATTATTTATTTGGTTCAAAACACTATGAGCGGCCAAGTTCCAATTTAGTGCTTAATTTACTTTCCATTATTGATCGTTTTTGCATTAATATAAAATTTAGTACTTCATCTACTTTCCATTATTAATCGTTTTTACATTAATATAAAATTTAGTGCTTAATCTACTTTTCATTATTAATCGTTTTTGCATTAATATAAAACGCATAATACATACAATTATGTAAAAATAAACTATACAAATATACATTATGAATTGTATCGTGTATTTATGATGAATTATTATTTATTAGTTATAAGTTTTGTATTATTTTAATATTAACGATCAATTTAATTATTATTTTTTATTTATTTATTGAACGGTTCAATTAAACGGTTCAATCACGGCTCAACCGGTTGAACCGATTGAACCATGACCCGGAGGCCTCACTGGTTCGATCTCCGGTCCGGTTTTTAAAACATTGGTTCCAACATTAACACTAACGTTTGATCTAACACTAGCCCAACTTGTTTTAATTCTTAGAGTTTTTATCCCTCACATTATAAACACTTTGAAACTTTCTACTTAAATGTGTATAATTATGTTATATATTCTCCAAAAAGGTTCACATCACAACTATAAATAAATAAATATGTGGAAGAAATACTAGTTGCATTTTAAGATATCATATACATATTGTCAGTAGCATGCGTATCATTCATAGGAAACTTTCTACTTAAATGTGTATAATTATGTTATATATTCTCCAAAAAGGTTCACATCACAACTATAAATAAATAAATATGTGGAAGAAATACTAGTTGCATTTTAAGATATCATATATATATATTGTCAGTAGCATGCGTATCATTCATAGGAATTTTATGAACATGGAAATGGAACTGAAAGTTATTGTGAGCAAGCATGTCCTTTTACATACGTGTTCCCCTTGTCAGATTCGTACCAATGCTTTGAATTTAAAAAAATTTAAGTAAAATTCCATGAACTTCCCCTTTCCTCTAAAAATAAACCAACATGTCTGACTCTATGTTAGATGCATGTAGGGCTGTCAACAAAGCTGTGATTCTATCTAGTAATCTTCACGAGCTTCATAACATTTTAAGTCTGATCTGTGTTATCACACACTAAGCTAATTCCACAAAGGAATCTACATAACTCAATAGCATATAGTGATTAAGCCTTGAGCAGATTATTCGACAAATATAGTTAAGAGTTAAGATGAAGACAAACTCCCACTTAAGTGTGATATGCTTTCAGAAGATTTGTAATCCAAAACATAAATTAACAGAACATGCAAAATCCTATAGTTTCAATAGCATGGTGACAAATCTAGAAATATCCACAATGATTACTATAACCATTCTTTCATGAAGCATTCAACTTTTTTTTACTGTTTTCTATATTCATTCTCATTTGATTACCCTAAAATCTCTCACTAAAACACCAACACATGATCTGATCAAAAAGCCATAGCAACAGCAACAAATTTATCATCAATTAGAAAGAGGGACAAAACTCACCAGCAATTCCGGCAATACGGCGCCGTTCTGCGGTCAAAATAAATAAATTTCAAAATTGCAACCAAAAAATAAAAGGGAAATCAAGAAATCTAAAAACAAAAAAAAGTAAAATAAATTATCACCTGAGACGATTGTTTCGGTTCCATTTCGACAGAAGCTGAAGACTGATTCGTCAAAGCCCCCAGAGAACTTGATTTAACGGGTCCTCGAATCGGGTCAGCAGACAAACTGAGCGACCCGAAAGATGGGTTTTTGGAAAGGCTTCTTTTGAAAGAGGTGGAAGACGAAGGAGAAGATGAGGTTGAAGAGATGGCGAAGGCTGCTGGAATTGCAACTGCTGCTGCTACGGCTGTAGTTTTTGTGGCGACCACTGACCTCCAAAATGCCATTTTTCTTCCTTTATTGCTGCTGGATGTTGCCTTATTCTTTGCTCTCTCGCAGCTTCTACTTCTAGAACTCTCAAAAAGCAAAAAAAAGTGCATTTTTCAAAAGTGTAGTGATATTTGGCCGTGGCCGACACACAAGCTAAAAATAATAATATAAGTTTTGAAAATGGAAATACATTCCAATTAGGAAACATAAACCCTAGGGAGAAAATGTGATTATTTCCATTTTTAGAGTTAACTTTCTTTTTCTGATGCGTGTGGCTGGCCACCGTGTGACCGACCATCATTACCCTTTTCAAAAAATGGAATTGCAACTAAAATAAAAAGAAAAAGAAAAAGAAAAACGGCCTTTGAGAAAAAAGAAAAATGGAATTGTGTTTTAAATTCAATTTGTTGATTTTTTTTTACCATGCAATGTCCACCACCTGTAAACATTGTATTAAGTAGTATAAATAAAAACATAAAAGTATACTATATTGTACATTTATTTGTGTTCAGAAATAAATTATTATATTATTACACTAATAAAAAGAAAATGATTCAGACTTTGAAAAAATTCTACGTGACACATCTCTCATCCTTCGTATTTATCTAAATTTTTAAATTATTGAATTTAAAATTAATATTTTTTCATATTTATATTATTTTATTTTATATTTCTACCAATCATTAATATAAATCTTCATCACACAATGCTTTTTAAATGAAACTCTACCTATTAAAAATTCTATAAATACTTACAGTCAATGTTATTTTTTTCCATCCTTTACACCACCAATTTAATTTGACCGATTAATTAATTGGTCAAATAAATGGTTATAATTTTTATTTGAAAATAAATGGTCAATACATAAATTTATCAAATACATATATAATTAATTTTTATAGATACCAATTCAATTTGGCTAAATTATTATATTTATATTATTGGCTCGACTAAACACAAGTAAAAGAAAATAATTGGCTCTCAAAACATACTTAATACTTCAGATGACATTGGACAAAGATTTTACCTGAAAATAGTTGATCATGATTTCTGATTTCTCACCAAGCTTACCACCGTAGATATTATTAAAACGATTACGATTCTAGCTTTGCAAAAAACCTATGGGGCATCCCCAAATTCCTCCATTCCTATTTATCTACTATTATATAAATAAAAACAACCTTACCTAAAAAAATCCTATGTGATAACTCTCATATTCCTCCATTCAATTCTCAAATTTTTTAAATTAAAAATCAATACTCATCAAATTTATATTCTATTATATATTATTTTCATTATTATATATAGATTTGGTCCATATTTAGCATATATAGATTTCCTCCCGTCACATAATATATCCTCGCTCCAATAGATGTAGGTTTTCTGATTTTTATTTTCTTTTTTCCTCTCTTTTCACAATGTTTACTATGGTATTATGGTAATGTTTCTTCTATAAAATAGATCCGAGTGCACAATTAACTATTTCACCAGATTCTTGGTTCTTGCAATAAATTGGTTTTAGCAGTCTAAACGAATTCTATAAATTATGAACTCATACTTTGACATTTTTTTATCTTTTATATTACTGGACGGTTCTGACTTAGAACCGTAGGATAGACGGCCGACTCCGATTAAAATCGTGGGGTAGACGGGCCGATTTCGATGAAAACCGTGGTGACTCATACTTGATATTACAGGGCGGTTTTGACTTAGAACCGTGGGGTAGACAGCCCGACTAAAATCAAAATCGTAGGGTAGACGGACCTATTACGATGAAAACTGTGGTGAATGGGCCAGTTCTAACACAGAACCCACAAACATATCAATTTCTAACTGATAATTTCAACATGTTACCGACCGGAGATCGGCCCGGTGAGACCTCCGGGTCAAGGTTCAACCGGTTCGACCGTAATTAAATCGTTTAATTGAACCGTTCTATATTAAATAAATAAAATAATAATTTAATACATAAAAATATATAAAAAATTCATAATTTTATAACTTTTCAACTAATAAGATAAAAATATGTAAATTCACCTCCTCCTTAGTTCCCATGCTTACCGAACTAGGTCATATATGCCTGGACGAAGGGAGTAAAAAAATATCTTCACAACATATTAAGTTATAAGAAAGCGGTTGATATAATATAGCCAACCAACAAATTACTAGTCCAACATCATAAACTAAAATAAAACAAATTAGTCGCGTTCAACTCAAACAAGTACACGAAATTAAGATTAATAGTGCATACATATGATACTATTACTGAATACCAACTAAAAGCATGATGTTAGGATGTTTATCCGTCATCGCCGGTGATGGTCATGACACTAGGGCCGCTGCCGTAGTCGTCGTCTTCTTCTTCTTCTTTTTCTTCTTCTTCCCCGTCATCGCCACCTTCCCAATAACGCGCCCACATTGTACGCTTGTTGCAAGTTCTGATTAGGTAAAAATTGAAGAATGAATGAATTAAAAAACGAGCAAATACAAGAATTACTAATGTTTATTTATTGTAAATACACAATTAATTTTTGTCACCTTAATGATATTTCTTCCGGTAGCGGCGTTCTTGTTGTCCCCGGCTTAAATGAAACCACTTGCATGTATCCAGTATTACTGGATATATCGAGAGAGGTTAATTTTTGAATGTACACATCGAATACTTTTAACACATGAGTTTGTTCATGGTATTCCTCGCTGACCTTTTGCTCTACAAAAAGAAATCGGTCTCCCGCAAAACCGACCGGTCTCTCAACTTTGTCGAGCACAAATTCATACAGCATTGTGAACTGGCCTCCTTGCAACCCACTCCAAACTTAAAATTGTCTCTCTCTCATTTCACGAACTGGTAAACTTTCAGGAGAAGGGAAGACGACGCACCCTAGGGATCCATGGAGTTCGATCAGGATCTTGCGATTGTCTATGGCGGTGGAGATCGAGTGTCACAAATTCTTCTGTTGAGAAATTAAATCCTCTTACACCACAGCTGCCAACGCCAGGGTGCCCCGCCACCAAGCGCAGGCCAGTAGTAGGTGGTCCCCACCAGGAATTGTCGCTGAGCGAATAGAGCTCAAAGTGCCCTTCAGTGTTGACGTATCTGCCTGACTCCTCGAAGTAGGAGACCTTAACATTCCGTATCACTTTCACCTCACCGGTGAGGTGAGGTGATCTCTGCCGAAGCCCGTGACCTTGAATGATGCCTCCCATCGCATACGCTCTCTCTCGCGGGGAATTATTATTGAGGCGGGCAGAAATTTGAGCTTCTCCGTGATGGGGTTGAAGATCACGTTCTGAAATGTGTCGTTGTTCATCATTAAGAGATCATCGCAGCTTCTTTGGAGGAATAACGCAGATCTGCCGTTTAAGAAAGTGCTGCTAGTTTTGGACGGAAAATGAATTTTGGATTTCGTGAATCCCTTATTCTCACACGTTGGATACATCTATTCCTACCATCGGTGGTATTCACGTAAACCTCGAGAGATGAAGGGGGATTTGACATGACGAGAGGATAGAAAGGAGGAGGAAGAGAGAGGGATGGATTGAGGGAGAGTGGCGAGATCGGCGGATTATAACCAAATTAAAATAGGCCGAATAGCCTGTAAAATACTCAACTTTCTATAAATTCGTGTTTTGCATCTCAGGTTAAGATTCTGCGTGGTAAATACCAAACTTTTATTTTTTTCTGGTTTTGCAACCAGTAAGATTTTCCGGCGAATCTTTAATTTTTTCCGGCGAATCTGTAACTAAGCATTTGATTACATGACAAAATAATATATACATGGCACTTATGTGGCAAAATATTTATGAACCAAGTCATATGCAAGCATATTCTCCGACAAATATATTTTGCGGCCTATTTTGGCAGTGCATCATAAAATTAGGATAAATGACTACAACTATAACATAAAGCAATAACTTGACTCCATAAACATGAAATCTCGTGATTTTCACTATCTTTAATAGTCCACATAACCAAGTTCAACAGATTTTTTGTTTTTAATAGCTATGTGTTGGGAAATTTATTAGTATAAGTTTTGATGAATTCCAAAACCGGCTGACCCCAACCGAGTAGATGTTGTCAGAACTTAATGTTAGAATTTAGGCTCGCTGTTTGAGCAAAGTTAAGATTCTATCTTTACAGGTCTCCAGCTGAAGATGGCAACAAGGCGTCACTCAGACAGAACATCAGTTGTGAAGAAAGACAACTGAGAGTTCATTTGTTCAGATGCAAACAAGGGGAAGTCTTCAGAACATCAGTTGAAGGAAACCAACTAAGCGTTCATCAGATGAGAAACAGTTGAGAGGAACAGAACATCAGTTGAAGGAAACCAACTGAGCGTTCATCAGATGAGAAACAGTTGAGAGGAAAAGAACATCAGATGAAAAGGAAATCATCTGAGGGTTCAAACCCAACTGAGTAAAGAAGTGGAAGACAACTGAGGGTTCAGCTTCAGAACCTCAGTTATAGAATCTGAACAAGGAGTTCAACTGTTTTGAAGTTCAAAGTCAGCTGAGAACTCGACAGATCGGAACATCAGCTGAAGATCACTCAGATGAAGGTCAAGACGTTCAACCGACAAACCGAAGTTGACTGTCAAAGATTTGAATTTCAAAAGGAAGTCACATGAGGGTTTGACCGTTCAGTCATTACCCCATCTGGCCCAACACAAGGCTATCTCAGATGGAAAGCAGAAGAGCACAGATGCCATATCGGGAAAGTCTGCAGAGATGAGAGACAAGCCATCGCTTTCAACCGATCAGAGATCGACTGCTCCTCCAACGGCTAGTTGATTCTCTCCGCCTATAAATAGAGGCATCCTCTCATTCGAGAAATAGTGATATGCAGATAGACACATAGACGACGAAAAATTCAAGAGCTTTCTCAAGAGTAATCAAAGCAAATCTGCAACATCATCATCTAAGAGCATCAGCAGCTGAGAGTTCCAATTTGAGAGAACATTAGTAGCTGAGGGTTCCTAGAATTCGAAACCGTTTTTGATCTTAGGTTGAGTGTTTATTCGTTCAAGCCTTAGATCCAGCTCTCATTATTGATCGAGCTGTAGTTGGAAATCCTACCCTTTCTCACACCCTAAAAAGTGTGCTAGGACCTTACTCTTCCTGTAATTGAGTAGTTAGGTCGTCAAGTACCCGCAAACTTGACTTAGGCTGTTTAGTGCCCGCAAACTAAACTGTAACGGTTGCTCAGCCCGCGTAAGTTGAGTGGATCTGTCCAGAAGAACTTGGACTGAGGTGTGTGGACTCACATCTCCCCGTGGACGTAGGAGTTCTCTCCGAACCACGTAAATCTTGTGTGTCGTGTTGTTTTGTGTTCAGTCATTATTTTGCATATCTCAACTGACAATCTAACCGCATACAATCTGCATACTTTCACAACAATAGTTTTGGGTTTGACCAACCGTGCATAAAAGCGTGAGTTTGATTTTACGAGTTTATTTTCCACCACATTCCGCACAGCACCAATCTTCCAGCTGAGGTCGCTTACTCAGCTGTGAGATCCCAACTGAGTCCTCTCACTCAGTTGAAGTTGATTTCAAGTGTTAAGTTTTTCGAAAGTTGAAAAATCCTAACTGGTGTATTCCCCCCCCCCCCTATACACCAGTAACTCGTATCGGGACCATCAAGTGGTATCAGAGCGGTGGTTCAAAAGACTGCTGACTCTGTTTCACGAGGTGTGAATTCGAGAATTTTCTTCAGTGGTCAACTGAACAGATCTTTTCACGCTAGTGCATTCTTGCTCGCATTTTTGTTGTCCTGTTTTTGTTTGTGCAGATGGACGTCAAGGACAAGATCACAATCATGTTCTCCGTTGTCAACTATACATCATGGAGAACTCGAATGAAGAAGATCCTTTTGTCCAAGCATCATAGGATGCAACAAGTTCTCACATCTGGACCAATCGTCATACGAGACAGAATACTTCGCACTCCCACAAATCCCAACGATGGAGATGCAGTGGTGGAGTATGTGGAGAAACAGCCAGAGGACTACACTCCGGAGGAGGCCAAGGTGAGCCAGCTGGATATCTGGGCTCAGAGCACAATAATGTCCACGGTTGGACAAGATTATCTGCCCTGGATAGAGGAGTGTGAGACCGCAAAAGAGATGTGGGACATCCTGGCCTCGCTAAGTGAAGGAAGCGACGAGACAAAGGAAAACAAGTTCTCGCATGCATGTCAAGATTTTGACAATTTCAGTCTGCGACCTGATGAGACTATAGATCAGCTAGAGCTCCGGTTTATGGACATCATCAGAAGAATCCAATCCATCCGGAAAGGAAAATACACTCTAAGAGAAATAAACCTCAAAGTGTTGCAAGCTCTACCGGCTGAGTGGGATACTTTCACAAATATCCACGAGAGCCGAGCTGACCTAGGTGAAATGGGAACTGAAAGATTGTTCTCAATCTTGAAAGGAAATGAGTATAAGGTCAACAGAAGGAGGTCGCAGCCCTCAAGTCAGACAAATAGAATTGAGGACGTCGGCTCAGCATCAAAGTCAGTTGCCCTCCGAGCTGACTACTCAAAGTCGAGATCGTCAAGGCCAACCAGGTCGGCTGACACGACTGCAAAGGAGCCGAGCAGAGAAGAACTGCAACAGAACATTGCAGCGTTGTCAAAGAAGTTAGCCGATATGGATACTCGGTTCGGCAAATATAAACGTTTCTATAAATCAAACCGAACTCGAGACAGTTCGAAGCCAGTCACAAATGGTTGCTTCGAATGCGGCAAGGAAGGACACTTCAAAGCCGATTGCCCAGACCTCTCAAAGAAGGAAAGAGAAGCACTGAGGGCGAAGCAAACTGCAAAGAATAAGGCCATGGTAGCTGAAGAGGCAGCTGACGATATGGACATCTTCACAGACACTGAAGATGAGGATGACCTGACCTCTACCAACAAAGTCATCAGTCCGGATCAATGCCTCATGGCACTTGGAACCGACCAAGATGATATTGAGGTACAATCTAATCCTGCTCGCTTAAATTCTTCCAATACTTCTAACATGCAGGAATCTATGAACGATGAGTTGGAACCCTCCTGGAATGATTTTCAAGAACTCAGTGAGGAACTGCATCAGCAGTCGGTTGAGTTTAAGAGTCTTCAAGCCCAGTTCGCCAAGCTTGAAGATTCCTTAACCGAAAAGGACGATCTGATCAAGAGACAAGCTGAAGAAATTGACCAGCTGAAAAGTCAACTGAGTACAGCCAACCAAACTGAGGCTTCAACCGATGAACAGTTGAAGGAACAGATCAAGGCACAGAACGAACAGTTGAATAAGCAAGAGGCTCAGATCGACCAGCTGATGAAGACATCAGATGCCCAGACCGAGCATATAGTTGTTCTTCTCAAGGATCTTCAAATTGAGAAGGACAACCTGACAAAGCTATATCAGTCATCCGAGATCATCGAGAATCTCATCAAATACAGACAGCAAACGGATGATGTGTCTGGACTCGGATACGACGTGGCAAAGGACACTGGAATTCCACCAGCTACCTTCACAAGGGCTGAGGAAGTCATGGTTGCCAAACCTAACACAGTTGAGTATGCAACTGAACAAACACCCTCACAACCGATAAAGGTAACTACGGCTGAGAAAGGCAAAGGAGCTACAGATGGAGCACCAACGAAACAGTCCCTGGAGTCTACAACCGAGGGGGAATGTTCCAAGACTCAACGGAGGAACCGGAGACGTCGGAGTCACAATCAAGCTCAAAATCGACAACATATCCAAGCTCAGAACCGACATAATCAACAACGGTTCCATCACCACAACAATCAGAGGTTCCAACAGAGTCAACCTATGTGGAAAAGTTACGACAGCTATGGTTACTCATGCCAAAACATGAATCAACATCCGGGCATGAACAGCTATCGTCAACAGCCAAGGCAATGGAATCAGAATCAGCCAAGAAGATTCCACAATGGCGTCCGACCTCACAGACAAACTCAACAGGATAAGAATCGCCATCAAAACAGGGAGAAAGCCTCACCTCCTAAAGCCCAACATGGGAGAAATCCAACTCCTCCCAAGAAACAGAGCATCATTTCAAACAACAAGCCTAAGGATAACCGGGGTGTTGTTATAATTGATGAAAATGGACAGATCATTTGGAATGACAAGGCTATTCGAGTGTACAGAGAAAAGCGACGCACGGTTCCAACGGGAACTGGTTCTAACCCTCCAGGACCCAACTGAAATTGGGGACCTAAGCGAGTTTTTCCTTGCAGGTACAGGAGAAACAGCTGAGGAAGAAGAAGGCGTCTACAACAATGTGGGTGATGGATAGTGGATGCTCGAAACACATGACAAATCTGAAGGATTTGCTTGGAAGTTTCGTGGAGAAAGAAGGTCCATCAGTTACTTTTGGTGATAACTCAAAAGGTTATACCAGAGGTTACGGTACCCTTGAAACCAATCATGTTTCAATTTCTAATGTCTTTTTTGTTGATGGATTGAAGCATAACCTGCTCTCCATCAGCCAATTCTGTGATAATGGGTTCTCTGTCAAGTTTGATGCACAGGGTTGCAGAGTTAAAGATGTCGGATCAAAGCAGGTGATATTGTTGGGAAATCGATCTCCAACAGGGAATGTATACTACGCTGACTGGAACAGCAGCCTCCCTGACACTTGCCTGTTGTCAAAGAGCAGTTCGGATGTGAGCTGGCTGTGGCACAAAAGGCTCAACCATCTGAACTTCAAGACAATGAATCGACTTGCCAGACAAGAACATGCAAGAGGCATACCTAACCGAGTGTTTTCAACAACACACATCTGCAGTGCATGCCAGCTGGGAAAGCTCGCTAGAACCTCCTTCCGGTTGAAGTCAACTCCTTCAACTGACCGAGTGTTACAGCTGATCCACATGGATCTCTTCGGGCCAGTTACACCAAAAAGCATTAATGGAAACGAATATACATTGGTTGTAACTGATGACTACTCAAGATATACGTGGACCATCTTCATGCGCCACAAAAGTGAGACCCGAGATGAGCTGCCCAACCTAATGGATCGGATATCGAACCAACAAGAGATGAAGATCATATCTATCAGATCAGATCGTGGAACGGAGTTTCTAAATGAAACTATCATTGAGTATTGCGAAAAGAATGGCATAACCCATCAGACATCAGCCGCGCGTACTCCACAACAGAATGGCATAGCTGAGCGAAGAAATAGAACTCTGAAGGATGCAGCCACATCCATGTTAACGAGCTTAGCACTGCCTAAGAGATTTTGGACTGAAGCGATCAACACAGCATGCTACACACAGAATCGATCTCTTCTCACCAAGCGGTTGGGAAAGACGCCCTACGAGCTGTGGAGACGCAGAAAGCCAGATATTTCTTATTTTCGTGTTTTTGGATCTAAGTGTTATATTCACAACAATGGGAAGACTCAGTTGAAAACTTTTGATGCCAAAGCTTCGAAGGGCATATTTCTTGGATATGCAGCTCGGATCAAGGCATATAGAGTTTACAACAACAGCTCTCGTGTTGTGGAAATAACACCTCATGTTAGTTTTGATGAATCTACCTTCGAGTGCAGGGAACAGGTAAAGGAACAACACGCGGATCCAGCTGTTCTACCAGTTCTCACCAGATCGCAAGCTCTTCGGAAAAAGAACCGAGCTGAACCACTGGTATGGGCAACTGAGGATGAGGACCCATACTCCTCTAAAGATGAATGCGAAGACCTCAGCTCGTCCCTAGGGGGAACTTCAGCTGATGTCCCTCCAACTGCATCAGCATCCGATGCCCAACCGAACTCAGTTCAATCTATTGTAAATATTGAGGATCCAGACTCAACAGCTGATCAATCACCAGCTCTGAAGACTCCAACTCAGATGTCTGAACAGCCACTGTTGGAAGAAGAAGGAAGACGCAACCGAAGATGGTATGAAGTTCATTCCACCAACGACATCATCGGAGATCCAACCGAGGGTGTGCGCACACGGAGCAGAGTTGCAAATCCAGAATCAACCGAGGAAGAATCCAACACTTATGCCCAATATGCTGAGGAATTGGCAGTTCTAGAGGAGTTCGAGCAAGCTGGAGATGTTGCCATGATTTCTTGCTATGTAGCTGATGTTCAAGAACCGAAGAATGTTGGGGAAGCTCTCAATTGTGTCCACTGGACAATAGCCATGCAAGAAGAATTGAATGAGTTTCTACGCAACTGTGTATGGGAGTTGGTAGAAAGACCAAATGGTGTCAAGGTGATTGGACTAAAGTGGATTTTCAAAAACAAGAGAGACGCTATTGGATTCATTGTGAGGAATAAAGCAAGGTTGGTAGCTCAAGGATACTGCCAACAAGAAGGAATTGACTTTGAAGATTCCTTTGCACCAGTTGCAAGGCTTGAAGCCATCCGGATCTTTCTAGCTTATGCCGCACATCACAAGTTCAAAGTATATCAGATGGATGTGAAGTGTGCATTCCTCAATGGAGATATAAAAGAAGATGTATATGTTGAACAGCCTCCTGGTTTTGAGACTGGAGATGGAAGAGTGTACAAGCTGAAGAAAGCTATCTATGGTCTAAAGCAAGCACCAAGAGCATGGTATGACACTCTTTGTGGATTTCTTCTGGACTCGGGGTTCAAACGAGGTTCAGTTGATAAAACTCTGTTCACCATCAAAGTTGGAGAAGATATACTTGTCGTGCAAATTTATGTCGATGACATCATTTTCGGGTCCAAGTCGGAGGAGCTGTGCAAGAAATTCTCCGATCTTATGAAGGAAAAGTTCGAGATGTCAATGATGGGCGAGATGAATTATTTCCTTGGATTACAAGTGAAGCAGTCACCTGAAGGGATTTTCATCAACCGGTCCAAATATACAAGGGAGCTCATCACCAAGTTCGGATTGCAGACAAGTAAGACAACCAAGATCCCTATGAACACGAACTGGAAGATCGAACCAGGAGCTGAGGGAAAGCTCATTGATGCCAGCAAGTATAGAGGGATCATCAGTTCGCTGCTCTACCTAACTGCCAGCCGACCAGACATTTCATACGCAGTTGGAGTGTGTGCTCGTTTTCAAGTCCAACCAAGAGAAGCACACATGTTGGCAGCAAAGAACATCATTAAGTATCTGAAGGGAACTGTCAATGTTGGATTGTGGTACCCAACTGATGACAATATCCAGCTGACTGGATACTCAGATGCCGACCTAGCAGGAGATCGGTTGGACAGAAAGTCTACTTCTGGACACTGCCAGTTCATGGGAAGCAAGCTGGTTTCATGGTTCTCCAAGAAACAAGCGTGTGTTGCTACTTCGACAACCGAGTCAGAGTACATGGCTGCCGAAAGCTGTTGCATGCAAGTATTGTGGCTGAAACAGCAGCTGAGAGATTATGAAGTCTCAACTGGACAGGTTCCCATACATTGTGATAGCTCGAGTGCCATAGCTATCTCTCTAAACCCTGTTCATCACTCTCGGACTAAGCATATCGATATTCGTCATCACTTCATCCGAGATCATATTGAGAAGAAGGATGTGTCCATGGAGAAGATCCCAACTGAGATTCAGAGAGCTGACATCCTCACCAAACCTCTTCCTGAAGCCCGGTTCAAGATGATGTGTGATCTTCTAGGACTTTTGGATCCGAGCTAAAAACTCATCCGAGCTGAAGAGTCATCCGAGCAGAAGAGTCATCCGAGCTGATAAGGATTCATCCGAGCTGAAGAATCAGATATCGACTTAAGGGGGAAGCTCAGATGAAGGGGGAAGCTCAGCTGAAAGGGGAATATCAGATACGAATTGCCAACTGAGGACATCAAACGTCAGCTGAGGAGATGAACTTGAGTCAGCTGATGGTATGCTGCAACAATGGAACAGACGTCAGCTGAACAGACGAACTCGAGTCAGCTGATGGTATGCGGCAACTGAGGAATTCAACAAATGAACACAGCTGATTCAGACATCAGCTGGCAGGTATCATTTATGACTGAAGGTGTTATGATATTAAATGAGAATGTTTGAAATAAATTCAAACATTCCTGAACATGTCAGCTAGACTAAACAAGCCATCATATCGCATTTAATGTAAAGTCTGGCTGAACACCTATAGCCTTACTTTATAGTGCGACTGGGCTGACACCTCAAACTATTCACCTTCTCACTCGCGCGCGTGGTATATCAGTCAAAATTACTCAATAGTCGCGAAATCACAGCCGTTAATAGATTCGCGCGATTTAACCCCAGCCGTTGATTTTATCCGAGTCAAAGATTATATAATACGGCAAATCAGGAAGTGATCCTTACCTTCTCTTTTCGTGCATATCTTTACTCACTATTCATCATCTTCTCAAATCTTGTTTCGCCATTTCCAGTAAAGTCTTTCACTCTTTCTTTGCATATATATCTCCTCGAGATGGCATCCAAGTCAAAAGCTTCTAAAAAGATGGTTTCCTCAGAGCCTGCAACGTTCCAGGAATCGTTCGACATGGTGATGTCGAAGATTCATTTCGAACAAATTCTATCCAAAGCGGCTCTCTCATCGCCTGAGCTCACTCCAATCGCCACCATCCTCTCCGACCACCATCTGCTTGATTGGGCCACCCTCTCTCCGGCCCTGTTGCTCAGGAAGCAGATCGTACATTTCTACCGGAATCTGCAACGAGTCGCAAATGACGGGCTTGTCACGATCATCCCGTGCAAGCAACGCCACAGAACCTCCCGAACAGTAGAAGACTCCGTTGTGGAGATAAAGGTGTCGAAGGAGCTGGAGAAGCTCATCCCCAGAAACCGTGAAGCCACATCCCCAGAAACCGTGAAGCTCATCCCCAGAAACCCCACCACATACATGGTGGGGAACTTTTCTGACAAGGAAGCTGATGCCTTCCTTCAAACCATTCTTCTTGTTCCCGAACCATTGAAGGGGAGCATGCAAAGGACAAAGCTGAAGCCGGAGCACCGACTTCTTTTCGATGTAATCTCCAAATGCATCTTCGCATATGGTGGAGCCTTCGGGGACATCAACCGTCCTAAGCTCAAGCAGCAGAAGGCCCTGGAAGAGATGCACCAGGTCGACTGGTTGGGATATATAGAGAGCCAGCTGGTGTCGGAGAAGCAGAAGATATCCGAGACGACAGCTGAGTCCGGGGATGTTCTGTTGAGTGTCAAGGGGACTCTCAATTTCGGGACAAAGATATCAGCCCTCATCCTCCAAGCCACAAAGGGTCTGCCGCTGACATGGGAAGGGAGTGAGGACACTCCAGTCAGCAAGCTGTCACTGTTCCCCTCAGCCAAGAAGGCCAGGGATGTTGTAGAAGCTGTCTACACCCCCAAGGGTGTCCCCAAGCCAGCTGTGGAGGCAGCTGCTCGTCGCCCTTCGAGGACTAAGTCGGCGAAGCGCCAGCTGGAAGAGGTAGCTGAGGAGGAAGAAGACGAAGAGGAGGAAGAGGAGGAACCTCTGCAGAAGAGGCCAATGATAAGAATCATCCAGCCAGCGGCTAAACCATCCACAACAAGTCCAGTGGTGGTCAAGCCGGCTGAGGAGAAGGAGTCAACCGAATCCAGTCAATCGGTTGACCCAGCTGGGTTTATCCTTCAACCTCGCCAGGAGGAAGTGGCTGAGAAGGCAGGTGGAGACGTGGAGATCCAAGTGGTGGATGCCAGCTCCTCCTCAGATGACTCTTTTTCATCTGAGGAGTCCCACGACAGTCGGTCTAGAGCTGATGCCAGCCAGGTTAACCCACCTGTGACTGAAGAAATCCTCCAGCCAGCCAACTCTCCATCCAAAGAGGATCCGATTCTCTCAACTGGTCCTCAGTCACATATTCCGAGCCTCTCGCTCGATGCCAACGTTGTGACCACTTCTTCGGCCAACGTTGATGAAACCATCGAACCCTTAACCTTCGATATCGACCCTCCTCAGATCGATGAAGAAGCCAACCGTCAGGCGATCCTGGCTGAATATGAAGGAAGACTCAGCTACTGCTTCCGCAAGCTGATTGGTATGTTCCCCGAGGCAACATCGATGCCTATTTTCTCTGTTCTCGGGACGGAGCTTCTATACCAATTCAGTGTCATATTCAGCTACTGGTACGTGAAGGAGGAGACCCTCAGGATCCATGGCTGGGACAAGTTAAAGGTCGAAGAGTCCAACCTGAGGGAGTACTTCGACTACCAGAGCCTGGAGGTAGCTTACAATCAAAAGGTGGCTGTGCTCCGACGACGTCTGGACAAAAGCATCCAAGAAGGGACAGACACCAGGGAGCTGTGCAACAACCCTGAAGCTGTTCACTTTCTTGATGACATGCTCGCCAAAAATACCTCCTGCATGGACGACGTCGACGCAGCTGATGAGGCGGCCAAGAGAGAAGAAGACAAGCTCAAGGCCTACCTCGCCAGCCGATCTGCCATGGTTGTCCTGGAGTCTGCTGCCCAGCCACAACCACCGCTCCTGCCCGGACCCTTCGATCAGCCAGCTCTCTCAACCGACGTCATCTGCGAGCTGATCTCGGAGAGGGTCAACCAGCTGAGGACGGAGATGCTGTCCAAGATCCAGCTGGGCAAGGAGGAAGAAGCTGACAGGATGCAGCAGCTGATGGCAGAAAATGCCAGCCTGAAGAATCAGCTAGATCACCCTCCTCTTCTCTGCAACACAAGCTCGAAGATCTCTCCACTTCTTCCAGCTCGGAGGTCTCGGCTCTAAGGAAGGCTGTTCAGAGCCTCAGCTCGGATTTCAACGTGTTCAAGACCGTTGCTGAATCTGACCTCGCAAAGTCCCAACAGACTCAGGACCAGGAGTGGATGGCTCAGTTCGCCTCTTTCCGAGCTGAGTTCGTCTCCCTCCACAAAGAGGTCTCTGCGACCTTTGCAGCTGTGCTGCGAGCTGAGCAGGAGCGCCAAGACTTGGAGTTGGCGAAGAAGGTGGAAGAGAAGGACGCTGTTGATGAGCTGTTTTCCCGCATTCAACAAGCTGAAGCCAAGTTGACCTCTCTGGATGGCACTGTTGCCACCCTTTTGGATGATGCCAAAAAGGGGGAAGACAAGGAGCCAGCAGCTGGGGAAGACAAGGAGCCGGCAGCTTGGGATGGACAAGGGAAAGCTGTTCTCCAGCAAGGAGAAGGAGTGCCAGCTGAAGCTGAAGCTGAAGGGTCGCAGCCCGAACTGGAAGTCTCCCACGACCTCGTAGCCGAGTTCTCAGCCGAGCTCGATGCAGAACTTGACAGGATATCCGTTGAAGACTGTATCGAAGCTGCCAAAGCTATGGAGGTACCTAAGGAGAAGTACTTGAATCCCTCTTGGATCAAGAAGTTCGCTGCCGATCAGGCCAAGAAGGTGGCCAAGTTCGAGAAGGAGCTCGCCAAGGTGGAGAAGAACGTCGACAGAAATAAAGCCAGCCGGAGTGTGCGAAGAATCAACAAGCACCAGATGAAGGCTGAGGCTAGAAAGTCGACGCATCAGCTGCAGAAGAACGCTCCGCTCCCATCTCGATACCCACATGTTGACAAGTGGATGAATGCGGAGTGGAACGATGACTGGGAACAGTTCAAGCATGAGTTCGTCAATAACTTCTATTACAGGAAAGTCTACTCGACTGAAGACCCAAGGCTAGCCTTCAAGGAAGCCCTGTGGGAACTCAGATCTGGAGACCCTGGAATGTTTAGTCAGTTCAAGCGAGCTATGCTGAATGCTCAGCTTGATCCCAACACTGTTCCAGTTCCAAAGAAGTGCATATACCGCTCTCCGATGATCAAAGGCACAAGCATGCCAAATAGAAATACGATCTTGGCTGAGGCGAGGCAAGTATGCAAGGAACACGGCGTCAACACTGGGATTGAGTCTGAAGCGAAGAAGGAGATCTTCAACCGTATCTTCAACAAGTACGGTCAACAATATTTCTGAGCTGTCAAAGTTTTTGAGCTGATAATGTTTTTGGATGTTGTAGTTTTTGAAGCAACTGTTGTATCTTTCTATGTTTTGCGCCTAACTTTGTAACCTTCAGTTGTAACAAAAACTTCAAAGTATATAATACGATTCACCTTGATGAACAATTCCTCATTGTCCAAGCTCTGAATCACAAAGTCTTTCAATTTCGTGTTATAACTGTGCTAACCCTTTGATGTTTTATCTTATAGACTGTCTAGAATTTCAGCTGAGATTTTAGATAAGTTAGTGAGGTTTAGATCAGTAGTGGTTTCAAGTTGTAAGTGGTTTTGGCATCATCAAAAAGGGGGAAATTGTTGGGAAATTTATTAGTATAAGTTTTGATGAATTCCAAAACCGGCTGACCCCAACCGAGTAGATGTTGTCAGAACCTAATGTTAGAATTTAGGCTCGCTGTTTGAGCAAAGTTAAGATTCTATCTTTACAGGTCTCCAGCTGAAGATGGCAACAAGGCGTCACTCAGACAGAACATCAGTTTTGAAGAAAGACAACTGAGAGTTCATTTGTTCAGATGCAAACAAGGGGAAGTCTTCAGAACATCAGTTGAAGGAAACCAACTAAGCGTTCATCAGATGAGAAACAGTTGAGAGGAACAGAACATCAGTTGAAGGAAACCAACTGAGCGTTCATCAGATGAGAAACAGTTGAGAGGAAAAGAACATCAGATGAAAAGGAAATCATCTGAGGGTTCAAACCCAACTGAGTAAAGAAGTGGAAGACAACTGAGGGTTCAGCTTCAGAACCTCAGTTATAGAATCTGAACAAGGAGTTCAACTGTTTTGAAGTCCAAAGTCAGCTGAGAACTCGACAGATCGGAACATCAACTGAAGATCACTCAGATGAAGGTCAAGACGTTCAACCGACAAACCGAAGTTGACTGTCAAAGATTTGAATTTCAAAAGGAAGTCACATGAGGGTTTGACCGTTCAGTCATTACCCCATCTGGCCCAACACAAGGCTATCTCAGATGGAAAGCAGAAGAGCACAGATGCTATATCGGGAAAGTCTGCAGAGATGAGAGACAAGCCATCGCTTTCAACCGATCAGAGATCGACTGCTCCTCCAACGGCTAGTTGATTCTCTCCGCCTATAAATAGAGGCATCCTCTCATTCGAGAAATAGTGATATGCAGATAGACACATAGACGACGAAAAATTCAAGAGCTTTCTCAAGAGTAATCAAAGCAAATTTGCAACATCATCATCTAAGAGCATCAGCAGCTGAGAGTTCCAATTTGAGAGAACATTAGTAGCTGAGGGTTCCTAGAATTCGAAACCGTTTTTGATCTTAGGTTGAGTGTTTATTCGTTCAAGCCTTAGATCCAGCTCTCATTATTGATCGAGCTGTAGTTGGAAATCCTACCCTTTCTCACACCCTAAAAAGTGTGCTAGGACCTTACTCTTCCTGTAATTGAGTAGTTAGGTCGTCAAGTACCCGCAAACTTGACTTAGGCTGTTTAGTGCCCGCAAACTAAACTGTAACGGTTGCTCAGCCCGCGTAAGTTGAGTGGATCTGTCCAGAAGAACTTGGACTGAGGTGTGTGGACTCACATCTCCCCGTGGACGTAGGAGTTCTCTCCGAACCACGTAAATCTTGTGTGTCGTGTTGTTTTGTGTTCAGTCATTATTTTGCATATCTCAACTGACAATCTAACCGCATACAATCTGCATACTTTCACAACAATAGTTTTGGTTTTGACGAACCGTGCATAAAAGTGTGAGTTTGATTTTACGAGTTTATTTTCCACCACATTCCGCACAGCACCAATCTTCCAGCTGAGGTCGCTTACTCAGCTGTGAGATCCCAACTGAGTCCTCTCACTCAGTTGAAGTTGATTTCAAGTGTTAAGTTTTTCGAAAGTTGAAAAATCCTAACTGGTGTATTCCCCCCCCCCCCCATACACCAGTAACTCGTATTGGGACCATCTTTATGTTAATAGCATTTCTTTTTGAAGCATTCGAACAGACAGAGTGCAAAAGAAAATCGTCGCCCTCCACAGGACCACCTATTTGTCCAATAATCTCTGACAACAACACAATATAAAATCATTTAAGACCCAAAAGGTGAGAAGAAAGAGAAGGAAACCTCCGACATTTCAACAATGAAAGCGGGAAGAAAGAGAAAAATTGTGAAAGTGAGAAAGAATTAGGATTCGACGGGAATATGCTTGCATCTGACTTGGTGCATAATTATTTTGCCACATAAGTGCCACACGTATATTATTTTGCCATATAATCAAATGCTTAATTAAAGATTCGCCGGAAAAAATTAAAGATTCGCCGGAAAATTTCGTTGGTTGCAAAACCAGAAAGAAATGAAAGTTCGGTATTTACCACGCAGAATCTTAACCTGGGATGTAAAACACGAATTTGTAAATAGTTGGGTATTTTACAGGCCATTCGGCCATTAAAATATTAGTTTCTATATTACCGTATTAATGATCTGTTTTCCTTTTTTGGGTGTTCCAATATTAATGGTATGTTTCTTTTTTTTCGACTAAATTATAACCTAATTAAATTGTCTAACATCATTACCTTCCACTATTCACTCTCTTTCTTCCTACATCTTACCTAAAACCACTTTATTGGACCTATAAATTACTTTTATAAAAACCTATAAAGACAAATGATAAAAGGCCAAGCCCAATAAGCTACTACTTCCTCCGTCCAATTTATGTCTACCTACTTACCACAAAAAAAATGTCCATTTTATGTCTACCTAGTTTAAGAATTTTACACCTATACCCTCATCTTTTTTTCCTATTTACTACCCTTTGTCATTGATGACCACACCTCACATCAATTTTTTTCTACTTTTTTATCATCCCAACAACTTTATTCCTACTTTTTGGTCAATACCACATCTTTTTTGTCATTACCACTATTTTTTTGTCATTATCTCACTACCCCTCAAATACACTTTTATTCCACCAACTACCACTTTATCAGCTTTATTAAAACCCATAACATACACCAAATAAGTAGACATAAATTGGACGGAGGGAGTACTAAAAACTCTAAACTATAGCTAATAATTAAATACTTAAATAACTTAAATAAATAAGCTAAAGTATAACAACTACTAATAAAAACGTGAAGGGAATATCGACTTTTAATAAGTTGAAACTTCATCTCCATCATTCTCTCCTTCGTAGAAACGATTCGCCTTCGAATCGTCGACAACTTCATCTCCATAAAGAAAAGCAGCTGTAGAAGAGACCAAATGTTGAATCGGAAAAACATCAGAAGCCTCAATATGACTCAACAAACAGCAACACGAATCAATGGTATAATCTGAGCTAGAATCTTGAGAGGGCCAAGCTGCCGAGATGATGTCTTATGAGACTCATTAGTTGACAATCCACCACGAATCAACAGGGCACACAGAAAATCTTCCATTTTAAACTGCATATTACGTCGACGGACATCGGCAGTTTCTTTGAACATCGGCAGAGAGAACATGATGCAGCATTTCTCATCTCTCCAACTCTTTTGAGAAATAATGTGTCACCTTTTTTAATTTTCCTGGAAATCATATCGATATAAATTAATATAGTCGGAGGACAAATGTCAAAATAGTACTCCCTCCGTTCATAAAATGGTTGTCACATTGTGGACATCACGGATTTTAAGAAAATGGTACTCCCTCCGTCCATAATTTAAGTCCCCATTTTGCTTCCGGCACGGAGATTAAGAAAAGCTGAAAAATCGTTTTGAGCGGAGTAAAAGTTAGAATGTAGGGGTAGTGGATAATGATAAAAAAAATAGTGGTATTGACCAAAAAATAGTAGTATTGACCAAAAAGTAGGAATAAAGCTGTTGTGAGGTGGGGTCATCAATGGCAAAGGATAATAAATAAAGAAAAAAATAGGAGGGTATAATTGTACAAAAAGATAAGTTGGGACTTAAATTGTGAACAAAAAAAGTGGGTAAGTAGGGACTTAAATTATGGACGGAAGGAGTAGTTAGTAGTGTATAATAGTGGGTATTGTTGTGAGTGGAGTAAGGGTCCCACAATAAATATGAGTGAAGTAGTGAGGAATATAAGGTTTAATAATGCATTATGTGGGCCCTACTACTATAAATAAAAGTAGCAACCATTTCGTGGACGGACTTAAACGGTAAAAATGGCAACCATTTCATGGACAAAGGGAGTAATATCCTTTCTCGTTTAATTAAGCAGCAAATTTGGTCCCAATAAGTATTTAATTAAGACTATATACATATAATGAGTAATATATTAATGTAGATACTCATATGCGGTAGGTCGCATGGCATGAGACCGTGCCCACGCACGCAAGCGCGGCACGATTCTCTTTCTTTTGATCAGGTGCATGCATCACAAGCGCTACTAAATACGAGTTCATGCGCCTGACAACAATCTTTTTTTCTATTCGGCCGTGTGTTATACGCGCCTATCCTATATACTCCCTCTGTCCCACAACAAGTGACTCATTTCATTTGGGCACGAGTATTAAGGTAAAACATAAAAATTGGTTAAAGTGGTATGACCCATAACTTTTGAAGGGTTAATTATTTTCTTATTTGAAACAAATCACTTGTTATCGGACACCCCGATATGGACAACGAGCCACTTATTTCGGGACAGAGGGAGTATTATTTTAATCTTACAGCTATTGTGACAGTTCTTATATGTGTCCTAAGAGCATGTACAATGGGGATCGAGATGGGGATCGAGCACCGGGGTCGACACCGGTGTCGATCCCCCCTCGACACCACCTTTGCTAGACCCCGCGGGGTTGATACTATTGTGGGATGTTGATATACCGGGGTCTAAGACCAGTGTCGAGAGTGGTGTCTCGACCTCACTCTCCCCCCCCCCCCTTTGGTCCACGTGGCAGCGTCCCATTGGTTCAATTTTTTTTTTTTTTTTTACTTTTTCTGATTAAAGACAAAAAAATTATAATTATAATTATAGACCCTTGGTCTTACTCAACTCCACCATTTTAGAATTTTCTACCGGGATCTATCCAATTATTAGAACCCCATCAAAATTACACTTGTTGGCGATAGACCTGGGATCTATCTACACACCGTTGTAAATGCTCTAAGATACGTTATACGACATATTTGGAGTGTCCTATTAGAAGACATAGAACACTTTGGAGTGTCTTATTATATTTTTGCATTTTTAATTCTTTTTCAGTTTTTTTTTGTCTTTTCTTTTGTTTTCGAGTTGAGCGAGGAGAGGTGAAGGCCTCGGAACGAGCTAAAGGACATGAATGTTGCCACTATAATTATTTATAGATTGAAATCGGAGTTGAGGACGGGGTCGGAAACAAAACTGGAATTTAAAAAAAAATCTTTACAAAAAACTGAAATTTTAAAAAAATCTAAAAAAATAAAAATGAATTGCATGATTGAGTCAGTTTGATCCGCATTGACCGGGTCGGGTCAACTCGGATCCGGTCTCATGCGAGGAGACTGGTTGCATCAGATACTCCCTCATATATTAAATAGAATGAGAGTGAATATGGTACAATTACTAAGGAACTGACGTTTCAAGCTTCATAGTCATCGGATGCATTGACTAAAAGGTAATTAAATCCTTCCATTCGTAATTTATTGGCACGAGTAATAGCGAGAGGATTGCAGTTCACTAATTCAAACTTTCCCATTGGATGATAAGACGACCATTGGAGCTCTTTTAGTTTGTAGCAGTGTTTGAAGCTTATAGGTAGTTGAGATTAAGGAAGCTTTCTGAACTTGGTTTCCATTGCACCAAATCACTATCTTCGATTACAAAATACATAAGGCTCAAAAAGTTGTCCCCGTGTGTTTCCCACAATGAACCTCGAAAGGCGTAGGATCGCAATTTGAGAACTTGTAGAGATGGCAAAGAGCCAATCTCATCCATGTACTCCCGAGGAAATCTCATCCCACTCAAATGTAGCTTCTTCAATCCTAGCAATAACGTTAGTGAACCGGGAGTTGAAGAAGGGGCAACATACCCATACTTCATCACTGGGTTTATGATACTACATTTAAGTGTCGCCAAACATCGTCATAAGGTATTAGCTGCACCAATTTCCTTACATATTAGGAGTTATATTGGTGATAGTACGAAGAATGCTAGTTGCATTCACTCCTACTAGTATTGACACCTTCTCTAGAGACGTAGCAATGTTAGCATCATCTTGGTCATTTGGAGGAGGTCGGAAGCTCTTTCTGAAGATCTCAATATGCTCTAATTCTTTCATATCCCATATTTCTATTGGTATGTATGATGGTGATCGAGCTGTATCACAACATTTAGTTATGCTCATATGCGGATGGATAATCAAGACTTTGAGGTTAACGAGTTTGGATATGGTTGAAGGTAGATCTCCGTTGCAAGTAAGAGCAAGGTACTTAAGTTGGACCAATGTCAGAATTTGTATCGGGAAAGTATAGCACCCCAGCTGAAGAGCACCTAGTTCCCTAAGCAACTTGAAACCTATGGCGTCTATTGGGGTCGAATATTGGTGGTAAGGACCGAAGAAAAGGAGAGAACGTGTGGTGAAAGCACAATTACTACTTCTCACCGAGTCATATAATTCTTTGATGCCAAATAAAAGGTTAGTTCGAGACACAAGCAGCGTTAGACGTTTATATGTTCATGAGAGGCATCAAAAAGCCTATTTAAGACATGATAAAACTTGTTCTTCCGAGCTTCTCCTCTACATATTTGTCCCCATGCAGAATGAAGGCAACATGTTTTAATCGTGTTACGAGCAATGTTGGTGAACTATGAATGCTTTTTGGTTTGCATAAAACGAGATTATGAGACATACAAAGCTCTTCTAGATAATGTTTATTGGACTCTCCTCGAGAGTAGTCTTCCATAGAGTGAAGTTGTATGTGTTGGTCAAGAAACCAGCCATCAACTTTGAGCATATTGATGATCTTGGACGGAGGATCTCATAATCTCGAGGAAAAACTGCCATATACAGAAAAGGCTTCTTCAAATGCTGAGGTAAGTAGTCATAGCTCGAGAAAAGTACCTTTGATGTTTGATTATATACATCCGTGAAGATTGAGTTTCGCTCTTCTGCAACATCTTCCCAGTATTCGGGATCGTCTTTGTTTTGTGCAATGGATAGGAGGTCGACAATTGTGAGTATCGTAAGAGGAAGACCTTCACATTTCTTCGCAATTTTTCTTACGGTCTTCTCAAGTTGAGGAGGGCAAATGATGTTTTCACCAAATTGGTTTCTTCATCATTCAAAAAACGCACCACTTTATGATAAGTGTCAGATATGGTTTCTCGAAAATAAGTAATCATGTTTAGATTTCGAGCAGCAAACAAGATTCGGATGATTGTATTCTTTATCTCTAGAAAAGAAGCTAACAAGAAAGCTAATTCATGTGTACGTGTGCTCTCCCACACATCATCCAACACAATGAGGCACTTCTCATTGTTTCCACGGCTGCAGCTCCCCGTAGACGGCTTGTATGATTTGTGGAGATGGGGGAACAAGGATGAGACAACAAGAGTAGAAAATATGGTGAAGTGTATTCTTAGGAGAAATCAATGACCATAAGCCGACATGATGATCTCTCTCTATTATGGTGGTGGTGGTTATGATTGTGAGCCGGAGGTGGAGAAGCCTGCGGTGGAAGGAAATGGGTGAAATCTTAATTTATTAATTACTCTCTCCTTCCAATTTATATGTACCCACTTTCCATAATTTTTTTGTCCACTTACCATAATTTTTTTGTCCAATTTATATGTACCCACTTTAATATTGTTACACATCTACCTTCATTCCTTCATCCTATTTTCTATCCTTTGCCACTATGGACCCACCCTTAATAATTAACCTACCCAATTAACATCCTAATTAAGTAGGCTAATTAACCCAACCCAAAACACCCACCCCAGCCCAAAATCGAGACCCACTCACTCTCTATTTTCTCTCATTCTCTGAAAGCAACTCTCTCATTTCTCCCAATTTGCAACTCTAGATCTATCTCTCCCTCTTCTTCCCTGCCGCTATTCCCCCAAAATCTCACTGCTACTCTTCTTCGATTTTTCCCCAATTTGCTATGAAGTTTCACTTTCCTTATTCCCATAATTTTCATCTGACATTCATGGGTTCTGAATCTAAAGGCGATTCGTCTATCTTCATGGAGGATATACCGCATCCACCTAGGTACAAAATCTCCCCAGATGATGCGGATTCTGCGATGAATTGAAATTTTGTCGGAATCTAATGTCATTGGCGAGGAAGAGGTCGTTGCCCTAGGTGAATCTGAGGAATCTGTCATTGGCCTAGGTGGATCTGAGGAGTCTGTTGTTGCCCTTGGTGGATCTGAGCAATCTAAATCAATGGTGAAGAGCTTGGATCCATATCAGCTCTACTGCCAAGCCGCGATGAACTATGAATATGAATCGGACACTGAATCAGATACTACTCAGGTTCCTCCTTTCTTATTTCTGGTTTATGGCTGGTGATGCCTGGTTAATGTGGGTATATGGGCTGGTGATGCCTTTTATGTTGTTTATGGCTGGTGATGATTTGATCTTTATGTTTGATGGCTTAATCTGATTTATGCCTTGAATATTGCAAATGTGATGCAAATGATGCAAGGATCTTGCTGATACATGCAACTGATTATGCTACAGATACTACAGTTGATCTTTAATGCCTTCCACATCCTCTTTGATGTCTTTTATATGGTTTATGGTGATGCCTCTTTTGTGATTTAAGGATGGTGAAGATTTGATGTTTATGTTTGATGGCTTAATCTGATGTATGCCTTGAATGCTGCAAATGTGATGCAAATGATGCAAAGATCTTGCTGATGCATGCTATTGATTATGCTATAGATATTACAGTTGATCTTTGATGCCTTCCACCTCCTCTTTGATGTCTTTTATGTGGTTTATGGCGATGCCTCTTTTGTGATTTAAGGGTGGTGATGATTTCATGATTATGTTTGATGATTTAATTTAATTTATGCCTTGAATGCTACAAAGATCTTGTTGATGATGGTTTGAATGTCTCAAACAACCAAAAACTACCTGCCTTTCACTTCACAGTTTAGTTTACATTCCAAACAACTCAAAAAACAAAAACTTTTACATTGTTTATTCCTGTAAACCACCAAAACACACCTGCCTTCGACTTCCCTCCTTTAATCTTCTAAAACCACCTGCTCCAATGCCTCTGCTAGGTCATCTAGATTGTAGAGTATGTCTTCTACATTTCCATGCAAGTTTAAGTGATCCAAGCTGTCTCTGACAAGTTATTCATCAACTTCAATATAGTCAGGTAACCTGCCTTGCCTAAGCATATGGTCCTTTCCCATATGAGGAATCTTGTAGTTGTTTCCTCCTTTCTGCCTCATGATCTCTTGATAACAGTTTTGTAGTGTTAGGAAATTCTTGTTTAACTTCTGTGGTGGGTAATTCTCAAATGCTTCTTTGACATTATACAACAACTCATCAACATTATCGGCAGGTTTCTGATCTTTCAATGACTGTATGCTCCTAAAAAACCCAAGGTCATTCACATTAGCGTCTGGACTGTTGGCATGTTGGTTGATCAATTGGATATGGAATCCATCTGATCTTGCAATTGCTTGAACGTCTGGATCACTGTCTAGAATGTGGGGTTTGGCATTATCTTGTTGGATGTAGATGTGTTTGTCTAGAATCTCAGCTGGCCACTTGGCTTTAATGTTGACACCATCTGCATGATTGAATGATAAGTATACAAATATTACTCTTGTTCTTATACTGCTGCAAATGATGCAAAGTTCTTGTTGATGTAATATGTGAGTTCTATTTCTGTAATAAATGGTAAGTGAAGGATTCAATGATAAGTATACAGATACTACTCTTGTTCTTATGCTGCTGCAAATGATGCAAAGTTCTTGTTGATGCAATATGTAAGTTCTATTTCTGTAATAAATGGCAAGTGAAGGATTGAATAATAAGTATACATATACTACTCTTGTTTTTATGCTGCTGCAAATGATGCAAAGTTCTTGTTGATGCAATATGTAAGTTCTATTTCTGTAATAAATGGTAAGTGAAAGATTGAATGACAAGTATACATATACTACTCTTGTTCTTATGCTGTTGCAAATGATGCAAAGTTCTTGTTGATGCATTCTGTGTATTGCTATGATAATTCTGACCTCAGTGAGTAGTTGATGTCTCATGATTGGCCTTGTAACTGCATGCATTGTTTTGGTTTCAACGGCACCCTTCTCTTTGTTCTTTGAACTCATTTGAGCTGCCTCCTATGTGATGAATGGAAATATTTCAAATTTGCCATCAAATATCACAGTTCCTTCTGTATCTATGATTGGCCTTGAAATTGCACAGTTGAACATGATTTTGTGGATGAATCTCTTTGACTTGCATGACCTATGTGGCTCTATCTCACCTGCACAAAGGTAGTACCTATCTTTTGTTTTTGAAAGGTAAAAACCATTTCTCATCTACATGCACTGTGTTGTGCATTTTCTAAAACTTTATTTTCCCACCCTCAATGATGCTTTCAAGCTGACTAAGGCTCCAATTCAATCTGCACAACTGATTTTCTGGGGTAAGGAATGGTTTTATAGCATTAGTATGTGTCTTAAGCTTGTTATCTTTGTACTAGATATGAACCAAACTCTTACTAACTCCTAGATTTGCTGTCATAAGCCTCAATGATGTCCTCTATAAAACTGAGAGGTTTTTCACTTTATTCTCATCAAACTCAGTTTTTTTGTGCATTGACCCAAACTTGTTGCTCTTGATACTTACTGGAATTCCTTGAAGTTGTTGAGCTGCTGCCTTTTTCCAAATCTTCCAAATAATCTTCAAACACACATCAAACTTCTCTGCAGCAGCTTTCTTTGCTCCCCAATGAAGTTTTCCCTGGCTGCTGCGTTGGAGAAGCCATTGGGCTATGGTATTTTGCTGGGAGGTTGTTAGATCTTTTTTTGCTGTTGTTGGCTGCACCATTTCGGCAAGGTATTTGTAGTTTTTAGTAGTTGTAATGAACTGATTTCTGCCATTAATGGCTATATTTATAAGTCTTTTAGTGGGGGTAGGTTAGTTTCAAATTTCCCTCCTTTGTGT
Source organism: Schizonepeta tenuifolia (assembly GCA_029490685.1). Lineage (NCBI taxonomy): Eukaryota > Viridiplantae > Streptophyta > Magnoliopsida > Lamiales > Lamiaceae > Schizonepeta > Schizonepeta tenuifolia. The sequence goes on along the minus strand of CM055960.1, from coordinate 23,986,460 downwards.
TTTGGTCACATCATTGTACTTCTATCATTTCTTTATTAAATGAGATCTTAATTTTTCCTCCAATAATTTGATCTTTGCCTCCAAAACAAATGAATCTACTCATTTACTGCTGGAATATGAATCTGCTGATTTATTCAATTTACTCAATTTAATCGAACATCAATAGGAAATCTCTTTCAATCTTATCTTGTTTTTCAATTGAATTAACTAAGTAAGGCAAAATCGAAAATAAAAAACAATTACACTTGGTTCAAGAATAAAAAAAGACACTATTGCAAGCACACAAAAAAAAAAAATCGAGCCATTGGTTAATAAAATGAACAAGGCAGATAAGTGTATACACACAACCCTTGCCTTCAAGTCTTGCTTTTGTTAATGAAAAATTAACAAACTAATTGTATCCATTAACACTACCCCTCAATTACATATTATTCCACCAACTACCACTTTATCAGCTTTCATAAAACCCGTGTCAGTACCCAAATGGGTACATATAAATTGGACGGAGGGAGTACATGCTAGTATTGTGGCCCGTGCGATGCACGGGTAACGCTTTATATTTTCTTTTATTAAAGAAAAAAAATATTAACTCAAGAAAAAAGTAAAAACACAATAAAAATTATATACCTTATATTTTAGCATATTTTTTAAAACCTTCTTAGATAACTTCTAAAATACAATGATGGTTCAACCATTTTTCTAATTTTATTAGTTTAATATTTTGTTCAATTTAATTTGAAAGGTGTACCTCTCTCAATATTGTGCATATGACTTTGTAATACATAACTTCTATAGTAGCAAATTTTGTATCTCTTATTATTTTCACACAACAAAGATGACACAATGTCTAACTATGAATCTTATGCAAATCAACATGTTACTTTAACCGAATGAATACTAAAAATATATCAATATGCATAGTAATAAAATGATGTATATTATTAGAATAATTCTCATTTAAGCGATCATTTGAAAATGCATTACTCCACTTTTCTCTATAATATATGTTTGTTAAGACGTAATTAAGTTCCGAAAGTTGCCTAAATTAAGAGATTGAATAATTTTTTTTCGAAATTAAAAAAGTCTAAATCAGATATTCTCAAACAATATTAAGAGATATTATAATTTTTGCCGACTGAAATTTTGGAGAGAGAAGTGCTGCATAAGAATTAAGAAGATAGATTTCTTCCCACGTTAAATTAGTATTGTGAGAATAATTGTTGTATTTTAATTTTTTCAATTCATTGCTTGTGGAATCGAAAAAAATAGCTCCATGTTCTCGTAAAAAAACTGCTCCATATTTATAGGAAATAATTTCTTGAATAAAGTCAAAATTGATTGCAAATAATCAAAATTCATTTAAAATTTTCTCTCTTCACTTTTGTTTTAACAGATAAATACATATTGATGGGAGTCGGACCAATCAGTACAACCTGCTCCATTTTATAATATATTAATTTAACTATAAATCGAACTTACCTTATAATAATTAGGCTTTTATTCAAAAAATAATATCTATATATAAACTTACCTTGTAACAATTTAATTTAGTTTACCTTACGTACAAACTTACTTTGTAGTAATATGATTTTGGTTTACTTAATTTATTTAATTTAATATATGTACAACCAGGAAGTATAATGGATTTCGTGAGTTGATAAAGCTTATATCACTACAAGAACCTTAACTTTAAGCCACACATATTTTGCCACACATATTAATGTGCGACAATTTAACCACACATAATTAAAATAAAGGCATTGTAGAATTCTAGCAGTTTTAAGGATAAAATATTAATTCTAGCAATAATTTTTAAAAGTTATTAATTATAGCAATTTATGACTTTTTTACTTACTCGAATTCTCATTATTTTTCATGTGAATCCTCATTTTTTTATGTGAATTCTCAATATTTTTCATGTGAATTTCCATTTTTTTTCATGTGATTCTCATTTTTTATGTGAATTTGAATTAGATACGAAATCAAATAAATTGTAATGTTATTTCACATTATTTTTCATGTGAATCCCCATTTTTTTTATGTGAATTTCCAATTTTCTACATGTGAAACCATTATAATGTGATTTCACATTATTTTTCATGTGAAACCACACAAATTATAATGTAATTCCAGATATATATTCATGTGATTTCCCATAGATATATTTGGGATCATGACTTTCAGTTTAGAAAACGAAAATTAAAATACAAGAAAGAAAAAAGAATAAATAAGTCTATAATTATTATTATTTGATAATTTTAAAAATAATTGCTATAATTAATATTTTAAGTCTTAGAATTGTTATTTCTGCATTTTACCCATTAAAATATGTGTAGGTGAATAAGGCATCACTTTGTATTAATTATTAACATTTAATATGTGTGGCTATAAATATTTCGTAACATTTATATTTTCGCATGATTTTTATTTTATTTTATTTAAATAACCATATGATGACATGGAAAACTGATAGAAGCTATTAGCCGCACATAATTATAAATTATTTATGTGTGGTTAATAGTTAATATAATTACCATATTTAACATTTAATATAAACATTTACTTTTAGTAACACTAGTACTACCCCATGCGATGCGTGGGAATAGCTTCATGAAAGAACTTAAAGTAAGTATAATATATATAAATATATTAATAATGTAAGAGCATAACAAAATAATGTTCAATATTTTTTCAATAGTATCACATTTTAATTTTTGGCTTATATGAATAATACTAATGTATTTAGTAATATTATATTTCACATCTATCCAAAGCCTTTCAAACTACAATTCTGAAAGACAACCATTACTCTAATATCAATCTTCACTGCCACAATAAATCTTCGATCATTGAATATTTTTCTAATATTAAAGAAATTTGAAATAAACACAATAACTATAAAAAAAATGAAATGTAAGAACAAAATTAAACATATTTGAGTTTTTCCAATAACGTCACTCTTTTAAATTATTGACAAAATGGTACAACATCTCAACTTTTTTCTAAAAATGTCACAGGACCCATTTAGAAGATAGTCAAAATAGCACTTTTTAGAAGTGAAATTTAAAAAATGTCACATTTTTTAATTCTTTATAAATCTAGTATTTTTGGACATTTTTGCCCTTCATTTGACCAACAAATTACCAAAATACATCATTCACATTAAAATTTTCGATATCAAATAACAATTGTTAATTAAATAATAAGATTTTGTGACTTAACAAAAAATAAAAAAGTTCCACCATCACTTTTTCACCGCCGCCGTTGTGCCGCCGTCACTGTCGCCGGCGGTAACAAAATAAATTTTGTGATTGAACAAAAAAAACATTACACCACCATTTCCACCGTTGCCACCATTGTACCGCGGCAACTACCGCCGGTGGTCACAAAAAAAAATTGTGACTGAGCAAAAAAAAATAAAATTCCACAACCATTTTTCTACTGTCGCCGCCGTCGTGCCGCAGGCAGTAACAAAAAAAATCTGTGATTGCACAAAAAATAAAACATTCGACCACAATTTATTATCAGCCGCCGCAGGTGGTCACAAAAAAAAGTTTGTGATTCACTAAAAAAAATTAGTTCCATCTCTTTCAGAGACTATCACCAAAGAAGAGTCTCACAAAAAAAAAAAAATTAGTTGCCAGTCTAGTCACAAAAACAATTGTGAATCACAAAAAGTAAGTTGTGAATCAAAACAATTTTTACAAGAACAAAAAAAAATTGAGAAACAACATTTTTATTGCAGCGTAAATCACAAATAAATAGTGTGAATCACAAAAAAAAAATCATTGAATAAGAACATATTCGATGTAAATAAAAAATAAAATGGGAAGAAACATTTATTAAATTGTGATATCACAAAAAAATAGTAGTGAAATAACAAAAAAATATCTAGTTCATCTAATTCCAGATCTGGAATTTCTTCTTTGTGTTCCTATTCTTCTGCAACTACGGGATTTTCTTGGTCAGCGCCGTCCGACGTCAGAAGCGACGCCTCCGCCAGCCTCACCTCCGTCTCCTACCGCTCCTCCCCGCCGAAGAATGGCTGCACCGTCACGATCTGTATGCAATCGATTTTTAAAAATAATTCTAAGAAGCAATCAATTTTTAAAAACAAAAACAAAAAATATTACATAGATTTGGAAAGAGACAAAATCACAGTAAATAGGGAAGAAGGGAAGAACTTACGAAAGTGAGAAATTCCCTTTACTCTTCCCCTAATCCTTTTCCTCGGCTGATCGGAAGAGCTCGACAGCGTGACGGCGACGGTGGCGGGGCGGCGACAACTTCCGAGAGAGAGAAGAGAGATAGAGCGAGTCATGGCCGTAGATGGTCCCACACACATCGACGGTGTCCAACGTGTTCGGGTCGTAGGCTTTCGGGCGGTTCCGGGCCGACCTCACCCTGTTGGAGGTGGCGGCGAGAAACGACGACGGCAGATCTTGAAGAAAAATTGGAGGAGGACGTCGTGTTGGTTGAGGACGACGACGTCAGCGGGAGGTGACTTCACAAGCTTTGGGGCAGCATGGAGGCGCATCGCCGGAGTCGGACGGCAGCTTCGGATTCTGCGAAGTTGCTGCTTCGGCAGAGAGAGAAGATAGATAGAGAGAGAAGAGAGAGAGAGAGAGAAAGAGAGAGATAAAGAATGGAAGCAGATAATAGCAAAAGTAAGTAAGACATGTGTTGACCGAAAAAAAAGTGAAAAGGAGGAAAAAGGGGTAAAAAAGACCAAAAATGACATATTATAAGGAATTAAAAAAGGTGACATTTTTTAAATTTCATTTCTAAGAAGTGCTTTTTTTGAGGGATTTCCTCCATTTAGAATGTCTTTGTGGCTCGTGGAAAAATTAAAAATTAAAAATTAAAAATATTCAAATTTAATGAAAAACAAAGCTAAAACAAAAAAGCAGAGGTGATAAATTGATGACTATACATCATATTTTCCTTCGAGTATTTTTTTATGAACATCATATATTCCTCACAATTGTCGCATTCTCCATTAATTACTCCATCATCCATACTTGGACATTGAATAACTTATCTAGATGTCTTCCTCTGAATCATAATCTCATCCATTAGAACCCTCCGATCAACAATCTTTTACATCAAAAGCAGTTCTCCATGCTGCGTAAATAAACCATAACTAACCATGTATTCACTATTGTATTAAATTTAAGGTGAAAAATTATATTTAAGAAATGCATTCATGTTAACTACGAAAAAAATGTTTTGTAGCTTTTTAAATTGACTGACTCAATTGCCATTGGAACAATCTTTCATAAAAACAAAAAACAAAGGAGATATTCTTTTGGAGATGACATAGTGGTATGTAATACCCCGGATAATTATTCCATCGTTAAAATAAAAATTTAATTAATAATTAAGGCTTTGCACGCCTAAGTTAAGGATTTTCGATTCTAAGATTTACGGTGAAATCCGTTTCTGAAAAAAAATTCCAGAAGTCGGTCGAACGACTATTGTATTAGGGTTTTTGCGTCCGATAGAATTTTCGTCCGAAAACTCAGATCAAAAAACCGTCAGAATTTACATTCACTTTTTCTTCGATACGAGTTCACCGGAGAAAGTCAGTTTTTATGATTTTTCCAGGCGAATTTTAGACTGTCTTATCCCGACTTTTTATCGGATTTTGAAAAATGAATTAGGTTTTCCGAGTATTTGATTTATTTCTAATCTAACGGTCGAATTACATTTCGTCGAATACGTAACCGACTAAGAAATTATTTCTCGACTTTTATAACGTCGTTCTAGACCCGTAAACGAGATATTTCCGACTTTTAAATCACACCTAAACCGCCCCTTAATGAGTCATCACCTTTGTTGAGATATTTCTTCACCTTTATGGAATAGTATTAAGCTTAGTCATCCTCTCTCCCTCTCTCTCCATTGCCGCCACCTCTCCTTTCATTCTCTCTCATTTTTCTCTCTCAAATCCTCCATTAAAGTAGTTCATCCAAGCTTTCTCAAGAGCAACAAGTCATCCGTCTACCGATCGATTTTATTTCCGAGTTCATAATCGACAAGGTAGGAACTTCGTCTACGTTATGAACCGAACAAAAACACGATTCCATCACCTTCATTTTTTTTCGAAAGTTTAGAGATGAAGAAGCATGACTGAACAAAAGAAACATACAAGATTTTTTTTTTGTGACTGAACAAAAAAATACACATAATATTTTGTGACTGAACATAAAAAACACACAACTTTTTGATCAGTAACAAAAACATAATTGTGAAAAAAAAACCAGCTTGCTCGGGAAACAACTGCTGCGAGAATCGATTTTGGATGAGGAGAAGAGAGGGCTTTTGATTGCGGTTGTAGAGGGAATGGGTGGGATTGGGAAATCCACACTTGCTCGAGAAATATACAATCACTCTGATGTTATTGTTGCCGGTCGATTTGATTGTCGTTGTTGGTTTGTGGTTTCGAATGAATTCACGCCGCAAGAGACGATTAGGCAGCTAATCTTAGAGCTGATTGGATTTGACAAACGAAAGCTTCGTGAATTGAAGGAGAAGACGAGAGACGAGCTTTACACTCAACGAAAGCTTCAGGAAATGCTTCACCAACAGCTACAGGGCAAAACATATTTCATACGAGAAGGAACATTCTCGACATTGAAGATGATGGATTTGAGGAAGAAATGGACAACATTTGTGTAGATGGCAGCAGCGAGGAGATGGTGGTGGTGGCTGCCGAGAAGAAAGGAGGAGAAGAAGAGGAAGAGGGTTGAGAGAGGAGGAAGAAGCGAGGAGGAGGTGGTGGTGGTGGCGACGAGATAAGAGAGAAGAGAGAAGAGATAAGAGAGAAGAGACAAATAAAGTTACAAAAAAAATATATTAGAATATGATAGTGGAGGGTATAATAGTTAAAAATTTCAAAAAATGGCTAGAATTTGAAAGAAAAACAGGAATGGCTAAAATTTGAAAAGACAACTTCAAAATGACTAGTTTTGGGGTATTTCTCTTATTTCACTTTAAAAACTTTACTAAACATATCTTCTACTATAAATTGTTTTCTCTTTAAACCCCATACCAAAAAGAAACAAATCAAGCCTATTGGGACGGAGGGAGTACTTTGTTAGTGCAAATTACTTGCCCATACTGCATTTCCCACCTTATTATATTCTCTGTGTTCTCATTAAGTTTTTAGCCAAAATCCTTACCAAAATGATCACATGTCCTCGAAGGTAGTACTCCATCCGTTCATGAAATAATGTCATACTTTTTTGTTTGTTAAAAAAGAAATGCCCTATTTCACTTTTTTCATAAACATCAAGTGAGATGTACAACAAATCCCACTCCCATTTTACTTTTACCACTTACAATATGTGGTATCTTAATTCCACTCATAATGTACAACTTTAACTTCATTTAACCATTTCCACTCACAACAAGTTATTCACTAACAATAATTTTAACTTTCAATCCACTTCTTCCACTCTCAATTGTGGGACTTTAACTTTATTCACAATAACTTTAACAGATTTCTCAAAACACGTGCCGAACACCAAACGAGACATTATTTTATGGACAGAGAAAATATGATTTTCCTACATACACATAAGCTTAAGTTACAAATATCACTTAAAAATAAAATTTGCAACAATGATGTGTTGTATTGATTCTTATGATAGGATCACCCAAATGCTTTCTCCCATTAAAACATACTACCCCATTCACGAAAAAGATGTCTTTTTCAAAATGACACAGGATTTAATAAAATTGGGAGTGTGTTGTGAGTGGAATAAGTGTCTCACGTATTATACAGTTTTAAGGGTTAATTGTATGTAAATTCGTAACGTTTCACCAAATTTGCAAATTGCACATGTTTTAAAAAAAGCCATTTGCAAATTCAAAACGTTTTGATTTTTTGTAATTGAACTCCGGTGACCCGTTTTCCCCAATTAAATCTTGCGTGGCAGTTGGACTTGCCACGCTGGACTCGTCGGAAGCCAAAACTACGTCGTTTCGAATTAGAAAAAAAAAACTAAAAAATATTTTATTGTTTTCCAACTCAGCCCCTCTCCCCCATCTCTCTCATCCCCTTGTTCTCTCTCATCCTCCCTCATCTCTCTATCAAACAAAACATGGCAGCCGCTTTCTTCCATCTCCGTCGGACCGCCGCCCTCACCATTTCCCTCTCCGCCACCAACACCAAAGACTCCCTACTTTTCTCATGGTTGCACTCTTCTTCCTCTTCCCCGCCGTCGCCGCTCTCGATCTCCGCTTGAGCTCGAACCACCTCGAACGCGCGCTGCCATGGCATGACAGGCAGCCTTGGATAAATTCCAGATATCATTGCTGTAATTTCTAGTGATCTGAGAGGCGAAGATGAGAGGGATGGTCACGCAGATTCCGATCAGGCCAACCAAATTCAGACGGCGAAGCACGACGACGCGGCCGGCGTGACCGCGGAGGACCTGCTGTTGCAGATCCCGCTGGGCGTGCGCACCATGAAGGGGCTCCGCCTCAACACAAGGGTCGGGATCCAGTATGTGGCGGCGTGGTTGATGAGGAGTGGATCGGTGCCGCTTTACAAACTGATGGAGGATGCGGCGACGGCTGAGATAAGCCGAGTGCAGAAATGGCAGTGGCTCAAGTATGGCGTGGAGTTGGACAGGGACGGGCTCGGCGTGAAGGTGACGACGAATGTGTTCGAGAGAGTGGTGGAGGAGGAGATGGGAAGGATAGAGAGAGAGAGGTGGAGGAGCATTCCGGCAACCATTGTCAACCATGGAAAAGATGAGACAAAACGAGGATGAGAGGGATGAGAGTGGGGAAAGTGCTGAGTTGGAAAATAATAAAATAATTTTTTTTATTAAATTCGAAACGACGTAGTTTTGACTTCCGGTGAGTCAAGCGTGTCAACTCCGACTGCCACGCAAGATTTAATTGGGGGGAAACGGGTCACTGGAGTTTAATTGCAAAAAATTAAAACATTTTAAATTTACAAAACTTTTTTTTAAAAACACGTGCAATTTGCAAATTTTGTGAAACGTTACGAATTTACATGCAATTAACCCTAGTTTTAAATTGAGTAAGTGGAATAAAGATCCTACTTGAATTAAATGGAGGATTAAATTAAAGTAAATTTGTTGAGTTGTGGATTAAATTAATATAAATTGGTTGAGTGGAAGATTGAGTTAAAGTATATTGTCCTGCCATATTTCTAAAAATGAAACATACGTATTTTTTGTGGACAGACAAAAATGAAAAAATACGTATCTTTTTTTGTGGACAGAGGGAGTATAAAAACCAAATTATATTACAAGGATTTCCAAATAAAGATATTAGAAATCAAACAAGACGAATAAATTAATATGAAGGGGATTAAGGTGTTGAATGAAGACATCTATTACCAAATTCTCATGCCCTCCGTATACAACATTAGACTACCTGCATCGCCGTCTCCAACTCTGGTCTCGAAGGTGTCTCGAGATGGGGTGACATCGAGGCGGTGGCGTTGCAAGCCTGCGTGGCTCGAGACCGGCTCGAACGCACGAGATCGGCTCGAAGCTAGCGCGTAGCTTGCACGCGCAGTATTTTTGGATTAAAAAAAAATTAAGGGCGCGTGTTTTACACTCGCCCAACGGAAAAAAAATTGAAAAAATCGAACGTTGCACACTTCAACGGCTAAAATGCCGATTTATGGTTTTTTTTTTTATTCTTTTCCTCCACTATTAATACAACCTCTCATCCCTCATTCATCCCACAACAAAAATACAACCTTTTTCTCTCTCAAATTCAACTCTAAAAAAATGTCTTAATCGAGTTTTTCATCTTCGTCGGTCGAATATGTCGAGACCGGCACCGACGACGAAGTACTGGAGATGATGGCGGACGTGGATTAACACATCCATGCACACATAGCGGCGCAGAAAAAGAAGAAGAAGAGGGCGAGGTCGTTCGTCGACCGCGACTGTGAAGCGGCGTGTGCGCTCTTACACGCCGACAACCCCACCTACGGCGAGCAATTTTTCCGACGCCGTTTCCGGATGCATAAGCATCTGTTCTTGCGCATCTGCAAGATGTTGGAGACAACGTCCACTTCTTCACGCATCGACGAGATGCACTTGGCCGATGGGGGCTAACGTCGGTGCAAAAATGCACGATGGCGGTGCGACAACTAGCAACCGGTAGTGCTGTGGATATGTTCAACGAGTACCTGAAGATCGGAGATAGCACGGGCCGGCTTTGCCTCAAAAAAATTTTCCGAGCAATGATCGACCTCTTCGGCGAGCGATACTTGAGGAAACCAAACGTTGCCAACACCGCACGTCTGCTCCAAATGCACGAGGCGCAGCATGGGTTTCCGGGGATGCTCGGGAGCCTGGATTGCATGCACTGGGCTTGGAGAAATTGCCCAAAAGGGTGGGCGGGTGCCTACACGCGCGACGATCAAGGCGTGCCTACCTTAATTTTGGAGGCGGTGGCGACGCAGGATTTGTGGATGTGGCATGTCTTTTTTGGGTGTGCCGACTCCAACAACGACATCAACGTCCTCAATCAGTCACCCTTGTTCACCGACGTGCTTGAGGATAGAGCTCCGCCGTGCAACTTCACCGTCAACAGAAACCGATACGACAAGGGGTACTACTTGACCGACGGGATCTACCTTTCTTGGCCAACACTGATCAAAGCGCCGAAGGTTGAAACTGACCTAAAGACGGCGAGGTTCAAGAAGATGCAGAGTCGGCCAGAAAGGACATAGAGAGGGCCTTTGGAGTGCTCCAAGCCCGATGGGGAATAATCCGGGCTTCGGGTTGGTGCTGGTAGACGAGGCATCTTCGAGACATCATGTTCGCGTGCATTATTTTGCATAACATGATCATCGAAGACGAGCGGAAGGATGCGGAGAATTGGAGAGACGACTCCGATTCTCCGTCCACTAGCGGGATATCCCGGAGGACCACTCCGATCGCCTGTGAGACCTATCTCGCTCGGAAAGCCGACTTGAGAGATCAACGAAAGCACGTTCGTCTTACCAATGAGAGAACACCTTTACCTCAAATTTGGACCTCTACTTAATGTAATTTTTTTTATTTTAATTAATGTAATATTTTATTTTATTTGAATTAATGTAATGTTTAATGTTATTTTTATTAATGAAATTTTATGAATTAATTTAATAAATGGGAATGGGGAATTGTTTAATATTAAAGATAGAGATCCTTTGGAGACAGCTACGTTGCAGGGGTAGGTGTCTCTAAGGGGTCTCTAGTGGAAAAATGGTGTAGGGTTGCAGATAGTCTTACAACCTTATTAGACATAAGGTTTCATTATAAAATAAAAGATGTCAAGCTCAAATCCTCTTAAACAAAGATGTCAAGCTCACTTTCTGGATCATTATAAAGGACATAAATTGATATGGGGGTATTCTGAATGTGCCAAAATGTGTATATATTGGTATGGTTAAGTGTCGAAGTCCAATGAATTCGAGTGGGCCGCGTCACAGTCCACACAATATATAAGAAAGAAAAGATTTAAGGCAGGCTCTAAACCCTTGGAAACACTCCCATAATAGGAATTCATACCCTTTCTCAAGGTACGTAACTTTTACACACAATTTCTCTTTCATTTCTTCGGCTTTCTTTCGCTGCAAGTTTATTTACTTGAGCGTCGGAGGGTCCTCACTGGATTTCACCTCCGGTGTCGGACTTTTATTTTGCAGGTACTCTTTCGGAGGGATATTCTCAACGCACTTTGGAGAGGTAGTTAGCAGCGAATTCCTCTACTTTCTCTTCTATTTTGTGTTGGAAATTGCAATCGTTGCTAAGACTCTAACCCAGTCTTAGCATAAATGAACCTACCATAACTTGAAAACTAACTCATTTTTTTACTGGAAAACAACAACATATATGTGGCTCAAGAATGTGAAGTCTGATAAACTTTCCAGCAACCAATCCAACAAATGCATAATAAGGGTGACGGTCATAAAAAGTGAAAGGGCATAAACACCTCTGCATCTATAGGAAACGAAGAATTGGGGAAAGGATTTCATAGTTTCATTCAATAGCATAAGAGTTCATGCAAAACAATAGCAGCAGCAGAGGATGCTATTTATAGTGCAACAAATACAATGAAAAATACAAGAAAAGAAAGCGCAATACGCTTAATACTAACAGCTAGCTAACTTATCATCTAGATCGTTGGATGTCTTCACTACAATCGGACGATAGATGATAGCTCCACGTGTTTATTGAATAGCAGTAGGAAAGATAACAGGATCAATTCCTGATAGCATGCAACTAATTAAGTGACTAACCTTTTATAGCTTCAAAGTCGTCAGCCGCAACAACAACGAATCTGCCTTTTAATTTCTTGGCACAAGTAACACCTAAAGGATTGAAGTTCACTAGTTCAATCTTTCCCTTTGCATAATCATAATACGGCCACTGAAGCTCTTGTAGTTTGTAGCAATGTTTCAAGCATAGACTTCAATTACAAGATAGTCAAGGCTCAAAAAACTGCCGTCTTGTATTTCCCATTTTGGACCTCGAAAGGCATAGGATCGCAATTTGAGCACTTGAAGAGATAGCGATGATCCAATGGCATCCAAGCACTCCCAAGGTAAACCCATCCCACTCAAAAGTAGCTTCTTCAATCCAATTGGAAACATCAACGAGCAAGGAGAAGGGGCAACATAATGCACCGTATTTATGATACTACATTTAAGTGTCTTCAAACATTCAAGTACACAGATATGAGCAAAGCTACTCAAAATTACTTCACGACTTTAGTCCACGCCGTCATCATAAGGCGCCAACTCTATCTGGACTCCTAATTTCTTTACATTCAGAATTCTTCCGGTGATAGTACAAATGCTAGCTGCATTCACACCTACAACTGTTGACACCTTTTCCAAAGAACTAGCAACAACTTCATCATGTTCATCATCATTTGGAGAAGGTTGGAAGCTCTTTCCCAAGATCTCAATATGCTCTAATTCTTTCATATCCCATATTTCTACTAGTATATATGATGAAGCTATATCAGAACATTTAGTTATGCTCATATGCGGATGAACAATCAAGACTTTGAGGTTGAAGAGTTTGGATATGGTCGAAGGGAGATCTCCGTTGCAAGTAAGAGCAAGGTACTTTAGTAGGACGAGTGAGAGAATTTGAGTCGGAAAAGTGTAGAAACGAAGTTGAAGAGCATCTAGTTCCCTAAGCAACTTGAAACCTACAACATCTATTGGGGTTGGAAATTGGTGGTAAGGACCGAAGAAAAGGAGAGAACATGTGGTGGAAACACAATTGCTACTTCTCATCGAGCCACAGAACTCTCTGATGCCAAATAAAAGGTTATTTTCGAGACACAAGCAGCGTTGGCCTTGTATTATCCCTTGTTCTGAGGCATCAACAAGCCTATTTAAGACATGAAAAAACTTGTTTCTCCGAGCTTCTCCTCTGCACATTTGCCGCCACGCAGAATGAAGCCGAAAAGTTTTTGCATCTAGAGTATTGCTGTCAAGCCACCGAGTGCTTGTTGGTTTGAATAAAATAAGATTTTGAGACGTACAAAGCTCTTGCAAAAAATATTTTGAAATGTAATATTCGAGAGAGTGTGGTGTGTTTGGGTCAAGAAACCAGCCCTCTCTGATGAGATCGGGTCTAGCACTGAAGAATTAAACCCGGAGTTGCAGCTTAGAGGTCCAGTGACGAGATTAAGAGCCAAGAAGCTGCAAGGCTATTTCCAGTGCTATGTTCAGAAGAAGTTGGAGAACGATGGAACTGAATCCCGACAGTACAAGTTGGTGAATTTGACGAGCATAGAGGAAGACACCTAGGTCATGGCCACGCCATGTTTAGGACGTGTGCTATTTCATTATTTATCCATTAGTTTAGTTTGTTTTATTTAAATTTAATTATAGCCCAATTACTACAATTTGTGATTAGTCGTATTGGGCCAATGGATTTATTTAATTTTATTCTAGTTTAGCCTAGTTCGAAAATTATCAAGCCCAAGGCCTTGTAATTTTCGAACCTTAGTCTAGTATTTATGTTAATTTCGATATTATTGTTAGCAGACGAGTTTAAATCAAAAGTTTTTTTTTTCAACTTTGTCTCACGTGTTCTTCAAGTACACAAACCCTAGCTCTTGGTAGGATTCGAATTGGCACCTTTGAATCTGAAATCTATAGTTCGTTCGTGATCTTGTGTGGGTCTCGGGTTAACTACGCCGCCGGAGAATTGCTTCTGTGATACGTGTTTCAATTGTTCGTCGATTCGGGGTCCGTATTGAGGTAAATCTCCAAACCTGTTTCGTTTCCTTGTTTTGTGTTTTTCGTCCAGCCATCCACGCCTTTTTATCATCATCATACTTCGACCATATCCATCCATTTCTTCGCCAACTTCAGATTCCATCAAATTCATTCCCATCGCTTTTGCTAAAAACCCTAAACCGGATCAAAATTGAGCACCGAGCGTTTTTGAGTTCTACTTGTGTGTTTTGGCTGAATTTTGGATATGTTCTTTCTGTATTCAATTTATAAGTTGTGTTAAAATTTCAGCTCAATCGGAGTTGAGTTGCTGTAGTTTCTGATCGGGTAGTCTTCTAGGGTTTTATTCGATAGTTTTGGGGGTAATTTTCGTATTCTGTTCTTTTCTGGTTCAATTCTCGTTTGAGATCAGTGGATTAGGTGTATAGTCTCTATTGATTCCTTTTGTGTTTTGGGTTGAATCATCCTTTCTGTTGACGTGGGTTCGAGTCCTTGTTTCCGCATATTGATTGGTCGTATCACTCTCTGCCTTGAGCATATTGATGATCTTGGATATGGGGACCTCATAATCTCGAGGAAAAACTCCGAAAAACAGAAAAGGCATTTTGAGACGTTGAGGTAAGTAGTCGTAGGTTGGGAAAAGTACCTTTGACATTTGAGTGTATGTATCGATGAAGACCGAGTTTCGCTCTTCTACAACATCTTCCCAATATTCCGGATCGTCTCTATTCTGGGACTTTGATAGGATGTCAGCAACTGTGAGTATCGTAAGAGGAAGACCTTCACATTTCTTTGCAATTTTGATGGCGGCCTTGTCAAGCTGAGGAGGGCAAATGATGTTTTCACCAAACACCTTGAGGCACAGTAGATCCTTGCTTTCTTCTTTATTCAAAAATCTAACCGTTTCGCATTCAATATAATAATTTTCTAAGATCTTTTGAACATAACTAAGCACGTTTCCATCTCGAGAAGTAAGCAAGATTTGAAGGGTTAATGTACCCGCCCACACTATATGATGCATCCCTACTATGGAAGTTAAAAAGGAAGACAATTCCTGTTTCAGCTCCCACACATCATCCAACACAATGAGGCACTTCTTCTCATCACCCTTGAGCTCAGCTATAATGCTTAGTGAAGCTTCAAATTGATTGATTAATCGAACAGATGATTTTCTTCTTCTTCCCATAGTGATCCATAGACGACTATCAAATTTGCTCGTGATGTGTGGATCTTCATATATTTCCCGAGCAAGTTTGGTCTTTCCAACTCCCGCTATTCCAATCAGTCCGCAGCCCATAATACTTCTCTCAGCCCTCGCAAGTAGAGAGCTTTTGAGATCTTCAAATTGATCGGATAATCCAATCATCTTAGACTTGGTTGATGAGGAAATACAAGCTGATTCATCTTCATCTTCATCTTCATCTTCGTCTTCAAGCATATTGTCTACTTCATAAATGTATTCCTCCTTCATAAGTTTGAGTGTCTGGATGAAGAAATCAACATCTTTTTGTAGGCTTAGCAGATCTATGGAGAATAACAGAACATCATCTCTCCCATCCTCACCAGCAGCTGATTGTAGAATTATAATCTGATGAGAGAGAAGGGATTCGAGTAAGTCTTCAAAATTCCATAGCATCTCCTTGATTCGTCCATCCACAGCGTTGACCGTCTTCCTGCTCTTGCTTTTGCTGCTTTCGTCCAAACGTTCAAGAATTTCATCCCACGGCTGCAGCTCCCGGTAGGCAACTCGTATGATTTCTAGAAAGGGGGAATCAAGTTTAAGACGACAAGAATAAAAAGTATGGTAGAGTGTATTCGTAATAGAAATCAATGCCCAATAAGCCGACATCTCTCTCTCAATCTATCTATTATCTCTATTATCTCCTCTCTCTTCATTTCTCACCCAAATTTTAGGAGAGTATTGAAATAGATCTCATCTTCACCATTAATTTACTTACAGGAAAATAGGAATGAATGCAACAATAGTAGTATAGTCAACCGTATGAATTTGCAATAATGTGTATTGGATGGAGGAGTTTGACCGATTTTTAAGGAATTCTAATTCTAGCGGTATTCAATTTGTAGATTTTGACAGATTTTAAAATCTGTCAAAATCTAGAGGTATTGGATGCAATGTTTTCACACGGAGTTAGATTCTAGTGGTATTCAAATTACACAAGATTTTGAAGGATTTCCCATAAGTTGTAGAGTTTCACGGAATTGGTGAAGAAAAACACACTGCTTGAACTCTGACCTCTGTACCTCGGAGTTCCATGGAGTTCGAACGAGCGACCATTGGCCACACACGACCGCGGAAAATGCTGCCTAGCCGCGATCGTGGTAGATCCATGGGCTTTGGTTTTGAGTTTTTCTAGCGGTCGTGTATGTCCCGGCCACCACGAACCGTTTCTCCGGCGATCCCAAACCAACCCACCGACAGATTATTCTATGGCCTTGTTAGGCTCCTCGTTGGAGCTCCCCATTCGGAAACCAAAACCCAAAAGGATTATGTATCTCAAATCGAATCAAACAAATAGCAAAACACCATTAAAAAGAAAGGTTTACTTCTCCAATCAATTAAAAGTTTCAGGTCTGCATTTCTGGGGCACAAACAAAGCCCTCGAGTAAAATCTCAAACCCTCGAGCACCAGCATCCAAATTCCTTCTATATCTAGAAAATCTCGGGAACAAACAAAAACCAGAAAAATGATTTACGGAAAACACTAGTAGAAGCTAGGAAGATTGGAAGGACTAAACCGGTAAAATTAGAGCGAGGTGTGTGCGTGTGATGGAATTGTGTGTGCTCTGAGAAATGGATGATGAAAACATGCAATATCGAGAGAGAGAGACTTGTACTGTTTTGAAAATGGGATCGCAGCTACCTTGTACTAGCATATTTATATCATGAAATGAAACAGAGGAGCGCTCTCATGGAGAGAGATAGAGAGAGAGAGAGAGGTACAAGCGACCATGCGTCACCCACGAGCGTGGGAATGGGCCGAGTTTCCGCACCCGTGCACCATCCACGGTTGTGTGAACGAGATGTCATGTGCGACCGTGCATCGTTCACGCTCGCGAGAATGCGGAGTTGAACTCGGCCAAACTCCTTAAAAATCAACGCGAATTCCTTCCAACTCAACACTCAACTCTCATAAACTCTCTCTAACTCCATAGAATTCAACTTTTTAAAAATCTGTCAAACTCAACATCCAATACACCCCCCTAAGTATACTAGCTAGCAAAAGTAACGTGCAAACATGTTAAAAAATGATTCTAATTGATAAGTTTTAATAAGTGCATTTTATTATTCAATATATCTTTTGGGTAGTGTTATTTGGACATACTATGTCCAGACATACGATGATAAAAATAGGGATTCGACGGAATTTTTTAACTAATAATTTAATTTCATAGTTTCGATAGTTTGGAGTATAAAATTTCATCGCAATTTAAATTCACAAGTTTAGGAGTTGGGTGTGGATGAGAGTAAAATTTGGGAGATGGTGTGCATGAGATCGATATTTTGGAAGGGGTCTGAGTAGAAAAGAAATTTTGAATGTAATCGGACAATTTTTTTCCTATTTCAAGCACGTATGTCCGAACATAGTATGCCTGAATAGATTTATTGTTATTTTTTTTTATAGTAGTATTAATAACCTTTCACTCTATTTTAGAATTAACTTTATGAAATTTCTAAAAATTTATATATTATCATTAGTAAGGATAAAGAAATAGTACAAAATATTCCAAATATTTTTCTTTTAAAGAACACTTTCATTTTATTTTTTGTTGTTGAATATTCTAAAATTATAATAAGTGTGATTATTGGATAACTAAAGTCACTTGTGTCATAAAAGAAGTACTCCCTCTGTCGACGAAATGGTTGCCACTTTTGCCATTTAAGTCCGTCTATAAAATGGTTGTTACTTCCATTTATAGTAGTAAGACTCACATAATATATTATATATAACTTTATATTTCTCACTACTTTACTCACATTTATTGTGAGACTCTTCCTCCACTCATAACAATACTCACTATTACCCACTACTAGTTACTACCATTCTCTTAAAATTCGTATCGTCCACAATGTGATAACCATTTCGTGGACGGATGGAGCTGTATTATTTTGTGATATTGTGAAGGGAGGAAGACTCTACCAAGCAACTTGATCCTATGCAACTAGATCCTTGCGACCGGGTGTGGTTGACTCGGCCCGGTTTACAGGGGTCAACAAGTTGACTTTTTCACTTTATTTTGATTTTTGGGATATTTATAGTTTTTTACCTGAACTTTTAACATTTTTCCATTTGTGGCTTGTACGTTATCATCTTCCAAAAAAATTCTATACCTTATAAATTCTTCCTAAAAAGGTCCGCCTCTATTTTTTGACACCGGAATGCTAAATCATCTCACCAAATATATGAGTTGGCACCACATCACTCAAAACTACGTCGTTTTGATATTAAAAAAACGAAGAAAAAAATCAGATTTGGCCCTTTTTTTTAGTTGAATGTTTTGACAATTATATCCCTTTAACAAATTATCTCCATAAAACTTAATTATAGCCGATTTTTTTATTTTCCCTTCACACCATCATTTTTTTTTTCCGAACAATAATTATGTATCTATTTATTGGTTAGAGATAAATATTATTTTGACCGAGTTCAATATATTCATTTATTAAATTGTATTTATTAAATATTATTTTGACCGAGTTCAACAGAAATACGTATATTTTTCTCAATTAATATATTTAACGTAATTAAAATTAGAAGTAATAAAAAAATAAATTTATATTTCATATGTTAATTATAACTGAAATTGTTTCAAAGAGAAGAACTCCCATGCAATCGGTCCACATCAGGGTTGACTCGACCCGGTCAATACGGGTCAACCTGGTCAAATTTTATTTTATTTAAAAAAATTTTTTTGGACTCTGCCTTCGGCTTCAATTTTCGAGCTCCGTCTTCGACTCCGATTACTAATATAAAGATAATCTTAGTAGTAACAATTTGGATTTTTCGGCTCGTTTCGAGGTCTTTGACTCCCATCGCTCGACTCTTGACAAAAAAAGAAGAGGCAAAAAAAATATGAACATTAAAAAAACATTAATAAAAAAAACTGGAAGTAACAAAAATTGGAAAATAAAAAATCGTCGGCAGGCGCGTGAAAACACGTGCCGAAAAAAAAAACCCGATGCGTGTAACATACGTGCTGAATTAAAAAAAAAATCTTGATGTCACGCGCTGCATGTGGGAGGCTGGTGCGTGTATTACACGCTCTACACACGGTCGCATGGCATGCTACTGGTAGCATACAAATTTTTAAGTTCAAAATGTGGTTGCGAACTCTCAATGTAGCATGTCGCTATTAATGTTGGTGATGCGGACGTGGTAGGGCAGGTCGTCCTCGGACATGGCTAGGAGGCGGTTGTTGAAGTAGACGTGTCAGGCGTCTGCGATGTCGATGCCGCGCGACAGTAGTTGATGTTCTTGAAGAGGTCGGCGGGTGTAGAAGAGGAGCAGCCTCGCGACGCCGGAGTGGTTGTGGAGCTCGCTGATGGCTTTAAAAAATTTGGGCGGCTGGCCGCAGTTGGCGGCTGATAGGACCGGCCTCATCTTGGACCTGATCTAAGGCCCAATCTAATTGGGCCTGTACATTAAGCTCGGCCCATAGAGCTCGGCCCAGACGAACTGCCACCTGTCTTGAAGATCAAGTAGAGAAGCCCTACCTTGGAGATGAAGGAATCTGATTTCTAAAGAGATTCGGATATGTACAAAGAAACAAGATATGTATTAGGAATCCTAGGAGGATTAGGGCTCGATTCAAGGCTTATATATAGTCGATAGATTAGATGATCAAAGATTTATTGTACTCTAAAATATAATAAAAGCTGGATACTTTCTCCCGTGGACGTAGATCTCATTGATCGAACCACGTAAATCCCTGTGTCATCGTATTACTATTGTTTTTAGCTACTCTTGCAAACCCTAGATTTATCATTGGCGCCGTCTGTGGGAACACCTCTTCAAATCGACGGTTCTTTTGTAGCTGATTAACAATGAATACACGATCACAAAGCGCGATCGCAAGAGAACGAGAGGCCCAAAGCCAATACGGGAATCCCAACGAAGGGGAAAATCACCCCTCAAATAAGGATAATCGCCAGAAAGGCGGTTCGACCCCAAAGGAGGGACGTGATAATAACCACTCAGAAGAGGATCCATACGGGGGGATGCCCGAGCTAGAAGACATCCCTCAAAGGGATCCACCAAAAAACCCGCGTCGGAGGACACATAATGGACGATCCTTCAACACGAACGAGACTCCCGAAGGGTTTGTCGAAGAAGTAAGAGACGAATCCCAACCAAAGAAACCCGAGCCGAAGGAGGGAGATGATTTCCTCAAAGACTTCGACCTCGCTACCGCCTATGCCGCAGCTGAATTCGCCAGAGCAAATAAGGAGAGCTTCAAACGCTTCCTCACGACAGCTCGGATGCCCCCCATGCCCGAAGCCAGGGAGAGTTCCACGCGGAAATCCATATCTAAAACTCCTCACCACGCCAAGATGCAGGGGCCCGAGCCGAGGGGAAAATACGACACCCGACGGAGTCCACTCCGCCGCCGGAGTCCTAGTCCACATTGGAGTCCCAGGCGACACCACCTCCCAAGGCGACATCGGAGTCCCAGCAGGTGCCGAAGTCCGAGTTATTGCAGGAGTCACAATCCCCAGGAAGATCGACACCGACGTGAAAGAGGATCAACCCGACTTGTCAGCCCGTTCACTGACGAATTGCTTGACGCCAAGCTTCCTGCGGCATATAAGTTGCCAAGCATACCACCCTACAATGGGTTGGAGGATCCCCTCAATTTTCTGACGCGTTTCAAGTACAGCATGCACAATCAGGGCCTTAAAGAAGAACACATGTGCAAGCTGTTCCCCGAGATGCTGGTCGACTACGCCCGAGCTTGGTTTGACAGTCTGCCGACTGGCAGTGTAGGGTCCTGGGCCTACCTTGAAGGAATCTTTAAACAAAGATTCCATATAAATGTCCAGGCTCGCCGAGACACGGCCTATCTCCTATCAGTAAAGCAAAAGGATAAAGAGTCTATAAGGGAGTACGCCTCCCGATTCATGCAAGAAAGCCTGAAAGTCGATAAAATCGACGACGTCTTCCTCATCTCGGCTTTTCGAAATGGGGTCGCTCCTGGGTCCCTGAACCAGGAGCTTGCTAAACAGAAGCCCAAGACAGCTCAGGAGATGTGGAGGATTGTATACCAGTTCACGGATGGCCAAGACGCAGACCGGTTGAAGCGAGACCTCTCCCGGCCTGAAGAGACCGAGAAGAAGAGGACTGAAGTTGACCGAGGTCGGAATGATCGTGAGCGGAGAAGCGCTCACGAACGCCTCCAGCAAGGACCCATCCAGTCTCGACTCGGACCTCGGATGGGTTCGGAACGACCTCAACGTCCTTTTGTAAAAACAAACGCTGAGATCTTCGCGCTTCACGCGGACTGGTTCACCAAACCGCGCCCTATGTCGGGGTCTAAACCTCAAGATAGAAACAAGCACTGCTCCTTCCACGACGATCATGGGCACCACACGGAAGACTGCCGCGACCTCGCAGAAGAGATAGAGAGGTTAGCCCAGGAAGGCGCCCTAAAGAAATACGAAGCCGGGGGAAGGAAAAGCAAAAGGGGGAAGCGGAAAGGCAGACAGGGTCGCTGTGCTCCAGACAATAAGCGAGCTAAGATCAATCATGACGAAGAGGATGACGACCCTCCGTGCGGCGCGCTACAATACGACGGGGTGGTATCAACCATCTCTGGGCTGCCCCCAGGCATGACGAGAACCAAATTGAGGACAGAAGCCCGCAGGCCGCCAGTTCCGCCAGCAGAGGAACAAATAAAAAGAGGTTCAAGAAAAATGAAACCGTGACATTCTCCGAGGATGATCCCGTGCCTACGGCTACGCCCCATAATGACGCCCTGGTGATACAAATTAGAGTGGCCAATAAGATGGTCCACCGCGTATTTATCGATGATGGGGCCGGCGTAAGTATCATCTTCCAACATTGCCTGGATAGGAAGGGACTTGACCCGGGTAGGGTTAACCCCACGCCACTGCCCCTCAAGAGCTTTACGCAGCATGAGACTCAACCCGAAGGGATCATTGCGCTTGATGTTGTTATTGGAAGCCCGCCAACCAGCATCAACAAGCTAATCCAGTTCTACGTGGTTAAAGCGAACTCCCCCTATAACATCATATTAGGTGGGGATTGGCTGAATGCAGTCCAGGCCATTATCTCGCCCTATCATTTGTTGCTCCCCACCTCGGGTGGGATCCTGACAGTCCGGGGCGACCAGAAAAAGGCTAAGGAATGCATGCAGATTGCTTTCCGAGGCCAACCACAAGCATAACAATAAAAGTACCCCAAGGAGTTGGAAGAAACGACGTCGATTCCAGACACCTCGGTGGAACAAGTTCCCTTATCCGAAACAGACCCTGCAAAAATCGTCAAGGTCGGCTTTGTAGGGGAACCTCAAACCCGCCTGCAGGTAATCCAGCTCCTTAGGGAATATCAGGACGTCTTCGCGTGGTCGCCCACAGACATGACAGGAGTGTCATCAGATATCATTACGCACAAACTCAACATCGACCCGGGCTCTACCCCGGTTAAGCAGAAAAAGAGAACATTTGCTGCCGAACGAAATCAAGTCATCTACAATGAGGTGCATCAATGGTTGAAGGCAGGGCTCCTATTCGAGGTCAAATACCCAGTTTGGCTATCTAATCCGGTAGTAGTGAAGAAAACAGAAGGAGGGGAGTGGAAGATGTGTGTGGATTACACTGACCTCAACAAAGCTTGCCCAAAGGACTGCTATCCTCTCCCCAACATTGACGAGAAGATTGAATCCTTAGTGGGATATGAGGTCTTCTGCTTTCTCGATCTCTACAAAGGGTACTATCAAGTTCTAATGGATGAAAAAGATGCGATCATGACAGTTTTTGCCACAAGCTTCGGTGTCTTTGCATTCAAATACATGCCCTTCGGGTTAAAGAATGCCGGAGCGACGTACCAACGGATGGTCGACTTCCTCTTCCGAAATCACATCGGCACGATTGTCGAAGTATACGTAGATGACATTGTCGTCAAAAGTAAGGAAATGGCCTCCACAGTTGATGACCTACGAACGATCCTTGACGTACTCAGGCAAGCGAACCTCAAGCTGAACCCAAAGAAGTGCACTTTCAACGTGCGATCTGGAAAATTCTTAGGGTGCTGGAACTCGCCGGAAGGTCTCAAAGCCAACCCGTTGAAAGTCAAAACCGTGCAAGAAATGAAGGTACCCCGAACTATTCGCGATGTGCATAGGTTGACAGGTTGCATAACCGCACTAAGTCGTTTCCTCTCCAAAGCCGCTGAAAAGCAGCTCCCGTTCTTCAAAATTCTCAAAAAGGTACCGGTATTCGGGTGGGGACCAGAGCACGAGCTAGCCTTTGAGGAGCTCAAGCGGTACCTCGGTGACTTGCCAACTTTGTCAGTCCCCAAAAAGGAAGAAACCCTTTCCCTATACCTCGCAGCGTCGGATGAAGCAATAAGTGCAGTGTTGGTCCGAGACGAAGGAGACCGACAGTTACCTGTGTACTTCATCAGCAGGGTCCTAAAAGACCCAGAGACAAGGTACCAGCCTCTGGAGAAGGTCGCTCTAGCCCTAGTAAATGCAGCCCGGCGTCTGAAACCCTACTTCCAAGCCCATTCGATACAAGTCTTAACCGACCTACCACTCCGACAAGTCCTAACTAAGCCAGAGGCTTCAGGGAGAATCGCGAAATGGGCAATCGAGCTAGGAGAGCACTGCATATCGTTCGGGCCCCGCCGAGCCATAAAAGGGCAAGCTGTGGCGGACTTCCTCATAAAAGCTCAATATGAGAACGTCGACGAGCCAAAAAAGCTCAAGGCCAAAGCCGAACTCCAAGAAGTCCCTGAGGAGGCACCCCCGGACTGCTGGGAGATGTACGTAGATGGGGCCTCAGGAAAGAAGGGAAGCGGAGCTGGCATACTCCTCATCAGCCCGGAGGGAAAGGAGTTGAAATACTCGTTGCGATTCATGTTTCCAACTACGAACAACGAAGTGGAATATGAAGCCCTTATTGCCGGACTGCGTCTCGCCCAAGGCCTCCAGGTACGAACTATCCAAGCTCACTGTGATTCCCAAGTCGTGGTCAACCACGTGCAAGGGAAGTATGAGGCAAAAAGTGAGAAGTTGAAGAGATACCTGGAGAATGTCAAGCTCCTAGAACAATCCTTCCCGTTCTTCAGAATAATCCCTATTCCCCGAAGCCAGAATACCTGAGCTGACGAGCTGAGCAAACTGGCGAACTCCCCAGCTTGCTCGACGCTAGTAGAAGAAGTCCGGAGCCGGAGTATAGAAGAGGCAGAGATCAATGTAATAATAGACGACGATCCGAACTGGATGACCCCCCTCATAAGATATCTAGAGAGCGGGGAAATACCCCAGGACAAGTTGGAAGCTAGAAAAATTGTAGCCAGGTCCATGCAATACATCCTCGAAGGAGGAGTCCTTTATCGAAAGTCATATTTACAGCCCCTCCTAAGATGTATTGGACTAAAAGAAGCTGATTATGTATTAAATGAAGTACACACGGGGTCGTGCGGAAGCCACATTGGAGCTCGGATGCTGGCCCAGAAGATCATGCGATGGGGATACTACTGGCCAACAATGGCAAAAGATGCAGAAGAGTTCGTAAAAAAATGCCTAAAATGCCAGCTACACGCCAAGGTGACGAGGTTACCCCAAACTGACCTCTCTACTATGCAGAGTCCATGGCCATTCATGCAGTGGGGCATTGACATCGTAGGCCCCTTTTACCCGGCCCCCAAACAAAAGCGATTTCTAATAGTCGTAATTGACTACTTTACCAAGTGGGTCGAAGCCGAACCTTCCACAAAGGTCACAAGCGAGAAAGCCCGAGACTTCGTCTGGAAGAACATCGTGTGCCGATTCGGAATACCACGGATCCTTGTCTCGGACAATGGGACGCAATTTACAAGCAGAATATTCCAAGAATGGTGTGAAGGACTTAATATCCAGCAAAACTTCACCTCGGTACGCCGACCTCAAGCTAGTGGCCAGACCGAAGTCACCAACAGGACAATAGTGAATGGACTCAAGGCCCGCCTAGAGAGACAAAAAACAGAATGGGTCGACAACCTCTAAAACGTTCTGTGGTCATATCGAACTACACCCAGAACTTCAACGGGAGAAACCCCGTACAGTTTAGTATACGGTTCCGAGGCGGTCATACCGGTCAAGATCGGAGCACCGAGCCCCCACACCATCAATTTCTCAGCCGAAGTCAATGAAGAACAACGCTGAACCGACCTGGACTTACTGGAGGAGAAGCGGGAAAACGCCAGCATAAAAGAAGCTCGGTACAAGCAGCAGATGACCCGGTATTACAACCAAAGGGTCAAGCCCCAGCAGTTCCAGGTCGGCGATCTTGTGCTTAGAAACAACGAAGTAAGTCATGCGGAGAAGCTCGGCAAACTTGAAGCCACATGGGAAGGGCCCTACAAAGTGCACGAAGTTCTCGACAAAGGAGCCTACAAGATCGCCTACCTTTCGGGCGACCTGATTCCTAGAACGTGGCACATTTCCCACCTAAGGAGATTCTTCGTATAAGCAGCAAGGTCTTGCATATAGAGTCTAGTTTTTATGGCTTTCTTTTTCGTTTGTCCTCGTTTCTTTTTAATTTTTTGTTTTTATCGAGCTCGTCAAAACTTTCTCTTTTTTGTTTTGGTCTTTCTTTCATTAATAAAGTTTTTCTTTTTGCCTTGCATACTCTTGTGTCTCTTGATTTACTTATACGAATTATCCCAAAAACCAAAATCTCCCTATAAGGACGAACTAAGGTTCCTTTCCGCGGTCGAAACGACCCGACATGGGGTAGGTAATTCCTAAAAATTGTGCAAAGGAAACCTTTTTCGAGGTCCGAGCTCGTCTCCCTCCGAAAGGAAGATCCCACGAGGTCCGAGTCAAACTCCCTCGCCAAGGATAAAGATTTTTCAACTGGGGTCGGAACCAAGTTCCCCCAGAAAATCATACTGCAAGGTCTGAACCATGGTTCCCTTGCCAACACAAAGAGGTCCGAGTTCAACTCCCTCAAACAGGCAAAACGCTAAACAAGGAAAACATCCTTCCCGAAAACATGAAATCAAACCACTATATTTCTTTATCTTACTGATTACATCATTGTATAAATAGTAATTACAGGAAGACCAAGCTAATCTACAAAGGAGGGTCTGGCGAACTAAAGCTAAGCCATTTCTCTACAAAAGGAGTAGGCCCCATGATGTCGTCAATGGAGATCCGGCCCCGACCACGGCCCCGTCCTCTCCCAGAGGAAGACCTCCGACCTCGCTGTAAACCCGAGCTATGCCCTACGGCCCGGCCACTGCGACTCGAGCCGACCTGAAGCTGGGGCCTCCGAGAAGAAGACGGAATAGACTCATCCACACACTTGGAAAGAAAAGCGCGAAGCTTCGGACGGCGGGACAACACGGACTTGTATATTTTCGCACACTCGTCAAGCCTCTCATAAGCCCCCTGAAGTTCCCAAAACTCAGAGCCGCATGCTTCTTTTATACCGAGATACTGCTCTAACAGCTCCTTCGTCTGCAACTCCGCCTCGGATATAATGATACCACCCCTGCGATGGATGATGTCTTCATATTCAGCATGTTCCTCGACGATCTTCTCGTGATCCCTTAGAACACGCTCAGCTCGGCCCCGGGCAACTTCCGAAGCCTCCTCCGCCTGAAGAAGCTTGGCCTGAAGCTCATCAGCATTCTCCTGACTAGCAAGCTGCTTCACCTCAACCGCCTCGCAGAATGCAACAAACTTCCCTTGCCAATCCTCAAGCTCGGACTCCCTCAACCTTAAAAGAGCACACTTTGAATTAGAAAGCGCCTCAGCTCGGCGACATTTCTCCATCCATAGATTTGTCAAGGCACGTTGTTCAGATAGATCGCGAGAAAGAAGAGTTATTTGTTTGTGTAAAGAGGAAACATTTACAGAATCCGAAGTCTACACACACAAAAAAGAGAGAAATACTGTCCATTAAATTAATAGGTTCCGAATACAAAATACAAAAAAAAAATAATAATAATATACAGGGAAACTAACTACCGCCGACCTTCTTATCCTGAGAAGGCGGCTGCCCGGAGAGGGGACCCTCTGTCAAGTTCCCAGCTTCGGAAGTCTCGGCGCCCTCGGAATCCTTGGGAGGGATCGGATCTTCAGCAGCCACGATCTCCTGCTCCACATCCTCTTCCTCGTCGTCCTCTTCGATTCCGGCAGGAAGAGAATCGAAGACCGCATCGAGGGCGGGGTCCCGATCCGTCGGGCAGGCAGCAACCTGCTCCGCCGACAGCAGCGTGGACGAGCTGGCGAGATCGTCCAGGAGAGGTAGATGGCCGAGCTGACTCCGGATCACTGGGGCATACCGGGAAAGGAGAGCCACTCCTTCAAGACGCTCGTACCCGTACTTGGAGACATCCAAGTCGGAAAAGTCCTGGGCAGCCTTCTCCAAAGCATCCACGGCGTAGTTACCGTTGATGAGGCCGGCCAGATCATTGGCGAGGCCAGAAAAGTGCTCTGACAAGAGGAGCCTCTTCGCAAAGGCCCGCAGGACCTCGCCTTGACCTTCCCTGGCCGCATTCAGCTTGGACTCCAACCTCCTGGCATGGTCCCGAGCCTTCTCCGCTTCTACCTCAGCGTCAGCGGTCTTCGCGAGCTGAGCAGACAGCTCGGACTTGACCGTCTTCACCTCCTCCTTGGCCTTGGCCAGCTCTTCCTTCGCCTTCTCCAACTGGGCCCTAGCTGAGGTCAGCCTGTCTGAGTAACGAGACTTCTCGTCCTCATGCATAGCCGACATCTGCTCGACACCATTCCCGAGCCATCTCATTACCCTACCGATGCTCTGTACAAAAGAACGAAGTTAGGAAACAAAAAAAAACTACAAAAGGGCTATGCACCAAAAACAGTGAATACTGACCTCAGGAAAAGAAAGATCCTCTAACTTCACTGGAGGAACTGCCGGGCTCACCTCACCGCCCGTGATGTCGACGATATCAACGGACTTCAAGCGTTTGTGAGGACTGGCGGGAGGAGAATGGAGTTCTGCGGCAGAGGCGGAAGAGGGCCTTGTCAGCTCGACCTGCTGACCCGGGTTAGCAGGGTCTCCGGGCTGGCCCTGGTCCGATGAGGAAGTGGATTGACCGGAAGACCTCGGTCTCTTGCCCCCCCGAGCTGCGACCTTAGCCGTCGGCCCTTTCTTCTTCCCGAACAACACTACACACAAGACAAGCAAAGAGTTAGGACCACAAACAAAACAAAAGAATAGTCCTAATGACACTAGCGGGGTCTCACCCGTTGCAGGGTCCACCATCCTTTGAGGCTCAAACGGGCTCAACCCCGCTTCGGCTAGAGAATCTTCGCCGTAACTCTCTTCGAACGGGCCACAACTCTCTATCGCCTTAGCAATACTCTCCATGCCCTCATCTGCCTCGTCTGTCACCCAAACGCGAGGCCTGCCTACCCTTCACATCAGGTCCACTACACTATCATGCCGGCAAAAGAAGAATTTCCTATGCCACTTCTCTACCTTGTTCTGAGTTCTCCCTTTAAACTCAGTACGGGCAGTGGCATAGTACCAGTCCGCCGTGGCTTTAAAGACGAAGAGCTCGTGGATGAGCTCGGCAGATAGTGGGTAATTGTGACGGATAGCCGCCACGCCTAAGTCGGTAAACTGCCTAAAGGCGTTCGGTGTTATTTGCCCCAAAGCTAAACCGAGCTTCCTTTGGAGCTCGGCAAATGGTGCAGGAAGGGGTAGACGAAGGCCAGAGTGAAGGCTGTCCTCATAAATGGTCACAAACCCCATCGGGGGCGAGCACGCCCTATCCTCCGGACGAGGTTCTATAAGTTCAACGTTTAAGGGGAAATTATACGACTGGGCAAGGAATTTTATCCTAGACTCGTCTAGGATCGAGGAGTATTCGGCTACCTTTCCCTCTACGCACCGGGGCACCACTAAAGTCTCAACAGTAGGCGTGGGGGATCCTAAGGAAAAAATGCTAAAATTGACCCTTCTATCGGTGGAATCAGCCATAGGAGATTCGCTACCCCTACTAGATTGAGAGTTGCGAGTGGGGGAAGCCATACTTACTTGTTAAGTCCAAATACAGTCGGGTGAGCGGTTGGCGACTGTAAACAAAAGGCCCAACGTGAAACCAGCGGCACGGCGGTACGACTAATCGGAAAACTCCGGAGCGAAAAATGGAGGGAAAGAAGATTTTCGGCGAAGGAATCCTTTTGCTGTAATGGCGGATGTGAATTGGCGTGATATGAAGAAGCCGTATGAAATCCCCTAATAAATATTTGAATCCCGCCGTTGAACGATGCCCACGTGTGAACGTGGCAGCTTTTTCGGTATCTGAACCGCCTCTCAAAAAGATTTTCAAAAAGCCCACCAACTTTCCCTCCCATCGAATTCGGATGAATATGGGCCTGGTCTACTTGGCAATCCAAATAGCAGCACTCGACAACTGATTACTTCTCGACTTTTAGCTACCTGCAGATCGAGATCGGGAGGTAAGCTCGCCGAATCAGGCCATGACCAAGCTGACTCGCGCGACTATTCAGCTCGGAAATTCGACCTGGCCGTCCGTACCTACATGTCTTCTTTCCTCTCTTTTGGGGGGGGGGGGGGGGGATGTGATAGGACCGGCCTCATCTTGGGCCTGATCTAAGGTTCAATCTAATTGGGCCTGTACATTAAGCTCGACCCATAGAGCTCGGCCCAGACGAACTGCCACCTGTCTTGAAGATCAAGTAGAGAAGCCCTATCTTGGAGATGAAGGAATCCGATTTCTAAGGAGATTCAGATATGTACAAAGAAACAAGATATGTATTAGGAATCCTAGGAGGATTAGGGCTCGATTCAAGGCTTATATATAGTCGATAGATTAGATGATCAAAGATTCATTGTACTCTCAAATATAATAAAAGCTGGATACTTTCTCCCTTGGACGTAGATCTCATTGATCGAACCACGTAAATCCCTGTGTCATCGTATTACTATTGTTTTTAGCTACTCTTGCAAACCCTAAATTTATCAGCGGCACCGTGGTCGAACTGGACGGCGTGGATCTTGCCGTCGCCGTGGAAGAAATACAACCGTTTCTTGAGTAATTTTTTTAAGTGTTTGTGTAATTAATGTATGTCAATTTGGCATTTGGGATGTGATGACTGATGAGCAATAATTCTCAATTAATCAAACAACTATTCAGGTGAACTGAGGGGCGAGAGTGTTGAGAGAGATGAGAGTTAGTGAGAGAGATGAAGTGTGTATAGAGAAATATATGGATGATTAAAATTAAAAAAATTAAGAAAAAATAAATATGTTAACCGAGTTAGGAGTCCGTTAGGGGGCGAGGTGGTTTTCGTTGCATCTCTAAATTAAAAATTAGGGAGGTAAAATATTTAGGAGATTGTATGTTAGAGTCGTATTTGCAACTTTTCCCGTTTTAATAAAATGTCCAATGTGACCCGCCGCACCACGTGCACGTGCGACTGAAACAATGCGATAAAAATCAATAATCTAACTATGGATAAAAGTCAATCAAAAAATACTCTAAAAAATAAAATCAAATTGAATTTGAAATTTAAATTTCAAAATGTAGCTTAATTTTCGTATAATTATGAAATTGGTGGAGATTTGGTATAACAAAGGAAACTAATCAATTACCTAACTATGG
The DNA here is from genome assembly GCA_029490685.1 of Schizonepeta tenuifolia. Lineage (NCBI taxonomy): Eukaryota > Viridiplantae > Streptophyta > Magnoliopsida > Lamiales > Lamiaceae > Schizonepeta > Schizonepeta tenuifolia. The sequence goes on along the minus strand of CM055960.1, from coordinate 23,955,368 downwards.
ATAAAAATCAATAGAAAAATACTCCCAAAAATAAATAAAAATTCGACTTTCAAAATTTAATTTTTGGCAGATCTAAATTGGTGGGGATTAGGTATAACAAAGAAAACAAATTAATTACCTAATTATGCATAAAAGTTAATCGAAATATACTTCAAACAAAAAATCAAATTTTAGCTATAACATATGAAATATAAATTCATTCTTCTATTGATTCTAATTTAATTACGTTAAAGATATTAAATGAGAAAATTATATTTTATTTTATAAATAAATCTATAATTAAATTTAAATTGTAGTTTAAATATTTTCATTCTATAATAGTTCATTTAAAATACAATTTAATAAATGAATATATTCAACTCAGTTAAAATAATATTTATCCTTGACTAATAAAATAAATACATAATTATTGTACAAAAAAATAATGGGTGTGGAGGCAAAATAAAGAAAATCAGCTATAATTAAGTTTTATGGAGATAATTTGTTGAAGAGATATAATTGTCAAAACATTCAGCTTAAAAAACCAACCAAAATATGGGGAATACTTAAATCGATTTTTAAGGGAAAAACTGACAGTTTTACGGACAATACAATTGTTGTCCCTTTGTCTTTATTGTTAAATATTAAATAACTAGAGTGTAGCCCGTCGAAAATCGACAGGAAGTTATTATTTAGTAAAAATATAATAAAAATATTGTTCATTAATTATTTTTTAGTTTTACACTGTGTGAGTTTTGTGAGCGAGTTTGAAATCGACTCGTCTACCCCCATGGTTGAAGGTCAAATCCTCTCGTTGACTACAATTTTGAAAAAGTTGAACTGTCGGTTTTGAACAACCTGTCTACTCTCATGATTCTAAGTCGGAATCCTCCCGTTAAGTTGAAGTGCTGTAATTGAAATGAACCGTCTACCCCCACGGTTCGAGGTCAGAATCCTCTCGTCGACCACGATTATGAAAAAGTTGAACCGTCTGTTAGAATCGATCATGCTCTCCTCACGATTGCAAGTCAGAATTCTCCTATTATGTTGAATTGTCGTAAACTCGTAACTGAATCGGCTCATCTATCCCCACGGTTCCAATTAGAATCAGCCCGTTGACCATAATCTTAATTTTTGTGGACAATAAAATAAATGAATCAAAAGTGCACAAAAATAAAATAGTTTATATAATAGGACTTAATAAGTTATCACATTAAATAAATGAATGAGTGGTCACATTACATTTTTTGTTATGCTATTTGGCAAGAATTACTAATTCACATATCAAAATAATGAGACAAGAAATTATCAAGATTCTTAGTCTTGGCCACTCATTTTCTCTCTCTCTCTCTCTCACTTTTGTTTTGTTATTTATTCTTTTTTGCTTTTTTCTATGATTTCAAACATATTACTTGTTTCTTAGAAAATACAATAATTGTTTTATTACTGGTAGTATGTTTATTTCCCATTCCTATAATTCATTGTGCATTTTACAGTGGTTCTCAATGCACGCTTAAACTGAATTTTATTTATTAATTAATTTATTTTTTTGCCTCCCTCCAAAATATTTCTATCTCCAAAACATATTTGAAGATTTGAAAAATCTATATTTGAATATTTTAATATAACTATATATAAAATGTATTATAATATGATAGATATTGATTTTGAAGATTTGATATAATTAAGATTTTGTTTTCATATGAGAATTGGGATGATTTTTTTTAGCAAATATCTATTTGTCTCAAATTAATTTAATAATTTTTTAATCTATAAAAAATAAGGCGACCCTGAATATCTTTAATTTTATGAGATATTGTTCTTGTTTCAAACCAGATTAAAAATTTAGTCATTTGTCTTCCTCTCTAAAAACATCTAAAAAAGTTCCAAGTTGAGGTACCCATCGATTGGGAATTAGCCCGTCTAGCGCCACGGTTCTGGGTTGAAATTGGTCCGTTGACCATGATTTTGATTTCTAAGTGCGTAATTTATGAAACTCGTTTAGAATTTATATATACCAAAAATTTAATAAAAAAATTGATTGTATTTTCAATCTTTATTTTATATATTTTTATTATTTATATATTCCACTATTATTTGATATTTTCAAAAATTTCCATAATTGAATATGCAATTAAATTCTTCCCATTATTATGATTCGGGGTTTTAAACCACCGGAATGATTAATAGAATAAATTGAAATGTGATAAAAAGTAATAAGAAAATAAGTTATAATAAAGTATAAACAATAAAGAAAAGTAAAATAAACAAAAAAGAATTAAAACTGAACTCGATCTCACGATCAAGTAATTAGAATACTTAGATTAATATTTTTTATATATATATAATATTAAAATTAAAATGTGATAAATATATCTTCATATTTTAAGGAACAAATCACTGGAATGATTAATAAAATAAATTGAAATGTGATAAAAGTAATAAGAAAATAAGTTGTAATAAAGTATAAACAATAAAGAAAAGTAAAATAAAGAAAAAGGAATTAAAATTAATTTAGATTGGACTCGATCTCATGATCAAGTGGTAGGATACTTAATACCACGTATATAAAATATTAAAATGTGATAGATATTGATTTTGAAGATTTGATTTTATTAAGATTTTGTTTCTATATAATATATATAATTTAAAATATAGATATGATAAATATTAATTTTAAATTCTGAAAATTTGAGAATTTAGATTAATAGGAATGGAGAATTAAGAGGGGTGTCATGTAGGATTTTTTCAAAGTAAGAATCAGTTTAATTTTAGTAATATAATGATATGGTAGTTGTATCATAATTAATACGGCTTATTGCAATATGAACCGGTGGCAAGTCACGGGTGACTATTAATTAATTTTCAAGAAGGTCAACTGCTTCATTTTTGTTCACTTTGGCCATTAAACTAATTCCAATCAAATGACTCACAAACTTGAAAATAAGAAACAGACAAAACTTGCATACAACCAATCCTACAATAGGGTTGACTGTAATTAGAAAATAATTAAGATATACAATTATGGGTAATTCAAGGATAATTTGGGTTTATTACTCCTAATTAGGATCAAATATCCAATTAAAGTTTATTAAGCTTTATTTAAAGTATTTTAATCTTAACTGAAGTTTATTAATCTCAATTAGAATTTATCATGACTTATTAATTTATTAATCTTAATTAAAACTCATCACTTTCTAATTAGAATTATTGAGCTCCAATTAAATGTAAACACACACAGCATTGTTTTGATATCTACTATGATCACACCATTGACTTGACCTCTAAAATAACCACCCCTCCTCCTCTCACCTCTGTCCTTCCCGCCACACCACAATAAATTAAAATAACGTTGACTATATATAAGCAATTCCACTAATAAATGACAGATCTAAAACATTTGTTAATAACAACTATCGTAAACAGTGATTGATGACTTTGCCTATATTGAACTAATTAAAACATTTTCAATATTTGATGATGATACATCTAAAAAAAGAGTTTCCACATTGGCAAACTTTAATCGATAACTTTGGCTGACTTCTTCTTCTTCTTCTTCTTCTTCAAAGTTGCAGTGCCTTTCCGTCTCCGGCCGATTCTTGTGGTGAGTCTCAATTTAATTGAAGGTGAATGGTACCTGACTGTGGTTGTGTTGCAGTTTGCCCACAAAGTGTTCGACAGAAGTTCTGACTGAAACTTCTTCAAATAATCTCAGTAGCTGAGGATCAGCTGGTGTGAAATCAGGGATGGCTTATGCTGCTGTGATTTCTCTCAAGCACACAATAAACGGCCTTCTACATTCTTCTCGTATTTCCCATGTTTCCTCCACTCCACAAATATTAGAATTTGCGTACAATTTGACCGCATCGATGCAACAATTACTCGAAAGATTGAACGATAGCAGCAGGAGGAGCAGCAAGAGGCTGGACGCATTAGACGGGAAAATAAGAAATTACGCACATAAATTAGAAGATGTTCTCGAATTCCATGAATTGAATCAATCATGCAACTTTGAGGAACTAAAGGAAGAGATTACTTCCTTCGGCGAAACAATGAAGCTTTTGGAGAAAGATTACATTGAAGAATTATCCAGAGAAGAAGAAGAAGAAGACGAGGATGATGATGATGTTGCAATTGTTTTGTCAAAAAATATTGATTTTGGCGTGGAGATGGTTGGGCATTCTCGTCTATTCGCCACAACCCGAGAGTATCTTCTTCGCAGAATGAGGCCAGATGAATTGCTTTTTTTCGCTTTTCTTGGGGAAGAGGGATCTGGCAGAACAGTTGTTGCGGAGAGAATATTTGCAGACCTATGCAAGGGCAGAAAAGACTTTTTCGACTGCTGCGCGTGGGTGACAGTAGGCAAACACCAGTTCAAGGATGTCTTGCTAAGTATTATTGTTCAAGTATACAATCCAGCTGCGTGCTACTATGAATTTCTCATCTTGAGAGAAGATGAGAAATTATGCAGCTACTTGTACACAATTCTTGAGCATCAGAGATACATGATCGTGTTGGGTGATGTCCGCGACGTTAGGATGGTGGACAATCTGAGAAGGTGGCTACCAGATCAAAGTAATGGAAGCATAGTCTTTCTCACCACCAGCTTAGAGGAAGTCGCGGAGTTGGCAGACAGAAAATATAATTTTGAATTGTCTGGCACCTACTTTATCGAATGTGTTTGGTTTTCTCTACGCTTTATGATTTTCGGTCTTGATTCCATCTCTCCGGAACTCGAGGAAGCTGGAAAGAAGATTTTTGAGAACTGTCGAGGTCTGTTTATTTCAGCTGCCAAAACTTTTCTCTTTCTGTATAAATCAGAGAAGACGGTTGAGCAGTGGAGCAAGATAGCAGCAGACAACGAAAATCCCATTTTCATGGTTGCAGATGAAATATCAGTGGTACTATACAATTCACATTTTTATTTATAACTTTCATAAGTTTCATGTATAGTTTTTGTCTGTTAAATTAAAGATAAGTTCATAAGGCAAACTGCAAATGTCTTGTTAACAAAGAACTGTTTAGGCGTATCAACATAGCTAGACTGACCCTTTTATACATTTACATTAGGACGATTTTATAGGAAGCATTTTTATTCTTGATATATGTATTTTATTTGTGTCTTATTTTAGAAATTCCTATATGTATTCAACTCATTCTGGCATTCATCATTTTGCAGATACGTAAAATCAAAAGAGATATGCAATTCTACAACTGGGATATCGATGACCAAAGAAGAGAAGATATTGTTAAAATGATCTCAATATGGATTGAGTTTTCTCATACCGTTGAAAAGGCCAAGATGGTAATGCACCCAAAAAGGTTCTTTTCTAAAATGCAAATTGTATCTTTATATGGGATGGCAGGCATTGGTAAAAGTACCTTTGCTAGAAAAATGTTCAAAGATGAGTCAGTCGTGCGCCATTTTGACCATCGAGTGTGGATCACTTTGGGCCAAAAATATCAAACTACAGAAATATTGATAGATATTCTGGCTCAAATATATCCTGACATTGATAGATTGGATATGAAAGGAGACGAGAAATTAGTTGGGGACTTGTTTGTACAACTATCGTGTAAGAGATGTCTCATCGTGTTGGATGACATGTGGAGCAAAGAGCCCTTGTATTACTTGAAAAATCTGTTCCCAGACATCAAGGGTACAACATTGGTGACAACTACGCTTACAGAAGTAGCAAAGTTTGAAGATGATAATGAAGTCGAAATGCAGTTACTAGATTTAGAAGAAAGTTGGTGTCTCCTTCGTCAAAAGGTGTTTTCTGGAGGGTTGTGCCCACCTGAATTAGAGGCAGCTGGGCGTAAGATTGCTGAAAACTGTGAAGGACTTCCTCTCCTAATCCTCACAGTCGCAGATCAACTATTAAAAGTCGAGATCTCACAAGAGTTTTGGGATGATGTGGCATCAGGTAAACAAAAATCTATTTTCATGAATGCACATAATCAAATATCTGAGGGACTCCTTCCTAGCTACCACATTTTGTCACAACATCTAAAACCATGCTTTCTTTACATGGGAGTTTTTCGTGGAAAATATGAGATCTCCGCATCCAAGCTCACTAATTTGTTGATTGCTGAGGGATTTCTCGAACCAAATTCGCCCCAATTAGTGGAAGATTTTATTGCAGAATGTTTGTCTAAGCTTGCTAATAGAAGTCTTATTATGGTCCAACACAAGGTCTCTGATTTCCAGATCAAAACATGTCGCCTTCATGCTGTCTTTTGGCATCTTTCCAACAGTGAAGCTATGAAGAATAACTTTTTCCATGCCATGAATAGTTATGACAATTGTTTTATAGAAAGCATAGAGAGTCAGCGCAGATTATGCATTCGAAATAGCACTCTATTGGGCCTGAAGAGTGTGCAAAACTCAATGACATCCATCAAAAGTGCGCATTCTTTGCTATGTGTTAGTCCATTTCAGCAATACCCTGTCTCTTTAAGTTTTGATTTTAGGTTGCTGAGGGTAATGAATGCTCTTACAATTCGTCTGTACGAGTTTCCGGTTGAAGTTGTGAGACTAGTTCTTCTAAGATATCTTGGCCTCACTTGTGACGGGAAGCTCCCTACATCAATATCCAGTCTTTGGAAGCTTGAGTACTTGGTTGTGAAACGATACATGAGCATCAAATCGTTATCATTAGAGAATTCTTCCCTCTTGCCGGTGGAAATTTGGGATATGAAGGGATTGAAGCATCTTCAGGTTATGGGAGGATGCCTACCTGATCATAAACGTGGTTCTGGTTTTCTAAACCTTTCAACTCTTCTAGATGTGAGTGCTCAAAGTTGTAGAGAGGAGGTTCTTAAATGGATCCCTAATCTAAAAAGGCTCGGGATTCGAATTGAATTAGGGCTTGATGATAAAGGTGATTCCTTTCACTACTTGAACAATATATCTCGTGTTTGTGGGCTCGAATCACTCAAATGTGTGGTGGTGAATCCTGAAATGAGACTGGAGCTCGTTCCTCCCGTCTCGATGTTCCCATCAAGTCTGAGAAAGTTGAGTTTAAGTGGATTGGGATATCCTTGGGAGCACATGAGTATAATTGGTGAATTGGAGAATCTTGAAGTGCTCAAATTGAAACATTATGCGTTTCAAGGAGCAAAATGGGAAATGGATCACACCAGTCGTCTCTTCAACAAACTAAAATTTCTTTTAGTAGAAGATACGAATCTGGTGAACTGGAAGGTCAACTCGCTAACTCCTACGAAGCTAGAGCGTCTGCACATTAAACACTGCTACAAACTGAAAGAGCTCCCTACTCGTTTGCAAATTCATCATTTTGCAAATATAGAAATTGTCGACTGCAACCCTTCAACAGTGAGTTGGTTTGAAGAAATAGGACAACCTAAAGTCCATCTTTCTTGGATTGCTGAAACACGACAAGAATGATTACAAGTAAGATCACTAATTTTATTTTAAGAATTTGCTTCTCCCTTCCTTGTATCTCAGTTTTAGACATATCAAGAAAAGGAAAGAATTTTATATTGACTAAAACTAAAAACAGAACATAAATTGTAGATGCATTTACTTTTATACCAACATTTCTCATCTACTACTAGTTAGTATACCAAGAATATTAACTAAGGGTTGTCATGTGGAATTAAGGCATTATAATTTGATACATATATATATCATTGACATGTAATCAATTAGAGTGCAAAATTATGTTTTCGCATTACTGGAGTAAAACGCTTATAAGCCTTGTCTGATATCTATATACTCCCTCCGTTCGCGAAAACAAGTCCTACTTGCCCTCTTTTTTTTGTTCACCAAAACAAGTCCTACTTACTTTTTTCCACTCACATCAAGTGGGACCCACAACAACTTCCACTCTCATTTAACTTTTTCCACTCACAATATGTGGGACCCTTATTTCACTCATAATAATTTTAACTCTATTTTATCTTTTTCACTCACAAGAAGTGAGACCCTTATCCCACTCACAACAATTTTAACTTCCAATCCACTTCTTCCACTCTCAATAAGTGGGACCTTAACTCCACTCACAACAACTTTATTAGCTTTCTTAATCTCCGTGCCCAACACACAATGGAACTTGTTTTCGCGAACGGAGGGAGTATATAATAAGTAAATACTAATATAAAAATTACCTTATTGTATAACATTTGCTTTGCCTATTTATCTCCACTATATATTTAGTATAAGGACAAAAATATAGTATGTTCATAGGAAATAAAACCATTTATTAGAAATTAAATATACCTTATATCAATTTCGTCTGTCTAATTTTATACTACTATATTTTATATATAATAAATTAAGTATAGTATCGTGATCAGAGCATGCACAAACAACGGATATAATTATGTAACTAAGTTATAACTTCCCAAATTTTACTTTTACATTGTCACCATGTTTTCTTGTAGAAATTTTGAAGATGGTAGCTGAAGAGTCGAGAACGCGGTTAAGAATACTTACACCATGGGGAAGTTGAAGATGGTAGCTTCTGAGTTCGAAACAGCTAGAAAATTAGTGAAGAATGCAAATGTTAGTAGAGCTGCTGATTTTAGCGGATTCGCGCTGTGGCAGATAAATCCAGATGTAGAGCTTGCTGTTGGAGGTAGCAAAGTTGAGGTTAAGATACCATTCTGTATTTCTTTTTCTTATTACTTCATATTTTTCTTTTGCTGCTTTTTTATAACATCATATCGGTTTTAATAAGACCGGAATGCATCAAGTTTAGATCATTTTTTTTTCGCAAGAAAGTTTAATTCATCTTAGTAAAACTTTTATATATCTATCTCAGACAAGATTGCAGATATGAATATATGAAGATACACTAATATTTACCGTCGAATCCCCGGGCTTTTCCTAAATAGCATGAGATTGACTATTCTCATCTCATGATTCCTTCAATTCCACTTGTGTAGTTTCAAATATGAACAATAATCATGTACTATGAGATATTCTTGAATCTAATTTTTAAAAATAAACGCTTTATCAGCCTATATTTTTTTTATCTCTCCGGCTAATCCCGCTCGGTATACGCCCCTTATTAGTCTCGTCGATTTGGGTAGCGCGAGGGTTTGGATCAAATTAACTAATCATTCATATCTGAATAGCAATAGTGCGATTGAAATTAATCCTCCCTGTTGTTGGCCGTATTAATTTTGTCAATCTAAACGAGATAGATAATGCATAGCTTATTTGATAATTTAATTTAAATCGAATCGAAGAAGTAATTTCTTTATCCTTTTTTTTCTTTTAATTAATAAACTATAAGTTCCTCGATCAATTAATATATTCTGTTTCGACAAATACACGTAGTGCATGAGCCCAAATTGTAAGCATGTGTCTCAAGAATCTGAACCAGAAAAGCAAGAAAAGAAAAGAAAAAAAAAGATAAAGACATTTAAATGGACTTTTCAACAATCAACACACACTAAAAGCAATTTAGACAATTTGGTGGGGATGTCAATTTAGCTCGAAACCAGCGGGTTGGTCCGAACATAATCGAATTTGAGGAGGGTTAGGGTCAAAAATTTTGAGCCTGAAATTTTTTTAGCTTGATTGAACTAAACCGAAATTAACCCGAGCCCGATAGGGTTATCCTGAAAATCGAGTGAGTTGGCCTGATAATCGAATTCCTTCATTACTTAGTTATCACATTTCACTACTTTGTTTATAAATTCAACAAGAAGTTTTTTTTCTTTAATATATTATTTTGTTTTTTCATTTGTAATTTGTACTCATCATTACACATATAATATAAATTGGATGGTGGTGTGTAGCGATAGTCAAGGATTAATTCAAAGACTGGTGAGGTCGAACCGAGCGAGTTTGAGCAGCTGATTGTTGAGGAGATCAAGAGCTTCGCAGTGAATATTGGGTTTGTTAAATTCTACTTATATTAGGAGAGAATTGAATCTTATTGCTCATCATATGGCTAAGGGACCGACCGAGTGGAATTTACTATAATGAGGTTCTTGACCATGTGGCCCAGTATGTATAATTTTGATCACTGAAAGAAAGTATTTACCCTAAAAAAACTAGATATTTTGAAGGGTTCTTTCTTTTTTTTTGTATTTTTTTGGGGGATCTCCTCTATCCATGTTTTTGTAATAAATAAACTAGCGGTGATATATTTATAACATTTCATTTAATATGATAGATTTATTATAAATTGCAATACATTAATTTGAAAAATAAACTGCAATATTATTGATTTTTTTATTATAAACTTTAAGAAAATAATCGTAGAGGATCACATTATTATCCAGATGAATCCTAATTTGTTTACCTTGTCCAAAGAAAGTTATTATGAACTTTAAATAATATCAATAAAAGATTCAAATTATTGATATTGTTTCAAAAAATACCATGCTAACATTTTCCTTTCATTTGATCACATTTTTTTTTAAATTATTTTCTGATGATGCAATTATATCATAATTCAAAATTTTGTCACTCTTTTTGCATGGTACAACATTTTTATCTGAATTTAATTTAGTGACGGAAAATATTGACATGGCATATTTGGAACAATATCAATAATTCGGATCTTTTCTAATGTTATTGAAACTTCATGCCATTTTTTAGATAAGGTACCTACATGGTTTAAGATTTAATCTAAATTTCACCCGTCATATGTTTTATTTCTTAAATTACAAAGAGCCTAAAATATAGTACTAGTATATAGTAATATGTTTCGAATTACAAACAACATGACGCGAATAGTTTTTTTTTTTTTTTTCCTAACTGTACAGTTTAACTCTACGTTTGATTTTAGATAAATAAAAAAAAAATACAAAATTAAATGAAATAAAATTAATGAAAAAAGAAATTAGTTACACGTGTATAGAGAGATTAAACCTGTGAATTACCTGCTTGGTTGGCAAACCGAATCCTTTATTGCATTTTTATGTGACATCTTCTGTTGCATTAATGAGAAGACGACACGTGGCATAACTAAGGGTTCAAGATTTAGAGTATATATTTTTCTTATATATTCCCTAAATCTTGAACCATTTATTATGCCACGTGTCATCTTCTCATTAAGGCAACAGAAGATGTCATACAAAAATGCAATAGAGGATTTGCTTGGTTGGTGGGGTAGCAACGGTAAGGTCCATTATGCTCCTGAAGCAATGCTTCAAGTGAAGGATCTATTGACACCTCAAAAGTGATTTTCAAACCCATTTTTAAAAATAATGTTTTAATGATATTTTATATTAATATTTTAATTTAACCATGAGTTAACCTAGGTTAGTTTTGCATGAAAAGGAAATGCTGGTCACTTTCATGTGGACCCCACATGCATGTTCATGGCCACAATAGTTGTTCATGGCTGTCGACGCCAATAGTTGCCGGAATGCAGCCAAATGTGTATATTTTGTTGATGGCGATTTTATAACCCTTATTTGTTGAAGCCTGTCTCCCTAAGAAGCTCGACGGCCATTTTTTTTTCCGAAAGATCTCAGTCCGAAATGTTAATGAGAAGGCCCTTTTGTACTTTTGAATTTTTCTGATTTCATTTTGTATCAGTGAGAAATTTGAGTTGCTGTAAAATTGAACTTTTCATTTTGTATCTTTTTCATCTCTTTCGCGACCCACTCCCTTAAGAGAAGCTTCAAATCGCACGAAATAGAGGTTGGGTCTCTTCACCGGAAGCTTCATCTCTTCACCGGAAGCTTCAACGGAGATTTGACCGCACTTTTCACCGGAGGCAGTTATCTTGAAAACCACTCCAAATCGCACGAAATAGTGGTTGAGTCTCTTTGGGTTGGGTTCATTTGTGGTGCGTATTTGAAGAAGAGGGGCTGGTTCGATTCATGGGCGGTTCTACATCAATTTTGAGGCTGAATTAAGTGCTTGGGTTGAAGTGAAAATCGATTGCGAGGACGACTGAAGTGTTGGGTATACCACTTTGAGGTTTGATATGTTTATTGAGTTGATTAATTTTCCTGTAATGTCACTGCTTGGGTTGAAGTTGAAATTAATTTGGAGAAGTATGCTTAATATCATGATTGCGTTGATTAATTGTTGTGTAAATTGGTCATTTTGATTTGAAGGTTTATTAATTGAAGTCGAAGGTCAGAAAAAAAGACATTTTGCCATGAGATGATTGGATTTGCGTTGAAAGATTGCTGAATGAAAATCGAAGTAAGTTTCATTGATTTGTTAATTGCTTTGTTGGTTTGAGTAGCATTATTTTCACAGTAGTTTGGCATTATTTGTAAGTCATAGTTTATAGTCTTTATTTGCTGTTGTGAATTGATTCGAATAATATTATTATTGACAGAGTTGGTTATGGTAGTTGATTTGAATGTGGCTTTGGGTTTAGAAGACCCTCCTCCCGATTTTGACTATAGTGTGTTCGGGGCAGATGCCCGGGATGAAGCAGATGCAGGCCGGGATGAGTCTGAGTTACATGTTGGCGCGGAGTCGGATTGTGTTGTTGTCAGCAGTTTTGAGAAGAAAATTGGGGAAAAAGCAAGTTCGAAGGTTGAAAGTGATGGCTTTGTTGTGTTTGATGGGGAGGATGGGGGGGGGGGGGGGGGGAGGGGGAGGGAGAATCTGAAGTTTATTGGGGGGGGGGATGTTGTATTTAACAATCCGAAAAAAAAAGAATGTCATGTTGATGACAAGGATCCGACAAAGGAACCCGCTGATAGAAAGGAAGATTGTGATAGAAATGATGATAATGATGCTGATAAGAAGGATGTTGATAAAGAGCAGAAGGCACCAAAGTTAGAATGTGATGGAGAGTTTAAGATGACTAGTGATCCTAGGGCTGCGGCTATTATATGTTCTGAACTTGAAGGGAAGTTAAGTTTGGGGACCGAGTTTACTGATTTGGAGAAAGTTTATTTATTATATTGTGAGTATGCCCGTTACAAAGGATTTAGTGTTCGTAAAGGAGAAGTACGTTACTTCGGTAAGACTGATCACATTAGGTGGAAATTGTTTAAATGTTCTTGTACGGGCCTGCCTAATTGTCGAAGCGCAAGACCCCAGATAGATGTTTACAAGAAGCTCGTTATCCGCTCGAATTGTAAAGCAAGGTTAGCTGTTTCAAGGGATGATTTGGGTTCATTTGTTGTCTCTTTGTTTGAGAAGGAGCACAATCATGTGCTTGTAGATTTTGATCAGACTTTTCTATTGCGATCTAGTCGTCACATGAGTTATGCGAAGAAGTCGGTAATGGAAGCCCTCAATTCAGCCGGTATTGGTGTTAGTGCTGCATACAATTTCATGGCCAAAGAAAGCGGAGGTGTCCAGAATGTTGGGTTCACAAAGAAAGATGCATATCATCACATGGACCGTGTCAGATTGCAAACGAAGGTGGAGAATGGAGATGCAAGGCTGCTCTTAGAATATTTTTCCAATAAATCCATTGCAGATCCATTTTTTTTTTACAAGTATCAGTTGGACGATGATGGCCGTTTGATGAATATCTTTTTTAGGGATAATCGTTGCGCTGTGGACTACGATGCCTTCGGCGACGTCCTCTCGGTTGACACGACATACAGGACCAATAGATACAACATGATTTGTGCTCCGTTTGTTGGGATAAACCACCACACACGCAACGTTATGTTTGGCATGGCTATGTTGTCGGATGAGACGACTGCAACATTCAAGTGGTTGTTTGAAACATTTTTACTGTCCATGCATGGAAAAGAGCCGAAAGTTATCTTCACTGATCAGTGTAGGGCAATGATGAATGCCATTGACGTTGTGTTTCCGAATTCTAAACACCGTTTGTGTCAGTGGCATATTTTGAAGAATTGTGCATCAAATTTTGGTAAATTGCAGGGGGATTCATCATTCAAGTCTTTGTGGTACAAATGTATGAACATCGTGGAGACTGAAGAAGACTTCGACAGTACATGGAAGGAAATGATGGAGAATTATGAAATACCCAACATGAGTTGGTTTGTTGGAATGCATAATATGCGTCAACGGTGGGCCTCCTGTTTTTCACGCGGCACCTTTACTGCTGGTCTCCTCGCCACTTCAAGGAGTGAGTTAACAAATAAAGTGTTGAAGAATGTTGTACGCTCCACCATTGCGTTGAGCACATTTGTGCAAGAATACGACGGTATTGTAAATACTTGGAGAAGCACTGAGCGTAAGGAGGATACATTTAGCATCTGGAACCCGGGTCAGCCCATCACAAACAACGGTATTCTTCAATGAGCTGCTACCGTTTTCACTCGTACTATTTACAAACAATTTGAGCACGACTATGCCAACTGCCTCAGTCTCATTGTTGATCCGAAAGCTGTTGTTTGCTTAGGCGACCACAACTTCGAATACACTGCTATCGGCCGGGAACTATCTGCTGTTAAACGTAGAGTAAAGTTTAATGCAGTGACATCCATTGCCACATGTGATTGTGGGAAGTGGGAAACTGAAGGATTGATATGTCGGCACATTCTGAGGGTATTTGTCATAGAAAATGTTAATGACATTCCTGATGAAATGATTTATAGGCGGTGGACTAAAAGAGCTAAAGGTATGAAGGTGTCTGGGCATGGGCATGAAACACTTGGCGAGGAGAGTGCAATTATGAGGAACATGACATTTCGTAATGACTTTATGAGACACATGTCTGAGTTGGTTTCGACTGGTATGCAATATAAGGCGCTACGTTCCATATACGAGCAACGCTTGAAGGAAGTGAGCGAAGAATTCCAAGAGTTGTTGTGGAATTTTGTTGGCAAGGACCCTTCTGCTGCAGAATCCAGTAATTTAGTAGTCCCCCTTTTTCCGTGATCCGAGAAGAATATGCCCGCGTGGTTTTGCAAATGTTAGAAAGTCAAACCCTTATCCATGTAGAGGTCGCAAGAGGGCTCGAAAATGTACTCCAAAATCGACTTCAGGTAATCTCTGTTCACATGACCAAATTTGAAGTTGTATGTCTATGTGTATATCATGAATTTGAAATTGACTTGTGGTTCGTTTGATTTGGCAGGCAGAAAAAGAAACCACAATCGAACGTCACCTCCCAAGACCCAAGACTTCATGCAAAGAAATGAGGATAAATAGGAGAAGGAGAATGACGGTGATGGCGTACTTGATGATATTGACAAATTTTGGCCTTTATCACTCTAAATTTATTACATTGATAATTTTTGTGTTACATTACATTTCCTGTGGTCGGAGACCTATATTTGTCGTGTTTTGAAATTTAGACCTATACTTTTCTTGAATTTATTGGTAGATACAGTGTGTTTAGGGTTGAAAAATTTGAAATGACTTAGTAGTGGTTTTGCTCGATTGATGCCTTGAACATGCATTAATTTTTTCTTGTTTGAGTCTGGGCCACATATATCTTATGGCAACAAGTTAGTTTTTTTGGTTGAATTACTATTATTTAGGGCATTTGTCTTTATTCCTTTTGGATTCTTGCTCAGGGAAATAAGGGCACGAGAATGTGCATGCATGGGGCCGGTTGATCACATGTGCACATAGCTAAGATCACCCGTGATGAGTGGCAAAGCTTGCACATTTCCTCGGCGTATATAATGGAGGTAAGTTTAATAGGAATATATGTGCATATCCTTTGGGTAGAAATAATGGCACCCCTAAGAGCAATTTCACAAGATGAGGTTTTCTACAAGGGTGTGTGGACGCGACGGGTAGAGGCCTTCGTTCTTAGCAATCTTCATCGGTTGTGGCTTAGTGGTTTCACCCGAGAGGCGATGCTCTATCGAGCGAAACAAGAAACGGATTCCGGTGGCACAATCATCCCATTGGCGGAATGGCGCCGTAAACTTGGTGAGTGGGAACAACGGTACAATAACTTCAAGGGTCTTATTGAAAGGGATGATGTGACGTTGTATTATGCTGGCTCGGATGTGAAATTGGAAGCGACGCAAGCCACATGGCGTCGAATTGCAAGGGTAAAATAGTGCATTTAGTTTGTTTTAAAATAAATTTTGTGGGTTACATAATGGTTTTTGTTTTTGGTGTAGGAAAATCCCCAACTACTATGTTACCTTAATGAAGGAGAGACGAATTGGGATTGCTTGCACCGCATTTTCACGGAGTGGACAGCACCACCCCCAATGCCTTCGCCACCTTCCGATTTGGAGGCACAAGTAGAAGCTTTAATGATGCCATCGAGTGATGATGAGGGTATGAATTACTCAGACTGATTTATGAGAAAGAAGAAATGTTGTGATGTCTTAAATGTTTGATGAATTTAGTTATGTGGTCCTTTTTATTTTCTGAATGATGTATTTGTATTTGTATGATGAATTTGAAATCATCTTTTTCTGTATGTTTTATGATATGTCATTGCTTTTGTTGTGAAATATGGTTTAGAAAAAGGAAGACGTATTTGAGAAATAATAAACTACGCCGCTCTCAATCTTGCCCAGACAATTAAAAAAATAAAATATGAAGCACACTGAATAATACAATCATGATAATAAAAAATAGATGCATGGTCCCATATTCTACGGCTGACAAGATACACCGCACGCACTAATTGAATATTCTACAGAAACACTTCCAAGATGAGGTGCAAATACGACTTGAATGCGACGACCTTTTCCGAATGATACAGATTTCCGCTTGTGATCAACAATTTTTTTTTCTACGAAACTCATGAACAACCTTGTGTTAACGCAATTCGCCCACGATAGACCCAATGCAGCTGTTACATTTCTTCCTGAGGTCATTAGCCATTCTCCGATGCGTATTACATCTGAATTTGGCATCACGTCGGTGACTTGATTCGTAACAACGACAGCTATGTTAAACTTGTACGCTACGGCCCTAAGTTTCACCGATATCTTGAAGAATAAATTCATTCTTTCCTTCAAAGCCTTAGAGTTGTTGTCGAAAACTCCTCTGAATAAGGATACCACTGAGTCAATTATAATCAGCCTTATATTAGATGTAGGAACCATACCTTCCAACCGGGGCAAGATGTCCTCAAGGGTTTCGATTGAAGTACATTGTTGCAGAAAAATCCGGTCCAACGTTTCCTTCTGGTTATGGCCCCGGTGAAATGCTATTTGGTGAAGCCGACGGAATGGGAAAGGCATTTTTGTGTGCAAATAAAGGGATGAACCATTTAGACCGCCACGACTCACCGGTAGTTGAGCAGTAATTGCCAATTGTAAGGCGAGTTGTGTTTTTCCAACCCTGCTTTCACCGACAATTTCCGTGATGCTACCGCACGGTATGCCTCCATCAAATGTTTCATCCAGACTCGGACATCCCATGGTCAGTTTAATCGGTAGAGCATGAGCAACCGGGATACAACATTCCTCATTTGCAATTTCATCCGGATCCATTTATGTAAGATTGATGAAGCCGAATTTTTTTTTGAGCTGCGATGATAGAAGTGGCAACGGCATTATATAATTCCCTTTACATGTAGAAAGAATATAATTGTAGAGATGTTCATTTATTGGGAAGATTAATTGATGCTTGTCCAAACACAAAATGCCAAAAAAAAGCTTGATGAGATGGTTCAATAGCAAAAGCTGCTTCAAGAGCAAAGCAACACGCCTAAAATTACTTTTTCAAACGTCTATTTTATTGTCTTGTAGGGGTCACGTGCATTTTCGGGAATCTTTACTGTTTACGTACTTTTGGAAATGCCATGCAACATATATATTAAGCTTTTGTACCATCTAGGTAAGTATGCAAATCTGTAAGCAGTGATATAAAAGGCTAATAATTCATTCCATTACATTACCAACTGAGCATACATTGAAAATTGTCGATAATGACTTACAACATTAAGGGAAAGTGGCATGCTGCCAATCTAAACATACATTCTAATACCAGACTTAAGCCACGACTCACTAGTAATTGCCCTAACTTTGTTGCCCACCACCACCAACTACTTCATGGATGGCCTGAATGAATACGCCCTCGTCGTCCGGATCATCCATGGACTTGTACAACGCATAATCATCATCCATGCCAATCTACAAGAAAAAAAAAATCGGTGAAAATTGGTGAAGTAAAACTGAATTAACCCTTTTCGAATTACGCTCACCTCGGCCGGTGTCTGGGTTTCGATGATCTTTCTCCCATCGTACACGTAGATGTAGTAATTAAGTGGCTTATCTCTGACCCGACAAAACTCCGTGAATAAGCTTCTGAATTGAGTGGTGCTCCTCATCTTAAAAAACCATTCATCTCGTGGGCTCTGCTTGGAAAAAGTTAGAACCATGAATCTGAATTCATTCATAAGTATTTCAAGACCCACTCAAAGACATCTTATGGAGAAAAACTGAACTGGAGCAGTCAAATGAAATAATAAACGTGAATCGTTGCTCCTACGAGCAGTCAAAATTGTCATTTCTTCACAGCAAAATTGCGAAATTGGCGAGACTTAACATCAAAATTGGCATTTCTTCACAGCAAAATTGCAAAAATGAAGCGAGAGTTCACAGCGAAATTGCACGAAAATCGGCTAAATGGTGAAAGTGGACATGAAAGTTGCGAGGTTTCTACCATCTCAAACCAAAGTTGCGCAAATTCAGCAAAATGGGGAGATCTACTAATCAAAATTGCGAAAATTTGCATGTCATCTTAAAAAAAAAATTGCGCAAATTTCCTAGTCATCTTAACAACATACTATAATGAAATGTGAAGAAGGTTTAGAACTTTACATCACACTTCACTTTGATAACGATTGAGGTCGAACCGTCGATCTTGCCTCCCGCCGCCTGAGCCGCCATCGGTTGTTTGCCCCTTTTTGGTGGTTTTTGCCCTAATCTAATTAAGAATGGGCATGCTTGGCCCACTTATATACTAGAAAAGGAAAGGACACGAGTTGCTCTTGCCCTACTACCGACGGGTCCCACAGCAATTGTTTTTTTTTTTTTTTATCACATTCATAATGGCCAATTGTTATTTGTTATTTGACCATAAGTAATTAAAGAAAGGCCATTAATAATGGAGGGGCAAATAATATTGGCATCTTAATATGTAGTATTGCAACCCCACAATATAAGGGAATCTTCGACTTAAACTTCGCAATTAACAACGAAAGTGAAGTAATAAAAACTAAAATCATAATGCGTATTACAATTTTAGAATGGCGAATTGTAAAATCGATTGCAAATCAGGTCATGATTGACAATAATTGTCACTATGAAACAATAACAGTAATTTCATAACAGCCTTCAATGACTCTGTCTTAATTGACAAAGGTCAACGATAAAGAATATTAGCAAAACATACATGCAGGCGGTAACCCTAATACATGAGGCATTAGGTGGCCCCAGAGTATTGTCGTACTAATAAACATAATAACTTAGTCTAGGTAGGTCATTACCCATTTGCTAGTATGCTGGGAGAGTAAAAAGGATGACGTGCCTAGTTGACGGTGACAGAAATATTAAAAGGAGCACTCATAATACCTTGTATTGAGGTAATAAATTATTCGCCATGGTGATTTTTTTTTAATAGACATTGCCCAAGATCTATTGCTCTATATTGCATACTTCAACAATGACCACAATTTACAAATGATTTAACTGCTTGGCCACATGACATTAGGTAAGCTCCATTATGCTCCAGGAGCAATGCTTGAAGTGAAGGATCTGTTGACACTTCAAAAGTGAATTTGAAACTCATTTTAAAAAATAATGTTTCATTGGTATAGTAAAACTTACTTAATTATCATGAATAATTTTTGTTCACATATATTGTTGACTATATTCACTTTTTCAGTTCGTTGTAATTCATTATTCAGTTGACATGAACAGTAATGATGTAGTAGTCACTCTTGTTAAGATGGACGAAGTTAATTTAGCAATATCATCTTGGCAATCTGCAAACTTTTGGTCTCATAAGTTGGAGGATTATTGACTACATTCACGTTTTCAATATGGAAAATTCGTTCACAAAGGCAAACCATTTCTTAGATCTCTTCAGTATAATTAAAGGTAATCATGGGAGGATTACATTACCATGTAATTATATCTAAATCAACCTAATTTTAGAATAAATAATCATCTCTAATACTTAAGGAGGAAAAAATTGCATTAATTAGATTTAAGGTCGCCTCTTCACTAAGATAATACTTCCCATGAAGAACTCTTATAGAAAATTACAACACTCACCCTTATTTTTCATCTACGATTACACAAATACTTCGCCATTGTGAACATAGTATGAATTGGCATTGGCCAATTTCTTTTTCTCTAGATTGTGTAGTTTAACAATGGCCTTAATTTACGCATGGTTGATTAAATTGGCCACCACATTTTATTTTTTCCAGCACAACATTAATGCAAAATGATGGATTAGCTTGTTACATGTTAATAAATTTACAAGTGTTTGTATAACTATGCGAGCTTCTCTAAATGTTCAAGCTCAATATTCTAACCTAAAAGTATAACTTCAATGCATAGTGTGATTGTTGTGATACCTTATTGCTTGTATGTGGCTGAAATTTTAAACGTAAGACATCATACCTTCAATTATAATCTAGGCATCTAAAACATGATTGGCCATGACGATTGCGCTATGAATTCATAGTGGCCAATTTCTCCTACTCATAATAACATTCGATGACGTTGGCTTTTTAAAATTACAGTCAAATTATGATGGCTGGTAAATATTAGATAATGTTCTTGCTTGATAAGTAGGGATCATATATAATTTTGCTTTGATATATGTCATTTTTGAAATAACAATTGGGCTTTGTTGTAAATTATGAAACGATGATTTTCAGAATTGGATCTTTTGTATGTACGTGGTAGAAAATTTTAATTTAAGGCATCATAACCTTCAATTATAATTAAGAGATCCAAAAAATAATTCGTCATGATGATTGAGGTATGAATTCATATGCGCCAAACAAAACCAGAAAGGGTTAAATATAAATAGTCAAACAGGAAATCAGATATGTAAGTGTTCTGTTGCGAAATCGTTTTGCATCTCTTTGCTTGGACTTTGTAGATATTTTCATATCCAACGTCAACAACAATAAGGCGATCCAAACACGGATTCGCCATCACCAGGTTTGTTCGCATTCATATAGGCCAAGTCCTATTTGTCCATCTTACGTTCAATGACGTTGGCTTTTCAACAATGACCACAAATCCTTGATGGCTGGTACCTACAAACTGATCTTATTGCTACCTACTGAGTTAGGGATCATTGACACATTTTTGTAGTTTGTCATTTTGTAAATATCCATTGTGCATAATTGTAAAACAATTCTAAAACACGATGGCCTCGGATGTATGATAGGCCACCACATTTTTAATATATTCTCAAATACTAATTGAAGGATAATTTCGCATAGACAGTTGGGGAACACCAACCGCCATTCTTATTGGGCTATGAATTGGTGTTGGCCACGTTGTTTTGCTTAATTAAGCATTTCATGACGATGGCCGTCTTACATTACACAATAATATTCGTTGGGCGCATGTCATAAAATATGTACACACATCTTCGGACAAAATTATTATATTATTTTTGAAAAAATCATTTCATTTACATCATGGTTAGTTATAGCGTTTGCTTTGTCATTGTTAGGTTTTTAACTATTTTTTAAAAATTCCCTTCATTTACTTGCTTATTTTTTCCCTTTCTTCTTAGTGTCTTTTTTTCTTTCTCTCTCCTCAAACACACCAACGCACAACAACAACTCAATGTCTACACCTATTCTTTTGTTATCTTCATTCTAATTCCAAGCGAAATCCACCAAAGCTATTAAGGTATGTGAACTACTTTTCATTCTCTTGTTTAATACGAATTACAGGCATGATTTTGAACCACTTGGACCGAAAAATATCTACGAATTTGGTAATTTGCGAAAATAATTAAACATGGGCCCTCTTTATTTTAAAATTCGTCAGTCAAAATTTACATGAATTGCTTCTTCCTATGCACGATTTCTTGTCCTACGAACATGGGTTTGTGTTCATTAGAGGAATTACGTCACCATTGTGGTAGGAAAATGTTTATTTTGCTCAATTTTTGAAATTGTGAGACTGAGAGAGCTCAATTTTGGCCATTATTTGAGTATTTCGAATTCCAGTATAAGTAAAGGACCAAGCATTCATTAACCCTCCAGTGAAACGCCAAGCATGTCTTCCTCTTCCACTAGCGCAAGCTATCGAACCATAAGAACAACGGGACCACCAAGGAGGTGTATCACCCACGACACCGAACTCATCATTCGGACGTCAAGAACAGCGACTAATCCTTATAGAAGGTATCTTTCTTGTCCGTTTTGTGGCTTCAAAACGTTCACCGACCCGGAAATGCATCCGTATCAGAGAAAATGCGTAGCCAATCTCATGAAAGAGACTGCGCATTTTCGCAAAATGTGTAAGATATTGAAGGTTTGTGTGTATGTGCTCTTGCTTGTAGTTGTTGTCTTAGCTAGTCTTCTCTACTTTTTGAGACGACCGATGCCTAAATTGGCAAAACTGATGTAGGGGAATGAATAGATCTTTAAAATATTATAACAAACTACTCCATGTGTTCATTGATGGGGTTAGGCAGTGATAATTTGGCTAGAAATATTCATGCATGTGAGGTGTTTGTGGAATGTTCTCTTCCCAATTTGTGTGTATTGAAGGTGTTTGGTCAAACTCCCCTCTGTGTATGGTAAATAATTTATTGAAGTAAAAAAACTTGTCAACTGTTTGTCAAATGTCACATAGGCAATCTTAATGAAAAAAAGCTTACACATGGTAACAGGTAACGATTGAGTTGGGTCAAATGCGAAGCATCATTTGCAAGCTAAGAAACACGGATACGAAATTCGAAGCCTCGTCTGCAAGCTAAGAAGCACGGCAACTGGAAAACCAAAACGATACGATAAGAAAATAAGCCTATTTTTCATAAATCAGGATACGAATACGTGAAAAACACATTTATATTTACAAATAATATATTGTATATGATATTCGTAATAATATTAAAAAATGATATAAACACATACATTCGAAATGATATAAATAAGTATTGGATTGAATATGCCACCCCCATTCCCGTATGCATGCTTCGTAGTTTGCAAGTGTAAGATAAAATGCAGCTATAAGAAATAAGAATTTACATTTAATGAAAGACTTGATGATCCATTTTCTTGTTCGGGCAAAACAGTTACAATGTAGCAGAAGCACAAGTGAATTACATCATAGCTTAATCTGTTCAACAAGTAATGCAGTTCTAATATAGCAAAAAGAGGAGCTACTAATCACAGCTACAACCTGCTCCATAGCTCAAAAAACCCATCGTTTACACCAACAATGATTCATAGATCAAGTTTAATATAACTGCGACAAAAAGTGATCAATGGTTTATGAATAACACTTCACATCGTGTCAAAACAAGAACTATTTCACCAATTACTTGCCACCGCGGATCAACTCGGCATTTTTCACCCTAGAGTTATATAACTCGGCGCAGTAATAGTCTCTAGCTCGAAGACTGCTAAATCCTTCTGATGACAAGTACGACACCGGCCGCCCGGATGCCAAACACTCGATGAATTTGAGCGAGTAAATCCCACAATCATGCCCGTTAGGCTGCTGCGGAGTGCTGGCGTTGGGTATGACGTAGCATTGATCTTTCACAGGACCTTTGAAATGGCTGACCCCAGCATCGTGGCACAACCAACGCATCCTCATCGACATAAGATGAAATTGCCGCTTCACACTCTCCCACCTTGCTAAGCTTTTGCACATCGAATCATACACAACAATTTCCTGTTCTGGGATGTAAATCTGGTAAGCAATGAAGTGATTTTTGAAAATAATACCAATGCCAAACACATTATCAACTTCTGTCCACGGTTTGCCATGAATTTCAGGCAATGATCCATTTGCATATCTCAACAGAAAGCGCTTGTTGCTCGGTGTGAGATGATTCTCACGCATAAAATTCTGCCAAAACAGTATATATGTATAGGAATTACGGATAAAGAAATATCTACATAAATAAAACTGAAAATAAATGAAGGTGAAGACTTTATACCCAAATCCAATTTTCTACCACAGTCCAACGCTTAACGAATAAGTGTGGTTTTGCATTTGCTTTGAACAGAAGCAAGTTCAAGATGGCATCACAATTCTGCACAAATAAAATTAAAAAGTTGTAGGAAATACCATATAATAAAATTTAGTCATGGCATTCACTGATAGTAGCACATAAAACAAATACCTGAGTCGACAACCATGCACATTTCACAGTAATGTGTTCAAAGAACCACTGGCCAACCTTGTACGGGCAATAACTCCGGAGTTTTATTGATCTAGAAAAATATATTCAGACAAATGTTAAATTCATAGAAAGATTAAACACACAACCAAAAGTTAACTCGTATGCAGAAAAATATACCTCTCATTCCATGGAGGATCCTTGTACCAAACCTGAAAAGGTACAATGAAGGATTCTTCATATTTCCGCAGCGGATCAAACATGGTAGTGCTAATATCCCTTTCATGTTGCTCCGGTGCAGCAAAGCGGGTGGCCACCATACCCATGCCCCGTCGATTATGAATAAGCATTGGTGCCTTGAAAGATGTAGAACCTTCACTGCTTGATGGCAAGATTAGTGGGTGAGACCTAGTAGTCTTCGGTATATTGAGTCTTTCATATTGATTGCGCACAACCTGTTCCTCTCCAACAACCATTTCAATCCTTTCCTCTCCATTCCCCACAGTCTCTTGCTATTTCTCTGCCTCTTCAACACTAACACAAACAACCGGCTTCTCTCCCATAGGCTCTTTACCACCCACTTCTATGTCAATGCCTAGGTTTTCCACAATAATACGATCGACTAATTGGCCAAGCTTCTTCATATCAAGCTGAAGATCAACCTCATCCTCATCCTTACCTACAACAAAATCATTACCTGCAACCTCATCCTTATCAACAACACGACCCTCGTCTTCCACACCATCAACATCTACTTGTTTACACAAATCATCACCAACATCATTCATCGCATCAGGAACCTTATTCCGAAATCGAGCCTCAAAATGACCAACGGAATATTCATCATCATTAAAAATATTCGCGTACCAAGGGTCTGAAGGATCATCATCATGGGCCATCCTTATCTGTCCATTTTCATCAAGACACTCGTCATCCAAATCATCACGAACATCTAAACCGAATGACTTGTCAAAATCATGAAAATCAACTGCGTGACTGGAAGATATGTCCACAACTGGAATGTTTACAAGTTTACCTCCATCTGGATTTTCTCTAACAACTCTCTCAACCTCAGTTTTCTTCTCTGGAGCCATGTTTGCATTCATACGAAAGCCATTAATAAACTCCAACACCACATCCAGTTTTTCATTGATCTGCTTAACATAAGCATTCGTCGAGGCCCATTTCTGATTCATCCCCACTTCCAATTTATCAATCCTTGAAGTCAATACTTGCAGATAATGCCTTTCCTGTGCATGCCAACACAAGGAGTCGTGACTGACAGTAGATAAAAGAAATTAGGAAACTAAATTACAACAAAGACAAAACTCAATCTTACCTTGCAATCAGGTGTGGAAATAGATGGGAAAGATTGTTGAGAACCCTCACCATCGTCTACTAGCACAGGATCCTTAAATAAACCATGTCCATTTTTTCCAGAACGCAGACCCGGACGACGCTTCATCTCAGCCTTCATCGAACATTCCCCCGTCTCTAAATTAAGTTTACGCTTGGCTGGCAATTTGCATGCAATAGGAGACTGTCGCTGCTCTTTCTCCTCGTCCTCGTGGTCATTCTCCTCTTTCACATGCTCCTCAACATTCTCCTCCTCTTGCTCTTGCTGCCCTGCGCCCCCTTCATCTCTACGAAGATATTGTTCAATTTCAGAGATTCTCAAATCTTCAAACTCAGTGGTTATAAGAGGGTGCTGCAAGCCAAACTCTAGGGTATATATGCTCCCAGTTCGGCAGAATCTCACCACAATCCACACCAATAGAAGGAAAAATTTCGTATAGCCAAGATTGAAACACAAATAAAAATCCAAAGATTTCATAATTAGCTTTGCCATTTTTTCTCTCTAATCGCTTCATCCTATCAGCAGCCTTAACAAACTCATCCACAAAGTAATTATACCCAACCAATCCCCAAGGATAATTTTTAATCCTCTCCATACAATCACAAACATGCAGATATTGAATATCCAATTTCTTCGACTCACTATCACGAGGAAACAAAACGCCATATATAAACAACACGTGGGCAAGCTTTAAACATACTTTCCAACCCCCGGCACCATTAGGACTAAAATTCTTTGAAATTTTAAAAGCTTCTTTTACTTTCCTCATTGTCAGAGTTTTGGTGGAAGCAAATGAATGTTGCCACAAATTTGAGCTGCCTGGACTTGGCTCTAACTGACCGAATTTCAACCCGGACATCAAGTAGAAATCACGACGACCAAAACATATTTCAGAATTGTTAAAGTTAAACACCAATGTTCCTTTATGACGCCTAGATTGATTCAACAGTTTCATGCAGTGATAGAACAATTGGCATTGAAAATTTTGTGGGGCATGCTGTAAACGGAGCAAATCACCAAACGGCCATTTCCTAAAAAGGTCCAGATTTTCCTCATCTAGGGTATCGTGTATGAGCTTAATTACAGTGTGTGAATGACACCTTGCAGAAACGTTAGCACCTGCAGAAACATTACCACCTATACGAACCAACCAACTAACTCATCAATCGTGTACATGCAACCACCACATGTTACCACAACATTATAAATTACCAACCATTCATATCAATATATACACCGAATAATGAAACTATGAAAAAAAGTACAGACTTCACGTGCTAATTATTTTAACACCATCACAGATTATTTTATGGTGCTCAATTAAATAAAAATTTAAATAAAACTAGAAATGCCAAGACTTAATCACATTCGTTGAAGCAACATTTAATGTCCACAAATTAGGCCATACTTGGTGGAATTTCCTTTATTCCTTCATATCATGTTCATACACAAACATGCATGTACAGTAAATCAAATTTTTATTGGCAGGACATTACCACAAAATTTAACTATACAAATGCTAAAGAGATTTGTCAAAACTAATCAATGGTAATTATATATATATATATATATATATATATATATATGAAATATATTAACAATATTTAAGTTCAAAAAATGGGTACATGTGTAAATGAAATTGACATGCGAAGAGCATAAGCAGCTACAACACGGGATTGCACGCCACGCGACGAACAATGCTAACTGTAAATGATCTGCCAACTCCCTCACTACTCATGACTCATTTTCATTCAAAATACTTTACGATATATATATCCAGTTAAATGATCTAAGATCGACGAGTATTCAAAATCATATTTTTAGATTCTGATACATAAATGGCCCAAGTTTACATTAAATGAAACAAATTCTGACCATCGAAATGTATAAACCAAGATCGATGAAAATATTCTCAAATAAATTCTAGCCATCGATATATGAGAGATTACCTATCAAATACAGTACAAAAAATATCACCTTTAAATAGTTCAAATTGTTCCAAACAAGATTCGACGTCCCAAGTCCCATTCCTATATCTACCATCGATAGAATGAAATACTAAAATAGCAAATCAACAAATCAAGAGTACAAAAACCAAATATATTAGAAAAATAGGGACCAACCCTAAATTTTGCAACCAAAAGAAGGAAAAAAAATAAAAACCGGCAAGGGAAAAACAGTAGCTTCCCAACCCATGACGGAATAGAAGAAACAAACAACTTGCAAACGAAACAAAGTCGCGAAATAAAAATTGGAAATCAAAAGAGGAAAATTACCTTCCGAAACCATGTCGTTTGCGTAGAGGAATCAACACCCACAAGTTTAAATGACGTCGATTTCTTCTCTACATACCTATCTCTCGTCGATTCTAACTGTTTTTTTCTCCTCAAAAACCCTTCTTCTTCTCCCCTGCTCCCTCTCTCTAACTACCTATCTCTCTCTATCTCACTGTCTCGCTCTCTCTCTTTCTCTCGCAAACTACATTTCTCTCTCTATGCTTCACATCGTCGTCGATCGGTACACTTTACCCGTCGATGACTAAGCTTCTACCTTCTTCTCCCTTGCTCTCTCTTTCTCTCTCTCTCTTTCTCTCTCTTTCTCTCTCTTCAAAGTCTGTTTCTCACTCTACTGTAATGAGAAGCGTATTGCTTCACAATAGGAGTAAATGCAAGGACAAAAGTTTGCAATAGTTAAATTTTAAATTCAAGAGTACTGCTTCCCTCTTCATTATGATGGATTTGGTCAAACAATAATATGAAAATAAATAACAATTAAATCGTACTACTAATCCTAATATTATAACACTTAATAAACTACAAATATTTAGCCTTACAAACAATTAATTTAATGCAATCATTTTATATCTATAAAAAAAGTTGCCATGATCAAATTAACGGTTTTAATATCTTAACTATTTAGGCCATGATGACAAACAAATTTAGGGGCCAAAGCAATAAACAAAATTTTTTTGGGCCCAAGAATAATTTTAATAGCCCAAACAACCCACTAATTATAACAAAACTTACTAATGAAGGCAATTATAACTAATAATTTTATTATATTACAAACAATATTACAATATAAAATATTTTACGTGATTAATTAAATTCTATTAAAAAAAAATTAACAAACGCCATAACTAATATTAAAGAAATGTCAAAACCATTAAAGGACTTAAACAAACCCTACATATTTAATTACTACAAATAAGTCAATATATAGAAAACAAAATAAATATGGTAAAAAATTATTAGAAAGCACCCAAAAGGAGGACACTACCCTGCAGCTTTTCCATTCCACATTTTCGTGTGAAGTACAAATGTGCCTCGATAATGTCACCAACTATGGTTCCAAACCCAATAAAAAGAAATTCAAAATTATTGTTTTCAGCTATTAAATTAAATAGAAATTTAAAAAAAATTGCAAAACCCAAGGATGAATCTGGGCCATTGAAGCAATGCTCCAGGAGCATATAGGACTTTTCCGGGTAGCAACAAACGTCCCTAAAGTCTGTTACTGGGATTCTTCTAAATTCCCTTTTTACCCATTCCATACAATACTCACAAAGTCCAATTACAAGGGCAGTCTCGTCATTTTAATATTATTCTAAGCCGCGCGCGTCATCTCATTCTGTCATTCATTCTGTGGCGTGTGTGCAATATAAAACCCTTCTCCCTCACAGCTTTTTCATCAACTTCTTCTGCAGCTCAAAGCACACTCTCACAGAATCTCTTTTTTTCTCTCTCTCTCTCTCTCACACACACACACACACTTTCACACACTTTCACACAATGGATCTCACGAAAAGAATAAGCATTTTTGTTTTTCTGCTGTGTCTTGTGATTTCGTTGAAGAATCGGCGAGCTGAAACCAATTCACCTGCTGCGCTTCTCGAACATCCACCGCGGCGAATTCTCGGAGGAGACGAGTCGCATTCCGAATCTGGAGAGCAGAAGCGCCTTAAATATGACTACTATAGAGCGTCATGCCCATCCGCTGAGAAGTTAATATGGTCAACTGTGAAAGAGCTGTACGCGCTGAACAACAGTGTTGCGCCTGCTCTGTTGCGCCTCCTTTTCCATGACTGCTTTGTCTTGGTAATCTATCCGAGTTATTTGGCTCTTTTTTCATTTTGATCTTTTAAATCAGTGGCAAATATTGTTTATGTTGTTCGACGTGGAGAATTTGTTACTTCGGGCCGGGGTCTCATTTTCATGGATTTAGTGTGCTTTACAATTGAATTTTTTTTTATTATTCTGAATAATTTCCTGAAATTACGTGTATAGGGGTGTGACGCTTCAGTTCTGTTGGATTTTCATGGTCAAATCAAGAGTGAGAAAGATACTCCTCCCAATCTATCTCTTAAAGGCTTTGAAGAGATCGGCATTATCAAGTCGAAACTCGAAGCGGTGAGCCCCGGAGTTGTTTCGTGTGCCGATACTCTTGCTTTGGCTGCAAGAGAGAGTGTTCTCCTGGTCTCTCTCTCTGTGTTTCTGTGTGTGTTTGCGTGTGTATTGACTGAGGGTGTAAATAATTTCTAAAATCATGGTGATGTTGGTACTAATTTCTAGGTATAATTTTATTTGCGATGAATAATTAGTTTGTTAGATCTCAAATTTGTGAATGCCATGATCACAACAATACATATTCATTAGAATTCTGACCTGCATTAATGATGTACGTAGTTGTGTTGAAACGTTATGCATGAGAATAATTATTTGATATTTTGGCCAAATGGCGTATTCTTCATGTTTGTAATGGAAATCAACTTGAAATGGCAACAGTGGAATTGGGTAAACCCATTTTAAAACCGAAATTTAATGATATATAATTATGTTTAAGAGCTAGTAGCCTAGTTATTACTCCCTCCCTTACCGAAAAAAAGTCACACTTTAACTCATTTCCTTATTCACCAAAAAAAGTCTCATTTCACTTTTCACTACAACAAAAAATAGATTTTGCGACACTAATTTAGAGGCATTTTTTATTAAATGCCTCCAAAATTTATTATTGGGGCATTTTTCCAAAAATATTAAATTTTATAAGTTTAATGGGGCACATACGTAAAAAATTCACTCCCCCCGTTTCCAATTAAGATTTTGGCGGAATTATTCGCGCTCATATTTCATCACGAGAGACAGAGAGAGAAAAACCCTTCTCTAAACAAACTCTTTTCATTTATCTGTAATTCGACGATTCATTCTGCCAAGAGATCGACGCAGCCAATCCTCGCGGAGTTGGAGACCTGTGCCCGTCCAGTTGAGAGGTTGGTTCTTTTTCATTGTCTTCTCCCCAATTTTTATTATTTCTAAGAAGTGAAATCAAATTTGACAATAATAAGAGGTGGAATCGATTTCTGCAAAAATCGAGATTGGTATATAAGTGATAAAATGGAATCGAATTGAGTTGTTAATTGATTTTATGTTGGTCTGTGATATGACCCGTAGTTCAATTTAGGCCTTCCGTTTAAGTTTATAGCGTCGACTGATTTAATGAAGAATTTAGTGATGATTTATTATTTTTTCCCAATTTTGGTGGTCGAGAACAATGTATTCGGCATTGTTTTTTGCACTCCAGCGTAAGCCTTTTAGTTCATGATGATTTTAGCTTTAATGTTATCCTCCTTGCTGAGTATTTGCACGGTCGGGATATTCTATTATGTCATGTTTCAGTACTCTACGCTCAGAGCTATGACTTAACACAAAATAGATTAGTTGCTGAGATTTTACAATGGAAATGGAAAAAACTGAGCACTATGACTTTTGCTTAAAATATCTGTTTGAGTTGAGATAAGTAAATCTGGATGTGAATGGAAGAGTACTGGAATCTAACACTGCACGGTTATTTTTAAATGTTGCTGCTGATTGGTAGTGGCTTATTTGAGATTAAGGAAAGAATAATAGTAATGAACTTACTTAATTTAAGGCATCTTATGTGATAATTATTGTCATAATTATCATGTTTGTCAATGTAAAAGGCTGGAAATCACGTCTTGACAACAATGTTTGAGATTATTACTCATATGTGGCAAATGATTCGTTAACTTCTGTGGATATTGATGTTCTTTTTTTTCTTGTCATTCTTGTAGACTTTGATTATTTATGAAATTCAATATAATGTCAAAAAACTGGTTTCTCTTATGAATAAATAAGTAGAACAAACAAGAAAGATCTGTGTGTATGAACTCATAAGCATCCTGGAAATATCGGCTAGAATTGTACAGAGTCAATGCTGCTTGTTTTGGTTTTTAGATATTGGTTTATATAATGCACATCTCCTTGATCATGGTGCATGTTTCTCAGTTTCATGTTTTTTCTGAAAATTTTCTTTACACTTTTGCAAACTAACTCATCCCTTCTTCTTTCCCAAACTAGTGCATGTTTTGTATGAATCAATCCCAACATACTTTTGCAATGCACGACAAAGTTTTGAAGGAGCTAGCTTATATTTGATTATGTCACACTAAATAAACTTCTTTTTTTTTTTAATCAAATCTTGTGGGCTTCATTAGCAAAAAGGGTCAGGTGTTAAGAGCGTTATCTTATCGGCCATGTGTTAGTGACTTTGGTTAGAAAGAAATAGAATATTTTTGTAGGTCATGAAGAATCATTAAAGATGTGTGGTATATTGCCTTGATACTTATTGAATAATAAATAATTTTGGGCTTTAATTTTTTTTGGATTCAGAGTTGGCTAGATGTTAGAGTTGAATAATTAGATAGGATGCTTTCAATATCTAGGGCTGACTATTCTCTTTAATACTATTATCATTTACTCAGGCAAACTTTGCTAGCAGTCTTTCAAATTATTCTCTCACCAAACTAATTTCTATTAAATTCTGATTCCTTAAGGGTAAGGCTCTTAATAAAGTTCCTACTTGTCATTTTGTTTGATGCAGAAAAGATTCAAAAGGAATTCACCACATTCTAGAGCACAGTGTATTATGTGGTTCGAGAAAGTATCCTTTGAAAGAGCCTTTCGTTGAGTTGTTAAAGGGAAGCTTGCATACATTTCTGAATGCTTTCACATATCCTAACAGGACTTCCTACCCTGTTGCTTCCACAAATACAAAGGTCTGGTCCCTTTATCCAACTTAAGACACAAAGAATTTCTTCTAAGATCTCTTTTAAATCAACTTATGTCAACCAAAAAAAGGTTAAAATCATGATGCACAACACACATGACAACAAGTGTAACTGTGAACTCAGCTCATCAACTGTTTTTAATTGATGCAGCTTTGAGTTTGCAGTCATCCTCATTTAATTAGCTCCCTTCGATCCAAGTTTTACTGTGAGTTTTCTATATCTTTTATGAGCTCTTTAATTCTTTTTAGCTATTATGCTTGTGTCGTGGTACTTTACACCATAAGTATTTGTTTTTAATTATTTCAATTTTTCTTATTATTTTTTATAACAATACTTTTGGTAATTAGTAGCTAGCTTATTTGATAGCGTGCATATAATAATTGATATGATGAGAACATTCTTTTCATAGGTTCATAATGGACAAAAGTTGGATGAAAAAACATAGACTTTCTGCTGAGTATAAAAATGGCTTAAACCGGTTTCTTGACATGGCTTTTCATAATGTAAGTCTTCGTGGCACAATTATATGCCCATGCAAATGCTGTAAGAACTCAAAGTGGGTAAACAGAGAAGTTGCAGAAGAACATTTGGTAGTTGATGGCTTTATGAAGGGTTATACTAATTGGACTGCACATGGGGAGGGTTCTTCATCATCTAATCCTAATTTTTTTCAGCAAGATGACCCTTTTAGTATGTCAGACGACATCCACGATTTGATTTATGATGCTTTTGGGGTTAATGATAATGATGAACATATAAGAGATGAACCGAATGAACATGCTAAGGCTTTCTTCAAGTTGATAGATGATGCTCAACATGAATTATATCCGGGTTGCAAGCAATTTTCAAAGCTAAAGTTCATCATTAGACTTTTTCATCTGAAAGTTATTGGGAAATGGTCTAACAAATCGTTCACCATGCTTCTTGAATTATTAAAAGAGGCATTTCCAGATTTGACAGAATCATTACCCACTTGTTACTATGATGTGCACAAGATAATAGGAGAATTGGGACTTAATTATATCAAGATAGATGCATGCCCTAATGATTGCATGTTGTATTGGAAAGAGCATGAAAGTGATGTAACATGTCATGTTTGCAATGCATCGAGATATATTGAAACTGAAAATGATTCTCCAAGTTCTGATGATCTATCTTTAAAGCACAAAAAAGTGTCGGCAAAGGTTTTGAGATACTTTCCCTTAAAACCTAGATTGCAGAGACTTTTTATGTCATCTAAAACCGCATCATTCATGAGTTGGCACAAAGAAGAATACACTAAGGATGGCTACTTGAGACATCCTAGTGATTCTCCTATGTGGCATGATTTTGACCGTAGGCAATCTGATTTTGCTAGTGAATCTAGAAA